>KN832566.1:18542-695650 GCA_000827205.1 Plicaturopsis crispa FD-325 SS-3 | reverse complement strand
TAGTCTCTCCTAGACAGACACCAACAGTCGTACCTCCTTCTGTAGTCTGTTGGCTATCGCGCCCAGTGTATAGGCGGTCCCGGTTATTACGTAAAGCTCCTTTTTGGGACGCGCGCAGACGCGTCGCTAACACGTCGCGTCCTCTCGCATCGCGTCTTTTTGTCTCTTGTCTCCCCATCGGAGACGCGATAGGGATGAAAACTCTTTGCTTTTGAGCATTATCATAGGAAGATCCAATTACACAACATTTCCGGGCGAAAACGGATGGTTTCGGTAGTGCAAAGCATAGCAAGTGGGTAAGTTGGGCACCGAGCACGAGCTAGAATGCTATGGCTCCCCTGGAGTCAGAAAAATCACCCGTATGAAGAGGAATTTACAGAGGTATCCCGGGTGTGATCCTGAGTACGGTGAATAGTTCAAGTTTGTCAGGCATTTGTAGGTATACTGCTGACCCTTGATGACATCGCTGTCAAAGAGTACCGGCTTGCGAGACGTAGCGCAAGCGTCGTACAGGTGATTCGGGAGGGCCCCGAGTGACTCGTGAAGTCTGTGCAGTTGCACAGAGAGGCCCACCGTCGTTAGTGCATTAAACTTTGCCATCGCAGCAGAAAGGATCAAATTATGGTGTGATCACAAAACGCGACTGCAATCTGCGGTCGGGAAGTAATCAAAGCAGCTAGTATATATATGTAGGCCGAATGAATTAGACAGCCTACATCGCCAGGAGATATGGTTTCAACTTTCGAGAGACGATTGTGCGGCGTCAGGCGCGTCCTGCACGCGTTTGAGCGTGAATAGGGGCTAGGATATAAAAGGCGGATTACGTAATAACGGTGACCGCCTATGCACTGGGCGCGATAGCCTCAGGACTAGTGCGCTGAGGACTTGAACCTTGTCTTGAACTTTTTCATTGCCACCACCACATGGACTGCAAGCCTGATCACAAGGACAAAAGTGTCGACCTTTAACTGCTTCGTAGGCATCCGGCCACCAGCTAACCGCTATCGTGACATAGGTACCTCGTCCGGACAAAGTCTAGGTAGTAAGTGAGCAATGATTGCAGAGTCTCCGTGAAGTGTCTTCTGTAATCGAGCTAACCATGAGACTTGCTGTGCATCAGATTCTCTATTTTGAGACCAGCGGTCAAAGTACTACTACTAGCTACACTCTTGAAGAGATTGCGGCTCGGCAGGCTGCCAGTGCACACCCGACTAGGCCTAGCATGGCTGAATACTCGATCGTTCTTCAACATCGCTCCTGCAAGCGCGCAGTAGCGCGCGGCTCTGTTCTGCTCTTGTCGCGGCAAGTTTTGCTTTTTCGCGTCATGCAGGGCGAAAAGGCAGACGTGGCCTTGGACGCGAGGCTCTCCCGACTTCGTTATGCAGCAGGAGAAGGGCGGTCTACTCGGCTGGGCTGCAGGTCGCCCCAGGGCCTTCACTGGTCATGATTTAAATTTCTGTTTCTGGAAGCCTATTCCATAGGATTCACGTCGCTCTTCATCTGAGCGTGTTCGAACTTCAACGTGCGCTCCACATTACCGGCGACATCCAGCTGTATCCCCGATCCCGCCCGTGTCCTCATCACTCCTAGTGCCTCCTAGACAAATAGGTGAGCAACTTGCTGTCATTTGATGCTGTTCGGTCTTGCTAATTAAGCGTTGCATACCTATCCCGCAGATCAACATGCCGCCGGGATCACTATTGAAACCACTTCTACATCCTTCCCAAGCAGACATCCCCTCTGGCTCAAAATCGGACAAGCAAGAGGAGTCTATGGCCACCCTTACGGTCGAGGCCTGGGCCCGGACTGATCTTCGATTGCGCGTGTACAAGTGGATTGGGAGACTAATGGCGGACGACTCGTATCCCGACGCTCTTGATGAGGCATTCGGGTACGCCCTTCAAAAGGCAACCTACCTCCCCGTGTATGTGTTTTTTCTGCATCGTCCACCACGGTGGCACCGTCGTCCCACTGATTCTCATCTACTTGCAGTCCGTCCAACCGACATGGCATGTTGGGCCGGCACACCTTGGGCCTTACACAAGCGACATGGAACTCAGATGTAGACAAATACATTAAACTGGGCACCGACCCGCGTCCGAAGGAGGACATCGAGCGGGCTGCGAAGATTGGCCTCTATCACGGGGCGCTCTACCGCAAGTGTGAAGGACCGGAGTGCACAAAGCTGGAGAGGCGCGACCTCGTCAAGCTGCAGACATGCTCGAGGTGCAGCATCGTGCGTACCATTTGTTACCGCCATAATTCACGTGTCATACAATAACTATCTACTTCCATCTCCTAGACTCCTTATTGCGGTAAATCCTGTCAGGCTGCGGCGTGGCGGGTCCATAAACCAGTATGCGGCTCGGTTGATCAACAAGCGCAGCCGCTCTCCGCTCAAATGGTGCTCTACCTCGGTGTACAAACAGCCCAGGACTGTATCCTGTCTGATCCCCAACAAGCTCTCGACAACCTCGGTCCAGACGTATTCAATATGCTGCTGGACGGGATCTTTATGGGTGACAAGAACGAGAGGGAGAACTTGAAGCTCAAGGCGGCTTTGAAGTATTAATGGACTTTTTCCTCCGAGTTCCTCTCCCTTTTAATCCTCCAGGACACCTATATGGCACATATACTGTAAAAAAATTATTGTCCAATAATTAGCCAATTTACACAAGTTGGCAGTGGGATTCATGAGTGCTTTTGCGACAGGTTCAGCCACCATGAATTTATATTACAACAAGTCGAAATCCTGTCTCGTTTATTTCACAAGTAGACATTGAGCATTTTACACAGGTGCCCAACTGCCACGGGATGCACACAGGTTGTCGCAGTCCGCACGGTCACCAAGAGGGTACTGCCATCCCGACCTCGCCCTCCGGCCCTCAGCCGAAAGAGCTGGCCCCTTCACCGCCCGTATAGTGGTATGGAGCGTGCGCAGACTATCCCGTCGCACCCCGCACGCGGGCATGACAAGGGCGTGAGCAGCAGCTAATCCCGCACGGCCGTGGCTTGTAGCTGCTCGCCGCCACGGTCATACACAGGGTGCCCACAACATCGGCGCCGGATGCTGGGGCGGCGGCGGAGCGCAAGCACCATGCGCCGCTGCCGCCCACCTATCTCAAAGCAGCTCGGGACGGTCATTCAAGGGTACGGGGTGCCCATACGTGATGTCGGCGCTGGCAGGTAGGGCACGCACGCACGGCGGCGGCGCGCCGCAGCGCGCACAGTGCCAGCTTATGAGTATCCGCGGATGATCGCGGCGCGCCCCGCATACGGACACCCTCAGGACATAAGCAGCAGCTGAGCCCGCCGCATGCAAACGGCTTGTAGTTGCTTGCCGTCGCGGTCATCCACGGCTCAGGGCACCTATAACTTCGGCCTTGGAGGCATAGTAGCGCGCGGCGGCGGCACGCCGTAGCCCGCCGTGCTGCTGCCCACCGGTAACTACTAGCTAGCGTCCTAAACCCTTGTATACGTTTGTCAGTGCACTGCTACCAGCTACATGTGTTAGAATGTCCTTACCACCAACTTGTGAGTTTTTGCGAGCTTTCGAGCATTTAGAATGTGGCAACCTGAGGAATGGACTTGTGAAAAGTTGCAATCCAAGACGCGTGAACTTGTGAGAAATTACCTCGTTTTCTGACTTGTGCCGCGAATAATTTTTTTACAGTATATCGCCCATACACCTAGACCATTACAGACTCAAGTCGATTGTACAATATAAATTCATCTGGATTCGCGTTACAAAACCTAGGAAACTTGCGCATGTATAGATCTGTCGTGTATGAGCCGTATTTGGTGTGAAGAGTACTTCGTGGTCAGACAAGAATATCCGAGCCCGTGAGGTTGAAAGAATTGTTTCGACGGATGCTAAGGGAGACTAACTTCGTGGTCGCGCCACTTGCTTGAAGACCGTCGCGTCCTTGATCTCAACCTCCACTTTGCACTCGACGATACTCCAAACTTCAACGGCGCCCTCTCCGCTACTTGCGCTGTCCAGACCTGTCCAGACACACCTGTGAGCCTGTCAGTGCTATCGTCTGCAGCGTTGGCGCATATTCGATGTTGTCTCGTCTAGCCGGTCGAGCGGCGCTGTATATCCTGTAGATCCACATACTATCAACATGCCCCCAGGATCGCTGTCAAGACCGCTTTTGCCAGCCGCTTTCTTGAAGAAAATGCGAGCAGATCCTATGATGGCAGGATACGAGTCTCGTTCGTTCACTCAAGAAGGCCATGACGTCCGTTTGAAGTTGTTCTACTCACCCAGTAGCAAACTCGCGGACCGCTGTTTTGTGGAAGCTGAAATAGAAATGCTCACAATCTCGGAACTCGCGGGGGACGTTGACGATGGCTCACCTGCCCCGCCGTCTCGGAGGGTCATATACACAGAGCTCCACTGTGCGGCAAGTGAAGGAGATCCAATCTGGGCGTGCGAGCTGATCAAGCTCGGTTGTCGAAGGGACATAAAGTGCGAGGGTACGACACCGCTGCTAATCGCACTGCGTTGCATCCTCCGAGATCACCACTACCTCTACCGTGACCTCGACACGCAAAGTCTCATCATCCAACGCACTGCAAACCTTACGGAACGACATCTCTTCATCGCGCGCATGCTCATTGAGCAGCATGCCGACGTCAATGTCGACGACGACGGGGTGACACCGCTTCTCATCGCATGCCTTCTCGCGCGGCACGGGTCATACTGGGACCTCGTTTCGCTTCTACTGCGGCACGGCGCCGACCCCTCACTGCTTCCTGAGTCTATCCCAGACTGTTTGACGCCCATCGTGGAGGGACCGGTGTTCCCCTCGGCCGCCATGAAGTCTCGGTTTGCGGAGCTCGTCAAGGCATTTTCGAAGCGCAGGACGCGTCCTGCTAGACAATGCCCATGCTTCTCTGGCCGAACGCTTGCGGACTGCCACGGCAGCGCCAAGTCCACACCCTACCCTCCTAGCTACATCTGTTTCTGCGGGTCGGGGAAGACGTATCGACACTGTTGTGATCGCGTTGATAGCCACATGGAGGAGAGATGGTCCGACAAAGACCAGCGTATGACCGTAGCCTACGCTACAAAATCGTGGGATGCCGAGGATGATCCCTATAGCGCTATCAGACTGCAGGCCGCCGTTGGCGTTACCGAATACGGAGAGCAAGTTGTACTTACCGTGGACGAGCAAAAGAGGCGCATGGCTGCCAGGGACGATGCCGAGCTGGGCATATACAAGTGGGCTGCAAACGATTTGTGTGCGCGAGGCACTCTCGAGCCGGCATACGCATTCGCCGCTCAAAGCGCAATACTTCGCATGCGGTGCGACCCTTTCTCCGTTGCCCTTTGGTGGTGCGCTGATCTTCACTCATAACCTACAGTCCGTCAGGTCGCCGACAACGTGAACTGAGCAGACACATGTACACATTGCTACAGGAAGCATGGAACGCAGCGGTAGATGCATACATTGGACTCGGCACCGACGCTCGTCCCAAGGAAGAGATAGAGAGGTCCGCCAAGATTGGCATCTTCCATGGGGCTTTATACCGGAGGTGCGAAGGACCGCAGTGCACAAAGCTGGAGGGGCGCGACATCGCAAAGCTGAAGACATGTGCAAGATGCAGCATCGTGTGTACCTGGTCTTTTTGCCACTTCCAATACACGTATATGTAATAACGCTGAACTTCCCTCTCCTAGGCCCCATACTGCAGCAAAACCTGTCAAGCTGCGGCGTGGCGCACCCATAAACCAGAATGCGGATCGGATGATCAACGGGAGCAGGCGCTCCCTGCTCAACTGACGCTCAACAAGTATTTCGAGGAGCTAACAACTGGATTCCATGATGGTCCCCAGAAAGTCCTCGACACGCTCGGTCCCGAATTATTCCATCGATTGTTGGATGGTATGTTTTTCAATATGCCATACCGCCGGGAGGAGATCAGAGCGTCTGTACACTATCCCCCAAGCCTCCAGGGCACCACTCCCAGTCGATGATGATTGTACTGACAAATTTCCTTGGATTCGATAAGCACTACCAATCTTGCCCATGTAACTCTACCATGTAACTAACTTATACTGCACTGTACGCCGTATGCTGTATTCGCACTTACTGTTCTTACACTATGGACTCGTCTGTTGAAATTCAAATTCCGCGGCGACATCTGAGTACCACTGCGTCTTGACTGCGTCGAAAGTACTTACTTACTTTCTTCCGTCCACCACATCGCTGATAGTGTACCAGTATGGCTCCTCCGACACTCAAAATCGCGTCTCCTTCGCAGTCATTACCGACTTGCTCGCCTAACCTGATGCCGTTCCACATCGCGTATTCTGGCGTCGCGCCCATTTCGACATACTTACGCGCTAAACCTGCCCCAGCACGCCAGCCCGGCGGCCCTGCACCAGAAAGCGCGCCGGAGCCTACACCCGCGACAGAGTTAGCCACCCCTAGCGAGGATGCTGGTGACAGTCAAGCCACGACGGTCGAGATGACCGCGTCTACTTCCGGGTCCACCGTCGTCGCGTCGGAAGGCGACGTCGAGATGAAAACCGAAACAGAACGCGTCATTTCTCCTGGAGCTCCTTCAATTACACCCTCCCCTGATGAAATACTGCGCTCCAAAGGCGTCGACGCGAAATCATCGACGACGCTTGTGAAACGCGCCGCGGCGCGTTTTGTGGCGGCCTTCCGCGGACGGACGGTGCACGGTGTCACCGTAGATCTACCGGAGGGATACGCGGGTGTGGTGCTACGTGGAGATAGCGATGGCATGAGCGGTGGTTCGAGGAATAATTCGAGGCTCGAAAAGAAACCGTTGGAAAAACCGAAGTCGAAGCGGAGAACGCGTACCTCGACGCGGGCAGGCGGGGTAGATATGGACGTGGATGTTGCCGAAGAGGCAGAAAACGAGTCTGCGGATGCTCAGCAAGATTCGGGCGGTCCGTCACGAACGTTGGAGCTAGCTGGGACGTTCTCGTCGTTCGTCCTGTGGCATCCAGACATTCCGGTGGACGATGGCCGCGACGAGTATCTTCGCTCACTGACCGAGTGGACAAAGCTCTCCGCTGAGGTGTGTCACCCCTTTACTTGGCTTTCCCAGGTCTAACTCTTTGACAAAGGTACATCGATTCGAGGATTAGATCCATTTTCCGCCACGCTGTATTTTGAATATCGTTATCGTGGACTCTATGCACAATATGTATCCTATTTTGACAACAGCCCAAATTGAAAGTGTCCCAGGTTCCACAGAAATAAATACTGACAAATGTCCTCGCCGCCTCTACCTCTGGTCGTAGCTGAGCGTACTCTTATGTCTCCGTGGCATAATCACAACCGGCTGATTTTCCTCCTCCCACAGATCGCTCTGCCCCAGCTCTGCAAATACGCCATCCTTAGCCTTGTCTATCTTCGTTATAGAAGAGAAAATATCGGGTGCAGAGGTGGAAGGAGGGAGGACTGCATTCGTTGGCCTGTCCGACATAAGGCGTTGTCGTGTGTGACCAGACTGTTGCCGCGACCCATTCCCTTGTGTCGCCACCACGGTTGCACATCTTTGTATCCTCGGCCGGCCCCGCTCAGATGGCGATGCAGGGGCTTCCTCATCGTCGTCCTCCCGCGGGGAATCGAACGAGAACCGATCTGTTCGAAGACTCGGTGACGGCGTCCCAGCAAATAATTGCGCGAGTTCTGAGGGAGTCGGCGTCGTCAAAGGCTCGCCTGTTGATGTCAGCACCACGCCCTTCATCGCCGATGCCGGTGCATAGCCCGGCTGGGACCTGAGAGGCGTCTCTGTGGATGGCCGTAGGTGTCTAGGCAAGGCCTTCGCCTTGGGTTTTCTATCGGACGACGAGATACGGACAGGCGTGTCAAGTGCCTCGACGATGCGCGTCAGGGATTGTAGTCCCTCCTTAACGTCCCCGGGCGCCACAGTGTCGATATCCGTCCCGCCAAACTCTTTGGTCAACCGCTGTGTCTCCGCCGAAAGCTGTGCCCGCGCGTCGAACAACGCGACCATCTCGTCGCGGATCTCGGATTCCCGCGCGGCCCACGCCTCCTGGATCTCCGCCTCGCGCGCGGCCCAGGCGGAGTTGGCGTGTGTGATGAGCGCGGCGAGCGACGCCTCGTGCTCGCGCTGCAGCTTCAGCTGGTGCTCGGACTGGTCCTGCAGGAGCTTCGACTGCTCCTCGATGCGCGCGGACTGCTGCGCGATGACGTTCCTAAGCTCGGCGTTCTCGTCTTCCGAGGCCTTCTGGCGTGCGCGCAGGTCGCGCAGGGCGGCGTCCTTGGAGGCGAGCACTTCGGCGAGACGGGCCTCGCGGACGCGTAGCTCGTCTTCGCGGGCGAGGAGCGTTGCTTTGTGCGACTTCACAGCGGAGAGCCTACGTGAGGGCATTAGAAAGAATGAAACATTTTGGTCTGAGAAAGGACGTATACATTCGCTCTGTCTCGGACACTTTGAATATCACCTCGATGCGGTCATGATGCAAAAGCTCCGACGCGGATGGACGTAGAGTCGGCTATGCAAATGTTATGAGTCTTTCGAGAATCTCAGTGTGTGCGAAGACGACTCACGTTCACATTTAGCATTGATTTAATTACATTCCATAAGGCAGGACTGTAGCCTTTAGGCAGCGGCGGTACGCGCCCATTTCTATATCACGAAGTAATGAGACGCGGAACTGTGATAACGAGATAAACGGCTACTCACCGAATGAAGATGTTGAGTTCGGCCTGAGTTTGCGCCTCCGCGAAAGGAGGGTTTAGTGCACATAACTCGTATACGAGACATCCCAATGCCCAAATATCGGACTTCGAGTCGTAGCATTTGGACTCGATCAGTTCAGGTGACATGTAATATGGTGTCTATGTTGAGGGTAAATTGGAGTGTTTACGATTTGGAACGAGATAGTGCACGTACGCCAACGTAAGTGTCCGCGAAGGTGGCCTGTACAAGCGCTTTCGACAGCCCGAAATCGCCTAGTTTTATTGTGTTTTTGCCGTCGAGAAGGACTGCACTAAAGAGTGAATATCGCCGCACCACTAGAAAGAGAGTGACGCACTGTTATCGGGCTTTATGTCTCTATGCAGGATTTGGTGCCGTTTCTTTCCCCCCTGTGCACCCTTCGTCGCCCTCGCGTTTGGCTCGCCAGGGTGGTGGCAGTAGTGCAACGCGAGGAGTATCTGCATGAAATAGTTCCAGACGGTGTCTTCAGGTATAGGACGCCCATGTTTCGCCGCCTGCCTGATGAGCGAAGCGAGATCGCCCCCGCCGCAGAATTCCATGAGAATATGCAGCGTCCCCTGGTCAACGTGACGGTCGTGATATTGCACTATATGTTCGTGGTGGAGATCTTTGAGAATGTTTCTGCGTTGGCCGTTAGCTTGATGTGTTCCGACTAGCTGAGAGCAGAGGCCTCGTACACTTCGGCTACGAGCTGTTTACGGTCCCTCTCGCTCATGCGCTCGAAATGAAGTTCTTTACGCGCTAGGGTCTGGAGGTATAGCATCAGTCAAACGGGAGACTCGTTCCCTTAGCAGAAACACTCACCAGGCCATCGGACTTGCGCTGGACCTTTCGAATAAGGCCAAAGGAGCCACTACCAATGACCTCAAGCGGCGTGTAGTTGTCGTGGAACGAGGGTACGGGCGCGGATTCCTTCGCCATTTTCTCCTGCTTGAACATTGCGGTTTCGCGGCGTTTCTCTCACTTGAGATATGAGAAAGACGGGCTGAAAGTACACGAGCAGGACGTCTGGGGCTCGTCTTGAGGTTGGATCTATGGCTGACTAGGTAGCGAAATGTTTTGATTTTGACGAGGCCGGACGAACGAACTGACGCCACCGAGCCCGCGTCGCGTATAAGTCACCTGGTCGCGCTTGCCGCCGCCTCGGGCATGGATGGACTTTTCACTTTGTGAGATACAACACTAGGGAAAATACGGTGGCAGGTTGAGCGCAGAAAAAAGCTACACAGCAATAAAGCAATGGCAGGACTAGCAAAAAACAAAAGCGGATTTAAATACAGTCCACCCAGGACGGCTCACGCGGGAGCAGCCCAGCGCCACATCTGCACGTCCATACGCGCAGTCCCAGCCTTTCCTTCCCCATAGACAAGACTGATCCCCTCCTTGCTGAAGGAGAACTGTGCCTCACCGAGGCCATGCGAGATAACCGTAGATGAGGATGGTTGTCCTTGCGGTGGAGAAAGGTTGGGTTTATCGCTAGTGGCATCGGGTTCCGACGGTGGGTTGACCTTCGGTGAGGTGGGTGCGGCAGCATCTGGTAAAGGGTCAGATGGCGGCGGCACAACAAGAGAGGCCGGTGTAGGGGCATCTGTGGTTGCTTGGGGCACGTTTGCACTTGACCCCATTTCCCGTACTTCGGCAGCAAGGGCATACGCGACCGAACCGGTTTTAGTGTCTGTCAAGGAAGAAAGCGTGTATGTCCGCTCCTGCGTGCCGCCTCCAGGCTTCCCTTCCATTGTCGAAGACAGCATGAACTGTTCTGTCTCTGTCTCGAGGATGATCGGCCTAGTCGATTGTTCGGTACGAGGGGCGTCACTGTCCACAGCCATGCCACCGTCGGGTTCGGCATCTGAGTCCGGATTCAAGCGGCGTTTCTTTTGTGCGTTAGAGCTCTCCGGGAACATTGCAGTGGAGAGTGACTCCGGGTCATACTTGAAGCTGCGTACATTGTCAGACGTAAAGCGATAATGAGATATATACTTGAGTACTCACCCCGCGTGGTTATTGCCGAACACGATAGTCCGTGCATTACTCAGAGCCGCGTCTTCGTCAATGGCCGAGTTGTCAATACGTCGCCTTTTCTTGCGAGGACCAGGGCAGCTGCTGCAGATCACTGCACGACGTGCCGTGTATTCATGTAAGCGCTGCGAGCGGGTCGGTATCGTCGGTTCAACTTCGCATTTCTGCGTGATTAAATTTAGCGGCCGCGACAGTGCGAGATAAAAGAGACATACGTCGACGAATCCAGCGCTGACGACCTCTATCCCACTCCCGTCGTGACTGGTGCCCCAACCCGCACTGAGCAGGCTCCTACCATCATCCTCCTCGCCCCGCTCCTCACCACCTCCCATATATTTCGCGCCCCAGCCGCCCACAAACCGCCAAACCACCTCAAGCTCTCCCGCCTCCCCGCCCCGCCCGTCCCCCAGCCCCCGCATCCCACAGCGAACGACCCTGAGCACAATCTTACACCCCTTGCCCGCCCGCCGCGCCTCGCGCGCTCCTGACCATGACACGTACCCCGAGTGCAGCGCACACAGGAACGGGTCGCTGTCGTCCGTGTATATGCGGCGTGTCTGCGCATGCGCCGATGCCGCGCCGCCGCCCCAAATGCGCGGGCGCGTCGGCGCGGACGTCGGGAGGTGCAGCGCGGGCACGAGGATGGTCGTGCGCGTCTCCGTCGGCGCGGGCCGCCGCGACGGCGAGAGCGTTGGCGGGAAGAAGTGGGGGAACGGCAGTTTGGGGTAGCGGTATGTGCCGAGGTGGTGGATCATGTCCGGCGAGAGCGCTGGCGGCTCCTTGGGGATCTCTTGCTGTTCCCGCGCCGCCTTCTCGCGTGCTCGCTCACTCGTGTCCAAAGTCAGTCCCAGCCCGAGGCCGGTGGGCAGGGTCGCGAGGGGCGCCGGTGCTTGCCCGTCGAGCATCACCTGGAACTGGAACTGGTTCTGCGCTTGCTTCGTGGGGTGGTCGGTGTGTAGGTGCTGGTTCGGCGGGAGCGGGGCGGGGGCATGAACGTGTGGCACAGTATTCTTGAGCCGGTGGATTGCGACGGCACGAATGTGATCCATGTCCTCCCTGTCGCGCTCACGTTCCCTCTCCGCTGCGTCCTTGTCCTGCTCACGTTCCCACTCGCGCTCGCGCTCTCGCATAGCAAGCTCCTTCTCCCGCTCGAGTGCTTCTCGCTCCCTTTCACGCTCCCGTTCGCGCACCCCGAGCTCCTTCTCCCGCTCCCTCGCAATCTGGCGTTCAAGTTCGCGTTCGCGCTCTCGTTCGGTAAGATCCTTCTCCGGTTCGCGTGCGATTTCGCGCTCCCCGTCGCGTTGCCTCTCGCGATCGGGGCGCGGGGCTTTGTCTTTTGGATGGCGTGTGTACGGAATGCGTGGTGGGAGGCCATCGCTCGGAGAGTGGTGTGCTGATGCATGGTCGTGTGCTGCATCCCGGTGCTCACGCACGTCACGACTGCCTCTCTCTGGACCACCTGGAAGGCAAATCAGTCGGCACGTATGTATCAGTGTGAGCGCGCTACTCACCGACGCGTAGTCCACCGTCGTACGTCTCAAGTCCCGAAGCAGGTGCTGTGCATGTGCCGGGTTAGCGATTAAGCAAAAAATCAATTTATGTGCATGCACGCACGTTTATACGAGTCCCGCTCCCAAGGAGAGCCCGGATGCCCACCAGGACCCGGGTGTGCCGCACGCAGACTGCCCATCGCGGGACTGCGTCCCAAATCTTTTGATGATGTAGTCGGTGGAGGAGGTCCGTGATACATGGGTGATGGGTCGTAGACACTAGGATTCATGTGGGGCGACTGCGAGGGCCGCTGGGGCGGAGGATAGTCCATATACGCTCCCTGCGCTCGGGGCTGTTGGCTAAAGGGGGCAGGTCCATGGCGCCGTGAGTCGTACAGATGCTGTTGTGCAGCTGGCTGCTGTTGTGGGTAATCAGCGTAAGAGGGCGGGCTTCGATACGGCTGCGGCTGTTGCGGCGGTGGAGGTTGTTGCTGCCGGGTGTGTTCTGGAGACTGGCTCGATGCCGACGGTGGCTGGTTCTGTGATGTTTGGTTCGCTGGGCGCCTACGCCTATCCTCCGTAGACGGCGAGTCCTGGAGAAGAGCTGCGACGTTCATCCCTAGACGTCCGCGCCGTGAGTTCGATAGTCCTGGGACTTTGTCAAGTCAAGTGAAGCTATCGCAAGCACGTATGAGCATAGTCCGTCAAGCTGTATGGATGAGACTGTACTGACTGCTATCTGGCTAGTATAACGTCTTCCTAAAGCTATAAGGAATTACGACGAGGCACTGCAGACTTTGTGAGCGTTGTAGACAAGAGCTAAAGCTCGCCTCAGCGCCGCAGATGGCGAACGGACGGGGCAGAGAGATTTTACCGCGGGACTGCCGCGCAGTGCCGCGCACCGGACCAAAATGCACTTTTGCACCAATCTAAGAACATTTTACCGGATGCCTGCATTTTATCCTACAATCTTGAAAGATTTCCCCTGATTTCTGTCGTATTTTACCCGAAACGCGCTCGACACCGTCAATCGTTGCCCATATCCTCGCTGTCCATATCCTCCTGTGCCTTCACCACCTACCTTGAGCCTGACCTGGACACTACCTTCGTCGTCCGGACCCTCTCAAGATGTTCTACCTTGCCACACGAAATGGTATGCGCGGCACTTGCTCGTCACTGGCGCGGCACTGCGCGGTAATGGCGCGGCACTGCGCGGTAGTGGCGCGGCCCTTGCGCGGTAATGGCGCGTCACTTGCGCGGTAATGGCCCGGGCGCGTCACTTGCGCGGCACTGCGCGGCACTTGCCCAACACTGCATGGACCGTCCATGCATTCATTGGCCCACGGTCAATAGGTCGACGCTGTAGTATATCGTCGCGGCGGAGCTTCGACGACACACGCGGCTCAAATGCAGATGACCCGCTGTGAGCTGTGTACTCGGAGGCGGCATCACAGGCACCCAGGACATCCTCGCATTCATGATGCAGGGCACCATCAGGGACTATCATGTGTGAGTGCATTTGCCATGCTAGCAAATGTGTCACTTATATTCTCATGCTTAAGTAGCAGACTCTTGTAACGACGCACTAGCACAACCAATGCCACCACGGACCCTACTCACTCACCCTGACACGCAAAGAACCTTCATCGTTGTGAGTTTTGGGTCGAAGAAGGACTTGATTGCAGGTCCTTCCATAGATTGCTCCAATGTGGTCCATGAGTTTCTCATGTGTCCTGCGTAAACGCTTAAACTCACACATATAATACCTACAAACTTCTTGTGTCCGTTGCACCATATGTACTCTGTACGTTGTACCATACTCTGTACCGAATACATATTTTTCTATGTCCTGACAGCACATGCTTGCCTCCCTGAAGTTGACCCGCTGCCTACGTACCACTAGGCCAGAAAACATGCCGCTAAACATGTTATGACACTGTGCTCTGTGGCTACGGAGGTGCACTTGCCCAGTTCAATGATGTCAGGTAAGCAATATGTGATTTGTTCAGAGGTACATAAGCACAGTATGATATAAGTACACACATCCAGCAGGCCGCAGGCAGCAGTGCCGTGAGCCGATCATCTGCGAGACTCTGCGAGACCGCGACAACTCCGTGCACCACCGTGGCATTGTGTCCATCCTACGGAACGATGTGGGCGTGTGACCGTGCTCTATCAAGAGCATCACGCGCGGACCGCAGGCATCTACTGTAAGCCTCCGAGCGGCGAACACTTCCTTGAGTATCTTGGAGGACACGGGGGTGCTGAAGCAAACGCAGTGGTATTGATGTACATATATATACATAGTCTGCAAATCGACGACATGTTGTAGGTTTGGGTGAAGTGAAAACAGTCTGAAGCTCACCATCTATCCAATCCGTCCAGCTGTCCCTGGTCCGCATGTCCCGCACAGCGCACCCTCCTCTGGCCCCTGGGAGCACATCACAAGGCTTGCGTAGGCGAGCATGGTGTTGGGGCCGGAATCCGGTTGACGTTCAATCGTGGAAGTTGATAGCACATAGAAGTTGAATCCGAGAACGCGAGAGGCATTGCGAGTGTAGATGATGATGAGGATAGCAAGGTCTCTGCAGCGAGAAGATACGGGAATGAAAGAGGTCCCGCCAGTCCAGCGATACTATACAACGGTGCACCGGATACGGTGTCCAAGCCGTTGTCAATGTTATGTGCGGAGGAGGTTGTCCTTACGGACTCAGCGCCATAGTAACCGCAGGAGAGGATGTTGCAGGAGCTAGGAGAGGTTGGGGCGAAAGGATGATGGACGCAGACAAGATGCGCGGCAGTCAGTCGACCAGCGCGGTAATGCGCGGCAGTCGCGGCAGTGGCGCGGCATTTTACACCTGCCCGAACGGACGTGAATCGGCATTCGGAACTTGCTCTTTGCTTTCCTCCACGACAATTTGTACACATATTCTGGCCATACAGACTGGACGTCGACGGACAGTGCGGCAGACACTCGCAGTGACTGCTGGCAAAGCCATCTAAGGCTTGGGTACTGAGCAAACCTAGGACCACGCATTTCAATTCCCGACCCTGGGGCCCGTACGTTGGCGTTAGGGCAAAGCATTTTACGGTCATTGGTATTTGCGCGGACGACATGTCTACCTCTCTGTCAGTCCAAGGCTACTGCGAATCATCCCCGTAGAAAGGGAGGTGAAGAATACTGGTTTCAAACGCCTGCAGCAGAATGTGCTTCGGGCTCTCACTTGCCGGATTTCGACGAAGATTCCAAGTTGAATCCACTCTTCCTCCGTTCTGAACGCACGGGGCGGCGAATGGGTCGCCTAATTCTGTCTACGATGAGGCGTTGAAATTAAATTTATAATACTAGGCGTCGTGATGATGGTCTGAATCGTTGTTTTTTCTGCGAATACCATGGGCAATCGTGCGCATACAGCTATTATCCTTAGGTGAGTCGCCGCCTCTCGTGATCTCCTCGCTAATAGTTCCATAAACAGGATCAGATGTCGTTCCTCCTGCAGTCAAGCATTGCACTGTATCTGTACATAATCTCTGGACCATCGTCGTGGTTCCCGCAGAGTCTTGAGTTCGTTTCCGGCAGTCGATATGCCTTTTCACTAAAAAGCCAAAACCTAACGCCTGTTCTGTAACTGGCACGAGTGCCCATACAGCACATAAATGGTACAAATCTAGCTCAATCAATCCCTGCTACTTATATTGAAGTTGACCTGCGGTACGACGCCTGCCTCTTACCGTCAACGTTGTGTTCACCCCATCTCTAGGTCAATCCGATACAAGAGCCTGAGTCCATCCCATCGTCCCAGTATGCCACCACTATCCAAGCCCCATCTGCCCGAGGCATTCGTCAAAAAGATACTGGCGGATCCGGAGTTGACGCCGGGCTACACTTCGCTCGTCTTTCAAGAAGCCGGCCATCTACGACGTCTCGGTATGGTGTCCATCGCCAAAGAAGACTGTCTTTCACCAGATAGCCACGTATTCCCTACTGTCCCAGGGCAACCTCCATCGCCCCTTCGAACCACGGCCCACCTGGCTGCGGCCGAAGCAGATCCTCTCCTCCTCTGTGAAGCGATCCGTTTAGGTGTCACAATAGATCTTCCCAATCATCTGGGAGCCACCCCCATGTATATGGCGTTTTCTTGTCTTTTGCAGTGCATGAAGCCTCTGCGAGGCACCGTTCCGCTGTCAGAACCTGTGTCGCACCACGAAGCCAAAATTCGGAGGTATATATTCGTCATCCGAACACTCATCGAACAGCATGCAGACATCACCCTTGCGGTGAAAGGCGCTACATATCTGCATTTCGCATGCATTGCCGCCAGCTGGGAACTCATCGCGCTGTTGATCGCACACGGTGTAAACACCTCCCCGCTTACGCCACCCCCGGGCTTTGCTAAACACCCTGCCGATCTCCTAGATTCCGCTGCCGACAAAGCCCGTTATCATGCCCTCGTTGCTGAGAGGGCTTCAGCACCTCGAGCCCGTCCTCACCGCCTCTGCCCGTGCTTCTCAGGCAAGACACTCGCTGCATGCCACAACAACCTAAGCATCTCTCTCACCTATCCCCTCGAATTCATCTGCAAATGCGGGTCTGCGAAAACCTATGCCAAATGCTGCCGTCGACGGGATATCATCCTGGAGGAAAGATGGGACGACCGTGAGCAGTGGATAGGAGGGTCGTCGCAGAGAGTATTGAACGTTCCGCTCTCCGTACTCAAGCAGGCACGCGACATGGAGGACCTCGGAGCCCAACTACGCGGGTCCCTGCCGTTCCTGAGCACGCAGGGCCTTTGGGGCGGGGGGCCGCCCAACCCTGTCTTTGACGAGGCAATGAAGCGAGGTCGGATGACCGCCGCCGTCGAAATGTGTGCGAAGGGTATAGCCGACCATGCTTACGGGTATGCACTACGGCGAGTCGACTTTATTCCCAGGTAAATGGACGTTGCTCGTTGTATATATTGCTGTTATCCCAAGCTCACGTTCTTCGGCTTTATTGTTAGACCACAAGGGCGGGGCACGAGCAAGTTCACCTGCGCGAAATGGAAAGAGCAGTGGAATGCCGCCGTCGACGAGTACATCGATCTTGGCACCGACCCTCGGCCCCGGGAGGATATCGAGCGCGCGTCGAAGATCGGCCTGTCCGGCGGCGCGCTGTACAGAAAGTGCGAGGGCGTTGGATGCACTCGAGCAGAAGGGAGAGATTCCGCGAACTTCAATGTGTGCTCGAAATGCAAAATAGTGCGCTCCAAATCCTTCGCTGTTGTCGCTCTTCTCGCATCTATCTGACGAATGCCTTAGGCCGTGTACTGTGGTCGCAAGTGCCAAACCTCTGCATGGGCTGCGCATAAACGTGTCTGTGGCAACTCGAATCAACACGAACAAGCGTTACCGTCACAAATTGCCTTCGACGAGTATATGCTTCCCAAGCTTGCTGCCGAAATGGCGCGTTCACAATGAGCGAGCCATACCTTTTGTCGACTCGGACTTCCAATCCTTCTCGCTTGAAGATTCTACGAACCCCCGATGCCACCGTGACAACACTGCTCGACCTCAGGTACGGCAATTCGCATCTCCCATTGATTGAGCGTGTCTTGATTACCGTCCATCCCAAGGCAAAATCCCGCCTGACAGCCGATCGAAGCACTTTGTTCTTGGGCAGATATACACTGCAGCCCAGCACCTCGCCCGAAACTGTGTACTGTATAACATATCCCGCGTTCTCGATCTTGACCAGTGTGTACAATGTACAGCAATAAATACGTATGCGTGTACTGCAACTTTCACGCGCTCGTAAGATTGGCGGTATTCAATGTATTTATTAAGCGGTTGAAGTCCGAGTTTCAATATGTCTGATTGGAGTTCAAGCAATCATCGATGCATCGATCATCCTATAGTATATGCCAGTATGTTACGCAGTAGCTCAGCAGTAGATACATGCGCAAGATTTCGGCGTTTCGTGATGCAAATCCGGATACATTTATGTCGTACAATCCTGGAAAGTGGCGGAGGTTTGGACCGGGCCCGGGGGAGGGAAGCTAGCGAGTATTCCCTTCAATATTTAAGACAGGCCTTCACCTCCTCCCGACGTTCCGGGGTGTCGAGAAACATGCCATCCAGCATCAAATGAAATAGTTCAGGCCCGAGAGTGTCGAGAGCTTGCTGGGGTCCAGACATAAAACTGGTAAGTACCTCTTCATACCGTTTGCCGAAAATAAGTTGAGCGGGCAGCGCCTGTTCTCGTTGATCGGCCGAACCGCATTCTGATTTATGGAGGGTCCATGCCGCGGTTTGACATTCTTTGCTGCAGTAAGGGGCCTGAGGGAGGGAAGCATAGAGTTGATGTAAGCGATAAGCCGTGGCAGACTTGGATGCATCATATGATACGCACGATGCTGCACCTCGAGCATGTCTTTAGCTTCACGATATCGCGCCCCTCTAATTTTGTGCACTTTGGTCCTTCGCATGTCCGGTACAGCGCCCCGAAGTAGATGCCAATTTTTGCAGCTCTCTCAATCTCCTCCCTGGACCGAGGGTCGGTGCCCGCCGCAATGTATTCATCTATCCTCATGTTCCATACTTTTTGGAGCAAACCCGCCGAGTGTCTACTGAGATCACGATGTCGAAGTGACGGACTGCATATAAATTTGACATCAGTTTGCCACTGGATGACGAGAAATAGATAATCGCACGTTACGACGCAGGAGTAAGTCAACCTCTGAGCGGCGTATCCGAATGCCGGATCAAGAGTACCTTTCGCGCACATTTGCCTTGCAATCCACTTGTACACGCCCAACTTGCCCTTCTCCCGTGCCTGACTGCGGCTGGCTTGGTCGTCCACTGTAAGCACGGAGTCCTCTTTTTCTAAACCTGTGGTGTTCTTCGACGTGCTGGAATCAACACTTTTCCCCAGAGAATTCCATTCTTGTGCCGAGTACCCCGCAATAATGCGCTGCTCTTTCTCGGACCATTTCTCCTCCATGCATTTACCCTGGCGAGCACAACATTTTCGGAACGTCTTTCCCGACCCACAGAAACAGACGTAACCAAGGGGGTAGGGTGTCGCCTTGGCGCTGCTATGGCAGTCCTCAAGTGATTGGCCAGAAAAGCATGGGCATCGTCGAGCAGGACGGGTGCTGTTTGAAAATGATTTGACGAGCGCCAGAAAACGAGACTTTATGGCACCCGACGGAAACACCGGGCCCTCCACGAGGTGCTTCAAGCGGAGTGGAATAGACGAAGGGAGCCGTGATGGGTTGGCGCCATGCTGGAGTAGAAGCGAAACCAGATCCCAATACCCGTGCCGGGCAAGGATACACGCAATGAGAAGCGGGCTCGCCCCGTCGACGCTGACATTGAGATCAGCATGCTGCTCGATGAGCGCACGCGCGATGAAAAGATGTCGATTGACCGTAGCAGTCCGCTCGGTGACACTACGTTGGGTGTCGGATGAATAGTGGCGATCGAGACCCAAATGTAGCGCGAGCAGCAGCGGCGTCATGCCCTCGGACTTCAAGTCGATCGGGCAACCAAGCTTGATTATCTCGCACGCCCAGAGAGGATCACCTTCGATGGCCGCACATTGAAGCTCTGTGAATTTGGTCCTCACAGATGTGAGTGTTTTATCGCGAACGTCGCCTGCGGGATCCGGGGCAATCGTTTCCAATGCCAAGAAAAAGTAGTCTGGCAGCATGCCAATGGGGGAGTACAACAACTGCAAACGCCTGTCGTGGCCTTCTTGAGTGAACGAACGGGACTGGAATCCCGCCATCATAGGATCTGTCCGCATCTTCTTCACGAAGGCAGCGGGCAGCAGCGGTTTCGACAGCGATTCTGGCGGCATGTCGATCTACGAATTATACAGCGCCGTTTGATCAGCCAGACTGGACAACATCGGATATGTATCAACACCGCAAACGATAACACACTCACAGATTTGTCCGCGCAACGCAGATAGAAGATGCCACGAGCGGGATCGTGTAGTGTTGGCCGAGCGTAGAGAGAGGTAGAATGTGTGTGTGAAAACAAGGATTGGTGACAGTAGCGCCGCGGCGCCGCGGCATGGCGCCGTTCACCTGCCAAAGGCGCGCCGTACCACTGCCGTACCGCGTACCAAGACTAAGTACTGACTGACAATGCGTACGTTCCGATTTAGGACCACTTCATATCTGTGTATCTGTATAAGAGACTTTGGACCATAAAAGCAAGATGAGATAAATACAGCAATGATATATGTAGTTACAGTTCGTCCGGAATGTGTTCGTTCTTTGCCGGCTCTGGTTCCTCGGGCGTCTGAGGCTCAGCGGGGGTGGCCTTGGGCTCGGAGGGTGCAGAAGATGCCGCCTCAGTCTCCACGGCGGGTGTCTCCGACGTCTGCGAGGCCGCGTCGCGAGCGTCAGGCGTCTTGGGTTGCGCAACAGCCTCCGCCTCCGTCTTTGCCTTCTCCTTCGCCGCCTTCAGCATCTTGTGTATCGGGTCCTCTTTCTTGGCCTTAGGACTTTCCTCCGATGGCGTCTCAGCAGCGGCCGGTGCCTTCTCCGCTTCCCCGTCGTCTGCGCGTTTCTCGTCTGCCTTCTTTGGCGGCGGGGCACCCCCCATCATCCCGGGGTACCCGTTCACGTCGTGCCAGTCCGCGGCCTTCCCGGACTTGACGGCGGCCTCGAAGTCGATGAGGTTCGTGAAGCCGCCGTGCGCGAGCGCGATGCGCTGCGCCTCCTGCTTCTGCTCGATCTCGAGCTCCTTCTCGTCGGGGACGAACTCCTCCGCGCGCGCGGCCTCGTTGAGGAACTTGATGTCGGCGGTGCCGTCCAGGACGGAGTCGAAGAATTTGGAGAGCGAGTCCAGTTTATTTAAGCCTTTTGAGGTAGACGTCTTAGTTATACGGCGTACTGAAAGAGAGAAGGTAGGAGACTTACCTTCATAGCGCACTGGCGTTGTGGACCCGACGGGGTAAAGGAGAACTTTCGCCTGTTTCTTCTCGCCGGCCTCGTAGCCGAGCTTGACAGAGGATTTTCCTTTGCGGTCGCGGTGAGACGCAAGCAGTAGCTGGTCCTTATACTTGTTCCCCAGGACCTGCCAAAGCAGCGGGACTTTCTTCTCCTTCGTCAACAGAAGAACGCGCGGCTTGTCCGTGTTCTGAAGCAAAACATTAAACGATGCCAGTATTCCTGACGATGCTACGCACTTGGGCTACCCATTCCGGGATGTCCTCGACATGGTATAGTTTCTTGTTATTGTGTGGTATCCGGCGTGTCGCGAAGTAGAAAAGCGCGCTCGCAGTCCGCTCGCCGGAGTTGTACTCTATCGGCGCCATGGTCTTCCCCCGAGGGAAGAGCTTGACCGTAGGGAAACCTTTCACGCCCTGCATACACATGAGCGATACGTTCCATGCTAGGAGGGTGCAGGATGTACCTGCTCTGCACATAGCCGTTTGTTGCTGTCCTGGTCACAATCCACAGCATACGCGGGAACCAGGGGATACAGGCCGAGCGCTGCTCTGCTGTATTCTGGCGCCATCCGTTGACAGTGCTAGACACACACCCCACAGTCAGCTTTACCGCGCGAAAGTTCCTAGTGCAGTTCACGTACACCACACCATGGGGCTACGAACGCGACGATGCTTGTTTGCTGAGGAAAACGGGTCAGACATAACGCGATATAGGCCTGGGTATGTAGGGCACGCACGTTCTCCCTCATCGCTTTCCTGAAGCCCTTGGCGTCTATCATCTTGACGAGCGAGTCCGGGGGGAATATCGCGGCCGACGCGAACGACGGCGCGAGCGCGAGGGTGAGCGCGAGCACTTGGGGCAATAACATGGCTGCAACGACCTCGCTCGGGAGAGACAATGAGTGTGTTTAGTGCAAGCGAAGCTCTAAGAAAGTTGGCTTTTCAGATTCCTGCACCGCGCAGGTTCCCAGATGCTCGAACTTTCGCACTGACGTGGCCAGTCGGACGTGGCGGGATAACGCAGGAAACCGACCACGGACGCGCCCCGGTTCACACGTCTTTAACCGCTACCGCCACGACCTGCCGTGGCATCGTCTGCTAGAACCGGCTGAATCTACACCAGAATCGAGCATCTCTCTGCCAGAGGCATGGGACTCGGAGAAGTTTGGGAGTTTAAGGAGCATGGTGATTGTTATTCCTGTCTTTGCGCGCCGATCGACGACTGAAGTACCGGAGCAGCAGATTTTCAGGGCGACCCTCTGCTTAGTGCCATACCGCGCAGAATATACAACATCTGTACTTAGCATAAGTACTTGCAATGATATGTACTATGCTCTATCGCGCAAGACATGGCTAGGACACCACGAGGATCGACACGAGGCGTACGCGAAACTCGTGGTGGTCATGAGGCCGGGGCATCCAGCATGTTATCCAGCAGGCAAGATAACTCCCCCCGGTCAAAACCTCGGACGTCGTCGATATCTACCCCCGTCCTCGTCCCAGAGACCTGCATATTTTCTCTTCTAGTGATATCGATTCCCAGGCGCCCCCTACCATCCTACCATCCTACCCATCCGTCTGTATTGCGACGACAACGAAGACGAGGTATCGCAATATGCTCCCGTTCACCGACATCCACTTTGTAGCCTGCGGAATTGCTGGTTTCGCCGCCACCCTTGGCTACAGCTACGCGAAAAGGTCTCGCATGTCGCGCCGCCGCCCCGCCTTGTCAGTTCCCCAATTCGCCGTCGGCTAAACCGCCTTGTACTTGTATTCATATCGATCAACCAGCGAGAGGGAACGCCGTTTGCGCGCTGGGGAGAGCCGCAGCAGCACGCCCAGCACGAGCTCTGATGACAGCTCGATTGATACCCCGGACGAGCCTTCTCCTGCCGTCGGAGTGGAGGCCGTTGCGCTTGCGTCTGATAGTTTCGACTATGCCCCCGCCGCCGGCGAGCCTGTGTCGCTGAAACGGAAGGCGTCCGAAGACCACGATGTTGTTCGTATATGGCTCATTTTTTCGTGTCTCTTACTATGTGGAAGCTCATGTATTGACAGTTCGGCCCCATCCCTAAGAAACGGAGCAAGACGCCGCCGCGAGGAAATAACGGGGAGCAGGTCAGTATCCTTCATTTGGTATGGTGATTTGTGTTGAATGGTATGTTGCTCGATGCAGGCTTTGGAAAGTCTGAGCCCATCTCCTGATGGAGGAGTACCCTCCCCGACCCCTTCCATAGAGATCAATGAAGGTCCTGCGGAGGTCATATTTTTCCACCGTTTATACAGCTGTACAAGAGTTTTCTGACTTTCATGTCCAGGCCACGAATGTCAGCGACGTTGTCAATGTGGAAGAGAATGTTGTCGTCGTTCCAACTATCTCAAATGAGGAGGCAACCGAGGCTGCCCCCGCCCCTTCAGTGAGATTGCGATGTTTCCTGGCCTGTTATCACTCAAAAGTATTGATCGATCCTACAGACTCCATATACGCCTCCTTCTCCAGAAGTACCCGCGCCCGCTCCCTCCCATGGCACTGCACAGACACCTCATTCGCCCGCGCAGTCTCCCATCAGAGGATTCGCCTCCTTCGCAGGCGCTGACTCCCCGTACTCGTCCATGCGACGGAATTCTGCGCCGACACCAGGCACGCAAAGGCCCGCCTGGGCCAGTAACGGCGAATCCTCAAACATGAATGCTTTCGGCTCTGTAGCCCTAGAAGAGGGCGAAATAGCTTCCAGCAGTCCCCTCGGCTCGCACGGCGACCTGAAGCCCGCTTTGCACTGTACGTCCTCACCCTCTGCGCTGTCACCTTCTGCTCAGCCTCCAAAATTAGGCTCCACGGGCGAGGAGCACGAGGACGTCAAGTCCGAGCTGAAGGGCGTCAAGCTCTTCGTCAAACGCGGCAAGAAAGATTTCACCACCGGCATGGTGGGGACCGTCAAGCTCCTCGTGCACAGGGATACCCGTGAGGAACGCCTACGTGAGTCCTGGCATCCATTCGTATCGTCATATTGCATGCTCATGTTGTGCAGTGTTCCGTCGCGAGCCCTTGTGGAAGGTATCGCTCAACGTCCGCTTGCAGCCCCTTGTACGCTGCACATATGACCGGGACGAGCGCATACTGCGGGTCGCCCTCAAAGAGCCTGTAGAAGGGAACGGGCTGTCCGCAGATGGGGGACATGAGCTCGTCGTGTACGCTCTGAAGGTATGGCGTCTTTCCTTCGTCCTGGTTCATTGTCGTTGACGAGAATTTCTGTTGTAGCCTGGGAGAGCGTCGAAGGACGAATTCCGAGACTTTGCAGATGCGCTGTTGAAGAACGAGCATCTCGTTGTACCCGCAGCTTAGTGACCTACACATCTGTGTGGGTATGCTATCCTCGCGGCACTTGGCCTGCGCCGCCGCGCCCGTCCCAGGATAGCGTCACTGAGCGTCTAGCTCTGGGTATAGATGCGATCTTCTGCGCAAGGGGTCCGCTATGGTCATTAACTGTCATAGCCGATCGGGGCAGGCTACGCGCCACGGGCGATTTCTCGGGGTCGAAAGCTGGCCTTTCTGTGGAGGCCCGGGCACAGAGCTGTAACGCAAGTATTTATTGACTGTACATACATTGTACAGGGCGGCGATCGTAATGCAAGGCATGAATGCATGATACCCTAACATTGCCCTATCAAATGGGTACAATACCGTATGCACGTTATGGCATTGCAATGTCTTTCCCACACGCGGTCAATAGTACAGGGACTACACGGCTGCTACACGGCTGTCAATGCGACTGTGCGCAAGGAGCAGCTACAGCACTTTGCAATATTGCCTTACTCGCTTTTGTCTTCTTACCAAGTTTATGTTACATCCAAGACTCACGTTTGTACGTTGACGGACACCATTTCATCAGGCTAACAGTACCAGATACCAACACAACCGACTAGGAGTCATGGCGCCATTGTCCAAGCCTCATCTCCCCAGCGACTTTGTGCAGAAAATCATAGGCGATCCGAAGTTGAATGTCGGCTACGAATCGCACATCTACGAGGAAACGACCCATCGCCGACGCCTTGCGATGGTGAGCACCGTTCCTGGGGACAGCATAGCGCCCGATAGCAGCGTTCATGCGACCCTGCCGGGAGAGCGTCCATCGCCCATCCTCACCATGGCCCATCTAGCCGCGTCCCATGCAGACCCCCTGCTCCTATGCGAAATGATTCGGTTAGGCGTCACCACAGATCTCCCCAATGTCGACGGCGATACGCCTCTGTGCATCGCGTTAGCCAAGCTGATTGAGTGTGCGACGCCTTCACCCACCGCGACGCGCGAGCCGGCACCGCACCGCGAAGCCAGGGTGCGCAGGCTCCAGCTGGTCGCCCGGATTCTCATCGAGCAGCACGCCAACATCAACATCGTCAAACACGGATTCACGCACCTCCATCTCGCGTGCGCCTCAGCCAGCTGGGACATCATCGTGCTCCTCATCGCGCACGGTATCGACACCGCTCCGCGTGCGCCCGCGCCCCCACACCAGCACATCTCCTCCCCCGCAGACCTCTTCAAATCCGCCCGCGACAAGAGACGCTTCCACGCCCTGGTTGCAGCCAGCCGCACGCGCGCGCGGACACGGCCCCCTCGCCTCTGCCCGTGTTTCTCCGGCAAGACGCTCGCGGAGTGTCACGCCGCGCGCGGGCGGCCGCCGCAGGGCTACCCGCCCGAGTTCATCTGCAAATGCGGGTCCGCGAAGACGTACGCGCAGTGCTGCCGCCGGCGCGACATCGTGTACGTCGAGGAGTGGGACGCGGAGGAGCAGTGGATCCAGTGCGTGCTGCAGAAGTCGCTGCCGGTGCCGGGCTTCCTGTCGAAGGCGCCCGGCGGGTTCGACGACGCGGCGAAAGCGCGGATGATGCGGGTGCTCCCGTTCTTGAACACGCAGGGCGTGGCTGGCGGGCCGCCGGACCCTGTTTACGACGAGATGATGAAATGGTGCCAGACGGTTGCGGCTATCGACATGTGCGCGAACGGGATGGCGGACCCTGCCTATGCATATGCGCTGCAGCTCGTCGACTTCATCCCCAGGTGGGTTGCTGTGTCTTTGGGGCGCACAATCGGCTGCTGAGCGCTCAAGGATTTCTAGACCGCAAGGCCGCGGCACCAGCAAATTCCTGTGCGCACAGTGGCAGGACAAATGGAATGCCGCTGTCGACGAGTACATTGTGTCCGGTGTGGACTCGCGCCCCAGGGAGGATATTGAAAGGTGCGCCAAGATAGGCATCTCCGGAGGTGCCTTGTTCCGTCTGTGTGAAGGCACCGGGTGCCATGCGGTCGAAGGGCCCAGTACCACACCTTTTGCGGTCTGTGCAAAGTGCAAAATAGTCAGTGCCCTGTTTTCTCTAAATTCTGTGGCATGCTCATCGATCATGTCGTGTAGACTGTCTACTGTGGTAAGGAGTGTCAACGATCCGCCTGGACAGAACATAAAAAGCACTGTGGTCATTTGGACCAGCGAGAACAGGCTTTACCGTCCCAGGTTGCATTCGATGAATACATGCTTCCTAGACTGTTCGCGCACATGAATAGTATCCCTACATCTTGAGTTGTATTTGCTTTGTCTGAACTTGGTCTGAACGGCCCCTACTTAGGTGAGACGTCTAGTATTATTTGGGCGCACAATTTCATACCGACCTACATAGATTCAAGTCGTTCCTAGCCCTCTAGTGGTGTAAACTACTCGTATCCTGTACTCAAAATTGTATTTCTCGATGTATGTATTTCTCGACGCATGTTATGGTCAGTGTTCCGCTGCTGCCAGGGTGACGCGTTGTGTACGCGATGTTTGGCACGACCCGGAAATGGACCCGGGAAAATGTTCCAAGTTCCACTTTCTGTGAAATTCGACGTTCCTTGTTCTCTTGTTCTCTCCATCTCCTCAAAAGCCAAGAAACATAACGCCCATCGTCCTGCAACATACGACCGCGCACAGGATCGAACTCACGACCACCCGCCCGCCATGACCTCCTACTCCGACCTCTTCTCCTCCGGCCTCGTCCCGCACACTCCTCGTCACAGAGATTACCCCGAACCGCCCTCGCCCTTATTGACAGACCCCATGGCCTCCTCGCCCATGGCCATACCTCCCAGCCCCGTCGACTCCGTCATCCCCCGCAGTCCCATCGACAGACAGACAACGCCCACGCCCACATCCCCCACACCGCGCCTCAGCGCCATCGAGCCCGCCAGGTACTCGAAAGACAAACCAGTCCCGCGTCTGCGCAAGCGCAGGAGCAGTCTGACGCCCGCCGCGGCGCCCATGCCCGGCGTCAAGTCGCCTGCACGCACGGCGCGCACCTCATTCACCGCCATGGGCTCGCTGATGTCGCCCGCCGGCCGCGCACGCAGCGGGAGCGCGAGCGTCGCCGCCGAGTCTGGGAGCCTCATTGCCCGCATGCGCAGTGGGAGCGTCGGGGGCTTGCGGTCAGTGCCGTTTAATCCTGCGCGTGTTTCATTTCGGAGTACTCATTGAGCGTACAGACCTGGGCGCAGACTTAAGCGCGCGCCGACCGCACCGCCGCCCACGGCGCCTCTCCCGCCCGTCCCGCCTCTACCATTCCCGTCGTCCGACTCCGCATTCCGCCGTCCGCTGATGCACCGGGCGCAGACGGAGGGGAACGGGGACGGGCTGTTGTTTCAGTCTGTGTCTGCGTTCTCGTTCGACAAGGGCGAGAACATGGGCATGGACGTCGATGGCGGCGGGTGCTTCAACATCCATGAGATGAAGGCGACTTGAGTCGTCTTTGGGTTACGTTTCGCTTTCCTTTGCTGATTTCTATGAACCTATGATTTTGAACGTACCTGCCCTTCCATCTAGTTGCACCGTATTTATCACCATGATTTCGCATTTATTTGTCTTGTTCATTTCTCGCTCTATTGGACCCTCTCCTTCGCTTTGCACCGTCTCCGTCTCATGCTCATCTGCTTATGCTCGTCAATCATCTTGTTCATCTCATCATACTCCGTCGCGTTCAGTTGCATCCCACATATATATATATCGTAGGCGTCCGGCAACGCCTTCCCTCCACCTCAAAACTGTTGTCCATTACTCTACATGCTGTACAACAACACGCTTTATCATGATTTTCACCCTGCATGCAGTTCTACCCTTACTGAGCGCTGAGCACCCGACTCCCGTGGCTCGTCGATCCTTAGCGCTTGGTGTGCACTGTATCATCAGGGAATACAAAGACCCAAAAGACATCCCATTCACCCAAAGCGTGAAAACACAGAACAGCATAAATAAATAACGTAGACTGCCTCCGTCGACCCACGACCTACGACCCACTACCGTCATGCATAGGCACAGGAGCTAGTTGGCGCCGAGGGGGCAGTTCTTCCCGCTCATCGAGATGTTCTGGAAGTAAGGCCCGATGTGGTTCTTCACATCCACCTGCAGAATCGAGTTGCCCTCCGAGCAGTTCTGTAAACCACACCCACACACACACAATCAGCCTCCATCCCCTCCTCCCTTTAGATAAAACTGGTTAAGATAGCACGCACCTCGTTCTCCTGCCCCGGACACGCCACCACCGTCGTCGCATTCCCCGCGCTGTCGACAGCCTCGATGTGCACCTCCCCCGCAGGGTGCACGTACCCCAGGAACTGCGGCGGCACGCTCGGCACCGGGTCGTGCTGGTTCGTTATGAACGTGAAGGCCCCCGTGTTCGCGTTCGAGTTGGGCGTAAAGGATGAGGTGCCGTTCGAGGCGCCGAGGGTGCCGGAGACGAGGTCCGCCCAGCCCTGGTTCCCGCCGCGCGGGAGCCCGAAGACGGTCGTTGTTAGCTCGACGTTGGAGGGGAGCTGTTGTTTGAGGAAGAGGGCGGACATGGTTGCTACGGCCGCGCCTAAAAGGGTTGACGTGAATATCAGCGAGCGGAAGGGAGGGGATAAGAGGGGAGGGGAGGGGAGGGGAGGATGGGGACGCACCGAGGGAGTGTCCGGCGACGAGGACTTTGCTGACGTTCTTGGATGCGAGGCCGTCTGTCACGCCCTTGAGCATGCTGTCCGCCGTGCGCTCGAACGCCTCCTGGAAGCCTTGGTGCACCTGCACATTGTCATCTGTTTCCCACGCGGATCGGTCAGCGAGTCTCCCTATATGCGCAGATAGAAATAGAGCGGAGGACGCACGGCCGCTGGTGTTGAAGCGCGAGGACAGGTCGACGAGCGCGAATTTGATGTCGTTCGCTACGGAGAGACTTTGTACAGCTCGTCAGGTGTGAGGTTAGGAAGGATGTGGAAGAGGGAAATGTGCACATGTTCTGGACGTCCGTGCCCTGGTGCGCGAGCACGATGCTCTGCGTGTCCGGGTCGTGCGCGACGAAATCTATACCCAGTGAATTAATACACATTGCCTTCACAGTGGATTAGGCGGACAAAACGCACATAGAGGGACGGTCCCGTCGTCTATACACCTCCTCATCAGCCCGGCTCACGTAGTCAAATATACTGGTATATGAGGTACTCACTACCGCCCGTCTGCAGAATCTCGACGCCCGGAAGTATGGTGTCCACGTTCGACGTATTCACCTTCGCCTCGTCGCAGTACACCAGCGACGCGAACTGCGCAGGGCGCACGAACGCGGCCGCGGCGCTCTGCGCAGACACCGTGGTCGGCGGGGCGGTCGAGTTGTCGTTGTCCGCGCGGGAGACGGCGAGACCCGTGGGCCGCGCTAAAACGAGGGGGAGGGCGCAAAGGAGTGTCGGGAGCACGAGCATCATGGCGTCGTTGCTGGATTAGTTTGGGGTTTCGGAGGAGGCGCGCGCGGGGAGTCCACTGGTCGGAAACGGTTTCAGAGCGCGCACAACTGTAAAGACCAGCCTTACAGGAAACCACCGAGGCGGGGGGTGAGCCGGCACAGAGAACGTCGGGAAGACGAAGAGAGAAAGAGAGACAGAGAAAAAACTCTCAAGGCGCTCTCGCGTTAGACCTTTTACAGAACCGCATGGCACAGCCTGCGACGGGTCATGTTGGCATCTGCGCAGATTAGATTCGGGAGATGTGGTACATATGTCAGTATGATCGTAACTGTAAAGCAGAATCTCGACAACGCGACAGTGCGTCGGTGGTTGCCTCGAAGAGTGAAACGCAGGCGAGAGATACAGATGGGCTGTTCGACAAATTCGAGGAACATTATTGTCGACCAGTTTAGTGCTCCTGTAGAGCCTTCCCCTGAGCTGGAGAATCGAGGAGGTGGGAGGAGGAGGACAGAAAGGCCTGTCTATTTTGAGTTTTACAGTAGCGAACAAGTTCGCGGAGTTCAAAGCCAACGCAAACCACATGGCGATCTGCAACCATGCTGAAAGCTGTTCACCTTGCTCAAGACTTGCAGCGGTCCTGGTTACGAATAAATAAGCAGGTAGGGTATAGATATGTTCCCGATAGCTAAGATAAATAGAAACAGCGCATTTCTCTTACAACACCATCCCTTCAAGATCCCAGAGTACTGGAACGGGAGCACGCCGGCGGACGACTAGTTCGCGCCGAGCGGGCAGTCCGGTGCACTCATCTTGATGCCCTGGAAATACGGGCCCAAGTGGTTCTGAACGCTCGCATCCAGCAACGAGTTGCCCTCAGAGCAATGCTATACCGCAAACGTAATCGTCAGCCACAATGACCCTCGGGACACCACAACGGAATACGCACCTCGTTCTCCTGCCCGGGGCACGCGACGATGGTCTTCGCGTTCCCCTGCGCGTCGTCGTCCAGGATGTGCACCTCCCCCTGCGGGTGCACGTACCCGAGGAAGCGCGGCGGCACCTCCGGGACCGGGTCGTGCTGGTTCGTGATGAACGTGAAGCCTGTGCTGCCGAGGTTCGCGTTCACGAGGTCCGCGAACTCCTGATTCCCGCCGCGCGGGAGGCCGAAGAGCGTTATCGACATCTGCACATCCGGCAGATGCTGCTTGAACATCAGCGCATCCATGGTCGCCAGCGCCGCGCCTGGAGATCGATTAGTTGGGACGAGAATGGGCTGCGGTAGGTGGGGGAGGGGGACGTACCGAGGGAGTGTCCCGCGATGTCAATCTTGCTCACGTTCTTGGACTTTAGTGCGCTCGTTACGCCCGCGAGCACGGCATCTGCTGTGCGCTCGAACGTCTTCTGGAACCCGTCGTGCACTTGCACGCCGTCCTCTGTATCTGTGTCAGTCTGGATACAATATGCATGTGCTAAGTCGTACGCACGATTTGGGAGTTGGAACCGCATGGAATTGAGGTCGGCGAGCTTGAACGCAAGGTCGTTTTTTATGGACAGGCTGCTCCTAGTCAGACAGTATACATGGAGATTACACTTTGCCGTCCTTACAGGTTCGTGGGATCCGTGCCCTCGTGAGCGACGACGATGCTCTGGTTTTCAGGATCGTGGGCGATGTAGTCTGTCCGAGACAACACCCAGAATGAGCAGGCACGCATCAGAAAGTGCACGCCCACGCGTCGAAGGGGGATTACTCACACACTGGGGTCGCACCACCATCTAAATCCACACATAATGCAGACGCACTCCGTTAAGTATCAGATACCCTGAACCCGAAGAACACGACTCACCGCCGCCGCTTTGTAAAAGCTCGACCCCGGGCACCACCTTGTCGATGGCCGAGGTACTCAGCTGCTTCGTCGAGCAGTACGCGAGCGACGCGAAGTGCGCGGGGCGCACGAACGTAGCAGCGCGCGCGGCATCGACGGGCATCGGGTCCGCCGTAGACGTCTCGTTGTCGCCGCGCGGAACCGTGCCGGTGGGACGCGCGAACGCGAGCGGGAGGGCGCAAAAGAGCGTGGTGAGGAACAACATGGCAAAACGTGAGCGTCAAGCTGCGCGGGGTGTTAGAAGGGGCTAAGCGAACGTGTAGGTCGTAAAGACCGGAAGAAAAAGAGTGTGGGTCGTGGGGGTGGGCCTGCGCACGGAAGAAACCTGGGAGACGACGAGCGCTGCATGCTCATATACGAGAGATGGGACTGAATCATCACTTGAGTTCGCGGTGCGATTGTCGGGGCCCCTGAGGGGCCATCAAGAGGCAATCAAAATCGAAGAACGTACGCAACCTCCAAGAGGCAGGTTGCGGACAGCGCCTTCAACGTTAAAACGTTAACCGCGCGGGCGCAAATGCCCCGCCTGTCTCAGTGCCTGCGCGGAAATTCGCGCTGCTGATATAGCAGTGATGGATTTGATGTACGGCGGGGCAATGGCCATTTGGATATTGTGCTCCATGAGGGGCACACCTGGGCACACTGCACCTGATCAATTCTACTTATACGCAGAATCGACATAGGCTAAAACATACCAGCGGAAGCGTAGTGCTTGTCACTTGGTGCAGTCGGTAGGGCCATCATGATACAGGTCCAGGGTGATTCTGGCTTGACGCTGCACGCATGATAGGAAAGCTGTACATACTGCCAAGCGGTCTATGGCTAGCTTTACCAATTGACGGTATAAGAATTTTGCAAGTTAGAATACCTTTTCTGAGCGCTTCTGCAAGGATTGGAAGTTGAAAGCGACTTGAATAGTGTACCGTGAAAAACTATTTGGGCCTGTTATTAACCAGGTTAATAACCACCCGGGGTCAGAGCAATTATTCACAGGTGTTTTTAACATGGTTATTAACAGGTCACGTGCACGTTTCCCCCAAAAATGCGAATTAAATCATAAAAATTTTCTCGCGCGCCCCGCGGTGCCTACAATCGCCCTGACGTGTACTGACGAGTACTCACGACATCTATTGAGCAATCCAAGGGCATTGGGAGTACATTTGGTGAACCGAGAGGACTGTGGTCTTTGTTCAGAGACCTGTGAGAGCGTGGGAATGAGTGCAGCTCCTTGCAATCTCCTGTTTTGGTTGGAATAACACAAACTCATTCAATGCACTCTATGTCCCTTTGAATTCAAGTCTGGCAAGCACTCCTATGCCTAGGTCGACAGCGACAGCCCTCGAAAGTCTCAAATAGTTTTTCACAAATAATTCACCTCTCCAAAGCCAGATTATTTATTAACTGGTTATTAACCGGTTATTAACCGGTGTTAATTAACCGGTGTTAATAACTCTGGCGTTTTTCACGGTACGCTAGACTTGAAGTTGGGTTCCAACGCCACACTTAGCTCTGTTGTATGGTGCAGAAAAGCCTCGCATTCATCGGCCGACTAGCTCAGTTGGTTAGAGCGTCGTGCTAATAACGCGAAGGTCTTGGGTTCGATCCCCACGTTGGCCAGCCTCTCGGTCTGCTTATGAGCGGCGCAAGTCGTTCGTAAACAGACCGACAGACTTTTTGTCGACGTCTACAACATGCTTGTTCCCTAGACTCGAACCAGTGCCCGAAAACTACGCTATACAAAAGATAGTCGTTTTTTGGCTCTATACAGCCAACTCGAACGACTATCTTCGAGTGTCGGCTGTAAAATTTTGACTGGCTCGAGTCTACTTGTTCCCACGGAACGTGTTCTTGCCAGCACAAAGTGCCATCAGCATTTCCGTTCCTTACTTTCCGCATTGCTGTCTTTTTGCACTTTCATTATTCTTCCTCTAATTGACGCTTAGGCGAACAACATCGACACCACGGCGACGGCAGGGACACGTCAGAGTGCCAGCAAGCACAGGGAGCAACAATTGCATGATACCCGTCTACACCTGAGTCTCGTCACGCTATTCTCTGCTTCATGGACCAGCCAGCGGTCTTATATGGCGGGGTCGCAGCGGTAGCCGTCCTCCTGACCTCCGTAAGTCGCCCTTTCACTCCCATCGCGTCTGTTCGCCGCGTATTTTCCATGATGAGCACCCTTTCATCCTTGTTCTTCGAGCCACGGGTCGCCTCACGGATGCACGCCGTGGCAAGGACGACACACCCCGGGTCGGGGTGCACGCACCCCTGGTGTCTGATTCGCGTTTTCTACCCCCATTCCGCATCTGTTGTCGAGTAGCGTTTCATTCATCATTATCAGCTCTACACAGTGCTTGTATTCTGGTCGCCCCCGCCCATCATCACGCGCGCGTCAGAACGGAAATACCGCTCGAACACGCAGCGCAAGACGCCCAGCCCGCTCACCTCGCTAGCGGAGCCCGCCTCCGTGGACCTGACGGTCGTTATACCGGCGTACAACGAGACCGAGCGCCTCCCGTCCATGCTGGAGACGACGCTGGAGCACCTCGAGTCCCCGGCAATCAGGAAGACCGGCCGCACGTACGAAATTCTCATCGTGGATGACGGCTCGTCGGATGACACGTCGGCTGTTGCGCTCAACCTTGCCGCGCGGTATCCCAAGAGTGATATCAAAGTCGTCGTGCTCGAGAAAAACCTGGGGAAGGGCGGCGCGGTCCGGCATGGGATGTTGCACGGAAGCGGGGAGCGGTTGTTGATGGTGGACGCAGATGGGGCGAGTCGGTTTGAAGATTTGGAGCTGCTCTGGACAGCTATGGACAAGATAGCACCCAACAACGAACCAGCCGCTGCCGTAGGCAGCAGAGCGCACCTTGTCAAGAGCGACGCAGTAGTCAAGGTACGCAATCTCCACATGCCCAATAACTAGCTACACACCTAACAGGCATGTCAATCCAGCGCTCCTTCCTCCGGAACGTGCTCATGTACGGCCTGCACACGATCCTGCGCATCGTCGGCGTAGGCCACATCCGGGACACACAATGCGGCTTCAAGCTGTTCACGCGGCAGGCCGCGCGGCAGATCTTCCCCGCGCAGCACCTCACGACGTGGATATTCGACGTCGAGCTGCTCCTCCTCGCGAAGGCGCTCGCCATCCCCGTCGCGGAGGTGCCCGTCGAGTGGCACGAGGTCGCCGGGAGCAAGCTGAACGTATTCACGGACTCGCTGCAGATGCTGCGCGATTTGCTCGTCCTCCGCGCGAACCACCTCACCGGGCGCTGGAAGATCGCTGCCCTTAAGGCTAAAAACGAGTAGGGGGACGGGGATTGTACTTGACGTGTATATTGCGGCGCTCGAGATACATAATTTATCTAATGCACTATGATTTGGCCCCGGCATCCTCGCGATCGTGAACGTGCATAGTGTCGGAGACAGGATATAGAATACATTTAGATACAGGCTCGATATTAATCCGCACGGAAGAGGTGCAGGGTCAGCGGCGCTGGTGGTGTCCACGGCGAATCGAATTAACACAGCAAGCAATATACGCGACAGCGAGACAGGGTGGACAACACGGAGGCAAGATGATGAAGAGTAGCTGTATCCTGAGAAAGAAGGGCAAAATCCGAGGTATATCGTCATGCCGGGATGTTGCTCATGATGTCTTCCAAGAGTTCCTCCGCAACCTTCCCGTTGGACACCTTAGCCCAAGAGCAAGTCAGACTAGTAAGCACGGCAGTATGCGCGCGAAAAGGAGTGGACTTACCCTTAGATTGTAATGCTGTGCCATCCCACCCTCGATTACGCTGAAGCGGATATAACGTGGGTCCTGGTCTATGTAGACCTTCATGCCCTTGAAAAGCGTTACGTTGAGAATGAGCGTGTATACAGCCTCTTTCCGCATGACTAGATAAGAGTAAGGTAAGAGTCATGCACGGGTTAGCTTGAGACCAACTCACCTAATCGAGCTCGGCTGCCATCAGACTGACGCACGTTCAGCTTGAGCTGGCCGGTGCCCCTCTCCTTCCAAGCATTGTCAGTGAGGGCGTATAGTTTCCCCCGTACTTGGTGAACCGTGTCCTCGTCCTCCTCTCCCGTTTGGACTAAATGGGATATCATTAATATGGACACTTCCGAACCAGGTTTAACACTCACTATCTTGTTCTGTCAGCGCAACCTTCGGCTCATCCTCATCGCTCTTCCCTTCCTCATCAGAATCCTTGCCCGCCCGCAATTTGTCCCCAAACGTAACCTGCCCCGCATCATCGTCCTCCGCATCGTCCTTGTCGCCATCTAGCACATTCGATGCAGAATTCGGTCTCTCGAGGGAGCTTCGCCCAGAAAGCGCGCCATCAGGAGAGCCTCCTCGCGCGCGCTTCGAAACAGACATGGTGAATCCGTGCGCGCCTCCCGTCGCGTACGACGAGAACGCCTGCGCATTCGCGGGGTTGGCCCGCCTTGCGGGCGACTTGCTTCTTTGGAATGCAGAGCTCTGCCCAAAGCCCGTCGGAGACTTCGCGCGCGCGGCAGCTGTGGCAAAAGGCGACGCGGAGGACGCGAATGCTTCGAAGCCCGAGCGCTTAGTCGACGTGGAAGGTGTGGATAAGGGAGAGTCACTGGATTTGCTCCCTAGGGCCGAAGACCCGGGGGTAGCGAAGGGGGTGGGAGGGAACGACGAGGATGAGAATGGGGATCCAGGAGGGAGTGATGTAGAGAATGGTGAGGGCGATGGTGTTGCCTTAGCGGAGCCGAAGATATTCTTGCCCGTGACAGACGCGAAAGGTGACGCTGTCGATGCATACGCCGCAAAACCTCCCTATATCGCATGAGAGCATAAGTACATCTCCCAACTTCAAACGCCATCACGCACCAGTTTGGGAGCTGGAGTGGATGTAGGCTTGGCTGCTGGTTTGTCAGGGGGTGGCGACGGCCTCTTTGTCTCCCTCGGATTTTTGTCCTCGTCTGCATCGTCTCTTGGTCGTTTTTGAGTTTCGGTGGACGTAGATGCTGTCTTAGCATCAGACGACTCCGGAGGAGGGGTTGGCCGCTTCGTCTCTCGCGGGTTCTCGTCTTGTCCAGCATCGTCTCGCTGTCGTTTGTTGGTATCTGCGGACACAGCTGAGGAGCTCGCCTCAGGACCTTGGCTCGCCGCGCGGTCCTCTAGTTTTCGTTTCAGTCCTTTCTCGTTATCAGACTCCGAGCTGCGACGCGACGGATGTTGCTCATGCGCGCCATTGGTTGGCTTTGGTGAAGAGGAGCGAGATGCAGAATGCGCAGCGATATCAACTAGAGACAGAGACGATCAGTTCCATCGCGAGGTCCACAGGCTAGCAGTGCGGTGTGCATACTGGTATCGGGGGCGGCAGAGGAATCGCCCATGGTCTCCGTTCCGTTCGATACGCGTCCCTTGTTCTTCCAGTTGATATCTTCCACGCCTTGGCTAATCTGCCGCACTTTGATCTCGTGTAACGGGGTCCCACTTATGGGCGGGGAGTAAGAACGGGGCGGTGTCCGCGCTTGTGCTGCTCCAAGCCCTTCGCCCTCTTCCACGGTCGCATCCAAAAACACGCGATTCTTTTTCGCAGGGCTGCGCGAATCCTTTGACGCTGCCTTGTCCGCGATAGGATCGTCCTGCCCAGCAGAGACACAACGATGAGTGGTGCATGGCGAGGAAACACGTAAAGTGCACGGCAGCTAACTGGACTTACGACAACAGGCGCCTTAGGAGTACCAGGTTCCAGAGATATCTCTCGTTCTCGCTTTCTCGACAGCTTGGTCTCTGCGATATAAGTATGGTGGTGGCGTGTTTACTCGTGAGATACAGAACGTGCGCCCGATAAGTAGAAACGAAATGACTACATACCTGGATCTGCTACAGCATCGGGCGAAGATGGTGGTGATGGCGGGGCGTCCTTGGAGAGATCCTGCGACCTAATTTCAGTTGCAACGTGAGGAGAGTCGTCGTCGGCCATCGTAGTAGAATTGCAAGACTGAGGGCAATGCGAGAGCGTTCAGGCTCGGACTCGGCGGATATTGTTGTGGCCACTTCCGATCTCCGACAGGCCACAAAAGGCTGCTGTGGTACTCAATCGGTGTCTTCACACAAAAAATCCAGATGAATGTGGTATTACAAGGATAGTAGTGCGTATATGCAGCGGTGAGTACAGAGTGAGTATATAGCGTGAATGAGTGGTAATGCAGGACAGTACAGATGACGAGAACCTCCCTGAGATAGCCCCAAAGAAAAAAGATAGTAAAGAGATCACGTACGCGTCTAGTAATTCATTCTAGTCGTTATGCATAGTTCAAGTCATTAATCGCGTTTACGCCGCTCATCTGCAAGGGCAAGCATCGCCCTGAGACTTTTCTCGAAGACGGGTTTCGTTAAGACGCTGCGCAACCGGCCGGTAAGTAAAGTTTAGCATCAGGCGGAAAGCAACACGTACTGGTCAACGCCATGCGCTATATATTCCTCCTGGTCGTCGATAAGAGCGTTACCTAGATAACCACGGTGAGAACAGGGATGCAGGGAGGGAATCGTAGCACGTACCGGTAACACCGACAACAAAGTCACGTCTGCAAAGTTTACGAAGACGGGCCACCGTCTTCAGCCCAGACAGAACCGGCATTTGGTTGTCCAAGAATATGACCGCGTATTTTTCCGGGCACGGTACAGCGGCTCCCTGCTCCTGCTCGTTTGGAGTCGCAGAAGACGGCAGCCCGGTCCCTTCCAGGATCATGTCCAGTGCGACCTGCCCGTTCTCCGCAACCGCGACCGTGCAGCCCAGACGACTCAGGAGCCGAGCCATCAGCATCCGCGTGGTCACATCGTCATCGACGACGAGCACGTTCATCGTCCCAGGTTCGTATAGGGACGATGACCCTTGCGACCGGGAGCTTCCAAAAGTATAGGAGCCCGTGGAAGAGGAAGTCACGCTCGGAGGATTCTGGCTGGGAAGATCAGCGTTGTACGAGGAAGGCAGCCGCACGAATGTCGGTCGATTCACGCGTGACGGTTGAACCGTATCGGCCGACGTATTTTCGACCATGGGAGGCCGGTCCGAGGAAGCCTCCGAAGAGGTAGACGGCTTGGATCGAGTGAATTGTGTCGAGGAGGAAGCAGTGTCCAACGTGTGCGGTGAGAGCGAGGAGTTCGGGTCCCGTAGCTCTCGCTCAGTCAGGAGCATCTCCGTCAGTCCACCTAATCAAATGTTAACAAACATAGAATGTCAAATGAATGCACAGCGACTCGCCTTGCTCCATGAGACTCTGCATCGTAGCTCGATCACTTGTACGAAGCTCGTCCATTTCAAGCATTGAAGAAGAGGTATTATCACCCGCGGGGGATAAATCAGTGACCTTTCTGCCTACGCCGAGAGCTGAAGAAATGCTTTCAATGAAAATTACGCAAGCGATGACGGATTGAATCTCACGTAGTTCAACCCAGAAGGTGGACCCTTCGCCGACTTTGGACTTAACGCCCAATCGTCCCCCACTCAGCTTGACGATCTGACGAACCAGCGACAAGCCGAGGCCGGTTCCTTTACCTAAAGTCACTGTTAGAACCACCACGGTATATCAAAATTCTGGGGCGACAAACCTCCTTGCAGGCGGCCCTGTTCCGTTTGGTTAAATGCACTGAAGAGTCTGGATTGCTCCATATCCCTGACAACGGATTAGCATGAGTTCAGTTCGTGTGACACTATTCATGACCGAGGACGCACCTGCTATGTATCCCATAGCCAGTATCGCAGACTTCGATGCGCACAACGATCGTCTCGGGAGTGTTGGCTTTGGAGTGGTTGAGGTTGTGCTCGCTGACATGGCGTTTCGAAAGGGCGTGAGACTGGTCTGTCTCGGACGAAGGAGATCCTGGCGAGCTTTCAGCGTCGCGTGAGCTGCCGGACCACAATGTCGCATCCTCACTGCCTGCCGCAGGTAATACAAGCCTTGTCCTGATCGTTAGCTTGCCGCCGGAAGGAGTAAACTTGCACGCGTTACTGTTCGATGAACGTTAGCCTTGTTGTACTAATTTATCATGACTGGAAGGGTCCCACCTAGCAAGATTCGTGATAACCTGCCGGAACCGCGTTTCGTCGCCAACGACGAGGCCGTCCTCGTCTGAAGCCTTGACCCGTCGAGCGGCCTCTGCAGCCGTTTGACCACCCGCCATGTACATCGCGTGGCGCGCCACATCGTCGACACTGTGATCCAGCTCAGTGATAAAGTCGATACCGCGGGCATCGGTTGCCATGCGAAGTGGAGTGAACAATGACTGTATGACCTGGTGAAACGCGTACGGCTGTGTGGACGACGAGTTATGAAAAGGTGCCCAAGAGAAGGGTAGGAGCACAAACCTTTGACACGGACTCGAACCGCCCACTGTCCATCCGATTGAAATCCAGCACGTCGTTAAGGACCTTCGACATCATGCTCAAACTGCCCTCCAAAGCCTTGAACTCTACGTCCTGTGATCTAGCCACAGTACGTGACGCCGCCATGTTCTGCACGGCTAGGACTAAAAAGGCACCGTCAAAAAATTGATTGAGCTATACTTATATTGCAAGGCACTTACGAGCCGTATTCAACGGGACGCGGACCTCGTGGAACACGTACCTAGACGGTAATCAGTTTTGGGAACATGGAAGCGAGCAAAAGCACTCTTACGAAGTTAGGCGCCTTTTTGAGTCTGCTGACTTCCGCTCGTTGACCTGCGCCTTCTGAGTCGCCCGAAACTGTATTTTGAGCTGATCGCGCAAAGAATACATCCGACGCTCAGCATTTTCGCGCATGTAATGAATCTGTTTTTTGGTCAGCACGGTGTAGAGTTGAATGTGAGTGTAATGGCGTACGTAGAGCAGAAATGTCTGGTAGACCACGAAATTGATGATAGCTACAAAAATTAGGTTGTCAGCGACGATCCACAAACCCATTGATAGGTGAATCACCTCGTGACCAAGTAACGCGTTGCGGGGCAATCAATACACAGGCCAGGATGAAGAAAACAAACGCTCCAATTATTGCGGGTAGTCGATGCAGTTTTAGACCAAATAATGCAATTGTCTGCAATGCCGTGGTATAACTATTTTCAGGTAAGGACGATGCAACAAAGAAGGAAATGAGAAAACGTACTAAAAGGTGGCAATGAAATCCTTTTTCCCGCATGAAAACAAAGATTTCGACGGTGTATAGTAGCCACAAAGGTATCTAGCATGAAAGGGTAAGAGAGAGAAACGACCTGAGGAGATTTACTGACATGGTTAAGAGCTGGAAGATGGACCAGCTCCATACAGAGCATGCAAGGACGACCTGGTATAGGTTGGGTCGGTCCCTCGGGAAATCGTACATGACCATGAGGAGGATCGGAAAAGTTAGCAGAGGGGCGACCTAAGTTGCAACATCAGCGGGGTGCGCGCCGCGAGTGATAACGAGTTCGACGTACGCCATAGTAGAATATTTTGTCAATTAGCATTCTAGGACTAGGGACAAAGGCAGTTCCCAGCATCCAGTTGATGATTAACCAGCATGCCGAACACAGCGCAAGAGTCTGGGGATAGAATGAGACGGTGCCCCTGAGAAGTGTTCACGCCGCTCACTTTCTTGTTGAACCAATTTTCTTTCCTATAGTGCAACTCCGAAGTCGGATCGATGAACCGACAGTTGAAAAACTCCCATATCCACGGCCAGAGTCGATACCTGATGATGATGAAAGGCAGCCAAAGTGTCGAGCGGAGGAGATCGGCGTGTAGTTCGTCTACGTCGGCGTTTGTCCCTGTGGCGGGGTGGCTCTCCTTGTCGTTGGCGTGGTCGGAGTGCTCAGAGCTCTTGATGTCGTCCATCCAAACCCTGTCCACAACAACCTCGTCGACCTCATCGGTCTTGGCCGTGTCTACGTAGTTGTAGCTGCTGCTCCCCACGCTCTCGCCAGGTACAGATGCGGTGGACGTAGGTGGTTCGGTGCCAATGCGCCGGCGTATGCGCGCCCAGCGAACTTTGAGTGCAGTAGGCCCGATCCGTGCCTTCTTCTGGTGTTTCCTGCTTGAGTGCGTGGATGTGCGGGGGACTTCACGAGCAGAAAACATCGGCTGCATCACAAAGGGGCTATCGGGGGCCCTCGTGAATTGACCCTCATCCTTCTCGAGTACTGGTCCTTTCGCGTACGGAACTTGACCCAGATCTTCAGTCCAGCGAGCGGTCCCAGTGCTAACGGCGGACGGTTTGCGGTCGTAAGAAGACATAGACCGAGCGAGGGCAAGGCGGTCCTGAAGCAAGAGCGGACGTGAGCTTGTTGTAGTTGAGACCAAGAAATGTTGAAGAAGTTGCCTACGAGAGACGCCCCCGCCTCCTCTTCATTTTCTTCCGCATCGCCAGGGGCTATTTATGTCATCCAGGAACTTGCCGAGAATGTCCCGTTTGGGAACCACCCGAAAGGCCACGGCCGCATTCGCGGGTAGCAATATGCATGGGATTGCACACTGATAGCATCGGCTAGACGTGGTCGATGGGCGTCGATGGGCCCCAGGTGTCGATAGAGCGCATCGAAGATCGTCGAAAACAGGAAGAGAACGCAAAACGAACGGAATAAAGTGCGAGCATGCTGCAGTCAGTGCCGGTGTGAATCGCATGTGTAACGCAAGCCATTGATAGCCAGCATGACACAAACCTTCGCTATACCGCAGTCAGCGCTAGTCATGTCCATCTCCGTGAAAGAGCAAAGGCAATGCATAGTCTGCAGGAACACGCGTGTGAGCTACGTGGATGACGGGCGTACTAGCGATCATTGGCCAGTCTGAATCAACATCTAGATTCAAAGAGCAGATATACAGAGACACTTACCCACGTCTGTTGCACAACGTTACACCCGTTCGTAACACCGGTCTCAGTTCGGCCGCCACATATTCGTTATATGCAAGGGCTTGGATGGGATGGAGTCATGCACAATCTTGAGTCGCCGTGAGCTTTCGGGACTTGACCTTTACTCCGAAAGGGGCAATCTGCGGCTAAGCTGGCGTTTGTCTGCAAGGACACCAAAAGCAACGAAGCAAAAAATCATGGCTATTCCTTCATGCTCATGCTGGTCAGAACCGTAGGTAGTATCAAGCAAAGCAAAAGAGGACTCGAGGCAAACGAACGAGAAAGTTGTCGCGGACGACGAGGGCAATGGCTTCGAACGACGGTGTGCTTCTGTGGCGGAGTTTGTTTTCCGTGGACCGTCGCGGCCTGTTTATTCGACGCTCTCCTCTTGTTCACCACCACAACCTCGCAAAGAAATCAGTCGTGTACACTCCAGCTGCACATGCGCCTTCCGCTTTTCTACCTCTCAGAATTTTGATTTATTACACCCCCGCAATATCTCGAATCTATTCGACCCAAATTTCAAGCTCAGATCACCTTCCCCAATGTCTGTTCAAATATCGCTCAAGAACGGTGACCGGGTCAAAGTCAACGGTAAAATACGCTACCCTCTCGAATGGCCCCGTATAGCACTTCAAACTAATATTATGTGCCAGACCATGTTTATTGCTCGCCGAAGTGGGAGATTCGCGACGGCACGCCTTACTCGGTGGCACGGATAATGGAGTTCTTGGGGCCAGAGGGCGCACCAAAGGGCAATGGGAAGGGCAAGGAAAATTACACTCGCGTTCGTTTGGCGTGGTATTATCGCCCCAGCGACGTGAGCGATCGTCCTGTGGCCGACAGTCGCCTTCTCCTCGCCGCCATATATTCCGAAATATGCGACCTCGGCCAGCTGCGCTCAAAATGCCACGTCATTCACAGAGACAAGATTTCCGACCTCGCTGGTTGGAGGAAACGCCCTGACAGATTTTATTTCAATCGCGCTTTCGACCCCTACATCAAGAAAGAATTCGAGGTTATCCAGGCTACCGACGTTCGAAATCGTCAGTCCACTTCATGTCTTACAGCAGTATTCGGCATCTTACCCCTACGCATTTTTGCAAGTTCCCGCTAACGTCAGAGAAACACTGACTGAGCGCTACGAATATGTACTCGCAGAGAAGGAGGTCGTTCCTGACTTGACAGACACCATTCGACTATGCGATACTTGCCAGGAGTGGTGTGCAAAGTAAGTCTTTCCATAGCTGAACGCATGTTACGAATTTCGGCCTGAACGACTGACCAACGAACCAAAGTCCGGAGACCGTGCAGTGCGACAGGTGCAAGAAGCATTTTCACATGCATTGCGTGCAGCCGCCCCTCCTCGCGAAGCCCTCTCGAGGGTATGGCTGGACATGCGCACCATGCTCCCGGGCGCACGAAGAAGAAGTCGATAGCCATGAAGTTAGGCATCTAACCCCAGTAGCGCCCAAGCCCAAATCCAATGCGCCTGCCCCGAGAGGTCGAGGACGGCCTCGCAAAGATCGCACGCAGGCCGAGAAGGAGGAAAATATGGAGATCAAGCACTTCAGAATGTGGCCCTTCCGATATTTCGGGTGAGCCAATTTCTCGACTGAGTAAGGTTTTTAGCTGAGAACAGTCATTAAGGCAATACACTGTTGCCGAGGATACATTAGGTGCGTGCTCAGTTTGAAGACATTACGAGGGAATTACTCAACGCCTCCGTAGATCCTGATGACCTTATATTCCCTCGGGCAGCGACGCGCGTAGGGCCTAGATATCAGGTCAACGTACCTGCGTTGAATGAGCCAACGCCACCAGGTACTGCGTTTCCACTTATCCTCGACGAACTGCAGCTCATCATGCGCATAGAAATCGAGGAACGGGGCGGAGAGTCGACCATCGAGCTGCTCAGCAACGTCGTCAAGATGCAGGAACAAAAACGTGAGAAGACCTCTCAGTCTTACGTAATCCTTATTGACATTTCTTTACTTTAGTGGCACTTTGTGGGTCCACCGACTATACGCCATCTCTTAAATGCTGATGTTTTACTTGCAGTCGAGAAACATCTAGCCGCGCTGAACCCAGATAACAGCGTGGATTATCAGACAGAAGTCATCCGCCGATTTTCTGTGGCCAGCGCCGAAGACCGACCCATGTCTACCGTTAATATGCAGAAACCATATCGATTTGAGAAGGTATGCATATATTGTATGTAATTTGCTTCATCTTATAACAGCACACTCTAGTGGAAGAAGCAAGAAACGCCGGTCTTTGACGCCGAGTGGACCCGACAGGAGGTTGCCGCATTCGAGGACACTATCTCCCTTCACGGCGCCGAACTTCGCGCAGTCAGAGAAGAAGTCGGGACTCGCTCTATGCCCGAGGTCGTACGCTTCTATGCTCACTGGAAGAAGTAAGCATTGCATCCCCTTTATCCACCCAGTACTATCCCTTACCTGTGTCGCCAGCTCGAAACTCGGAGAAGAGAATAACCGAATCAGGGCCGAGCGATCGCGCGGCGCGCAGAAAATATCCACGCGTACCTCTGACGAGACGGTCGATTCCGACGACGAAGGCTCTATAGTCATGGACCCTATGGACATGGGGTGTGGGGCCTGCAGGACGCACGAGTCCAAACGATGGTGGAAAGCACCGAAGAATTTCGTGAGCGAGGTGCTCTGCGATAATTGCGGCCAAAACTGGAGAAAATATGCGGACCTGAACGTGAGGCCAGTGCGGGAAGAGTCGGTTCCCTCCAGTAAGGGCCGGGCGGCCACCGAAAAGCGGGAGGGCTCGCCTTTGGCAGGTCCGAACGCCAAACGCGTCAAGGTAGATTCGTTTAATTTCCGATGCGTTGAACTTTTACAAATGTTTTGGCTGCAGACGACTACAACGTCCGCCATATGGCCATCTCCGCCACTCGGGGCTCCGCATATTCGTTGCCTGGCTTGTTCGAAACCGGGATACGTCGGCAAAGTATTGCGGTGTTCGCAGTGTCAAGTTCGAGTCCACCCAGGTATGTGAAGGTGATTCTTGCACGGAAATTTTGCTCACATCTGCACAGGATCCTGCGGTGCGGTCGTTGATCCAGCAACTAAGGAAACGTGGATGTGCGAGTTATGTGAGAACGAGAAGACACTCGAGGCGTCCTTGGTAATTCCATCTCCTGTTATTGTGTCCACAAGACTGATACATTTTCCTTCGATCAGAACACCGATTGCGTCCTATGTCCCCGCAAGCGCAAGGATGGAAAGCAAAAGGTTACGAGGGCCGGGGATAAGACGTCTGCTCCTGTAGCAGATACATACCTGCGTATCTCCAAGCCGACAGAGGGACAAGGCTGGGCACATGTCTTGTGCTCGACTTTCATTCCGGAGGTCAGCTTTACGGATTCGGAACGTCTCCGTCTTGTTGAAGGTATCAGCACCATACCACGACAACGTTGGTCCTCAGTGAGTGCCTGAATGTTTTCATTCCAATCGTGTTTTCTGACCTGCTTTCATAGGATTGCGCTTTGTGCACGGATGCTGGAGGTGCCGTTATACGCTGTTGTGATTGTCCAAAGGAATTCCATGCTTCATGTGCTTGGAAGTTTGGTCATACATTCGGCTTCGAAATAACGCCAGTACGTGTTGGCTCATATGCTCTGCTTTAGCTTCCAGGCTTAGCCATTTCCAGGTGAAGAACAGCCGGAGGGACATCACCACGACCACTACGTTCAACGGAGAGACAGGGATTATGAACGCCGTTGTTCGTTGTAAGGACCACGACAGGACGAAACGGGACATCTATGACATCTGTGAAACAAATGAGGGGGGAGAGGTGTGTGCCTCGCTTCAATGTTCCGAAGGCAAACCTAACTTTCCTTCCAGACGGCATTGCAAATCTACTCTCGCTTGTACAAGCAAGCCCATATATCTCAGGCACACGGCCTTCTGCGCAAGGCTCGGCGGCTCGACCAAGTTCTCAATATCCGTCCCGACAACTCATTTGCTGCCGACGTTGAGCAGGCCGCCCCGCCACCGACCTGTTATCAATGCCGCACCGAGTTCTCTCCTTCCTTCCACCTCGTCCCACCACAAGTCAATTCTTTCTTGCCGCGCGGCGCGCCCGATACCTGGCTGTGCCACAAATGCCATTACGAGCAGGCCTCGCCCCGCGAGGACGCGGTAGATAGTATGGTATCATGATGTTTGATTAGGGCTATAAGGTTACATGTCCTATGTTGTCCAGGGTTATTGTTTGGATTCGATGCAGAATGTGGATGGATACAGATGTTAGCGAAGGGAGTATAACTAAAGCAGCCCAGGAAAGTAAATAAGGACTTAAAAGAATGCGACGCAGGAGGACTATGAATGTTGTACTTTAGGCTTGGATCCGCTTGTAAAACAGAACGTATGCAGGGCGACCCTGTTTCGAAAGATATGGGATGAGTGAATGAATGCGCGCAGGTCAGGGGCGAAGGAAACGTACGACTACTTCTTTCGCCTCGGTGCCAACGACGCGACTGTCATCGCAGTACTTCCAGCCACCACGAGATGAGATGAAAGCGGTGTCTACGAAACAAACGAGAACATTTCAATGTCATGTCACCAGAAATAAACTCGTTCTGCGTACAATGTCCGGTGTTCAGGCTGCCAAAATGATTGGTCACGCCGTATAGGTCGTATTTATACGGAGGCATCTGGGTACGCGGGTCATCCGCTGGCATCGGACGTCCACCATTGAGCTGCATCTTGTCCGCGCCGGGGGGTAAAGGCGGGGGCATGTAATTCGTCAGGTCGAGGTTTTTCAACGGAAAGTCGACGAATGTCTCGATCTTGTCAGTAAACGGGCCTTTGAAGGAGAATCGCTTCAGGTGGATCAGAAGGACTGGCGGGAGACGGGAAAGCGACAGTCGCTTCGTGGCTCGCCGAAGAGCCTTGCAGTTTGGGCAATGCCTAGACCACTCATGTTAAACACTGTCTCGCTACCATAGGTAGGAGGCTTACGCACCATGCATCGGTTTTCTCCATGACTTCCTCTCTGACAAAGGCGTCTAGGCACTGTTGAAGAGGTACCTTCGTGGACCCCTTGCCCGTCGGGACAGGCAAGGTTAGATACATGAAGCTGTTGTAAGTTGTAGACGTCTGTGTGAAGGGTCAGAGCTAAACACATCCCAGGCTATGTCGATCTCACTTTGTGACATGTAAGACATTCGAGACGGTTACGGAACTGCCCGTGGAAAAAGTCGACAATAAGGCTGTCGTTCCGCATCCGGTAGATTTTCCATTCCTGCTCGCTGGCGATCTGCTGGGGTAATCGCTCTAGTTGCTCCTCCCTTTCGGGTGTTGGCTCGTATGGTGTCTTATGCAATATGCGATTGAGGTCTTCGTGTAAGCCATCAAGCAGAAATATGAGAAACTCTTGCGAGTCGTGCTGATCTGACCCTCCGAACTGCGAGGCATGCATGCATATAGATCGCTAAAAGAGAGTTAGCATATGTTGTCATGGAAAGGAGGTAAAGTACACACCCGAAACTGCACAGGAGATAAATAAGGCAGTTCACCCTGCCACATCTCGTGCAGTATGCTTGCAAACGCATTGGCAAGGTTCCCTTTGGTGCCCAATGGATTGACCATATTCACGGCGCTCTTCCATCGACCGTCTGATGCAGGGTGTTAGATGAGCGGGTATCACGTAATTGACATAGTATCACCTACCGGTAAAAAATCGTGCAAAAGGTACAGTTGCACTCAAACATTGGATTGTGGCATTCATATAGCAGGTGTTGCCCAGATTCTTGAGGCCCGATGTACCAATTTGCATGTCCGACCAGTAGGTCACTGGGTAATCAGACGGTATCGTAGGAGGCGTCGGACCCAAAGAAAATGATGGACGGTGCTGCAACGCACGGGGTCGATTGTCTTGACGTTCGAGCGTGGACGATGCCGCAACCGGCGGTGGTCGCAGGACGCTCCTTGCAGACAGGTCTGGATAGCCAATGGATTGTCGAGCAGTGTTGAGTCCAGACACCGCTTCGTTGGACTGATCTATAAATTCACTACGCCGCCTTGAAATCGTAGGATTGATTGAGGCCAGAGGCGGTGGCGATACCAGCCCCATATCTCCAGTCGAGTGCGTAAAAGGAGATCCAGACTGAGATAAGGCAGGAGACATGGTGCGTTGAGGGTATTGGGGGTATTGAGGGTATTGTATGGATGACGAGCCATTGACCATTGGTGAGTGAGAAGAAACCTTTGAATGAGGTATAAGTGACGAGATCAATAAATAGCGGAGATTGTTGCGCCTACAGAAGGTAAGGCGTTCCCAGTATACATAGACGGCGATGCTGAGATAGACCCAGGTCGTGATATTGGTTGACGTCGCAGGGGCTTGACTGGTTCGGGCAAATGATAGCCATTAGTCAAGCCTGCACCACCAACCGGCGGTCTACAGAAAGCGCACGTCAACATGGCGGGGTTCATATGATAGCAGTCCAACACCAACCTGGTACCATTCGACGCCTCCGCCATAGCCCGCGACTGGTCCTCGTTACGCTGGTGAAGCGAAGGAGCTGACGGTCCTTTGTCAAGCGTGTTGGACCGACCTCGGGTCGACATAGCTCCGAAGCTTACTGGCGGAGACACAGCAGAGAATGCTGTTGTGGGCTTCGGGCTCAGCACAGGCATGCTGTCGGGGATTGCGGGAAGCTTTCGCGGCTCGGGCGCGTGGACTACGGATTCCCCTCTTACAACACCACTGCTGCCCACCAGCCTCTTCCACGCCTGCAATCCACCCACCAGCAATACCGGTATCCTTTTCAGATTCCTGGAGAACTCCTTCTCGTGGATGGCACCAATGAGTTTCGGGATTGGCGAGCTTTGGGACCCGAAGGATTCAGACGCTTCGTCATAGATCACGATGAGATCGAACTTGTCGCGGTTTTTAAAGACGACAGACTCTGTTGGTGGCGCAATAACTAAGGAGTCCTCGATGACAGACGTCGTCAGGCTAGGTTTGCTACTTAGCTTGATAATGGACACCAGCACTAACTAGGGACTCACGTCTCTCGTGAAAGCACTGAAGGTTCCAGGCAGACCTGTGCATCTGCCTTGATATGTTCCCTATCAAAGTCTTCACGCGTAAGCACAGCCAGAAAGAGGACTTGTAAGCCTTGCTGGAGGTAGTTTTGCAATGCTTGAGGAAATACAGAGTTGGTAACCGGAAGGTCAATCTTGGCGGAGGAGAACGTTGTGGATGTCAGACCAAGTCCCGACGGCTTCCGCGGGATGGCGGGCGAGGCTGGTCGGCTGACCAACGCATTCCCTGTCGGAGTCAGCGGTGTGCTGGAGGGTCGAGGTCCTGGGTCAACCGGCGGCATGGGGAAGTACCTGGGCGATGGCTCGGGTCTAGGACTTCGATCGTTCACAGGACCGGTCGGGACGGAGGGCAGTTTCAGTCCCTCCATTTCATCTAGCTCATCGATGGAGGGGAACGCAGTGGTGAATTCGCCCAAGCTAGAGTACGTACCGAGAGGTGACGAGGAAGTAGAGGATGTTGGAGATGGGGGTCCCAAGCTTGATGGCGGCACGAGCGTGTGTGGTGAAGGACCTGACGAGTTGGGTAATATGGGCGTAACCAAGCCTGAGGAAGTAGGCACGGAGGGGGACATAGGATGACTTTGGGAGAATCGACGACTTCGGCCACTATCCGGAGACATGGGTGGAGTGGAGGGCATAGTCAACGCGGTGGGAAGCTCGCGCGAGTATCGCTTCGACGTGCTGACGGCCATACCAGCATCTTGAAGCGATTTGACCCTGTCAGCGATGCTCTTGCGCTTCCCCCCGTCTTCAGGCTCGTTGCTTTGAAATAATGTGAGAAATAAACACCGGTGAGCGCTGAGGAGATACATACTTGTCTTTCGATGTTCTCTCTAAAGAGGCCAATCTCTCCTGGATATATGTCACCTTCTTCATGATGTCTTCGCCGTCACGCTTCAATAGTTTAGCACACAAGCAAGCAAGCATAACCTTTAAAGGCACACCTTCATGAAATCGTTGACCTGCTTGTATAACGCGCCCTTATTTCCTCGCTGCGACTCCGTCTTATACTCCGCAGAGTTCATGCAGATGGTTACGAGGGTTGCCGATTTCATGTAAGCGGACAGCGCATCTCGTAGATTTTCCGATAGCTCGTACTCCTGGCCAGTGGTAAATTGACTTTTGGCGGCACCGAGGAGTGATATCGCAGAGGCACCGCGAGAGAGCCTGTTGGCATCTTCCTTGGCCCGGTCTTTGATCTCCAGAACGGACGTCTCATCGTGGATACGAGGGAACCCGTTGGATGTTGCTAGTTCAAAGTCTCATATTCACATTAGTTCTGACATATTGGTTGAGCCGACGCACCAGAATGTGGTGGCGATCCGTATCCTCCCAATGCAGGTGACATATGCAAGACGGCAACGCCAGGCATCAATCCTGGGTGGTCTGACTGTGCTCAAAGTCGACGGGGTGAACCCGAGGAGGCTTGTGGCGCCAGGAAATAAAAAGCCAGGAGGATGTAGGATCGCTTGCGATAGACGAAGCAGGTGAGAAATAAGACGGATTCAGATGTATTGTGGCCACAACGGACGCTGCGGACTCCTGTTATGGCACGACGTATGGACTTGTTTCCGATGGGAATCAGGTGAGTCCACGACCAATAAAGATACGCAGTGTTGTCCAAACGGATCAAGAGACTTCAAGGTTCAAGGATGACAGTGCACAGTGAAAAGTCCATGCTACTAGTCGCGTCAACAAAGCTTCACTGATGATTCAAACTCAGATGTAATGGGTCTTCAAAATTTACTGAGAAAGACTACAATTAGTTTGTAGTCAATTCAAACTCCGATTCAAACTGGTCTAGGCTCGTGTCAAGAAATCGCGTCGCGTCGAACAACTGTCGAGCAGCGAGCTTGAAGTTCAACTTGCTTTCATACCGCGCTTTCACGGCACCCTTCGACGCTCGGTGAAAGATGGAGGAGACACCACGTAAACATGTGGAATGGGGGCTTGATATCTCGTTGTCCGAACTTGCCTCGCCAGGTTTCTCGAACATCAGCTCAGAGTCTATGGCATCGACCTCGAGCCTTCAGTACATCAACTCGCAGCTGGTCGCGCATGGATTTTCCAACTCCCCTGGACTGTCCTTGGATGGGTTGTCAAACTCGGACAGCGAGCGAGTAGTCAAATGCCTACTTGCGATGCTAGGTCAACGAGTTGTGAGTTGCCACCTCCTGCCCACTTACTCCGATGTTAGAACCGTTATTGCCATGCAGGAGGATATGTCGCGGACGGAGGATCTGACTACCAAGCTCCGGACGTTATCCTATGATCATGAACGCCTTGCTTCAATGCATAGGGCTGCGACGGACAAGGCAGCGAGCGCAGAGCGCGAGATGAACCTACATAAAACTAAACTCGCGTGGGTCCTCCGCTTTTCTCACTTACACGCGTCAATCCTTGCCGATATATTTCTGATATCCATTCAAGTGCCGCAAACCGCTCCCTGCAGTCAACGGAGTCTGCCCACAAGCACACAACCGCGGAGCTGCAACGCACGCGGACAACCCTTCAGGGTGTCCGCGCAACGTATCAGACCGAGCTGAAGAAGAAAGAGAAGGATATTGAGCGTATGGTTGAGAAATGGTCTAAACTCGCCGAGGCGCAAGTAAAGCTCGGCACCACTCCAAGCTCCCTTCGATGCGCCAACGTTACCGCGGTAGATGGATCGGTAGCTATGGGCCCAGGGAAGAGTTATCTGGAGCAGGCACTGGAGCAGGCTGAACGCGCGCGAAAAGAGCTGTCCGATGACAACCAACGCCTAAGGAAATTGGTGTTGACCGCCGTAAATGATGTGCAGGCCGTCCTGCACATGGCACGCAGCATTGTATCCTCAAGTGAGGACGAGGTAAGCTCATCGCTTCGCATGGCACTTTTTGTTCTCAAGGATATATCAGCCTGCTTCGTTTACAATGACGACGGTGTTCCCACTAGCTCCAGAGTATTATGCAGAGGACAAGCTAGCCTCTCTGCTTTGCTCTTTACGGGAGTCTATCGTTACCCTCTCTGAGAACGTCGCAGTTTCGTCATCGACCCCGCCTCCCCAATCCAAGCCCTCGAAATCTGCAGACGACGAGATCGAGCGCTTGCAAGCAGTTGTGAATACGTTGCGTGCCGACCTAGGTGCGATATTTGGCATTGTTGCTTTTTGCCCCCGCTCATATGTCCGTGGCACCTAGTGCAAGCGCAGAAAGAGTCTGCCGCAAGCGCAGTCCAAACGCAGGCGATGTTCGACCAGTTCGCGGCAGACCAGCGGGTGGTGACGGCTGACTTAGGCGAAATGAGCGTTGAGCTTATGACAGGACCTGCCAAAGACGAGGAGCGCAACAGGCTCGACGCTTTGAAGCGTGAACTGGATCAGGAGCGCTCTAAGTTTACCGAGGCTGCTATCAAATTGGGAAAGGAGAAAGCCGCCATCGAGGTACACAGTGACCTGCTTCCCCGTCGCTACAACCTACTGACCGAGTTCTTGTCCTCGCAGGCCGAACGTGTCAAGTTCTTGGATGAGAAGCGCTCTTGGCAAGTAGAGATGATGCTTGCAGACCTTCCTCCTACTCCCCAGGTTGAATCCCCCGCCCGCTCTAAGGTCCTGGCAGCTGCCCGGAGGTCACCGCGGAAATCACCGCACAAGTCACCTATGAAGAAAACTGTCGCGGTCGGAAAAGCTGGGAGTGGGCGAAAGACGCGTGTTTCGCGCCGCTCGTCGGTTGGGCTCGCCTCCCCAGCAAAGGTCGTGCCTGGTTATGAGACCGAAGTTTTGCCTCCGATACCTGCGCCGTCATTCCCCGCAAAGAATGCAGGAGCGTCGCATAGTTTCCTGCCGACGTCTTTTGTTTTGCCACCCCCTTCGCCAGCGACGTCTCTGCCGCCTCCTCGGCCGCTCATATCCTCGTCTATTATACCCCCAGCTCCCGAAAATATACCCCTTCCGAAAGCATCCGCTGACGAGCTCGTCCCGGCCTGGGACGCTAAACTGCAACCGGCGTCCGGCCTACTTACACCTTCCGTGGCCCGCCATCCTTTCCCAGTAGCAAAGCCCTTTGCTCGTGGCATGAACCACGCATATTCCCCAGCAAAGCCGAGTCCCTTGAGTCGGATACTCATGCTCGCAGACTCGCCGACCAGCCCGCAAAACTCTGGAACACGTCCTTTGGACGTCTTGACGGAAGAAAGCGAGGATTCCATGGCACCAGAACCGTTCCCCGCGATCTCCACCGCTGCGAAGAGTCTTGCAGCTGAGCTCGGCGTGAGCGACGACGACACCAGTCCACTGCGCGAGAAGAAAGTGGAGCCCAATCCGAATGTTGGCACGAAGGTGTTCCGTCCGCCCGAGCCAAAACGACTCACCTCCAAGGAGAAGGGCAAGGGCCGTGCGCCTGAGCCTGTAGCCCCAGGGAAGCGGCGATCTACAGAACCGCAGAAGGAGAACGATACCAAACGGTCTCGGTCCACCGCCACTGCAATGAAATTACCCCCGGCTGATAGCAAGAAACTAGTCCGGCCTGCGGGGAAGCCCGTGGAATCAGGCCTGTCCAAACCCCGAGTTATACCAAGAATCGCTCCTGGCAATGGCGGGCCAAGACGAGTGCCTATCGATTCCGCGGAGGCTGCGCCCAAGGGACGAGGGTGGAAAGGATAGCGCATGATACACATATTTATGGCTCCTTATAATTAATCTTGTACCATCTCTTTTTGCTTGTCACTTTCCGCCCGCCTTCATAGAGCAATAATGTCGTTTGCAATCGAGCTCGAGGACGAGGGTCCAGGGATATAATTAACATCGGCGAAAGTCCCGATTTCCGACGTGTAGCTGCCACGACACATTTGGGCGACGTGTAATGAAAGCAAACGGTCACCTTCAATAATTCCACTATCCCGTCGACTTTCTCTACATTTCGCTGCTTGTCAACGTTGTAGAAGACGGCCATGACGGTGGCCTATCCACTCCCTTCAAATGTCTCCCCAGCGACTGTCACCAATACCGCGTCGTTGCTGCGCATCGTAGCGCTTGGGCTCATCTCCGCTGCCGCCATAGCTTCTCGTTTATTCGCTGTTATCAACTTTGAGAGTATCATCCATGAATTGTACGTGCAGCCATTTCAATCTGAGAGAAAACGAACTAAGTGCGTACAATAGTGACCCGTGGTTTAATTAGTGAGTAGGACACAGTCGCGTCCAGCAAACGCGTGCTGAATTTTAGACAGCCGAGCGACGAGAGTGCTCGCTGAAAAGGGTTTCTACGTGAGCAATGCGGTCTATTAACGAATGTTTCTGTTGCTAAATCCATACTCAGGAATTTTGGAATTGGTTCGACCCCACGGCATGGTACCCTCTTGGACGTGTCGTCGGAGGTACCATCTACCCCGGTCTCATGGCTACTAGCGGTGTCATCTTCAACGTGCTTCACGCATTGAATCTTCCTGTGGACATTCGCAACATTTGTGTTCTTCTTGCACCCGGATTCAGCGCTCTCACTGCATGGGCGACATACATGTAAGTAAGCTCGATCACCTAACTGTACACTATCTGACTACGTTTCGTCAGGTTCACGAAAGAAATGAAGGATGAGAGTGCTGGCCTTCTTGCAGCCGCATTCATTGGCATTGTACCCGGATACATCTCGCGTTCGGTCGCAGGCTCTTACGACAACGAAGCTATCGCCATTTTCCTGCTCATGTTCACGTTCTACGCGTGGATCAAGGCATTGAAAACGGGCAGCGCGTTCTTTGGTACCATTGCCGCGGTTTTCTACTTCTACATGGTGGCGGCATGGGGAGGCTACGTGTTTATCACGAACATGATTCCCTTGCATGCGCTCGTGCTCATCCTCATGGGCCGGTTCAATAGTCGTCTCTATGTCGCCTACTCGTCCTGGTACGCCATCGGCACGCTTTCGAGCATGCAGGTTCCCTTCGTTGGATTCCAGCCAGTCCGTACCAGTGAACACATGGCAGCTTTGGGTCGGTCTTGTCATTATAGCATCTAGTAATGCATCTATTAACGCGCGAATCATAGCCGTCTTCGGACTTCTCCAGATCGTTGCCTTTGCGCAACTCGTTCGTTCCCATCTCAATTCAAAGCAGTTCCAGGACCTACTCTTCGCGGCCGTGATCACTACGGGCGTGTTGGGTGCCGCAGCCTTCGGTGTACTCACGTACAAGGGCTGGATCGCTCCTTGGACCGGTCGTTTCTACTCTCTATGGGACACTGGATACGCGAAGAAGTGCGTATTTTCGCTTGCTACCAATACCCAACGCCTTCTGACCCTCTTTCCAGATATATTCCTATCATTGCCTCCGTGTCTGAGCACCAGCCGACTGCATGGCCATCGTTCTTCATGGACTTGCACTTCCTCATCTTCCTTTTCCCTGCCGGCGTGATCCTCTGCTTCAAGGAGCTTCGCGACGAACACTTGTTCGTTATCATTTACGCCGTCATGGCGAGCTACTTCGCAGGTGTCATGGTCCGTCTTATGCTCACGCTCACGCCCGTTGTCTGTGTGGCTGCAGCGGTAGCCCTGTCCTCCCTCCTCGATGTCTACATCGACCCGTCTGAGCCAGATGTCCCAGAGGAGGAAGTCCAGAATGGCACCACATCTTCAACCCCCTCCACACCGGCGAAGAAGGAGAAGAAAGCGCACAGCAGCAGCAAGGGCATCTTTGGCCTTGATACTCGCTTTGCTGTCATCGTCAACTGCATAGGAATGCTCATGTTCTTCGTGTTCCATTGCACATGGGTGACTGCCAGCGCCTACTCTTCGCCCTCGGTCGTCCTTGCGTCTACAAACCAAGACGGAAGCCAGCACATCATCGACGACTTCCGTGAAGCGTACTACTGGCTGAGGCAGAACACGCCCGAGACGGCTGTTGTCATGAGCTGGTGGGACTACGGATACCAGATTGCCGGTATGGCTGACAGGCCCACCTTGGTGGACAACAACACCTGGAACAACAGTAAGTAGTTCCGCGTGCTTAACAGTCGGCTTTGCTAAGTTCTGCCCAGCCCACATCGCGACCGTCGGAAAGGCGATGTCGAGCAGCGAAGAGGTCGCCTACCCTATCCTACGCAAGCACGATGTGGACTACATCCTCGTGATCTTCGGTGGCCTCATTGGCTATTCCGGAGACGACATCAACAAGTTCCTCTGGATGGTCCGCATCGCGCAGGGTGTCTGGCCCGACGAGATCCAGGAACCCAACTACTTCACGCCGCAGGGTGAATACAAGATCGACGACCAGGCCTCGCACGCGATGAAGAACAGCCTGATGTACAAGATGTCCTACTACCGGTGAGCAATACCGTAGCAGAGCCTGTTTCAGGAACTGACGTGATATCTTAGTTTTGCGGAGCTGTTTGGCGGCCAGCAAGCCGTCGACCGCGTCCGTGGACAAAATGTTCCCAAAATCGGCCCCACGCTTGACTACCTCGGTATGTTCCACGTTGTTTCCTGTGGCATTTTAAATACTAACTTTCCGTCACAGATGAGGCCTTCACTTCCGAAAACTGGATTGTGAGTTATCTTGCCTGCATATTGCATGCAATTGGTTGATGGCTAATGGACCTTATAGGTCCGTATCTACCAAGTCAGGAAGGAGGACCCCCTGGGCCGCGACCTCAAGAGTGCGAACGCTTTCGCGGATGGAAAGAAGAGAAAACGGAGCAAGCCCACCGCGAGACGACGGGCGATTGCATAGATCTATGTACGAAAATGCTTGCCTGCGTGAATCCAATATTCTGTTTCCCCTGCATCGTATTTTGTACCACGCATCCTTGGCTACGTTCGTGATGTGCAAGTAGACGTATGTGAGGTCTTGAGAGAAGGTTCTTTTGTAGTTGAATGTCACTGTCCTGCAGGTGAAACAGAGTCTCGAGTTTTTGATTACACCCTTACGGAGAAACGGCCACAATCAATCCGTGCCACGGGCGCCTTGCTAGATGCTATGTAGTATGTACCTCCTGGGCTTGACTCGCCGTAGTACCCTATAGCTACGACAAGCCGCCTAAGTTCTCTGATCTCAAGCTCCTCAATTTGTCCTCAATCCTCAACATTATCCGAGTCGACCGACACCGCGAGCATCACCCTGCTTCAACTTGCTCGGAGCTCTGCACGCACACTATAAACCGAGCACCTTTAGGACTGCCAGTACCCTGAGCGTTTTCATCGGTGTACAGGACGGTTGGCTGTACGTCGCGTGCAACTTGAGCCCGATCCAATTTTGGAACGGAATCATGGCCAACGCGGAGAACCATGTCTTGCTGGAGCCATTATCAAGCCCACAACGCGCTGGAACGCCGTACGTCGAGGAAGACGCGTCGGAACCGTTCATCCCTCGCAAAGACCGTGTGCGGCCGTACGTTTCATCTCGGTCTCCCTCTCGACGACGACGAGACCGAGGACGATGCTACCGCTACCGTTGCGGTTGGGTGCGATCCCCAATATTCATCGCATCCGCGTTCCTATTCTTCTTGGCGGTATTTTTCATGACGCCACCCACAGACCGCTCTACTAGCAATAATGTCCTGTTTGCCTTCGCCGAACGGACGAGCCCTCTTCGAGCATATCCAGTCGGCTTGACTGCGGGTGTCATCCCAAAACGATTTCACAGCCATAACGATTGTGCGCACCCGCCCACTTGTTCGTAATTGACGGTGTTGATTATTGGCATCGTACCCAGATGAGCAGAACACGCCTCTTCTCAAGGCGCTAAGCTACGGAGCATCGAGCGTTGAAGCCGATATATGGCTAGTGGATGACAAGTTGCTTGTACGTTTTGTTCAGACTCTGGGTGAATATCTTCTTGACCTTAACTATCAGGTTGGACATACGGAGAGAAGATTGTCTCCGGAACGGACATTTGCAGCTTTGTACCTGGATCCACTGCTGTCTTTGTTGAATGCTGCGAATGTCAATCGAAATAGCACTGGTGGTCCTGTACGGTTCGTCCTTCGCAGCTGGTTCTCCTACTTCGTGTTGATGACCTATTTTCTTAGAGGCGTTTTTGAGATTGCTCCCCAATTGCCGTTGCAGTTCCTCATCGATATCAAGACGGACCCTTCGACGTGGGTTTTCAGCTTCATGACATTCTCTCATTTGTTGACCATCATCTATCCAGCACATTTCCTCGCTTGTATGAAGCTCTAGCACCTTTACGATCCGCAGGCTACCTGACAACCGCCACGCCCAACATGTCTACCTTGGCGATATCTGCAATAACTGTCGTTGGCACGGGAAACACCCAGCTAGAAAACGTCCTTGCCACGGGCAATTCAAGTCATCCCAGGGATGTCTTCCTGGATGCGCCGTTGGCGTCCCTGCCGATGGACGAAAGTGGCATATACAACAAGACTGTCAGCCCTTTAGCTAGCGTCGACTTCGGATCAACGTGCGGCTTGATGTGGATGTTTCCCCCCGTCGGTCGTAGACGCATACGGCGCCTCGTGAATGCAGCACATGAGCGAGGCATCCAAGCGCGCTTCTGGAATGAGATAATCGCACCCACTTGGGCTAGGTAAGCCAGGCATACATGTCTAGAGGATCTATCTAGCTGAGCAACATCTCGTAGAAACTTTGTCTGGCAAATGCTGCTAGACGAGGGCGTCGATTGGCTCAACGTAGATGACTTGCCCGCTGCGAAAGACTTTTAGGTGTAGTAGCCTCCTCGACTCGACCATCGACGTGTGTGGCATATCAAGCATAAGTATCCAGATATTTATTCATCTTGTGGACACACTATCTTTGCTATATCCATGACGCTGTCCCACCTGTCATCCTTGGTCCACCCGATCGACGTATTTTCCTTCAATGTCAAGACACAGTCTATATCTTTTGAAGGCCTGCCCGCGTTCTCCATCTCCTGTACTTCCGCATAAACTGCGTCTAGCCATCTGCGCGCCACATCTTGTTCAGTTGGACTCAAGGCTGGAGTATAGTACATCCATAGAGGTCGGTCGGATGCATGACTGACATACCCTGTGTATGTCTTAGCGTTTAGCTTTCAAACACAGCGTGTGCATAGAGGATAAGATGAGCAGACCTCTCGGACGCGATTGCTCTGGCGTCCACTTGATGTGATAGCGCAGCACTGGAAAACCGGCTCGATGCAGATCCCGGGCAAGGATTCTGACGGGTAGGTACACCTGCCCGTCGCAGAGGACCTCCCCGAACAGCCGCTGCGCCTGCTCGAGGCTCGCGTCCTCCGGCAGCCCTCCGTGCGCATCCACGAGCTTCGCCACGACTCCCGCGGGGTAGTACCTATTCAGATTGGGCACGACGTCCTCCCGACCCTGTGTGGCATTCGTGAGCGATAATATGTACCACTCCTCACTGAGGTCTCCCAGAACGATGCTCCGGACGCCCTTCTCCGTCAACGCGGCTGCGAGACGGCCCGTTCGCTGCCAGGACATCGGGTCGGGGGAGGACGACAGCCAAGTGCCGTCTGTGCAACCCCGAAACGTCCCATGCGCGATGCCGAGCGCGTCCGTTTCGACGAGTTCAATGATCCGCGATGGGGGTGTTTTGGACGGGTCTCGCAGGATCGCCAGGGTGTCCTCCCCATGCGGGTCAAGGCCCAAGGCTCGGCACAGTGCGTGGTATTGGGGCCGTAGTTCGGCAGGCGTCTTAGGATTTGCCCTGCCAACAATCAGAATCGCCGACAGAATGAATATCGTGCATATAGAGGCGTACAATATTGCGTTTGACTGGAGCATAGCAGAGGTAAACGGCGATTTTTCTCCCGGGGGAAGTCGAGAGACATGGTGCAGGATCTGGTGAACCGAATGTGCGCCTGATGAATTGTAAGTTTAGTGGAAACACTGTCTGTACTTTCGCGATGCAGACCTGCCGAGAGTCCTACGATTTGCATGTCGTCGGGGCTCCCTGTCACCGCTATGATCTACACGTGTCAGGCGACGATATCGAACCGACGACTCACCACCGAACGCCGCAATGTTATCTTTGATCCACAATAGTGCAGTCCACTGGTCTTTGAAGCCGTAATTCCCATCTAAGCGAGGTTCGTCGCATGCCAGAAAGCCGAACACGGAGAGACGGTAACCGACGTTCACCCATACTTCGGATCGAGCAGCTGATACATACTGAGCCACAGAATTGAGGTTGTGAGGAGATCCCCATTGAAGGCCACTGGAAAGAAAACAAATAAATTAGAAAGGGATGAGATTGCACGGATCATGTTGAGGTCCTTACCCTCCGTGGATGAATATCTTGACGGGATATGTGTCCGCGCCGCTGTGGTCGAAAGAAGTAGACGGAGGACATATGATGTTCACGAATAGGCTGCACAGTATATTGGATGGTCAGACAACAGACGAACGATAGACGGAAAGACGCACGGAGTTTCTGAAGGCTTCCCGAGCCCTACTTTCTCTACGAACGGTATGTCTACCGAAGTAGCTACTATCGATAACTGCCTACATGCAGTGGGCTTAACAACTTACGTGCTACTTGGCCGTCATTATTTGGTTGGAAAGCATCTGTCGGCATTGGGAATGCAAGGGATCGCGATCCGTATAGTGTTCCGGGCGTGGTGGAGGTGCATGAACTCACAATGCTTTTCCTTGACGTATTCTTTATCCTCGTATTGATACTGAGGAGGTAGTGCCTCAGGGTCATGGAACCGACGAGGAGGTAGAGCGTAGGGAATTTCTACGAGGTTGTGCCATGAGTATAGTTAAGCAAATACTACGTCGAGTTATTCGAGGGCGTACCAAGGAACACGGCGGCGCCATTCACTGCACGGCCACCTGTTATGCGGCCATATTGAGTCTGAGCAATAACGCGCTCGGGGTTGCGGGAGAGCTCGTGCTCGAGGTGGCTGTAAGCCATTGGAAGTATGTTATCGATTTCAACACCTTTCGAGCTCGAAGAATTGGCATATTCGGGACATCGAAGCTTCAGACCGGGCCGGTATATCGAGCGTCAACCTTACACAACCTCAGGCTGGCATAGGCTGGCACTAAGCAGCACCAAAGATGGATACACATTCAGTCTCCGGACGAGAACAGATACAACGGCTGCGCAGTCGAGTCGAGCTTCACAGATCTTGTATCACGGGGATGCCGGCGCAAATTATCTCTTCATGCAGAGCTCAGTCCTTTGGGCATCTTCGCCCCAGCAGGGGGATGCTGTTTCGCACGAAACTCGCGCGCGATATCGATCATGGGCACCCAGTGGACATTGTCGTGGGTGTTAACCCATTCGATGAACCGTTCCTGCGCCAAGTGAGCGTCAGCATCGTGTTGCACGTAAGAGAACTTGCGGTGCGTTACCAGCATTAGAATGACATGAGGACGTCTGCACATGTCTTAGTGGCTTTTGTTGCGGCGAAAGGATGCCACACTCACCCACTGACGTCCGGGTGGATAGTGATGGGAAATATGAAGTCCTCTTCTTCCCTGCTACGCCGTCAGCTGGTGAGAAAACGTGTACGTTAGAGCTATACTTACCTGTAGCAGTACGTGAAGGTATCTTTCCAGAGCTGTTCGACGTCTTTGGCGTTTACCTGAAATAACCAAGTCAACTATAGGGAAACAGAAGCGCGACAACACGAGGAAAATGAGCTCACCCATCCATGAGAGTTTGTGCTCGCTTTTATGAACCTGTGCAAACGTGCAGCGACTGCGGTTAAACCTGGAGTACATCCCACACCCAACGGCGGGGATAAGATAAGATGTGTACTCACATCATGGGCGGAAGATCATCGAGATACCAATTTCCAGGGATCTCAACGAGGCCTGTTTCATTTCCTTTCTTGAGCGGTTTCATCCATGAGGCAGCCTTGGCGCTGTAGTCAATTTTGGTCCAAGTATCTCCGTCGCGAAGATAGTACGGCTGGCAGCTGCACAGAGCAGGTAAAAAATGTGCCATAGATATGCACGGATGGATCTAAAGGATTCTGACGCACTCGTGGGCCATGTTTGAGTGGTCTTTTTGTAATGTCCATCATTTCATCAATGTGTGTATGTCGTTCGGGATATGGACTTGATAGGCTCACCGTATTCAATCCCTTTCTCGAGCAGGAGATCTGTGCCTTCCTTGGATGTCTCCCACCACGGTGCGACGCTTCCTTTCGGCGCAATACCATGATTAAACTCGGTAAGGAGGTCGAATGTGTAATCGAGGATGTCTTTCTGTTGTTCAAATGACAGCGCCACTGGATTCTAGACAAGCTTTCAGCTGCTGTGAGAGGTAGATACTGCACATCCCGTGCCTCGTGCGAGTAACCGTGTAAGCCTCTAGAGTAGTATTCAGCAACAGAAACACGACTTGAAATATAGGCCCACATTTCATGTCCGGCGTCCCTGACGGCTGCCATTTGCTCAGGAAACGTCTCTAAGCTATGGCCTTCAGTGTAGCGTCAAGGTTCAGAAAAGCGGTTGTAATAGGAGAGTGATTGTGCGGGCGTACCCGGTATGAACCAGGTCGTCTGGATGCCATATTTCTTGAACATCTTCAGCAGACGCGGTACACCTACCTCTCCTGCGAACATGCCCTAGAACGATGCCAAAGCTTTCAATTAACCAAGTTGGCCGGGATCGAAATCACGACACGTACCCTTGATATGTCCAGAGGTGAATCTTCACCGCCGTAAGAGCCCAACCTGCACCCATGGTCTTTTAGAGCTGTGTAGAGATAGCCAGCGGTGCTCACCATCCAGCGACGGCGTCCACGTCGACGCCGAAACTGATCAGTACGCGCTTTGCGGGCATGACAGGGATAAGTACTGCTTATTTCGCTGTTCTGCTCGTAGCAAATCGAAGGGGTTCACGTCGATGTCAATTCCTTCGCCACCCGGTCGATCCCAGGGCGCGACACACTGATATGGAGCAACCCGGTGGGAAACAACATGATATAACGGTAGCACCCTGTCAAGTTAGGTCAACTTGCGCAAATTGTCCGCGCGCGTGTAGGCATTGGCAGTGAAAATCGACCATAAAATTGCTGGTCATCGTCGTAAATTGTGAGCGTTGCAGAAATGAACAAGCATGAAGTGGGATGGCAGCGAGGCGGAGTCGCGTCCAACCATCGCGGAGTCCATCATGTTCACCGCGCCGCTGCCGGCGGGCCCATTTCTTTTTCCTTTCCACCCTCATGTCCGTGTCTAGCTGTACGTAGACAAGCAATCGCAAAAGGATTCTCGCTTTATTGCCTGTGTCTTATCGCTTTCCCGTCTTTCCTCGACATCTGGTCAATTTGAATTATACGACCGGTACGGAGCCGGAGCGCGTATCCTCAAGAACTAGGATTGCTCCCATGCACATTGCTCCCATCATATCCAAATGCGCATACTTTTGAAACACCCCAGAGGTCTTCCAGTCTATCGTCCAGAAGCATTACAGAATCGTCATCCGACCCAGTACCTAGTAGGGAGACATAATGGCACATGCCGCAGCAGCATGGGCGCTACCTTGTAGATTGAGCGCCCCGCCCTGCCGGCGATAAAGTAACGAGGCGGTACGTGTAAGCTTCATGATCGCTCCTTTTCTTGTGGGATAATATACCTCTTATAGTATTCCGATTGGACGGTGATTTCATCCATGCAGATGGGAGAAAATGAATAAGACATGACAATCGAAGCAGATGCCGCCTTTTCTTTCACCTCGACGTCTCCCAGTTCTGTCTCCGTCCGAAGTCTTCTATCCATGTCGAAAGAGAAGGAGAGCACCAGTACCGCCGTACAATCTGTCGACGCCGCACTCGACACTCGACATGCAGACGATGTACGTCTTGCCGAACTTGGTTATAAGAGCGAGTTTAAGCGCGAATTTTCGGTGAGTGCACCTTTGTCTTCTATCTTCGGAGCCATCAACGTCTCTCAATCAATGTATCGTATAGCTAATAGAAACAGTCGCATTTGCTTTCTCTATCATGGGCATCGTCGCGAGTGTGTCGTCGACCTTTTCGTTTCCTCTCGTTTCAGGTGCATACGTCGTCGTCCATTTTATGGACAGCGTATCTGACAAGCTGAAGGTGGTCATGTTGGCATGGTTTTCGGCTGGCTTATCCCCTCTTTATTCGTCATGTTTATTGCAGCAAGCATGGCTGAATTAACTTCCGCGATGCCGTTAGTTGTCATTTGTTCAAACTAGGTCCTCCGCAGGTTCATGACTGCTCACCTCTCCACAGGACGAGCGCCGGACTGTATTATTTCTCTGCGAAGCTGGCGCCACCCAAATGGTCTGCGCTCGCGAGTTGGATCACAGGCTGGGCGAACGTTACAGGCCAGGTGACGCTTGTGTGCTCGATAGACTTCACTTGGTCTGCGCGGTTAAGCTACTGCTATGGCATGTTATGCTGACTGAAAAGTGTTCTATAGCGCACAAATGATCACGACAGCAATCGGTGTTCAGACCGACGGAGCCGTCGTCCTCAGCTCTGGTGCTACCTTCGGGATTTTGCTCGCTATCCTCGTTGCACATGGCCTCGTGTGCTCCGCTGCCACCACAGTCCTAGCACGACTCAATCTATTTTATGTCGCCGTTAACGGTGCGTCACCATTTCGCCTCTCGAAGAAGAATTCTGAACCATCAGCAACAAAATGCAGTGGGCACCACAGTTGCCGCAATCATCGCACTGCTGGTGGGTGCAGGGGACAATAAAGTCACCACCAAGGAGGCATTCACGCACTTTGAGAATAATAGTGGCTGGACCAATAGTAGGTCCTTTCCCGAGTATTCTATCCGTCCCTCTCTGACAGTTCTTAGATGGATGGGCGTTTTTGCTCGCTTTCACTGCCCCCGTATGTTCTTCATCTCTTCGCTGTCGTCTCAATAAATTCTCATCGAGAGCCTTCTCAGATGTGGACTCTCACTGGATGTCAGTTTCTGTCCGTTCATCGACTTTTGTTGACTAAAATCTGATGCCCAGACGACTCTGCTGCACACATCTCAGAGGAAGTGTCGGGCGCAGCGCGTGCGGCGCCTATAGCGATTTTGGTCGGCGTAGGCGCAACCGCATCATTCGGGTGGCTCTTGCTCATTGCTGCATCTTTCGCGAGTACATCGGTGCCCGAGTTGCTAAGTTCAGAGTTACCTCTACCCATGGGCCAGCTCTTCCTCAATACTCTCGGAAAAAAGGGCATGCTCACCCTTTGGAGTTTCATTATTGTCGTGCAGGCAAGTCATCTTGTGCCATGAGGTGCGGATATTGGTACTCGATACTGATGGGCTTGTTTCTACGCAGTTCGTTACGGGCGCAGCGCAAGGCGTTGACGCGTCACGCGTCGTGTTCGCGTTTGCGCGGGACAATGCCCTGCCTGGTTCCAGGTGGTGGAAGAAAATTAACTCGCGCACGCAGACACCCGTGAACGCGGTATGGCTGGTCATGGTGTGCTCGGCCGTCTGTGGGCTCCTTGGATTCTCCGAAACCGCCTTATCGTCTCTTGCAGGGTACGCCTTACCGGGTCATGCCACGCCTTTTCGAGCCTTACTTATTGTCTTTTCTCTCATGCTCAGAGCGGCGGTTATCGGGCTGTACACAAGCTATGCAGCACCCATTTTGTGCCGTATCACATCGGGACGAGACAAGTTCGTTCCTGGGCCGTTCAGCCTCGGAAAATGGGCTGTCCCTGTCGGTACTGTCGCCGTCGCATGGGTCGCCTTCATCTGCGTGCTCCTGCTCTTCCCCCCGGGCGTGGTAACTGCGCCGGAATCGATGAGTGAGTGCTCATTTCCCATAGTCGTGCATAGCGTGGACTGAATCTGGCGTCAATTCAGATTTTGCTATCGTGATTATCGCGGCAGTCTTCGTGTTTGCGGCAGGATCGTGGGTCCTCTCCGCCCACAAGTGGTTCCGCGGTCCAATAGTAAACGTCACGGTCGACGACCGGACCGCCTCGAACGAAAAACCCATGAACGATTCCAAGGGGGAAGAAAACTAAAATCGTACTGGCTGCCTCGCAAGCTATTTTCTTTCGCCCTTGCATTGTCCTTCAAATCTTGATTGTACTTGGTGTATTCGACCCTATAGACGCTGAAAATTAGGAACTAATCATATATTTGCTATTGTGTAGGAGTCGACCCTCATGATAAAACTCACACGACGATTTACCCGCGTGGTGCATGAGGGTGCATGAACCTCGAGTATGCGCTCGCACATTCAGACGCTTGTCTTAGCACTCTTCTCTAGCTTACGATGCGTCATTGATAAGGGCCATACATTCGGCCTTCCTCTCGTGCAGAACGTACATATGGTCTTGACTATTGAGATAGTACTACCGCTGCGCCGGCTACTAATGTGTAGGTACGTTCGATATTCAATGGCCGCAGACGGGCCGTCACGGTGGATCAAATGTTCGGTCACTGCAGATCGTCGAGAGTAGTACCCGATCTTTAGGATATGTTAAACGATAAAGATGGAGCAAAATATGCCCCGGTTGAATGATAACAAACACACGCATGAACCAAGGATTCAAGAGGCTCGGCACATGCACAAGCTAACGGACTCACTACATCTCAGGCCAGGTGCCACCAGCAGCAGGTGATGCGGCAGAAGAATAGATGTTATTCTGTCGCATGCTCCTTCAATGGGGATCTCGGAAAATTCATTGTAGGACGGCGGGCCAATGGGTCCGGCAAAACTGTGCGCTACGTGCATTCTTTGTCAGAACTTCGTATGCGACGGCCCGAAACACCTTCCGAGTTGTGGTAAAGCTATGCAGCGGTGTGATTGCACCAGCGCTGAATGAAGGGGCCTGTGAAGTGGCCACAGTGTGGTAATGTCGTACGGAAGCATTGCGCTTCATTACTTTTGCTTCGGGGTGAGCTCGTTCCACTGCGTGAATGCCTTACCTTTACTCGCCAAATCAAGGAGTTAGCGCATCTATGAGCAGATAGCACGAGGTAGAGTATCCGAAGTGGAGGTCGTCGGAGTCTCAGGCTTCCGCATGCCAGTGAAATCCACTTGGCCTCGAGGCCCAAACTCAAAGTTGTGTGAGCCCTAGAGCGCGTCCCCAATCGCGGTAGGGATGAACCTGAATTCAACAAAAATGTCACCAGTCAGCTCATGACCAACTGATAGGAAATGGAGCAGAAACTTTCCGCCATAGTGGCGGAAGCGCACCTCCCGGACATCTATACATCAAACTTTCAAGGCGGGGGAACGGTGAAAAATGTAGATAATCAGTCAACAGTTGTAAAATGGAATGGACCAGGTAGCAGTTGGAAAGAAAAGTGCATACATGTCGTATTCGGGGAAACGAGAACTGGAAGATGGCAAAAAACAGAGTTTGGGCAAAAGCGAGACGATTTCTCAAAAGAACGATTCATGGGAGCCCACCGGTATCAAACGAGACCATTGACATCGACTTTACCTAACGGAGTCTTAGCCATAACGCTCATGACCTCGAACAGAACCTGCAAACAAACGAAGAATTACACGGTCAGAGAATGTACAGTCATAGATACCGCAACTCACGTCAGCCGCGGCCATTGTCGTCAGCTCCGCATTAGTATCGTACGCAGGGGCAACTTCGACGATATCAGCAGACACAATGTGGAGCCCGTCAAGTCCTCTCAAGATGGCACGCAGTTCGCGGGTAGACCATCCCCCCGTTTCCGGAGTACCGGTGGCGGGTGCGAAAGCTGGATCGATGGAATCGATCTACGGGGTTCAAAGTAGAAAGCATTGGCGACGGTAGCGTAGTGACAGATATCGTAGACACGCACATCGATGGAGAGGTACACTGGCGAACCGCCAACAGTTTTGCGGATTTTTTCGATGATGCCGGTGGTTCCTGTGCAAGAAGTCAGTGTGCAAAAGCCAAGGTAAAACGCAAAGCACTGACCAATGGTATCGATTTCTCGAGCTTCTATCCGTTGGAAGCCGGACGCATCGTCGTTCTCGTAGTCGGCTAAGCCGGAAAGCGTCGTCCTAATGGCGCCGTGCTAAATAAAAAGACAAAAGACACACTAGGATCAAACGGTTCGATCGCGGAATACCATAGAAAGGGAAGGGGCAGGTCGAAGAAAGAAAGGACTTGCAATAGAGCTTCCATTCTGGATTAGTCCCTCCTGACTCGCCCAGTAGAAGTAGGTGCCGTGATTGATAGCCGCCTGCGTGGAAGGGGCGCCACCAAAGACGGCTGGCTTCCAAGTGTCGAGGTGAGAGTCGAAGTGGATGACCGAAATCGGCCCATAAGCGGAATAGATAGACCGTAAAATCCTTTCTGACATTAGCATCAGACCCGAGGACAAGGCACGTTAACTTACGGGAGTACGATGGTGTGATCACCACCCAGAGTGATAACACGTGGGTGATGCTTCCCGTCGCGGGAGATAGGCACCAGAGGCTGGCCAGTGAGGGAGTCGTTACCCAAGGGCGAGAACGCAGGGCGCTGGAGAAGCGACTTGTGACCGTCTTCGATTTGTTTGATAGCATATTGGTTGTCGTATGGAGTCACAGGGATGTCACCACAATCTACGACCTTTAACCCGGAGCTGAAGGGGTTAACTCCAAGCGGGACGTTGTAGCCGCCGTAAAGCGTCAAGCGACGGGACCCGGCGCGAATTCCTGCAGGTCCAAACCGAGCCCCAGGTCGATAAGAGGTTCCGGTGTCCTTAACAGGCCGTTGTGGTGAGGATGCTTTCTCCACAGCGGTAAACGAAATTTCGAGGCTTACGAAAGGTGCTCCAATAAAGGCAATGTCAAATGTGTCTGCCTTGTCCTTGGTGAGGCATTGGACCCACGGGAGTTTGGCGAAAGTCGTGATGCCAGAAAATACCGAATCCGCCGTGACTGAAACGGATAGTTAACAGCTCGTCTATGAGTTATTACCGGAGAAAAAAGGCACTTACCTTCATCCACTATACCAGGATATGTAGCCTGGTAGGGATACTTCACATAGTCCATCGGGATTTGTTCACGGTGGTGATCCTCGTGAGCGGCAACGTACGTCGTTGACAGCATAAGCGAGATAGCGAATAGTGAGTACTTCATGGTGAAAGGTCAGATGCATAGAGAGTACACTTAGCAAGAACGCTCTTATAGTGATTTTCGGTGAGCCATATCGGGGCGTTGAAAAAAGGTCTATACCACGACACCGCCGACGATGACGGCACTCTCAGGGAAATTCGGGGTTTGAAGTTACGGCTCTACCTAGCCGTCATATGGTCCTGACATTCCGCAGTTCCCTGGGGGTGTCCAGATTCTTGTTGGTGCCGGCATGCTTTCCATCAGACGCGAGATGGGAAGTAGGAAAGCGGGTCACATCCAATGCGAGGACCGGGAACGACATATCTTACGGACAGGCACCGATTTGCCAGGTGGATCTGGTGCCAAACTTCATGGGAGTATCGCAATCGTGTAGATTATCACAGATTGCCAAGTGGAAAGGAAGAGGCAGATCCGCTTGAACGACGGCCTGTGGAGGATCTCGGTTATGATTATAAGTCGACAAGAAGAAGAGGGCTTGCCTGCATTCACTTGTCCTCCCTTCGAAACATCGAAATGTCGTTTTCTACAACTTCTGGAACTACCAATACCGACCTCGAGAGACAGCCATTGCTGAACGTGAACAAGACGGCCACCGTCGTCGCCGTCGACGAGCGCCGCGGCTCGCAGCAGCCCAATTTGGACGACGTTCCTAATTCGGGTAATACGAGCCGAGCACAGATTAGAGTTTTTGCCTCGCTGTCGGCCGACTCTCTACCAGGTTCGTCGCGAAATATGCTCCTTCTCTGGCTAAAACCAAACAAAAATGCAGTCATCTTGTCCTATGTCCTTCAAAACTCGATTCAAACCGTCGCAGTCGTTATTGTGGGACGCCTCGGGCCCGATGAACTCTCAGCCGCAGCCTTTGCGTTGATGCTCGCTTTCGTTACCGGCTAGTGCTCAGTCTCTTTTTGTCATATTTTGGGGATGATCCCACATCTACCTCGCATTACACAGGCTGGGTGGTGGCTCTGGGCGGAACCACTGCACTTGATACTCTGGGTTCGCAGGCTTTCACAGGTGGCATGCGCACGGACCTCTCCATCCATCTTCAGCGCTGCATCATTCTACTCTGGTTCATCCTGGTCCCCGTTTGCGTTTTGTGGATAAAGGCAGAGCCGGTTTTGATCGCTCTCGGGCAGTCGGAACGTCTCAGCAAAGACGTGCAGCATTTTTTGCGCGTCCTTGTTGTAGGCGCTCCAGGTTACATCGGATTTGAAAGTTTAAAGAAATATCTACAATGCCAAGGTGCGCTCGATGGATTTTAAGCGGCATATATCTCACACGGCCCTCTACGACGTATCCAGGTATAATGGGAGCGTCAACGGTAGTGCTAGCCCTCGTCACACCGGTCAATATCGCCTTAAATATCGCTCTGGTCCACCATACCTCACTAGGGTTTGTGGGCAGTGCATTCGCTCTGTCAGCAGTCTATTGGATTTTGTTTCTGGTCCTCATCCTATACACTTATCTCTCTCCCACACACACGGCGAGCGAAACTTGGGCCGGATTCCAACTAAGGACGGTCCTCGACGCCCAAGGTTGCTGGGTTTTCCTCAAGCTCGCACTACCAGGTATCCTAATGGTCGGTACGGAGTGGGCTGCGTTCGAAATCGTTGCACTAGCGGCAGGCCGGCTGGGGCCAATACCACTAGCGGCTCAGTCTGTCATCATGACGACGGATCAGAGTAAATATTCTGTTAACGCCCGAGAGAATCAAACAGCTCACAGCTGCTTTCCCAGTTCTGAACACTATTCCATTTGGAATAGGTGTCGCAGCCTCTGCAAGGGTTGGAAATCTAATTGGTTCACGCTCGGCCGAGGGTGCAAAACATGCTGCTCACGCATCTGCGTTGCTGAGCATCGTGGTCGGCTTAGCTGTCAGCGTTGTTCTGGTCTCGACAAAGAATGTATGCCTCTTCGAGCACCACTGATGCAGTCGATTATATGCTAATAACTCTTGTAAAAGGTGTTTGGGTATCTTTTCAGCGACGACGTAGCTGTTGTCCGCCTCGTCGCCGATGTTATGCCCTTAGTCGCGTCCTTCCAGGTGCGCTATGTTATAAACTGCTTTCTTCGCGATTAATGCGTCAATCACGGGCATCTAGATCGCAGATGGACTTGCTGGATCGAGTAGCGGTGCCCTCCGTGGCCAAGGCCGACAGCATTTGGGCGCGCTATTCAATATAGTCGCGTACTACGTGCTTGCTTTGCCGCTCGGTATCACACTCGCGTTCCATCCGCGCGTGCACCTTGGGCTACAGGGACTGTGGATTGGCCAGGTGGTCGCTTTGTTCGTCGTGGGGATAGGAGAGTACTGCGTCGTGTGGCTGGGGACAGACTGGGACAGGGAGGTGGAGAGAGGTGTTGCAAGGAATGAAGATGAGGCGAAACGCCGGGCTTTTCGTGCAGCTGCCGCATAACGTGCCCGCTGCCGCACCGTTTAATTCAGCAGAGCACTGCGTTGTGATAGTATGGGTGGTATGGGTACATTAATGCATCTGAGAGCGTACCAATATGCTGCAGCGCTGGTATACTTGGAGTCACAATTTCCGAGTCCGTGAGCGTTCGCGTGCCAGGCTGTGCACGTGGCTCGCGGAGGAAACTGGCAGCTTTATAAAATTATACAAGCTGGACTTCACCATCTTGATTCTTGAAGCTTCAAAAATCTCGTCGACACGACTCTCAGTTGCCCGGTCCCGTAGCTCGCTTATAGACGTTCGTCAAGGAGCTCGCGTTGCGTGGCACCTATTAGTTGCCACCGTCCATAACACTTCGCTATGATGGCGACGCGACCGTACATAAGCGTGCAGATTGTACTCGCCGTCCTACTGACGAGGAAGATAGGTTTGCAAGATGACATCCTCGATGAGCCTGAGAGGACGCAAGAACGTATGCATCGGACGCTCGAGTCGGACGATGTCGACATTTACACGGAGCGACATATTCCCATGCTCAAAGAGGCGCATTCGGTCGCACGCGACTTTCATTTATGATCTATACATCAGCCCCAGGTCACTATTCTCTCTAGCCAAGTCCTCGCGGTGAGTATATGCTACACGATTTTGTTATCGAAAGTTGCTAACTACTTATATGTATAGTTGTTTAACCCGCCGGTCTGTATCGCGCCCACAGAATGGCCAATTTGCATCTTGAGCATGAGCTCCGTGACAGTGGCAAACGAGCTATCGTTGAAACTAGATACGGCAAAGTAACTGGTGGACGGGCGGCCAATGGTGCTGCAGTATTCCTAGGTAAGCCATCGCATTTTTTGTCCATTGTCCCGAATCTGACCACTTGGTATCGCAGAATTGCCGTACGCATTACCACCGAAGAGGTTTGCCGATCCGCAGGGCCTCCCTTTGGATTACCGTTATGAACAGAAGCTATACGTCAAAGAGGAATCGTGTATGTCACTTTGCTCCGCGAGGTCGTTCATATTTCTGAAATTGGTTTGCGAATATCCAGACGCTGTCCAACCAACGAATGATGGTCAGGCAGCGAGTGAGTGATCCTCTGGTTCATAGATGTCGATGGAAGATACAACCTTGCGATAACGTTCATTTACAGACACTCCGTTTGAAGATAAAGTTGGTTTAGGACGTCCAACAGAGAACCCGTACGCTCTCAGGCTTCTACCGCCATTCTTTATTCATATCACGGTCTTCTCAGACTGTTCTTGAACATTGTGTGCCCTCCCGAGTCCTCTTCCTCAACCCGCTTTCCGGTGAAGGTGTATATCCACGGCGGGTAAGCAATCGCAGGCACATCGGTATCACGCAGCTGACAATCATATGTGCCCGAAGATTTCTTCAATTTGGGTCGCCCCATGGTTTGAGTTCTCAGGCGCAATATGTCTCCGCCACCCGGTCCGAAGTGTGGGTCAACATTGGGTACAGGCTCTCTGTATTCGGATTCTTGGCTTGCGATGAACCAAAGGTAGACGGAAATTTTGGGTTCAAAGACCAGTGGCTGGCATTGCAGTGGGTCAAGGAGAACATTGCTGCATTCGGAGGTAAACCAACCTTTCCTGGTGACTTATGCATAGAAAGTAACTCATTGTATTGCCAAGGTGATCCGGACAACATACAGATAATTGGGCTTTCCGCTGGTGCCGTCTGCTGTGGTATCTCTGGCCAAAGCAAAATTCTGACGCTGTTTCCTGGTTCTGATAGGTGCGCACTCCGTGCATCAAATCCTGCATCATGCGTCCCGATTACCTGAAGGGCAAAAGGCACCCTTTCATTCTGCGATCCTCCAGTCCAACGGTATCGCGCAAGTATTGCTTTCGTTCATTTCTCGGTCCCTTTAGACTAATACAGCTCTTCTGATAGCACAAACCCCAAGACCCCCGCAGAGCTTCGTCCACAATTCCAAGCACTGTGCAATGCACTAGGTTTAGATGCAAATGCCCCGGACATCCTGTCCACTCTTCGTGACGAGGACAAGGTGCCTTGGCAAACCATTACGCGTGCTATCGAGACAGATGCGCTCGGGATTGCGAACGGGACATTTCGCGGATGTCTCGACGGCGTATGGCTCGCGTCGAGCCCCGATCCTATGACGTGGCAGCGAAGTGGCGGGTTCGCGCGTGGATTGCGCAGCAGCGGGATTCGCAGCGTTGTCATTGGCGATCTTACGGAGGAGTGGTACCTCTATTCCATTGCCCACCCCGTGCGCACTCCGCAAGAGATCATTCTGAACCTCCGGCGGTATTACACAGACAAGATGGTGGATGATATCCTTGGGCTGTATAGAACGTTGCCCCATGACGCGAGTCGAGAAGACATTCAACGGCTTTTCGGGGAGGTCTTGAGCGACGGGCAGGTACACTTGCCCGTACGGCTGTTTACCCGCGATTTGCAGAAGTTTGGTTTCCCCCTCCTTCGATATAAAATTGCGTGGACACCTGAACAAGGGCGACCAGAAGGTACGCCTTGATTCCTTTATCGCGAATCATCATCGTCGATTTATCTGTGGCGGCTCGACAGGATACGTTACTCATGGAACCGATCGCGTCCTGTGGGCTTTGCGCCTTCCAGCCCTCGATGCGTCACAGGCTATCGTTGCAAGTGCATGGCTGGATAGGATACGTGACGAAGTAGAAGAGCTTGAGCAGACAGGGTCATCTAAGAGAGACGCAAAAGAGATGTTGACACTCACGGAGGACAGGTCAATTTCGTGGACGAAAGACCCCATATGGGACGAGGTCATGAGGCTCGCAAAAATTCTACCAGGGGAGTAGCAAGCAGTGTTGTTGTATTTTTTGAACATGTACGTTGGGCAGTGGCATGTAACCTTGTAATCGATTGAAAACAAATTTATCAAGCACCCTAAACGTCACTGTCCTTTTCATTGACACACTCTGGGACTTGAGCGATGCTGCCATCGTCAATGTTCGGAATGGGACCAGTGAACCACTTATGCGCGGAGATTACCCATGATACGGAGGCAAATAAAAATACTGCCAGCACAATCACGACCGCATAATCTGTAAGGAAGGATGTTAGATTTTGAAAGGCGACGAACCAAAGGTGAGATACGCACTCATTTCCTCGGCTGTCGTTGTCTGGGAGGAGGGGAAGATCAAAAGCACGACAATGAATGCGACCCAGGAGACGGAAACAATTCCAACGGGCATATACCACGAGCCAAGGCTGAAAGGGCCAGGAACAAAACTATGTCGCCCCGAGGTAATGCGCAAAAATATCGGAGTGGCGTAGGATATGTACAGGCCAATTACAGATGCTCTGTGAGGTGTGTTCAGACTTGACTCACAATGCAAAATTGTGATCAGTAGACTTACCCAGCAAGTGAGGTCAGAGCGGTCGCAGAGAACCCCAGTAGGCCACATATGCCCGACAGAAAGAACACGAGCCATACGGCGTTCACTGGAGTCTGTGTACGGGCATTTATCTGTTTCCAATGACGGGATCCGGGAAGTGCGTTGTCTCTTGCAAAGGCAAAGACCACACGGGAGGCGTCAACGCCTTGGGCAGATCCGCAAACATACTTTGCGCACATTGAGCGATATGCGAGGCATGAGGAAAGCGCGGGCATACCTGAACCGTAGCAATGAGGCACCATATTGTCAGCATTCCTTTCTTGCCGAGGGTGTCAAGGAAGAGTTGTCCCATAGGAAGCGGAAGATCCGTAGAGAGAAGACGGGGCACGGACGTGGTTGCAAAAGAGGCTGAGATCAAAAGCGCTAGTCCCAGCAGTTCGGTGGCGCCGACACCTACTACAATAGCAATTGGTGCGGCCCATGCCGCATTGGCGACTTCCTCTGATATATGGGCGGCTGAATCATCTAGATAGAATGATATAAGCCAAGAAGTGCTGACCGGGCATGTCGAAGACGACTTACATCCTGTCAATCCCCACATCGGTGCAAGGAACGCCAACATAAACGCCCATCCATCTGAGAGAATCTTGAGCTTGTAACGAAATGAAAGAGACCGCCAAAGCTTGAGCGCTCACTGTTGCTCCACCCCGTATGGTTCTCAAATGAAGTGAACACTTCTTTAGCAGGAACCCTCTCGTCCCCGACACAGACTAACAGAGAAACAATTGCAGCAACGGTCGTCCCAACTGCGGATATGACAATGATGAGCAGTCGTCATAAATATATGACAGTCAATCAAGATACTGACCGTTCAGTGCGACGTATAATAGATTTAAACGAGCTAGAATGCGCGTTCCGGCAGAGCACAAGACCCCATGGCTGACCAGGATCGCGACTAAGATCCCGTAGGTTGCGCCAGCTCCAAGCACAATGCTGCCATCCGTACCCACGGCTATGGCTGTAGTAATTAATTGAGCACTTGGGACGAGTTAGATGGAAGGTTGCCAAAGCGTAGACGACGTGACACTACCATGTATAATCTATTGAGCATACTAGCGTCACTTGGCCTGTGATGTTTGCCCAACCAGTTATCCAGCTTGCCAGAGCGGAGTAGCGTGGAGGGGCGAGCTTGGCAGCATAGAAATATAAACCGGCACTTGTTCTAGAGCATACTCCGATCAGTAGAATACAAGTGAGCTTGTTATCGATACGCACGGCATAGCCGACGTCAATTCTGCCATACTTGCGGCAATGCCCATGACAAAGATGGAGGGAATCAACCAGCCAAGCCACATACCGACGTGTCCACCTACAATATGAGTGCGCAAGAACGAATGAACCGCCTTGTAACTCACCTGCGGCTAGGGGAAACACGAACGAAGAGCTGATACCGGAGCATACTGCCATTATCGTGAACGTGAATGCAATAGTCTCCAGTAGCTAACCGCAGACAAGATCAAGTAAGCATGAGCAGCATCCAGGGTGTAAAACAACGCACCGAAAATTCTCGGCGGAATTCGCTTTTATACCCCATGTCGGCAAGCAGAGCATCGTCTGCGGAGATGCCAACTCGGGTGGCATGTATTGTTGTAGTGCGGGTTGCACCGTTCTTCTCTGGTGTCGACATGTGCAGTTGTATTGCAGGGCATGGGCCTGCAATGAGCTATCTCGCAAGAGACGTCTAAATAGCACGGATAGTGGACTCTCGATAAGTATAGGAAAAGTCTCTCAAGGGCACCGTTATCAAAGGCCTCAAAACATGATTGAGGACCTAGCATGGGAACAATCGATGCCTATACTCAAAGTCAACATTGCAGTCGTGTGAGCCATATCATCAAAAGAACCTCACCTTCGAAGGGAAAGAAAAGCACTGCGCCGATTTTAATATTATATGGTCACGTACAATATTCTGGATAGGAAAGCAAAGCCCACGACGATCAAAACAGGCCTTTCGCCACCACCCAGGCATAGAACTCCACACAACCATCCGCGGCGTCGACAGTCGCCTTGAATGCATCCCAGCTCGAGAACAGCGTCTTTATATCGACGATTTCGACAATCGCAAGCCAGTCCGTCGGTGGGAGCTGCAGTGAGGGAAGAGTATATCAGACACGCAGATGTGAGGTCGCGACGTGAAAGAACGCACCGTGCACAGTCCATTATCGACGTAGCACTGCGCATGCGTCCCGAATGCGGTGTCCTTGAGGGAGTCGCATGTCGTATTGGGCACCTGGTCAAGGGCAATGGGGACAATGGCGTGCTGCAGGCACATCATCGTGTCGATCATCCACGTCTGGCCCTTTGCGCTGAGTTTATCCCGCTCGTTGCTGAACTTCGTGCCTGCGCGATGGTCACAAACGTTTAGCATCCTACATAACCGGCGAGCGAACGAAGCAGCACTTGCAGTAGAATTGCCCGTAGCCGATGGGGTACCCGTCTGGCCCGCAATGGTACTGCGATTCGAGGCAGTCCGCGTAGAACGTGCATGTATCGCGCACGGGGTTGGAGCATTCCGCCGGGAGGCTGCGTCGGGGGGTCGCAGGTGCCTTGTCCAGTGCTATACTGGCATTTGGCCTCTCGACGACGCTACGGCTGCGCACGACCGCGAATGCGCCCAAAATGGGGAGGAGTACAGCACTTTCGCAATACAAAATATCGTCAAAACACGCATTATATTACACGCCTGCTGGGAAAGACTGGGACTCACAAAAACTTCATGACCGTGCTCAGCGAAGGAAAATTGAGACACCTTCTTGTGGGCACCGGTTCATGTCGTCCATCGGTTTTATGTCGAGGCACCATGCGTGTCGTGCACTGCCGACCTGACGTCGTTGCCCATATGGTCGGATGCAGCTGCAGTGGCGCTCATTAGCCCCTTCTGTTGCCCACGGTCTATTAACATGTAGATACTAGAAGTTGTCGAGGGTAGATTTGGGGGAGAGTTGGCAAATCCGAAGAAATACACTCGAACGTTGTGCGAACGGTGGTGGTGGATGCACTGCAAACTCTGGCGAGACTGACGCCGCGACCTGACGCGCTAAGACAACGCGACCGGAAAGGCCAAGCACGACCGCGAACGGGACGAAAACAACATGCTCAAATTCCAACAAACGCTTAGAACAATATTATGCGACATCGATCGTATATTGCCCGGGTCGATTAGCAATGAGTAGTCCCTAAGTCCCACCAGATCCAAGAGCTCCGACCAACCAAGAACGCAGGGGGCGAAATAAATAAAACACATGTTGCTATAGCAAGAACGCGGAAGGTAGATGTGTCATGAGTATAGGTCGTTCAAACTAAGAGGCGGTTACAAGTCGTATGCGTGATCGACGTCGTGTAAATGCTCGTGCGGAAAGAGTGAACAACGAGAGGGGGCTGTGGAGATGATATATAGCGCGGTGATCACAGGAGGAGCGTGAACATCGACGCGGCGGCGGCACCGAGGACAACGAGGAGACGGCCGTCGACCGTGACGGCACCAATGGCGGCGTTCGCACTCGAGGACGAGGACGACGAAGCCGCAGCTGCGCCAGCGGACCCGCTGGTGCTGGTGAACGGCTTGAGACTGGTACCAGTTGTCGCGGAGCCAGTCTTGACGGTTGTGACGCCGGCTGATGACGCAGACGACGAGGCTGTCGACGAAGAAGCAGCCGAGGACGACGAGCCGGAGGCGGAAGCGGTAGTTGACGCGGCGCTGGCGGCGGTGCCTGTGACAGATGCGCTGCCGGACGCGCTGCTGCTGCCGCTGGGTGGGGGCGTCCCGCTGCTGGGGTCCTGCAGCGCACCAGTACCCCAGGGAATTTTGTCGCCGTTGGGCTGAGTCGATTCGGATGGGTCGGTGGTTTGGCCCGAGGTGCTAGCGATGGCAAATCTGGTTGTCCACAGCGTGTTGGTGGAGGCTGGGGACGTGAACTGGTAGAAGTAGATGGCCGAGTTGGGGGTGACCTGTGATGCGGATTAGTAACCGTACAGCGACCAGTCTGTGTGTGGGAGACTGGGCTTACAGCGGGGCAGGGGTAGTCGTACGTGGTCTTCGAGGAGTCTGTACCGTCAAGAGTGGTCACAGCTGCAAGGGCCTGTCAGTTTTCCTTTCGCATTACAGGGAGTTTCCCAACGCACTCGTCAAATGCACCATGCCGGTGTTGCTCCCAGTCATGAGCTCGATGTTCATCGTCTTCCATGTACCGGTCGTGTCGACGTCCCAAGCAATATGGCACGTCGCGCCCTGGTTGAACACATCACCTGGCGAGGGTTCGGACGGATTGGGGTCTGCGCGGACGCCAGCGAGCAGGAGGGAGGATGCGAAGAGGGCGGTCAGTGCGAACATATTGAGAAACTGACAAGAAAATGTCAATAAAATCCTAGAAAATGCGGGGAAATTTGGGCGAACTAAATGAAGTTGATGGTATTTGAGGGTGGGGGTATGGAAAATGACCTTAGGACGGGAGCTGTGCAAAGGAGCGACTGGTAAAAAGAGCGTGCAGCGTCCGAATGGTCACGGTTGGGAGGAAGACTCCTTGATGAAAAAGGTGCAGCTTTGTATACTGGCGGGACCTTTCGAAATTGAGCGGCTAACATTGACCGACAGCCCCTTGTGCCTGCTCTCCATAACATTATTATTGGAACACAGCACTATACAGCATCTAAAGACTGGGTATTTTGCCGCCAAATGATATCTACTCCGTGCGACTACATATATGATATGTAGGTAGTGATGGACACAATTAAAGAGGATGGGGTGCGAGGGGGTCAACGACACCGACCAACAGAATTTGCACTCTCGTATGCCCCAAGCACCGGTGTCCCAGGGTAGAAGCCAATGAAGAGGGCTGCGCGATCACTTGGGATACCGTTTACCAAATACCGGCCGACTTGACGACATGCGCATCTACGAAGCATGTATGCGAGTGCCAAGTGGCGGCGCAATAAGGAATGGCTTGGAGGAGGGCGCGTGATACTCTGCTCTGATGATGCACGATTGTGGACGAGCGTGCGTGCACCGTGCGTCAAGAAGCCCAAGGCGATGCAACGAAAGGCGTCCATTTTCAGTTTGTATGAGACCAACGCCAGAGACTAGAGTCGAGCCATCCTATCGCGGGGTCAGAGGACGGCGTCGTAGTGCACCGAAGAAAGGCAGCAGCACAGTCATGAGACCACGGTCCTGAACACCTGCAAAGTAAAGATGCGAGCGGATTGCGCAGTCGATGCCGCACCTTGAAGAACGATGGCCAGGGCGCGTTGGGACGTCGGCGAGCGCAAGGAAGGCCGTGGGAACAATTATATGCAGTACCAACTTAGAGTTTCGGAATCGGCAAGCCACAATTTTGGCCCCGCCAGTATCCAGTCAGTCAGTGCAGCGAAAGTACGAACAGCGACAAGACACCCGCCTTACGACGACAATGGTCAGCTTTCCGTATTGTTGATTAGGGAATGCACAGGATACTGACAGGGTACTGATAGGCCGACGAAAAGACCGCCCCCGCTAACCACATGAAGGACCTTCGCATCGACAAGCTTGTCATCAGTGCGTTCCAAGATATTGTCTTTGCCTTGACCAACGTCTCAATATCGCATTACAGACATCTCCGTTGGCGAGTCTGGTGATCGTCTCACCCGTGCGTCCAAGGTCCTCGAACAATTGACCGGTCAAACACCCGTCACCTCGAAAGCACGCTACACCGTCCGTACTTTCGGTATCCGTCGTAACGAAAAGATCGCGGTGCACGTCACCATCCGCGGCCCCAAGGCGGAGGAGATCCTCGAGCGTGGCCTGAAGGTCAAGGAGTACGAGCTCCGCCGCCGCAACTTCTCCGAGACGGGCAACTTCGGCTTCGGCATCCAGGAGCACATCGATTTGGGCGCACGGTACGACCCTGGTATCGGTATCTTCGGAATGGACTTCTACGTTGTGATGGGGCGGCCAGGTGCGCGCATAGCACGGAGGAAGCAGAAGAAGGCGAGAATTGGATTCTCGCATCGGGTGAAGAAGGACGACACTATGTCGTGGTTCAAGCAGCGGTTCGACGGTATCATCCTCGTGAGTCGTCATACTTCTCCGCAGCTTAGCGCCTATCTTTTTGGCGTTCGCCTAGCTGGTGCTGACAATTTTTTTCTGTAGAAATAATCGATTCGCCGGTCGATTGTTTGTTTTCTATGCGGCTCGCATGCACCCACTATGAGTTATACTGCCATGTATATGCATGCACTACTAAAATGCAATTCCTTCCCGGGCTGTTGTACGATTCGCCGCTGAGACTTCGCATCGATTGTATCCGCATCTGTATGTCGCCGCTGACAGTGTGACGGTACTGACGCTACAGTCTTCTGTTCCAGTTTCCTTATCTTTGAGGGCCGCGTCATCCACTGTCGACGGAGTGGGGAACCCTCAGTCGAGCGCCTGATCATAAGTGTCGCGGTGCACGTAACAACGGCCCATGGCAACCTTGTATTTCGAGGTGACGGTGCTGTAGCATAAATGCGGATTACTGGCGACAACATGCCTCCCGTCGCTGGTAGGGCACTCATCTTCTCGCTTGCTTTGTTCTCTAGGTCTGGTGCCGCGCAACCTCTCCGCAGGAAATATACTTTATGTCATGAGAGGTGCGCTCACCGACAACTGTCCTGTGCTATTCTCGTTCCGAACTGATATAGTACATAGCACAAGGCCCATCGGCCTGTAGAACGTGGCCATCAATCCTCGCTGCATGCGCATGTTCTGTCCCCGGCCCCTCAGCCGTAGCGACAGAAACATCCATTTTTCACGGCCCCTTTGCATGCTGGCTGTAGACGGCGCGGTACTCGGACCTCCTCGGACCCATAATGACACACAATCCCCCATTTCTCCTGATCCGTGCCGCGCCCCCTATCCCCCGCCCTGTGCGATGTCAACGTGAGCCCCCACATCACACCGAGTCACTCAAGGCGCGACAGATGGTGCCTTCGCGACTGCCCCCGCGTACTTCGAAGTTCACCTTGAGGCCGTGCCCGCACCGGCTCCACTGTCTGCCTATACTGCATAATTATGTTGGTCGGGTGCCGTTGCTCTTTGTCCCGCTTTGACGTCTCGCACTATTAATCGCGCGGGGCGATGGCGGTACACAGCAGGTGCTCAGTATCGTATCGTCCCCGACTCTTTATCACCTCCACATCTCTCCCTGCGCTCTCCAGGAAACAGTCATGCTTTCTAAGGATGATGTTCAGCAGGCTTTGCAGCTTGTCTGCGCTAGTCCACGCGTGGGGTGCGGCTCCTTGGCCATGTTGGCCTTGACGTCGCGAGCGCTGAACAAGTGCGCGACATCGGCGCTCTATCGAAAATTGGAGAGCCCGTGGCCGCTCCTGCGCCTACTCGCGGCGGCGGAGTCGAATCCAAGCCGCTTCGTATGTTTACTGGTTGGCGTTCCGCTTTGATTTTCGGCTCACGGTCTTGGACTTGTACAGGTGATAGGTGACCTTAACACCTTGGACGCAGCGAGATTCATGCGCTGTGCCTCAGAGGTCCAAGAAATGTCGTTTGACGAGGGCTCCATATCAGCACCATGCATGGTTCTTGCATCCCGAGAACTTTTGTATTCGGGCATCCCGGAGTTCGACAACCTGTTGCCCAACTCGAAGTCTTTCTTTGTGAAGTGCAATACTTCCGATGGTCTGCTGGGGGTCACCCCGTGGCTTTGCAAGTCTCTTCGGCGCGTCGAATTACGGTGCGGGCGGGATGCCAATGATGAGTCCCTCATCAGATGTCTACAGCACATTCAAACTGTCTGCCAAGGCCTCACCGTGTTCACTCTCCGGCTAGACGACTCGCACTTTCACAACGACGCTGTTGTCCAAACGGTGGCTGGTCTCGACCAGCTGAGTCACCTCGAGTATCTCTGTCTTCCGGCGGATATTCTGTCGAGCGCTCTCTTCGAACGACTCCAGCGGCTGCCCGCGCTCGTCCAGATCAAGGTTACTTCTGCTCCATTTCGATCCGTGCACAACATCCCCTCGAGACTTAGCATCGCCCAGCGTGACCAATTCCCAGGTTTGCGCATCCTACGTGTGCATGCATTGCTAGACGCCGCCGCCGCTATCGTGGCCTTAACATCCCCGTGGATCGAGGAACTTCATCTCACCGTCCCTAGCCTACAGGACGCCGATGAGATGAAGAGAGCTTCACACGCTATATCGCATTTTTGCTCCACCTTGGAGGTATTCACTCTAACGATACAAAACATGGACCCCGCGGAAACGGCTGAATGGATCGACCTATCACCTTTCTTGCGCTGCGCTTCACTCCGCAAATTCACCGTCCAACACGATCGCCCGCTCCCCATCGACAACGTCCTCGTCGAGTCCATGCTGCACTCCTGGTCCGACTTGCAGCACCTCTCTTTAAACCCCCGGCCCCGGTCTGCGCACATCGCGTCCTACCGCGGCGTGCTCCCCACCCTCGACTGCCTCCGCGCCATTGCAACCTGCGGCCATAGGCTAGCGCATTTTGGCGCGTATATGGCGCTGGAGGACGGGAGGCGGCCGCGGGTGGCGTGGCATCCGCAGGATGCGGTGAAGGTGCTTGATCTAGGGCGGACGGGTGGCGAGTCTGCTGCTGGGGACTATGAGGCGGCGCGGCTCATTCGCGGATTCTTTCCTGCGGCTAGGCTGGTGGGCTCGTCGAGGTGGGTGAAACGCGTGGCATGGCGTATGGATGGGTTCTCGTGAGTGTGTTGATGAACACCGTGCAAGCCGTAAATCAATGTTTTATTCTTTTATTCCACATCTCATCTTATATTTTCCCGGCATCTTTGACTTTTTTTTCGTTTTACTTGCGGCGGCAATGGCAACGAGCAGGCAATAACTCTTGTTTTTATCAGTCTATATATTGTTCTGCGACCTCAGTCTTGGATGGTTACCCTACTTGGTTCGTTAACGTTTACCAAAACCGCCGTGTCAATGCATGGCACCAACAGTCCCGGAATACTCCTCCTCCTGCTCCTGCTCCTCCTGCTCCTCTTCCGCGCTTAGTGACCAGTCCGATTCAGAAGTCCAGCTCGAGCTTCACCTAAAAGGGAGGCTTGAGAAATCACAACATTGTGCCACATGAAATTCTGAAATGGTGTACCTTTGCTATCGCTCGGTCGATTTCAGGAGCCATCTTTGCTTTGAATTTCTCAATTTGCTTGACGGTGGCCCGCAGATTTTTTTCACATCCCTCGCAGCTGGATGAACTCTTCAGGTAATCGTTGACGAGGTGCGGTTTCGAAAGCGTGCTAGCGCTGGGCTGATTCAATAGAGCCGCTCGAATTGCGTCGAAGTACCTGATCGTCCAAGGCGAAACGAATGAACCCGGCCATACTTCCAGTACGGGTTTGCATGAATGCGAACCAACGCGATCTTGAGGCAGAAAGAAGTCCTTTGCCGCGTAGTTCTGGATTACCCCGCTCGCCGCTTTTCCGCATTTCGCATGATATCGGAAATACCGATGCAGACATGCAGCTGAGACGTAGGTCAGCTCGGCCGGAGTGGCCTCTTCCGACAACGGGCGGGACAGCATCTCCTTCGCAGCCTCGCGAATCTCTTTATCCATCTTGAAATGCTGCGCTAACGCGTATAGCCGCAATGGGTTGCTGACCACCATCGCTGCCGACGTGGACATGATCTGCGACCTCATACGACCCTCCACCCCGTCCATTCCATACTTTCCCGCTGCGTCTAAAGTCTTCATCACCAAACCAATCTCGGGCAGATCAACCCACGCCGGGTAGAGCATTTTCACCAGCAATAGCATCGTTTCTTTGGACTCGGTGACCTTCACAACCGCAGACCCATCCCTGACGTCAGCTGAGCTGGGGCGGGTGGGAGCCTGCGGCAGTTGGAACATGCTCGCGAAGAATGCTGATCCGAATGATAGAAAGGACTTCAGAGCACGGATATCGGCGTGATCTGCGGTGCGAAGGATAACGTATGCGGATGGGTCCTCGGACGGAGTGGTAATGTCTATGATGTCCGAAAGCAGGACTTCAGGATCCACCGAGTCTGACATGAGTTGTGTGGGGGATGGTAGGTGAGAGGTAGATTTGTGTATGGGGGTGCTGGGTGGGTTGGCGTTATTAAAATGGGCACCAAGTGCTGCGGCATCGAAGCCCAAGAGCTATTTAAGCCTGTTGAATCTCTGCTAAGCGCCCAAAACACGTTCCACCTAAACTATTGCGTAACTTTGGAGGATTTCAGGTCATTATCATCACTAGGAGTTAATAAGCATTTCGAACCCCATCGTGTACAGCGAAATCAATATCCAGCGCAAAGCTTCCCCGCAAAGTCGTAGGCGAGCGGGCCCGCTGTAATCGTGCTGTCAGCGGGTGACACTGTTGAAATGTGCACGAGGACGTACTTACGATGGAACTCAACTTCCCATTTGCTAACATGCCGCAAGCGCAGCAGTGCTTGAGTATCTGGTGCCCAGGCAGCATCGATATCGGGCAATCCAGGACATGAGCTGAGCTGTCTATTTTGGAAGTCGATATCGAGCTTGACCTAAAATAAAGGAGTAGAACTCTTTAGAGCTGAAGATTGGCACCTCATGGACAGAGTGCATCACCTCTGATATCACCCCCTCGACTCTTTTGGCTATCTGCCGAAGCGCTCACAGGTGAGGGAGGATCCGTTTACACGCCTCACACTCCGACACACAGGCCAGCGCAGCCTTCGACACATCGTCTCGCTGCCTCGCGAGTCTCCTTCTCCGTTAGCTGAGCCAACGCGTATGATTGCAGCGGGTCGCTCGCCGCCATCGCCGCTGACGCGGACATAAGCTGCGCTTTCATGCGACTCTTTACCCTCTCCATCGCGTACTTTGTCGCTGCATCCGAGACCCTTATCGATAGAGAGACGTTCGACAAAAGCCGGGTAGAGCAGCTTTGCCAGCACTAGCATCGTGTCGCGGCGTTCGGTGACCTCCACAACCGTCGACCCGTCTTTGGATTCGGGGGCAGCGACAGAAGGTTGCGGCAGCTGAAACATGCTTGCAAGGAATAAAGACCCGAATGATAAGAAGGTCTTCAGGACACGGATGTCGGCATGATCTGCCGTACGGAAGATAACCTAGGCGGATGGGTCGTCGGGAGGACTGGTGATGTCTATGATGGCTGGGAGCGGGGTTTCACCAGAGTTGGTGGCGTCTGGCATTGCGTCGCGGTAACGGGCGAGGAGACAACCCGTGTACGATGACTCTAGACGGCCTTGACTGCGTGATATTTCCCACTAGTGCAATGGATATTGATGCTGAGGAGAAACCTGAGATCCGCCTGAGAAACAAGCACCCGAAACACGTTTCACTGCTGTAATTCTTTCGTAGTTTGAAGCATGTTACTCCCGAGTAAATAGGCATTTAGACACACTGACTCACTGCCTGAGGGTGCACCGTATGTATGTCCCGCCGCTAACCGGCATTTATCTCGAGCTCGCCGACTCGGGCCCGCCCACTGCCGTTCGTTCCTACGATTCTGCTGAGCGCGTTTAGCTTGCGTTGGTCGGACACAAAATCATAACAAGGACGCACTCATTTGCCTCTCCAGCCTGCGGTAATTTGTCCATTTTGGCGACTACACGTTCTGCGGGCACACAGAACTTGGAAAAGGTGAATGCGGGGACCTGGTCTCGGAGGGAGTAATTGATAAAATTAACGGAAGAGAATGGCAGGAAGCAAGGATGGAAGAGTGTCGTGAGAAACATGAGCACTCTTATGTTGTTTCCGAGTCGTGGTCGACGTCAGGCTGGCCCCTCGAACGCTGTTCCCCGTCCTTGTCTTTTACCTTGTAATCTTCGACTAAAACATACCGTCTCTCTTGCACTTGGCTCGCGGAAATTGGGGTGCTTGGACCGGCACTTCCGGGAGCGTTGGTTACCAATTTTACACACAGTGTAAGTCTGTCGGATGGATCGCGACGTCAAGAACTTATATAAATAAATTACTTGCAGACTGGACCGTATTTTTCCGCTTTACAATCTTTTCAAACCTACCAGGGCAGGTGTCACCACTGCCCACCGTCCTTCTAGATGGTTGGATTTCTGCGCAAAAAGTCTACCGCCGATGCGACACCTACCAAAGCAAAGAGTCGGCCGGTCCCCTCTACAAATGCTGCGACACCCCAGGCACCCCCTCTGTTTGCCCGATTCGCGTCTACACATTCTACGACATCATCTCCTACAAAACAGGCTCCCTCAGCGGCGCGCCTGGTGTCCGGTCCCATGCCGCTGAACACGCGCAAAGCGGAGCCAAGGCATGGCCCTTCGAGATCGGAGGAGCACAGGAGGCTGGAGCACCATACAAGCGCGCGTGGAGGCGAGGAAAGGAGAAACGACGTGCAAATAAATGTGCTGCAACGAGAGCGCATGCAAAATTCTCCACCAGCACCAGATCCTCGTTCACAGTACCCTGGCATGGATCGCGATCCCCAAGGAGTTCCTTCACCTCCCCCACACAGACCCACACCCAATCATGCTCCCGTCGAAAAGCCGCTACCGCAGCCGAGTGTCTATGTTGAACACAGCATAGCATTTTCCACACCTCATTCTTCAGTACCCCAGGACCAGCCAACGCGTCGAACATCACATGCACCCGGGACCTATCAACAGCACCCACGCGAATCCATGCGAATGTCGGCGCATATTCCGCGAGACGAAAAACCACTTCCATTGCCCGTACAAAGGCCCGATCAATCTCCACCACAACACGCACGAAATGACTTGGCCGTGACTAGCGCACAGGCAACCGCTCAGAGACAAAGTCTAGCATTTTCCGACGCTAGTCGGTTTCCTCCTCCAGACGCATTGTCGGCCCACTCGGCCCAGCAAATACCGCCTATGTCGTCAACGTCGCCCCCAACGCGAAGGCGCGAGCTGCCAAATATCCCTTCTCCCCAGAACACTCCACCGGTTTCACCAGATAGGCCGCCTCAACCGCCGGCACACAGGAGACTATCGAAGCATCCTCCATCCGTAAAACACGGGATTCCCAAAGTCAAGTCTGATGCTTCGCATGCGATCGCCGAGTCGCACACTGAACAGGTGCGAGAATTAATATTCCTTTTGACGCGGTATTTTGCTTCTTGGTGCCTTCCGACGCGACCATTTTTCACAAGCGTTGTATGAGTTTTCTCTCACAACGGGACGAATGAGTAACGTCAACTATGATTCTAGCAAAATTAAAACGCGATTTCTTCGGCCTTGCCAAACATGCTCTCGTATTATCTACGGACCAGCTACTTATAGGACGAATATGCTAACTGATGGTCATTTGTCGTCTAGGATCTCCGTCGCGTGGGTTCACGGTCTACCGTCAATGGGCAAAGTCCTTCCCGCACGCCGCCGGCGGTAAGTACATATCCTAGCTTAGACTATATGTTTTAACGTGTTCCTGATTACTTATGTGGTTTTTATCTGACATGGCGCTTAGATGGCCGATCCTCGCCTACAACACCACCACCAGCCAGATGTCTTATCATCGGCACAACGACCGCTATCTCAAGTGCAGCCTCTATGGGATCCCCGCGTCCCCTCGCCCGTTAACAGGAACACGCAGTCACCCGTATCTACTATCCCACCTGACTCACATCGCGAGATGTTTTCTCCAGTATCTCAGAGAGCCGCACTGCCTCAAGTGCCTATGGATATGCACCCCCACCATACTTCTGCACATGCGGAGAGGCATGGTATACCCGCCGTGGAACAGGCGCCTCCTTCGACTAGCCTGCGCAAAGGTCCGCTCATATTTGCTGCGATGGGTACCGTCCAGCCCGGGAAGCCTTTCGAGGTCGTGTCCAACGTGATCACCCAGCGCGAACTGAAAGCACAGGAGCCCGCGCATTTGGCTGCATACCCGTCACCCCCGTCGGAGTATGCTCCGCTTCATAGTGTGCATAATAATGGGAGGCAGGACGGCGGCGGCGCTACACCACGATCTCGCAATGCTCCCCTTCCAGCCCCCCATTCACGACCCTCGGTAGAGAGCTTCCGCCCGACTGCGAGCCCATCCCCAGTCAATAGCACTACGCAGAATAGTGGTGCCCCAGTACCTCGTTCTCATACCACAGCTCTTCCGCATTCCCATTCTCATTCTCAACTATCCGTGGACGCCCTACACTCGACTCCGACACCACCTCCAATTTCCTCCCGTAATCACGCCGCCCTTCGAGATCCACAAGCGTCCCCCAGGAAGCACCATGACCTACTCGCCGAGCCACCACAGCCGCGACCACGCAAAACCAGCAGTAAGTCGAGCAAGTCGACAAAGACAATTCCACGACGCTCAGACGAATCTCCACGGGTTAATGACCTTGCGAATGCACACACCGGTCACTTCCCTGCCGGCGATGTCCTGCCTAAACCCCCATCCAGTCCGCGCGTACTCACGAAGGCGCGGCCCACGACGCCCGTCTCGCCTGGGAAATCTGCCCAGAGACCTGCCCCACCTGCAGAGCCAACGGACGCTGACCGGTTCGGTCTGCCCCTCGACGATGATCCGTTTGCGAGGACGGAGGGTATCCAGCTCATCCGACCAGGCTCTGCTGGCAAGTCGACGCCCAAACTCGCTGCTGGTGCCCTTCCAGCGAGCGTCGAGGCGCCTTCTACACCCGACGCCCCATCGAAGCACCTCCCATCGCCTGTCTCACCCGCCGACTATAAACGCGCGCGGTCGCAGCGTCGCGGAGACAAGCTGGGCGCAGCTCCGCCCCCGCTCGTCGCAGATGTGATATACAGGAAGAGCATCATCAGGGAGCCTGAATTTTTCCCGCTCTCCGTTTTCCTCGCCAAGCCGCCCCTCCTTCTAGAGTTGCTGAGCTACATGTCGTACTTTGACTGGACTGTTCTTTCCGGCGTGAGCAAGAACATTCGGAACATGTTGTCCGTTGAAAGGGAGCTGAGGGAGGAGGTTCTGGAACGATACCTTTCTACCGTCGGCTACCAACGATGGGATTTCCCGACTGGGGAACCGCTGTCCCTGTCGTTGATCGTACGCATTTTTGTTGCATTTCTCGACCGTCACTTATCATGTACTACAGGATCTCAGCCATTATATGCGTGGGGTATCCATGCCGACTCACCAGTATAGTCGGATAGCGGAATCGTATCTCCAGACACGCTCTCTGCACAAGATGGATCCTCAGGCCCAGGCCCAGTCCGAGCTCAATCGTTCCATGAAGGCCTGCACCCGTGCCTACACGCGCGTCGTCCTGCGACTCCGCTCCCAGGCCGAGGCGATGGAGGTACACCACCCTACCCCCAGTCCAGAACCCAGTCGTCACCCCCCGTCGGCGATGAACAATCGCGGGAACACGTCTCGGTCTTCCAGCCGCGCGCCCTCGCCCTCGCCATCTTTGTTCTCGAGCGGCCACTCCACCGTCCATGGGCACTCTTCCACCCGCGGGCACGGATCGCAGACGCATCTCCCGCTGGGGACGGCTGCACAGGGATTCCGCTCTCCTCTATTCCGCATGCGCCGCGCGCCCCTCCTGCGTGTGCATGTCCCCTCGCCCGACGGCGACTGGCTATCAGACGCCAGCGTTGTCGAGTGCGAGGCGGAGCTAAGGCGGGCCGGAGTGCTTAAGATGCTACGGCCTGGTGATGTCGTGTGGGACGTCGCGGCTGGGGACGAGGGCAACATCGGAAGGCTGGTTTGGGATGGGAGCTATTTGATCGTAAGCGTTGTATCGACCATCTCTGGATTTGGTGCTCAATTGAGAACCGTCTTTTTGTGAAACAGGATCTCGACTACACGTATTCGACGACGGGGGATGTGCCGAAATACATACACGCGCTGGCCTTTGCGCCATCTTACTTCCATCGCGTCATCCGCACTGGCGGGCCTGGGAAGAACTCTGACAGCGGTGGAAATCCAGTCGTTCGCATTGACATCAGCCCGTGGAGTGACGAGATCGCGTCGAACTTGCAGCTGTTGCAGGACCGCGTCCGCACGGAGACGTGAGTAGCCTATCGCATCATCAATTTGAGACCTAGGTGCCCATCTCACTGATAACTTCGACAGTCCGCAAGGCGGCCGTCACAACGTAGTCCGATGGGTCCACCGCTCTTCCTTCCTCGTGCGCCCTCCCCTAAACGCCCGCGCGGCGTACGGCACAAACGCGCGCGCAGTCCTTCGTCTCCCCATCCCGCACACGGAGGGCATGTTCGTCGACCCTGGGTGGTACGGCCGGATCGTCGTCGAGGCCGAAGGCACCAACGAGGGGCTCGCGGACCTCCAGTCCCGCTGCGTGGCGGGGGCGTTCCCACCGCGAGCAGGAGAGAACCCCAAGGACCGCGACAGTAAGATGGTGTATAGAGTGCTAAGAGAGAAGAGGTGCGTCTGCGTGTCTCGTGTTTACTTATGGGTGTTGGATGCTAATGCGCTGGCAGCCGACCGAACGAAATCTGGATCCGGACTGTGCGAGAGAAAGAACGTCTGCTGTGAGGAATGTACTGTGTACTGGACCTGGACCTTGTTGAACACTTCTATCTGCCCTTGCCGCCCACGCATCTTGACGCTATCCGCTCACGGTCACTATCGGTCTATCATGTATGTATTGCAACCCCTTGTTCTTGTTGTTTCGTTTTCGTTTGGCGTCTACATCGGATCCGGAGTAACTTTCTTGTGTATTATCTGTCCGTCATGTGCTTCGGGGATTTGGTGGGTATTTATCTGTCGTTACCACTAGGACGCACTAGTATAGAGTTCCCCTTGTCAATTGTAATGTTTGAAACATGTCAGATATATGTGCTACAAGTAATGTCGTGTTTGCAAGTGGGCGAGCGTACGGTATAATGGTCAGACGATCCAGAGAGATAATATACGATCAGGTCTTGGTACATACAGTACAGTCATTCTAGACAGAAAACGATACGATGAATATGCGGTAACAAAAAAAAGCAGAGGGGTGGTTCGTATGGCACGCAGCCCGACATTAAAGAGCAGGAGCAGATCTAGATATCTAGAAGGGAGGCGGGTCATGTGCAATTGGCAACAGCAGTCCGCGGCAAACGACGAGAGATGGACGGTTCCAAGATGTCCTGGGGCATGGGCTCGCTACGCCGTTGCCTTTTATTAGGCGGGCGCGCGTCGTCCTTCGTGGCACTACAGCTCAACGACGGCATAGACAGCGAAGCCATAGGCGGTGACGGCAGAGACGGCAGCACAGGGGTTGCCGGTGCACTGGTACACGAAGAAGACGCCGACGCCGACGCTTGGACGGACGCTTCCTGGAAATACGGCGGTGGCAAGAACGGAGACAAAACACTACCGAGAGCACGGTCAGAACACATCCCCCAATGGAGCAAAAACCGAAATAAACATAGACGCACTCTTCGTCGACCATCTTCCGTTTCAGCGAGTGGAACTGCCGTTCGAGCGTGTCCTTTTCCTCCTTTAAATGGTGTGCGTAGTCGCGTGCAGAGCGCGCGAGGCCGGCGAGCCCGAGCAGGGCGGCTTGCTGGATCTCGGCGCGCCGCCGCCACGCCACGCAGTTCTCGCGGAGCCAGCGGTTCTCCGCCTGCGTCTGGGCGTATTCTTCTGGTGTGGGCTTGGGCAGGGGCGCGGTGCCGGAGTCTGCGCCGGCGGCGAGTGGCGGCGCCTCGGGCATGTCGATGTATACCCTGCGTATCGACGACTGGATGTATGGGCGAAGATGCGAGGGGATGAGGGAGGGGTCGATCGCAGCTGCGATAACAAAAATCAACCGGTGCACGGTGGTGTTAACGGTACCGCACGCCTACGTACCGATGGTATATGAGTTGCGGCATACCGGACATTGCTGGTGCGTTGTGTACGGTTTACTGAACTGGATAACCCTGATAAGACATCTGTGGCAGAATACATGGCCTGGGCGATGGGGAGGATATTAGCAGGTATCCCGATGGCAATGTGCAACGATGATAGACTCACCACAGGGTATCGATACCGGCAGTGTTAGGGTGTCGAAACAAATGGGACAGGGACACATGTTTAAGAGATGTGTTTGACACAGACTCGAAGCGGGCTGGTCAGACGAGTTGTTGTAGGAGAGGTGGTAGCAGATACGATGGTCGACAGTGATGGTAGCTTACGTCTGGGACGAGGGAAGGCTTTATATACGCAAGCCCTTGAGCCTGGGGTATTTGTTGAGGCGAGGCCGGACAGAATCCTACAGGAGTGGCATGATGCAAGGGAAACACGTTTCCCAGGGAAATGGAATGGCCGAGATGGACGTGAACGCTGACGGCCTACGAGTCTACGGGCCTTCTGTTGTTTTCACCTACAGTTTCCTTACCATAGCCGCTGTACCTGGTCCCGGTACATTCTGTGACCGAACTTGATGAGTAGCCTGATGGGGCAAACATCTCATCGGTGGGACGCCTCGCAGCTGGGGGCAGGCGTGCGTGAATCCCAAGGTGCTGAAACGAAGGCCCGAAGGACCGTCAGCGACAGGAACGGACAAACGAATGGAATAAAAAATGACTTGTCAAGTGTCCAGATGGAAAGGCGAGCATCTCGACCCGGAGGCCTTGTGTTTTCGATGGCGCTAGTTTGGCAGGCAGAAAGTCAGCGCAGGAGGAGAACGGAACAAAACATTCGGTCGCGAACATACACCGACTCCGATCACTTCCGGACCGATCGCGTGGCATCAACTCTCGACCGCGCCTCTCCAGCCACTTTCCACACATATCATCACAATGAATAGATCCTGTATACAAGAACTCCTCGTCTCTGTGTACAGTGTACACGGACATCGCACTTGCAGTATCGCGCTGAGCACTCGTCAGTCGCAGGGGATGTTGGCCTTGACGTCGGCGCAACAGTCCAGACGGCGACACGATATGGCCGCGCCCAGTCCAAACGTACTTGCATGTGCATGCACCGAACAAAGCGGCTAGCGATGCAGCGTCGGCTGTGGAAAGCGGAACGATCGGCGACGGCTCTCGGGCATCGTGGCGGGCGCGCTGGGTGCCGTCCAGAGCAGCCCGATTTCAACGCGACCGACGATCCCCTCAACATCTGGATTAGCTTGCAACAGCACATCGATCCAAGAAATTGAAAGCAAGGATGAAGTACGCGGTACGTATGTCGCTGAGCGCGCGTATATTCATGGAGCAAGATATACGAGCAACATGCTGAAGCAAGAGCGTACCGGCGGCGGCAAAACTTGTCCGCTTGGCGTGGTAAGGCGAGCTCGTGTATTGGGACAAAACACCGAGACCGGTACAGCCGCGATCCCAGAGACTGGAGATATTATAGTCCCGAGGGGTGCTAGAGCTGCTGCAATGCGGGCTGCAGACGAGTGAACACGAGATTGCATTTCAGTTGTCGAGGAGGTCGAGAGCAGGACGTTGGCACAATCGGTCGTCGGTAGCTGGAGTCGGCGCACGTGGCTACTGCAGCATTTGTGGCGTTTCTGAAGGTTTCTTTCCCATTTTGAACATCGACCAGCTCTTGCAACCGTCGTTGACCTGCTTTCCTAGACGTCTTCTTCTGGTCTTCTTGCTTGAGGGCCGTAAGAAACTGCAAGACGGTCGTAAAGCTCAAGCTGTGTTGTTATGTTACTCAGGTCGACTTCACAGTAAGGAGGAGTAGCGATGACCACCTACCCCCTCGGGCTTTCGCCTTCGGAGCAGTAACAGCTCTGACTTTGTAGCGAAACGCAGCTTTTCTTGTTCTGTTCCACTGACCCAGGGCTGACATAAAATGGTGTGTAAATTTCTCGAATACAACACCAGTAATCATTAATCACGTCAAACATTACCTCCCTGTAGGTATGGGCATTCAAGAAAGTGGATTAATCGCCCTGTATGTGGTGTCGCCAAGAATGTATTCCTCTGTCTGCGGTGTGGCCACTCCCCCCTTCTCCAGCAAGTCTTGAGAGTAGCTCGCTCAAGATCGACGCTTGTCCCACCCGTGCCCGAGACCATATATATGACAATTCCTTGTCCATCATGTCAGTATCCAGTCAACCAGCTCGACGGAGGTCAATGTGCGTACTGTATGTTGGACTGCACCAGTATATCGAGCCCTTGTCCCAACACCATCTGGTTGATCATCTGCATGTCGACGAGTTCGAACGGCTCATCGTCCTCGAACCTCACATGCCCTTTCTGCCTCGCCTGCTTCCGCAGCACGTTCCTCTCCCTTTCATCCTCCTCTCTCTGCCTTGCCTCCCTCTGGTCCGCCGCTCTTCCACGCAGCTCGACTTCCGCCTCCTGGAGCTGCGCCTTGTACCGCTCCGCGCGCCTCTCCTGCGCCGCGCCCTCCTCCCGCAACTTCCGGCTCGCAGCCTCCCACTTCCGGTTCGCAGCCTCCAGCTGCGCAGTCCGCGCCTCCACCTGCGCATTCCGCTCCTCCAACTTCCGGTTCGCAGCCTCCAGCTGCGCGTTCCGCTCCTTCAACACCCGCTCGCGGCTGGATACACCCCCTTGCGCATCTCCGCTATCGATGTACACCCTGCGCACCTGACCGAGTGGGAAGCGCGCGCGGCACGTCGGGCATGTGGCGTGTGTGGCGTTGCGCCCGCCCGCGGCGCGGACGTGCTGCGCAAGGCACCGCTCGCACATGACGTGCCCTGTGTCGGGTCCCCAGTGTCAGATCGCGTCACCGAGGTTAGATTGCGGCGCACGGAGCGGGGTTGGGAGGTTGAGTAATGAAGGGGCACTCACCGCAGGGGATGCAGACGGGGTTCTTGTACGGCTCGAGGCAGATGATGCATGTCGGTCCTGCCATGGTAGTGTCGACGCTATGCTGAGAAGAGGAATTAGACCTGGGGAGGACTTGCTACGCTGGGTGCGCAGGGGTGCAAGTGCAAGGTAGATTTGAGGCGATGGGGCAGGCCCAGCTCGTTATATGCATGCGGCACGTGGGTTGCGCGAGCTGCAGGCGTCTACAGTACTCGCTCGTCCTCGGCTCATATGTATGTGCCACAATCTATCCTCGACCAGGGAAGAACTTCTGGGCTATCGATGTCGATGTCGGCCTGTTCATTTTCTCATCTCTCAACAATGTCTTTCTCTTATCGTTTGCTTGAGCAGTACTTTTCCGACCGCGGACATTCATTTTCTTCTCCCGGAGTTCCGGAAGATTGCAATCTAGCCGCACAGGCACCTTTAGAATAGCGTAATATATGGTGGCGACTACAGCTGACACTGACAGTGAATGGACATAGACCCCAAGAACGTTGAGTATGGCACAACGTGTCGGTCGCGTTAATCGGCCCTCAAGTATTTGTAGACGGTCCACCACAGCTCGGAGTCCTCGTGCAGACGAAATGGAGCTCCCCCCCTTCGACCTAGGACAGTATGCAGTCGTCGTTCACCTCCGGGACCACCCCCGCGCGCGACTGTCTCTTGTTCGCCCTCTCAGCCCTCTGTGCGGCTTCTTGAGCGCGCAGCACAGTCTGGACGTCTCGCAGCTGCCCTTTGTACCGCGCAGCGCGCCTCTCTTGCGTCGCACGCTCCTCCTTCAGCTGCTGATTCGCAGCCTCGAGCTGCGCTATTCGCTCCTTTAGCTCGCGTTTGCGGCTGGACGACGACGCATCGTGAGACGGTGCATCCCCGTAGTCGATGTATATCTTGCGCACACTCGGGAGTACGTGTTCCGTGTATTGCGACGGTAGATGCCGCAGATTCGGATCAGCTGATATGTGTATGCACGTTCAACGTTCAGTAGGGAAGTGCGCACGACACGATGGTGCGAGTCACCGACTGTGAACCGCGCTCGGCATGTCGGGCATCTAGCGTGTGTAGCGTGCCGCCCACTCGTGGTGCGGACATGCTGCGCGAGGCATTTCTCGCACATGATATGGCCTGTATCACGGCGTAAATTAGGGTCCGACAATGACTGTCGTCCTTGGTGCTTTGTACTTGCCGCAGGGGATGCAGACAGGTGTCTTGTACGGCTCGAGACAGATGCTGCACGTCGGTCTCGCCATTGTGGTATCGATGGTTGCGAAGAGGAGCTCGAGGCCTGTAGGTCGATTATATGAGGCGCTTTTCAGTGCAAGTGAAACGAGGCGACGCCGACTCATGGCGGAAGTGGCTCACGTGCTTGTCACGTGTCATCGCGCGCGCGACTTTTTGCTCGCGGATGCGCGTCGAGCTTACATAAGCCTCCAAGCTTTGAGTAGAAGTAGAAGAAAATGGGGTGTTCTATGGGATACAGGTACAACAGTGACTGTTATGGCCATCACCCATTGCATTTACATTGAATGTAATACTAATACTTACCTCTGAAAATATTAGAGTTAAGGAAGTAAGTACCCCACTTGTACAACAGATTTGCGACAGACGCTCAAATGTGCAATGCTCATCAGATCCACCATATTCACGGGCCCCTCTTCTCTCAATATTTGCTAAGTGAGCAAGTCTGATCTTTGTATACATTAGTCAATAACAGCTTCTGGCTGTGGTGTTCACCTCAAGCCCCCTGTGTCCGCTTCAAACTTAAGATGATAGAAGTCCTCTACAAGCTTCATTGCTTGTGCTTAGGGCACCTTGAGTCTTACAGTCAGGTCGTGAATCATGTCTGCGGCATGCAAAATGCAAAAAGTAAACTGGGAGTGCGCACTGCCACTGCACAAGGAGCGGTGGCAAAATAAATATTGATCTCCGTAGAGATACCACTCCGGGAAAGCGTGTCATCCTTGTGCAGGGGCCATGCTAATCTTCTCTGTATCGTTCCAATTTTTTCGTATGTCACCCCGAAGGGGACATTAAAGTGTGGGAAAAGATAGGGGTCATCATCAAAGTCTTGCATTTTGTTTGAGCCACGGGTTTTGAGCCGCAAAATGCATATGGTGTACTGAGCATTTCCTGGTACATTCACTCAAGTTTGGGAGACTGGAGGTGTTCGTGGTAGATGCTGCAGGCCATCGCGGCAGGGTAGGTGGAAGATGAGAGCAAGAGACATAATGGAATTTGGAAAGCGAGTCTTGACTCTCCCAGCTTCCGAGGACGTCGTCCGCTCTCCATATCGTCCCCTCCTTACTCGGTGTTGCACTGGCACTCTATGCACAACGTTATAACATTTGTCTCGAAAACACTACGCAACAATCAAACGGAAATATTGTCTGTGCTCGCACCGCGTTTTTCACAGCCTGAGGGTGTGTGCTCGATTCTGCTCGTCGAGCAAAGAACTGAAGTGATCATCTAGGTAGGTGCTTAAACCTCGGCAGCTACATGCACATGCTATGTTCTGCATGAGCTACTTGTGACCACTTTCCAATGCAAGCGGACAGACGGTCTGACCTTCCTGCTCAAGCCCGGGCCAGAGACTCGCGGGAGAGACTCGGATTAACATGGCCTAGCATGCAGTTAGCGTCACATGGGTCCAGCTAGTAGACTTGAAAACACAGTCATAGCCTTGGGCTGCATCCGAGTGCATGCTCTAAGAGTGCTCCTCCACGTCCACGGCCGCAGGAAAACGGACGCGGCCCGCCGGACCTCTCTCAACCCTCTTCCACTCGCCTACAGCCCACTTCGCATGACGACCAGGGGCACACGCTGGGAGAATTCCACCACGTCAATTTTTCCGAAGGCCAGTGCGCATGCCAGATGACAGGAATGCAATCATAGGCGAATGGTATAAGAGCGATGCCAGTTGGCCCACTGACTCTCGAGCTACCCACCGCACAGGCCACTAGAAAAAACACCACCCACAATGTTCTCACTCGCGCACTCTCTCTTCCTCCTCCCCCTCCTCCCCCTCATCTCCGCGTCCCCCCTCGCCGCCCCGCGCGCAGACATCGACACGAGCTACCACTGCGGCCAGTGGGACACCGTCGCCGTCGGCAGCACGTACACGCTCAACCTCGATCTCTGGGGCGAGTCCGGCGCGACCTCGGGCTCGCAGTGCTCCGCGCTGACGTCCGTGAGCGGGAGCACGGTCGCGTGGGTGACGAACTGGACGTGGACGGGCGGGACGGGCGTGAAGAGCTTCTCGTCAATGCAGCTCGATGCGGGGATTAATCAGCAGCTGAGCGCGATTTCTAGCATTCCTGTAAGCGCTTTTCGCGACACTCCAGCTTTGAAGTTGTGATATAAATGGTTGTGTCTTAGACGTCGTGGGAGTGGAGCCAGTCTGCGTCGGGGTCCATCGTTGCGGACGTTGCGTATGATTTGTTCACATCGAGCTCTTCCGGCGGGTCCGCTGTGAATGAGATAATGGTGTGGCTGGGTGCGTAACGGTTCTTAAGAAATGTGGAATGAAAAAAGGCTTACGGCTTACGGCGTCTCCCTAGCGAACTATAACGCAGGCCCCATCTCGGCGACGTACGGCTCAGACGGCTCGCCCACTCCAGTGGCAACAGGGATTTCCCTCGCTGGACACACCTGGTAAGCACCTTCCCACAAATTACATTGACAGTCAAGTGCACGCTGCTGACTTGCTGTCACGTGAATGTGTAGGAACTTGTACTCCGGCTCGAACGGCTCAAACCAGGTATACTCGTTCCTGCCCACCTCCGGCACCATCTCGAGCTTTAGTGGCGACCTCAACGATTTCCTCGCCGTACGTCTTCACGCATATGTTAAGCAGCTGCTTCCCGCACTGACAGGGGCGTACCTGTAGTATTTGACTGCCAACGAGGGGGTCTCCACCTCGCAGTACTTGACTACTTTGCAGGCGGGCACGGAGCCTACTTCGGGAACTGCTACGCTGACTACGTGAGTCCCCCCGGTTGTACTCCGCATGCACGAGTGCTGATGAGGGGTGCGAACGTTGACAGGTCGGCGTATAGTGCTGTGATCAACTGAACATAGTTCCATTTTGCGCGCGTTTGGCGTTTGGAGGGTTATAGCCTTTCGTAGACAAATCAAGTCCTGCTTTCATTCTGTCGTTTGACACATGAAAAACGTTTCTACGGTTGCGATTAGTTCACTAACATTTGCGACCTATACTCTATGTTCGAGTGTCTCCCGAGAAAAAAGAGGATAAATTACAAGCAGCCTTTATGCGGCTCCAGTGGATATAACACCGTACAAAGTCTCACATCCGATCCCTACAGTTTCGACTTGGTCACGATAAACGAGTTCCCGCGCTGCAGCTGCTCGACGGCCTCCTTGACCATGTTGTCGACAATGACCTTTGCGGGCAGCACATCGTGGATGAGCGCAGCAACACGACCGATGAGCCACGGGCGTGTGGCCATCGATATCTCGGGGTGCTTCTCGAGCTCCTTCGCGTGGGGCACGATACCCTGCGAGGTCAGCTCAGCGATCTCCGCCGCGCGCTTGTTATTCCTAATCACACGCGTCAGCCGCAGCACAAACACACATACAAGCATTTTATAACCCACCAGTTGTCGACGTACTCTGTCCGCCGCACGCGCAGCGGCCGGCCGGTGTATATAAGCGTCGTCACGGCGTCGTCAAAGTCCGCGCTGAGCAGCGCGTCCTTGTGCGTCTTCGGCGCGGCGGCCTCGGTGGACGCGACGAAGCGCGTGCCGACCCACACGGCCTGCGCGCCCCACATGAGGTTCGCGGCGAGCGCGCGGCCGTCGTACACCGCGCCCGCGCCGACGACGTACACGGGCTTGCCCGTGAGCGGCGAGACGTGGCCTTTCACGGCGTCGACGCAGCCGGGGATGAGGATCGACGCGGGCGTGTCGCCGGTGTGGCCGCCGCCCTCGCCGGCCTGCGCGCAGATGAGGTCGACGCCCGCGGCGAGCGCCTTCTTGACGTGCTTTGGGTGCCCGACCATGTTCATGACGGGGATGCCGGCTTTGTGCAGCTTCTCGACGACCTCCTTGGGGGGCACGCCGATGGCGCAGACGAAGAGCGCGGTCTTTTCCTCGATGATGACGTCGATAAGTTCGGGTAGTTGGCCCTTGGTGTAGTCGTACTGTGTTCGTCCGTTAGTCCCTGCCCAAAAATCCTGGCCAATGTGAGACTCACGTTTGTCTTGCGTGCGGATCCACCGACTTGGGGGAGCAGCAAGTCAACACCGAAGGGCGCGTTTTTGTCCACCAGGTCAGCCTTGATAGCCCGAATCTGCCCCGCGTATCAGATAATCGCTACGCGCCGCGTACAAGATGCGACTGACCTGCTGGCGCAGGATCTTCGGGGTGTACCCAAGACCTCCTATGACACCGAGACCACCGGCATTCGTGACGGCAGCTGCGAGCTCGGGCCCAGCAGCGACGTTCATGCCTGTGCCCACAAGTAAGTTGTTGCTCTCGTGTGCTAATCGACTGAAAGAGCGCACCTGCGAGCAAGATGGGGTGCTTAATCCCGAAGAGCTCAGTGATTGGTGTTTGCAAAGACATTGTGGATAGCAAAAGGAATGGGCGGGGCACTCGAGTGCGGGGAAACGGCGTATTTGAAGGAGGCCCGGGGTCCGGGTATCAGCTCGACCGGTTTGATCCCGCCGGCGTCACTTTTCACGAGCTCGCACTGGACTTGCGCTGTAAATTATCTGATAGTCATCGACGGTCGCCGTACACCTGCCTTTTGCATACTTTTCGGATCAGCTTTCCATCTGTTTTTGGTCTTGGGGACCCGCAGGCAGCGGATGGCTGCACAAGGACATGACCAGCTGAGCAGCCGGCCGACCGTAGTGCCCATGGAACCGCTTATTGACAGTAGAAGTGACCGGCAGCACCCATTCACGATGCGTTCGCAAAAGCGTTGGGGAATCGGGGAGGACATGGGGAGGACCTGGCAGGACCTCGGGATGACTACGATGGCGGGCTTACACAATCCCCTAACTTCCATGCTACATGCCATGACCATGACGGGTCCGACGCGGCGACACCCAAGACGGCGCAGTTGGAACACGATATCTCCAGCTTCGAACTTCAATAACGCGATATTCAAATTCAACGCTGGCGGTATTTCTCATTGAAGGAACATCCGACTCCGTCTGGGGAAGTGCAACAACGACTCTCGTATAGATCATGCATAGGGAAGTCGATCGAAACGGCTGTCTGCTGGACCTGTAGGACATGTTATGATCAGTTGGTTTTCCGGTCAAACAAGCACAGCTATGCGCACCATGTTTTCGCCAAATCCACCTCCGTTATGAGGACCTCTCGCTCAAAGGCTCTGGGGCCAAATTTCCGCAAGTCGTGTGGTCGTTTGCCGTTGCCTAGCACTGAGAGACATCGTAACACCATACTAGCGCACGCCCCATTCAGTAGACATGCAAAACATCCTTCAGGCGTGCGCTGAGGATGCACCGGTGTACAGAGGCTCGATAGACGCCGCAAATGACGCTGAACAGACAAGAGACCATCCACTGAATTTTGCAGAATGTGGCCCTGAGAAGGATGGGATTAGGACCAAAGTGACTGATTTTAGGCCAATTTCTTGATACCTGTTTCAGCACATCCAGGCGATCCTCTTTGACTGAAACGGCCAGCGTCTGGCGCACCTGGCAGGCATCAGCTTTCGAGCACACCTCTACCACTGCTAGTACTTGTTACATACGGGCTTCCACACCCTTCAACGCTCTTTTTTTCTGCGGAATTTTGAATGTCTATTTCGCTCTCGTCGCCTCTCTCTCCTCCCCGCCCTTTGTCACGGCCTTCGTCGCGCAGCTCAAATCGCTCAGCGCGCGCACACAGTCCGTCTGTCTCCTTGGACGATCCCGGTGCGTTCCCCAGAGCAATTAACAGTGAGTGCCCCGGTGCTGAACGACACGTACAGTTGCCGTGCGCAACCATATGTCCACGCTCAAACACTCTATCAGACAGCAGCAGGCCCAACTACACACCCTCGAGAACGTCATCCTCCGCGGACCGCGCCCGTTACCGCCAGGAATCATGTCCTCACCACCGCATTCACCGTTAGATCTTCCTGACATGATGTCACCGCCGCCACAGACCCCAACAAAGATGCAGCGGCGGTCGAGCTTTGAAGTCCTACATGGGATGGCAGGACCTGAATCAAATCTACCATTGCCGAGACGAGACGGTGCGGGGACGCCATCGATGAAGGATGGTGGGATAAGGGAAGGAGTGCCCATGGACTTCGGTGTCGGTTCGATTGGCCCCACATCATTCAAACGTGTATCCAGCCCGACACGAACCCTAAGTCGTACGTCACCCCCGTTCTCCGTTACCTCTCAACCAGCCAACCATGCTGACCGCACCCCAGGTATACCCGTGGCTTCCGTAGGTCCGTAGCCTGTCCTACTCCTTTCTGTGTGCTTGAGTCTTTTCTTATTTTTCTGAACCGCGGGGAAACACGATGCTCATAGGCAATGCCCGGGCACTAGCCGACGAAGGTCAGCCGGCTACTCACCGTGCACCGCCGCCCATCGACCCGACCCTCGGCGGCCCGTCCTCGTCCACGTCGCTCCAGCCGCCGTCGCCGAATCGCCGCATATCGCTCACGCCGGGCGGGACGACGAAGGTGCTCGCGGACCTCCAGACGGGCGTCATCAACGCGCGGAACGCGCTGGAGAACACGAAGGCGCAGCTCCGGCTCTCGCAGCGCAGCGTCGCGCAGCTCACGCGCCAGACGGAGGACCTGAAGGAGGGGAGGGAGAGGCTGCGGCTGGAAAACGAGGGGCTGAACAATGTAGTGGCAAGGAAGGAGCGGCTGTTGCAGGAGGTACGCCGTGATACTTGTAGATAACTGATCTCCTGGTCGCTAAGCCCGCTCAGGTCCTTGAGCGCGCGCGGAAGGCAGAGGCAGAAGCTGCCGCGCTAAAGTCCCAGCTCAAGTCCGAGACGTCCGTATCGAAGAAATCGCTCCGCGAGATGGAGACCGCACTTGCCGAGTCGACCGCGCTATCACAAAAGTCCGAGCGGGAGTACATCACGCTGCGCGACAGCATCAAGGGAATGGTGGAGGGCTGGAAAAGTGACACGGACAAGTTGCGGGACGAGATGCGGAAGCGGGAGGAGAAGATACGGCGCGAGGCTGAGGAGGTGGGCACAAAGTACACGGCGCTGCTCAGCGAGGTGAAGGCGAGCGAGGCGGAGCGCGGGACCGTCAAGAGTCTCCAGCAGGAGGATGAGCGGATCAGGAAGGAGATAGAGGATGGGTTCCGGGACGAGATCGCTCATATGAGGGAAGAGGTGGAGCGGTCTTCGCGCGCTGGCGACGAGGCACTGAAGACTGCAAAGTGCGTTGTTTTCTTTTGATGAGAAGAGCGCGTTACTGATAGATTCTTGCAGAGGCCTAAGTCTCGAGCTGGCACGGTTACGAAGACTCATGCAAGCAGCTGGCTCCTCACCACCTGGCGATCAACCCACCTTTCCAGACCTGCCACGGTAGACCGCATGTTTCTCTCCAATGCCTTGCTCCTTTACTGCTCTATGTCATTAGGGAATATATCCCGCACATCCTAGGCTCCCTCATTTCTCGTCGTCGCATTGCATATTTATTATTTAATTCTACACTCATCTACTAGTCTCGCTATCCTTTGCACTCCGTAGCCATGCACATACCCATACATCCTACGATATTGCCGTCATGCATTGCATTTCATCATGTTTGCAGCACGGATGTCGGAGATGTACAAAGACGACTTGTTGGCGAACGAAAGACAGCTGCCTCTTGCTTTGCTACCACCATGACGTCGGCGACAATGTTTCCCTTACTTAGGTGTCATGCGACCGTATACTCTACGTACGCTCATACCATACCGGTGAACGGAACTGGTCAATGCCCCGGTAGTTCTTGGTATGCCCCCGAGTACATATCTAAACATGATATCCCGTCAATCACTGACTCATACCTGCCCAGCGTCTGACCCTCGCGAGCTTTTGCCGTCCTTCCCTGGCCCACCTCGACGGCCCGGTGCGGAATGCGAGATTCAACGCCAACGCTCAGCTGCGCGGTCACAGGCCCTGTCGATGCCATCGAACCGCTCAATCCTGAATACAACCAAGGCACCGTGACCCTGCCCCCAAGGGCGACCTTTAAAATGCCGCCCTATGCATATTTCCACACAACGCGTCTCGCACGATGCTCCCTCCCACGCTTCTCACCCTCACCCTCTTATCCCTATGCACATCCCCCGCCTTCGCCGGCGCCCCCAACGGCTCGTACGCCATCTGGGCTGCCGACTCTGCGATCTCCCGGGGGCAGGGTAACGGCCTCTCCTCCGCGGGCGTGCCGTCCGTGTCGTACGAGCACGGCGAGCTCTGGTGGGGCCTGCAGCAGCTGTACGCGCGCGGCGGGAATGCGACCTACCATGAGTATATCGAGGCGGGCGTCGCGAATATCGTGTTTGATAACGGGACCGTGCATGGTGGGTATAAGTGAGTGCGTTATCTTATGGTGTGCGGGACGGGGCTGATGGATTTACTGGGCAGCGCGAGCGCGTTTGCGCTGGACCCGATTCGGACGGGGCCTACGATTTTGTACCTGTGCGTCCTCTATTCCGTCTGTGCCATAGTGTGTGTGTGCTCAGTGCATCAATGAACTAGATACGACGAGACGGGCGACGTGAAATACAAGACAGCTGCGGACCAGTTCCGCGAGCAGTTCAAGGGACACCCGCGCACGGCGCAGGGCCAGTTCTGGCATAAACTGATCTATCCCAACGAGGGTACGTAGTACCCCACCCACCATCATCTGGCAAGCAGCAGCTGTTGACGGGCGGCTCGATTGACAGGATGGCTAGACGGGATATACATGGGCGACGTGTTCTACGCGCAGTACACGCGCGACTTCGAGCCGGACAACACCACCGCCTGGGGTACGTCCCCGCCCCGCATTCTATGCCCTCCCCAGTCCCCCGCCCGCTGACTATGCCGCCCCACAGACGACATCGCGCTGCAGTTCCGCTTGATGTACACGAACACGCTACAGAACGCGTCCGCGCCAAACAGCACCGGCCTGCTCTACCACGGGTACGACTATTCGCACACGGCCGTCTGGGCGTCCCCCGACCGCGGGCACTCGCCCGAGGTCTGGGACCGCGCGCTCGGGTGGTTCCTCATGGCCCTCGTCGACGTCCTCCCCATCCTCCCCCCTTCGTATACGCCTGAATTCCTGGGCATGCTGAGGACGCTGGCCCCACGCGCGGTGAAGGCGGCGGATAAGGAGACGGGCGTGTGGTGGCTGGTGGAGACGCAGCCGGGGCGCGCGGGGAACTATTTTGAGAGCAGCGGGAGCGCGATGGTGGTGTATGCGCTGCTGCGCGCGGTGCGGCTCGGGTATGTGAGCGATAGGGATGGAGGTGTGGTGGGGGCGATGCGCAAGGCGTATGGGTATATGGTGGATAATTGGGTGGTGGATAATGGGAACGGGACGATGGGGTGGACGAACACGGTCGTGGTGCGTGCGCGTTTCTGCTTGGTTCTCTGATGAAAGCTACTGCTTAACTTGCTATGGCGGGTCTGTAGGTCGGGAGCTTGGATACGGCAGGCGATTTCGATGTAAGTGTGCTTGCTGGCTGCGTTTTTGGGTCCTGCGATGCTGATGTGTTTTTTGGTTGCTGCGCAGTATTATATCAGCGAGCCGACGGACTTGAATGATCTGAAGGGCTTGGCTGCGTTCCTGCTGGCGAGCTTGGAGTACGAGGCGCTCCCGCCTGCATAATGGACAAAACGCATGACGACGAGCGCGCCGGACGATATAAAACTATCGGTGCTGTGTACTTATCTGATTCATTCTCATCGCTTGGAATGCACGCGCCTCCTTGAAATTGAAAGACACAGGATCCTCCGTATCGAGCGGACGGAAGGTCCAGATATGGCACACGAAGACTGTCACACCAGTTAATATACACATCGTGGATTCACTCATAAAGGGGCTGATAGCTAACTGCACAGACACTGTATCTAGATCCCAAATGGCCCTCCCGAAAACCAACATCCTATTCTTCGACCTGCCAACTACCCTCGGCGTCGCGACGTCGCAGAACACCTGGAAAGTGCGGTGCGTCGCCAGCGCACTGTAAAACCCCCTCACCCACCCTTACCTACCCACCAGTCTCGTGCTGAACTACAAGCGGCTATCCTACCGCACGCAGTGGGTCGAGACGTCCGACCTCGAGGCGACGCTCAGAGCCCTCGACATCCCGCCGACCACGACCAAACCCAACGGCGACCCCAAATGGACGCTCCCCGCGCTCATCGACTACACCGTCTCCCCGCCCGCGCTCCTCGCGGACTCCACGCCCATCATCGAGTACCTCGAGCGCACCTACCCTCCGCCCGACCCCGCGCTCGGGCTGTTCCGCGGCGGCACCCGCGCGCTGCACGCGCTCTTCGAGCACCACCTCGCCACGCGCATCTCCGCCAAGATGACGCCGCTCATGGTCGGATACATGTACGCCGCCAAGTCCGCGCGCGACAAGGCGGACTTCGAAGCGCGGCTCGGCGTCGGGCCGGACGCGCTGATGCTGCCGCCTGGGGAGGAGCGGGAGGCAAGGTGGGCGGAGGTGCGGGCGGAGTTCGGCGTGCTCGCGGGGGTGTGGGAGAAGGGGAAGAGTGGGGGCGGGGTGTTTATTATGGGGGAGAGGCCGGCGCTGACGGATTTTGCGCTAGGGGGCTTGTTGATGTCGTGGCGGCATGCGAGCCCGGAGGATGCGTGGGCGCGGGTGACGGAGTGGGATGGGGGGCGGTGGGCGGAGTTCGCGAAGGCGCTCGAGGAGTGGGCGATTACTCCGGCGTGACTTTGGGGGTCTCGAGTCTAGCGCTGCTTTCTGCGTGTAAACTACTACAGGAGTATTTAAGGTCAGACAAGGATATCCGGGCCTTCAAGGAATTCAAGTTGTAAGGAACTACAACCTTTACATTTAATAGAACAGCCACTGGGTCTACAGCTCAGCTGTCTTCGTCTTTACTGCTGTCATGCAGCACAATTCCCGGTCAAACTTTAGACAGCCACGCATGTTGTGGCTCGAACCCCGTGGCTCAAACAAAATGCAAGACTTCGATGAGGACCCCTATCTTTTCCCACATAACAATGTCCCCTTCGGGGTGACATACGAAAAAATTGGAACGATACAGAGAAGATTAGCATGGCCCCTGCACAAGGATGACACGCTTTCCCGGAGTGGTATCTCTACGGAGATCAATATTTATTTTTGTTGGCCTTCCTTGTGCACACTGGCATAGTGTACTTTTGCATTTTGCATGCCGATACGCGGACACTGGACACTGATTGAGAAACCTGAGGCCTAAGCACAGCAACAGTGAACTAGTGAGCAATGAGGAAGGTTTCTACTAGCTTTTTGAAGCAGATTCAGACACAGGGGGCTAGTAAGAGCCAGAAGTTGTTGCTGACTATGTAATAAACACAGACAGCAGGCTTGCTCACTGGGAAAATGTTGAGAGAAGAGGGGCCCGTGAATCTGATGGTATGGTGAGCATTGCAGATTTGAGCATCTGTTCCACAAGTAGGGTACTTTCTTCCTTAGCTCCAATTCAGAGTAAATAGTATCACATTTAATGTAAATGCAATGGGTGATGGCCATAGCAAGCACTGTTCCACTTGTGTTCCAGAGAGCACTCCATTTTTACATATGCTCAGAGCTTTCAAGCCATACGAGAACATGTATGTAGCACAAGCTCAAAGTCGAGTCCGCGCGTCAACGAGCACAAAGTTGCGCGCGATGACACGTGACAAGCACGTGAGCTACATCCACTCACTCGCTTTCCATGATGGAATTCAAATTGCGTCTCCTGCCCTCATCTTAAGCTTTCACCTACCTACCCTGCCGCGATGACCTGCTCCATCTGCCACGAACCCCTCCAGTCCCCCGTCTGCACTCCCTGCGGGCACATCCACTGCGAACAATGCCTCGCCCACTCGATAGCCCAAAGCGCCAATGTCGTCCGCTCGTCGTGCCCTACGTGCAGCGCCGCCTTCACGATCATCACGCCCGAGCTCGCGTACGTCCCAAAGAAGCTGCACGAGTTCATCCTACCCGCTGTTCGCCGCGTGCATGTGGACGACACGCACGTACAGAAGCTTGGGGATACGGAGAGGAAGCTTGGGGACACCAAGAGGAAGCTGCAGGAGGCGGAGGGGAAGCTGTGGGAAAATGAGCGGATGCTGAACGATAACGCGCAGAGGCAGAAGGACAACCAGCAAAAGCTGAAGGAGATGGAGCAGAAGCTGGCAGACGCGGAGGTGCGCGCGTGCGACAACGCCCTGCTCGCTGAGGAGATGCGTGCAAAGTACACGCGTATGGAGGATGCGTTCAAGAAAGTGGCAGAAGAGCGCGACACCGCGAAAGGCCTGCATGACGAGATGCACAAACGCTCCGACGAGATGCAGAAACGCTCCGACGAGGTGCAGAAACGCTTCGACGACCTGAGCGCTCGGCATGCTGCCCTCCAGAAAGAGTGCGTCTACGCGTCATATCTCCATCTCACTAGTACTAATATAATTCTAACGCTCTGCTATTACGATAGGATGCGCCCCGTGCCTCACAAGCGCAAAATCGCGTCTTACTCAGACGACGAGGTGGAGAATTTCGAAAACTCCCACCCCCTCCCGCTTCTGAAGCCCCCTTCGTTTAAGAAAGCGCGGTTGGGCACAAGGACGCCTCGCGCACACCCAACACTGGGTCCCACGAGCCAGTCCACCCAAGCCTCCACGAGGCAGCCAGCCCAAAGCACCGCGACCCAGCCCATGAAAGGCACCACGAGTGCGCCCGCTCCGAGCACGGCGAGCCAGCCCACCCAAAGCACCGCGAGCCAGCACACCCAACATTCGGCCGTGCCAGACGACACGAACCATCCCGCATCGCCCGACCCCTCGGGCTCGGCGCAGCTAGCGCCAGGCCCATCAGCGCAGCCAGCGCCCGACCCCTCGGTACAGCCAGCGCCCGACCCCTCGGGCTCGGAGCAGCTAGCGCTCAAACCCAAGCCCAGGCCCCGCTTCCAGCTGAGCGCGTCCTCGTCTTCGTCCTCAGCAAGGAAACGGCCGCGCGCGTCCAAGTTTGATTCCGTCCTGCAGAGTCTCACTGGTCCGTACGCAAAACATGATTGATGTCCACTATTATTTCCTATCTAGAAGTGTACTGTTACAACCATTATTGGAATCTGACCTCTACGATACACTACAGGCTATACCATGTGCGAGAACGCCTCGCGCTACACACATGACTCGCACGTGAGTCCTCACTACCCGATTTCCTTTCTCCTTATCCTTTGTATCCTTTGTGCATTTCGTCTCGTCTCGTCCTCCACCACCTTCCACCTTACCTCCCCGCGCCTCCGTGCATCACCCACCCACCACACCACATCCCCGCGCCTCCCTCCGTGCAGCATCTGCCTCTACCTCGGAATCCACCCGCGATGCCATGCATCATATGCCTCGACCCACTCACCTCGCCCGTCTCCCTCCCCTGCGGGCACGTCTTCTGCGCCGCGTGCCTCGAGCGGTACATCACCGGGCGTACCGGTGCACAGTACATCAGTGCCGGCGCACAGTACGGGCGTACCGTGCGTACCGGTGTAGAGTACGGGCGGACATGCCCTACGTGCCGCGTGCCTTTCTTGCCGGACCCTTATGCGCGCTCGCCGGACCCTTATGCGCGCGTGCCCTTCAGCGACTCTTATTCGCGCTCGAGCGACCCTTATTCGCGCGCGCCCTTGAGGTCGGATAGTTGTGGTGCGTACCCGCCGGAGCTCGCGTGGGTGCCGCACAGGCTGCGCGGGCTTGTGCGCCGCGTGTATGTTGATGAGGGGGGTGGGGATGAGGTTGAGGCGGCGGAGGCGCGTGTGCGGGATGCGGAGGCGCGTGTGAGGGCGGCAGACGTGCTAGTGGAGTACGCGGCGTAGAGGGCAGACGAGGCAGAGGGTGTAGCGAGACATGCAATACGAAGGGAGAAGGACGCGCTACAAAGGGAGAAGGATGCAGTGCAAGGGGAGAGGGATGCAGAGGCGCGAGTGCAGGCGACGGAGCAAAAGGCAGAGAAGGCGGAGGCGCGTGCGCGGGATGCGGTACAGGCGGTCGACGCAGCAGACGTGCAAGTGAAGTATGCGGGGAAGAGGCTGAAAGCCGCGGTGCAGAGGGCGGAGAAGGCGGAGGCGCGTGCGAGGGACGCGGAACGGAGGGCCGACGAGGCAGACATGCGATTGGAGTACGCAGAGGGTCTGGCGAGCTATGCAGCGCAAAAGGCGAAGGATGCGAAGCATAGAGCGAAGGATGCAGCGCAGAGGGCGGAGGACGCGGAGGCGCGCGTGAAGATGCTCGAAGCCTACGCCGTGTCCGCGGCGGAGCGGTACGCACAGCTGCAGACGACGTACGACACTCTGCATGCGACGCACGACACTCTGCACGCATCGCACGACACTCTACAGGCGACGCACGACACCCTGCAGTCGACGCACGACACTCTGCACGCATCGCACGACACTCTGCAGGCAGCACACGACACTCTGCAAGCGACGCACGACACTCTACGCGCCAAATATGAGATACTGTGCGCGACCCACGAGAGCTTGGACGGCAGATACGACAGCCTGTACGGGAGGTACACCAGCCTGCAGGTGAAGTACGAGGTACTGAAGGCGGAGACGGCACGGAGGGATCAGATGCGAAAGAACCAGGAGCTCATGAACCACCAGTACGTGCCTAGCCGCGTGTTAGCCCTTGACATGGACACCACTGACTGCATGCCGGGACACAGTCGCAAAGCTGCCATGGAGCCTCAGGCTCTCCCGGTCGTTCGCTACCGGTCTAGTACGCAACTCCACCCTCCACTCGGGCAGGTCCTAGACGAAGTTCTTGGCTGGCTCGTTGCTGGCTGGCTCGTCGTCGCCTGGCTCTGTGTGGCGGGCGACTACAAGTCGCACAAGACGTGGCTCTTGATCCTGACAGCGTTATGGAGGAGCCTTGTGCGGGCGGAGCGAGTCTCGGGGGGCACGCGGATGATTGGATGCTGGGACTCGGAACATGAGTACTAGTGATGGTATTTTGTGCTGTCAAAGGGCAGCTGGTTTACTTGAAGTGAGTTGTATGAGAGCTGTGTATGTGTATGTGAATCTGTATGTCCATATGTACCTATACATTCTGTACTGTACGTACTGTGAGGAATCATGTCCCCACCGCCACGTTCGACGACGCGTCGCGTCTGAGAGCACATGCCAAGCACGTGAACCACTGTCTCCAATTTACTTTTGCCCGTCGTCTCCTCCTCAAACTCAATATCAATGACCTGCTCCATCTGCCTCGAGTCCCTAAAATCGCCCGTCTCCATTCCTTGTGGCCACATCCACTGCGAACAATGCCTCGCCCAGTATATCCGCCAGGGCGCAGACGTCGTCCGTTCCTCCTGCCCCACCTGCCGCACCGCGTTCAGCATCATCACGCCCGACCTCGCGTACGTCCCGGAGAAATTGCATGAGTTTATGTTGCCTGCTGTGAGGCGTGTGTACGTCGATCCTGCGCCTGTGCAGAAGCTGAAGGAAGCGGAGAGGAGGCTCAAAAGGACGGAGCATAAGTTGAAGGAGGCTGAGCATAAGGCGAAGGGGGCTGAGAACAAGGCGAAAGGAGCTGATCTGAGGCTGGGTATCGTGCAGACGCAGTTGAAAACCGCACAGACGCAGCTCACCGTCGCAGACGTCGTCAAGCTCGCCCTCGAGCGCGACAAGGCGCTGCTCGTCCAGCGCTGCGACGCGCACAGGGCTGCATCGCGCGCGAACGCTGCAGACGAGAGGGCTGTGCGTAGGGAGCTCGACAAGCTTGGGGTGGACTACGACAAGCTCGTAATGAAGCACGACGCGCTCGTGATGGAGCGCGACGCGATTCGGGAAGACTACGACGTGCTCGCTGCGAAATACGAGGCCGCTACCAAAGGGTACGTCTCCACTGTTCTATATATCTAGAATCTGATGCACTAAGCTGACTACTGTCCTGTAGCAAGCGTAAGCTCCCTGCCACAGCGCAGCGCAAGACTCCTACGCGCAAGCGTCCCACCACGAGAAGACGTGCTGTAGGTGAAGACACTGTTGTCGGTGAAGAGATCTTCGTGCCCCCCGAAGACGACGCCATCGCCGTTGATCCAAGCCCCAAGGACGACCTGAACGCTAAGGACGCCGCCGTAGACTCGAAGGCCGAATCTGACAGCGACATGGACATGTACATGGACGCCGAGCCTGACAACGACTCCGATGACGAGGCGCCGCTGTCGTCTAGCCCGCACCCGGGCATCGCGCCGCACCCCTCCCTCGGCGCTTCACCACACCCATCCCTTGGCACCTCGCAGCCCTCGCACCCATCCCTACGCGCCTCACAGCAGCAGCCCACGCCCGCCGCCTCCCAGCCCTTGAACCCATCCCTCGGCCCCTCGCAGCCCTCGCAACCCACGCCCGGCGCCTCACGGCCCTTGAACCCAACAATAGCCGCCTCACAGCGGCAGGAACGGCAGGACTCTATTTTGAGCTCTTTCTACGACCTCTTTGGCTCGACCTCGACCTCGCGCGAGGGCGGGGGCACGGCTAGGAAGCGGCGGCGGGTGGCGTAGGTCTGAATCGCTCGTCAGACCTGGGCGTATTGAACGGATGGGCGGTGTATCGAGGCGGGGGTGTGGATGTGTAGGCGGCAGCTCAGAGAGGTACGGAGAGTAAGAGTATATAGCGGTTGTATATTCCGTATTTTTATTCCTAAGGTATACATGTTGTATGAGATATCCCATCTAGCAGTCAGTGTCGTGTCCCGCAGTCAGTGCCATATCATATCCCCCCGCAGTCAGCAGGCAGTATCGTCTCCCCCATAGTCAGTATCAGTATCAGCTCCAGTAGCAAAACGCGAACATCGATACGCGTAATTCAAGCACTAGTCCGCCCACGGCGCGTCCTCGCCGTCCGAATCGCACGGCGACGCGACGCGCAGACGTTTCCTGGTCGACGGGACAGGTTTGGACGAAGAGGACGCAAGCTTGGACGAGGAGGACGCGCACGACACGAGCCTAGATGGGGCGGGCTTAGACGCGTACGCCGCAGTGGTGGGTTTCGACGAAGACGAGGAACCGGCTTTTGGTGTGGAGGACGAGGAGGACGAGGCGAGGCGCTGGGCGGCACGCGTTGTTGGCAGCGGCATGGTAGGGATGAATGTTTTCGGCTTTGACATCGCCGCGGTAGGCCTTGGCATCGCCGCCGTAGGACGCGTGGGGCGCGGGGGCATAGTAGCCGTAGGACGCAGTGGCATCGCCGCGGTAGGACGCAGCGCCAGCGGCTTATACGTCCTGCCACTATACGTCCTCACGGTTCGCGCCGGGGGCGGGGGCGGGAGGTTCTGGAACGCGAACAGCGCCCTTTCTTCTTCGTCCTCATCCTCGGGATCGCTGTCGGAATCGAAATCGGAGTCGAAATCGGAGGCGGGAGAGGCCTGGGAGATGCTTTTGCGCTTGAGGGGTAAGGGGGTTGGGGTTGGGGTGCTGTGGGTGCGTTAGATTAGCATAGGTGAGGGAGGGAAAGAAGGGAGTGGAGGGGAAGGGAGGAGGAGAGGGAGGGAAAGGGGAGGGAGGGACACGCACGTTTTTTGCAGAGCATCGTACCGCATGTTCAGCGCCTCGTACCGTGTGTTCAACGCGTCGTACCGTGCGTTCAGAGACTCGAACCGCGCGCCCAGCGCGTCGTACATGACCTGCAGCTTGTCGCTGCGCCGCGTAGCGCGATCATACTTCTCCGTCATGTCCTCGTACTTCTCCGTCATCTCCTCACACCGCTCCGTCATCTCCTCGCACCGCTCCGTCATCTCCTCGTACTTCTCCGTCACCTCCTCGCACCGCTCCGTCATCTCCTCGCACTTGCACCTCATCGCGTCGTAATCCTCGCACCTATCCCACATGCGGTCATACTTCTCCCGCATCTGCTCATACTTCTCCCGCATCCGCGCGAACTTCCCGCCCATCGCCTCATCCTTCGCGCTCATCGCTTCAATCTTCTCCATCAGCGCAGCACAACGCTGCTCCTCCTCACGGCGCTGCGCCTCCGCCCCAGTGCGCCACTCGTCCAGCCTGCGCTTGAGGGCGGCGGCCTCAGCGCGCGCGGCCTTCTCTCCCTCGGCGTGTGCGCGCGAGGCGGCCATGTGCGCCTCGCAGCGCTGGATGAGCAGGGCTTTATCGCGCTCCAGCGCCCTCACCCGCTGTTCCACTTCCCTTAGCCTCTCCTCCGCCACCTCCCTCGCCTCCTCCCTTTCCCTCTCCCTTTCACCGCGCCTCTCCCCCTCACCGCGCTCCGGCTCATCCTCATCCAAATAAACCCTCCTCACCGCCGGCAACACAAACTCCCTCAACTTCCTCGGCACCCACTCCATATCCGGGGTCACAGTACTGAAGGGCGCGCGGCAGGCGGGGCAGGACGCGCGGATGGCGTCGGGGGCGCTGCGGATGTGCTGTGCGAGGCAGGGGGAGCAGTGGATGTGGCCACAGGGGAGGGAGGCGGGGGTGGTGGGGGGTGAGAGGCAGATGGAGCACGGCATTGTGGGTGGTGGTGGTAATGAGAGGAAGAGAAGGGAGAAGGAAAGGAAAGGAAATGAAAGTGCGTAAATGTAAACCACGTGATGTGGTGCGCGTCGCGTCGCGTCGTTTTTTCAAACTTCGCTAATGCTCCTAGATAGAAAAACCGTGAGAGAAACCGTGTACACTTACACGTACTGTCCCTCGAGCTCGTGAGTGTGGCTGGCGACGCAGCCAAGTAGTGCAATTTCGAATTACAAAGTAGAGGAGCGAGAGGAGAAATTTAGAGCACCACACACAGTACAGGATGTATACACATGTACATACAAATTCGCATACACATACACAGCTCTCATATCACTCACTTCAAGTAAACCATTATAGCACCTGCTGCCCTTTCAGCACAAGATCCCATCTTCCGAGTCCAACTCTCCAATCATTCGCGTATCTCCCGAGACTCGCTCCCCCCTTACAAGGATCCTCCTCAGCGTCGTCAGAATCAAGAGCCAGATCTTGTGCGACTTGTAGTCGCTCGCTGCAAGCCAGGAGATGACGAGCCAGCCAGCGACGATCCAGGAAACAACGCCTAAGGCTTCCTGGTTATTTCGTATCGTCTGCGCTGCCTCCTCGTATTTGCCACTCAGGGTCGCGTACTGAGCCTGCAGAGCGTCGTAGCTCGCCTGCAGACTGTTGTGGCTCGCGTGCAGGTTCGAGTGTTGGACGTCGAGACTCTCGTACCGCGCGTGCAGTGTGCCGTACTCGGCGTGCAGAGTCTCGTACCTCGCCCGCATGTCCGTGCGCAGCTCTGCTTCGAGAAGCTCGTTCTTTCGCGTGAGCACCTCTACGCGCGCCTCCGCATCCTCCACGCGCTCCTCAGCCCTCTGTGCCCTCTGATCCGCATCCATCGCCTTCCGCACTAGATATCTCACCATCTCCTCTGCCTCGTCTGCCCTCTTCTCTGCGCACTCCACTCGCACGTCTGACTCGGCTGCCCTCTGTTCTGCGTCCTCCGCTCGCACGTCTGCGTCTTCCGCCCTCTGCAGAGCGTCCCCCAACCGCGTCTCCGCGTGCTCTGCCCTCTGTTTCGCGTCCCTCCAACGCGCCTCGGCGTCTTTCTTCCCTTGCACCGCATCCTTCTCCCCTTGCACCGCATCCTTCTCCCCTTGCAACGCGTCCTTCTCCTTTTGAACTGCAAATCTCGCTATCTCCTCTGCCTCGTAGGCCCTCTGCGCCGCATACTCCACTTGCATGTCTGCTTCGTCGGCCCTCTGTTCCGCCTCCTCTGCCCTTTCCTCGGCGTCCCTCGAACGCGCCTCCGCATCCTTAACCCTCCGCTCCGCAGCCTGCACACGCGCCTCCGCCGCCTCCACCGCAATCTCACCCCCATCATCGACATACACGCGCCGCACGATCCCGCGCAGCCTGTGCGGCACCCACGCGAGCTCCGGCGAGCACCGTGACGCAGGAGGGTCCGGCAAGAAGGCCACGCGCGCACGAGGGTCCGGAAAGAAGGGCACGCGGCACGTAGGGCACGTACGCCCGTACTCTGCACCGGTACGCCCGTACTCTGCGCCGCCGGTACGCGCGAGCTCTGCGCCGCCGGTAATGTACTCCTCGAGACACGCGGCGCAGTGGATGTGGCCGCAGGGGAGGGAGACAGGCGTGGAGAGCGGGTCGAGGCAGATGGAGCATGTCATTGTGGTGGGTGGGTGAGCGGTAAGTGGAGCAGGAGATGCACAAAGGATTAGGATTATCGATACAAAGGAGGAGAGGGCGCGTGGTGGCTCACGTGCATGTCATGCGTGTAGCGTGCATGAGGATGCTGCGCGTGGTATGGCCTGTATCGCAGACGGGCTTTGCGCTCTACTTGATCTTGACGCTAACCGCGGGACGGATATGTCATACAACTTGTATATCTTAAGAATAAGAATATCAGACACACAATCGCCTATGTACTCTTCCCCACTGGCCCACCCTACGAGTCTTCAACCACCCTACGAGCCCACATCCACCCTACCACTCCACGAGTCTACGAAAGACGCATCCGCTTCCTCGACGTAGTGAACCGGTCTTTGGGCTTCGGTTTGGGCTGCGTAGCAGTAGTGGTAGTAGGCTGCGGCGACGTGCCTTGCGTTGATGCATCCTGCGTGCGCTCCGTGGACGCGGCTGGCGCGGGCTGTGGCGTTGCGCCAAACGTCGCCCATAGGAAAGCGCCTGCCATCGGGTGATGTGCGGCGCTCGGCGTGGGGGATGGTGCGGCGGTCTGCGTGGAGGATGGTGCGTCGCTTCGCGTGGGGGATGGTACGGCGCTCTGCGTGCAGGGTGGCACACTGCCTTGCGTAGCTTGCGTCGACGGCCCGGGCGGCGCACCAAACGTCGCCCGTAGGAAAGCGCCCACCATCGGGTAATGTGCGGTGCTCTGTGTAGAGGAGGGTGCAGTACCTTGCGTAGGAGGTGCGGGCTGGCTGGTGTGACCTTGCACGGCGCGCAGGAAAGCGTTAATCATCGAGTGGGGTCCAGACGTCGACTGGACCGGCATCGCGGAGACATCGAGGGTAGTCTGGGGCCCATTATCCTCGTTCTCGCCGTCGTCGCTCTCAGAGTGGGCTTTGCGTTTCAGCGAGGCGGGGCTGCGGGAGAGGATTTGAACGAAGTCAGAACAGAAGAGCGTGCAGAGTGGCAGGGAAACACGCACTCTTTCGCCAGGGCAGCATACCGCGCGCTCAGCTCGTCATACCTCGCGTCGAGCTCGGCGTACATTGCGTCGAGCTCGACGTAGCGCCGCTTCGTCTCGTCGTGCTCGTCAGATATCACATCGCACATCCCCGCGAGCTTCGCGCGTCCCCGCTGCGCGGCGTCATGCGCGTCCTTCAGTTGCGCGCACGCTGCCGCCTCTTTTGTGAGCAGCATCTTCTCGTGCTGGAGTACGTGGATGCGAGTCTCCGCGTCTTCCAGTCGATGTTCCGCCCCCTCCAGCTTGTGCTGGGCCTCCTTCAGTTGTGTTTGCGTATCTTTCAGCTTACACTCCGTCCTTTTGAGCCTCCTCTCTGCGTCCCTCAGCTTCTGCACAGGCGTAGGATCAACGTACACCCTCCTCACCGCCGGTAACATAAACTCGTGCAGCTTCTCCGGTACGTACGCGAGGTCCGGCGTCACTAAGTGCGAGAATACGAAAGTTAGCTAGGAGTTCGGAGAGCGCGGGCTGGATGGAAAGGAAGGAAACGCACTGATGTTGAACGGGGCGCGGCAAGTGGGGCAAGAGGAACGGACGACGTCTGCGCCTTGGCGGATGTACTGTGCGAGGCATTGTTCGCAGTGGATGTGGCCACAAGGAACGGAGACGGGCAATTTTAGGGGTTCGAGGCAGATGGAGCAGGTCATCGCGGCAGGATCCGTACGTGGAAGATGAGAGCAAGAGACGCAATAGAATTTGGAATGCAAGTGAATGGATAAAAATCACGTGCTTGTCACGTGTGGTCTCGCGCGCGCGCGACTTTGTGCTACATGCAATCTTCCCGGACAACTTGGAAGCTTCGAGGATGAAAGGAACGGAGTGCTCTATGGATCCAAGTGCAACAGTGTTTGCTATCACCATTACCCATTACATCTACATTCAATGAGATATTTATTTGCTTGCTTACCCTAAATTAGAGTTGTTGTGTTTCCTGCAAGCCCTCTGTGACTGATCAAACAAGTTAGGACAGGGTCCTCCTCATTGCCCACTGTGTTTAGGCCTCAAGACTAAGCCTCCGGTTCCAGAGATGTGAACATCAGTGTCCAATGTCCGCGTGTGCGGCCGGCATGCAAAATGCAAGAGTACACCGTGCTATTCTGCACAAGGAGGACCAACAAAAATAAATATTGATCTCCGTAGAGATACCACTCCGGGAAAGCGTGTCATCCTTGTGCAGGGGCCATGCTAATCTTCTCTGTATCGTTCCAATTTTTTCGTATGTCACCCCGAAGGGGACATTTTCGTGTGGGAAAAGATAGGGGTCATCATCAAAGTCTTGCATTTTGTTTGAGCCACGGGTTTTGAGCCACAGAATGCATATGTGTCTACTGAGCATTTCCTGGTACATCCACTCAAGCTTGACCAAGGAGTGTGCTACATGCCAGCAGTCAAGACAATTGAGCTGTAGACCTAGTGTTTGTTTCATTAAATGTAAAGGTAGAAGCTCCTTTGAAGCAGGTGATATACAATTCCTCGAAGGTTCGGATATCCTTGTACTTATGACCTTGAATACTCCTGTAGTAGTTTACACGCAGCGGTGGTGGGTGGTCCGAGAAGGAGCAGATACTTATCCAGAGATAAATTGGAGACACGGGGTTCACGTGCTTGGCATGTGCTCTCAGACGCGACGCGTCGTCTATGGGCGAACGTGGCGGGGAAGACACGAATCCTGATGACAAGCAGCTGCGGGCACGGTCCGTGAGAATATCAATGACGTTCTCGAGTGTCCTAGGGTAGGCCTGCTGCTGCTGCTGCTATATGATGGGCGTTTGTAGCGTGGACATAATACTCCGACATATATTGCGCACGGCAACCGTGATAGTAAATACGTGAATTCCGCCAGCCGTCTCTTTTTTCAACGTGCTCTATCATATTATTGTTATCTAGAATGTACAATAGTGTATGGCTGCGCCCACGCACCAACACGGCGCACTGATACCAAGAAATCCAAGCACGTATCAACAGGCTCCCAGCAAGCCCATATGCGTCATCCAACGCGTACACAGCGGGTGCATATTGCGCATCAACGACACACCTCCACCGCAGCCGCACCCCGCCCAACTGTCCTAGTCCCAGTCCCAGCCATCGGACACGCGCGCGCGCTTCTTCGACAACTTCTTCCCTTCTGGGGACGGCGGGGACCCTCGTCTGTCCCACAGCCCCGGATAGCGCCAGGGTAGTTGCTGCGCAGCAACAGGGGCTGGGCTGGGGGGAATGCGGTCAGTCCGGATGGATGTAGGGATGGATAGATGGATGGCAGAAGGAGGGGAGGGTACGTACGAAACCTTGCTGCTAGCAGGCGTCGTGCGCCTTTTTGAGGGCATCGTGCTCCCTCTTGAGGGCATCGTGCTCCTTCAGGATGGCATCGTGCTTCTTCAGGATGGCATCGTGCTTCTTCTGTATGGCATGGTGCTTCTTCTGAATGGCGTCGTGCTCCCTCTTGAGGGCATTGCGCTCCTTCCAGATGGTGTCGTACGGCTTTGCGATGGCATCATACAGCTGCCGGATGGCATCGTACTTCGACCTCAACTCGTTGACTTCACTACGCGCGGCCTTCTCGCCCTCAGCGTGTGCGTGCAACGCGGCTTTGTGCACACCGCAGTGGTCGACGAGACGTGTCTTGTCAAGCTCGAGTAGCTCCACGGCCGCCTCCGCGTCCTCGAGCTTCTGCTCTGTCTCCTTTTGCTTCTGCTCAGCATCCCTCGTCCTCTGCTCAGCCTCCTTCACCTTCCTCTCAGCCTCCTTCGTCCTCTGCTCAGCATCCTTCGCCCTCTGCTCAGCCTCCTGCCACCTCTGCTCAGACTCCTTCGCCTTCTGTTCCGCCTCCTGCGCCCTCTGCTCCGCCTGCTGGGCAACACCAACATCGACGTGTAGTCGGCGCACAGCAGGCAGCATGAACGCATGCAGCTTCTCTGGCACATACGCGAGGTCCGGCGTGATAATGCTAAACGGGGCGCGGCACGTCGGGTACGACGAACGGAAGACGTCTGCGCCTTGGCGGATGTACTGGGCGAGGCATGCCGAGCAGTAGATGTGGCCGCAGGGAGTGCAGACGGGCGATTTGAAGGGCTCGAGGCAGATGGAGCAGGTCATCGAGCGCGCGGCGAGTAGGAGCGAGCGGTGCGATATTAGGGTTGTTCAAAGCTGGACTTGCAATTTCACTTTTTGATCTGCTGTTTGAGCTACTTTTTGCGATTTTGGCGGGCGTTTGGCAAAAAGTGGTCAAAAAGTGGACCCAAAAAGTAGCCAAAAAGGAGCCAAAAAGGAGAGGTTTGAAACCCCCCTCCCGCAACTTGGGCAAAAAGTAGGCAAAAAGTCACTTTTTGCATTCCGTCCTCAGAGTCGGCAGTTGTCGGCAACACGTCGCGCTCCCCAAGTCCGCCAAACTCAGCAGCGCGCTTCAGCGCCCCGACTAACCTAACGCGTGCACGTGACTGCATCTGCGCCTATGCAGAAAAAAACTCCTAACTCACTCTCTTGACTACGGCTTGGCTACCCGCTCTAGAAGAATATTGTAAACAGCTAGATTAGGCCATAATCATACACGAAAGGCAGGTCTGTCGCGTCTGCTTTGTGACCGGTGGGTTTCGGCACATAGCGGCATTACCCTCGGAGCTTGAATTTGAGACATGCCGGCCGCGACAAACAGCGAGCAAAAAGTAGAGCAAAAAGTGGCTGTTTCGCAAAAAGGAGGGGGTAGGGCTCCTTTTTGCGAACAGTCTACTTTTTGCTCTACTTTTTGTTCTCCTACTTGCTTACTTTTTCAAAAAGTGGAACTGAAAAAGTGATCAAAAAGTAGCCAAAAAGTAGCCAAAAAGTGAGCTTTGAACAACCCTATTGGCCATGGAAAATAAATGAGTGGTCCACATACGGTGAACCGGTTGTGTGTGACGCGGACGGGAGGGTGTGACGCTACGCGGTCGTCAGCGTCACGCTTGCTGCTGTTGTCGTTGTCATTGCTCGACGTTGTACCCTGGCCATGGACGTTGCTGGCTTCCGAGTCCTGGACCCGCGATTCTCACTACTTACGGAGGGTGCTGCATACCTGTGAACCGTCGCTCGCTGCACCAGAGCGCAATTTCGGTTCTTTGGCGACAGTCCGACACCCATTTCGCGGCGACTCCAGCAGCTGCTTCACGGCGACTGCAGCACCTGCTTCACGGCAACTCCAGCACTTGCTGCGCGGCGACTAATACACCAGGGCCTGTTCTGTCTGGACCTGGTTGCCTTCATCATCGTGTACTCGTGCGTGGTCCTCGATCTCGTGCTTGCAGGAGGGTCTGCGAAGGGTGCTGGGCCTTTTGTCGTCGTACGCTGAATCTTTTGGTCGCGGCACCCGCTGGATCAACTATCGCCGTGGCCCACTGCTGCTTAGCTTTTGTGTCTTCTATCGTCTGCAGCCTGCCTCAAGTTTCCAAAAGACCGCCCTCTTGCATCCCAACAACACTAGGCTCCCTCGGACCCCCACAACACTGCATAGTTACCCTTCCTCGCACAGCCTGGGCAAGTGCCTACTTCCATTACCCGCCTTGTACTAACATGCACCCCCTCCTTATATCCGCTCCATTGTCCTTGGCCTCCGAAGTCGCGGAGTGGACTTCGCAGCGTTCTCCTCAAAGTCACGGCGTTCCCTCGGAAGTTACGATGTCGAGACGCCGCCCGCTTTTGTCTCCTTCCCCTCCCCTTCTTCCTTGCACGGCCTTATAGAAGTAAGTAAGTTGTCTACATGTATAAAAGAGCTCTCCCTGTACCCCACACCCCACTCACTCCCATTTTTACTAATCCCACCCGACCACACACGCGCCTTACCCGAACTTCAATGATATCCTCAGGTACGCACACCGCCTACCCTACGACGTTACGAATGTAGCTGATAATGACGCACGACGACAGGTTTCCCGCGCCCGCCGCCGCCGCGCGGACGACGGGCGCCGATGCGGAGGGGGACGGTGCGCGAGCAGGCGCTGCCGACTCGCGCAGCGACTACCCCAGGACTGGAAGAGACTCTGCCGCAAGTCGGAGAGAATGAGGCGGAACTGGAAGCGACTATCCCGCACCTCGAAGCAACTAAGCAGCAAGACGAGGCAACGACGCCACAACTCGAAGCAACTAAGCCCGAACCGGAAGCCACTGCAACTATCCCGCATCTCAAACTGACCGCGCCGGCCCTCAACGTGCCCCGCGAGGAGCACACCGACACCAACCCGCGGACCCAGGCTCAGACCACCCCAAATACCGACGCTGAAACCATCGCCCAAGCTCACCCCGACACCGCCCTGCCTCAAGCCCCTGCTGACGTACCAGCCTTATGGACGCTCGACAGCGCAGACGCAGGCCTGTGCGCACCGCCGCCAGCGCCCGCGGTGCGCACGAGCCCGCTGCCCTCTGCGAGCATCGACCTCGCGCCTCCTGCAGCGAGCACGGACCTCCACAACGACGTGAGTTCCGGCGAGGACAACGTGACGCCCAGCTACGACAGTTTCTCTGCGAGTGACGTGATGCACGGCCAAGACGGCTTGTCGCACGGTAATGGTGACGGCCTGCTACACCCCGCACGCGCGAAGATCGCGGACTGCCTGACCGCGTCGCCAGCGGGGCTCGGGTGCGCGGAGGATCTGCCCGAGGCGTGTCTTTTGCTCAAGGCGGACGTTCCCGCGGACGTGGACGTGGACGAGCACGAAACACACTCTGTGCACGAACACGACAGCACGAACGCGGGAGAGCGCAAGAGAGACAGCAAGACGGACGGCGACACGGAAGACGACGGCCACAACGACAAGGACGACGAGGACGACGGCACGGACCGCTCCCCGCGCGCACTCGCGGACGTCGCGATCCGGCTGAACCTGCGCACGCCCGTGCGGAAGGATACGCTCGATCCGAGTGCTGTGGACGTGGATGTACCAGTGCCAGAGCGGGTGGTCGTGGTGCTGACACAGGGCGTGGCGTGGACGCGCTTGAGCCCGGGTGGCTCGAGGCTAGGCTACAGCCCGGGAGCGGGACCGCGCTACGACCTTCTTGGCTCACCGGGGACACTCCACGTTGAGGGCGCGTCGCTAGCACAAGGCTCGCCGCTGGCCCAGCACGACGTCGACGAGGACTCAGCGTGTGACGACGAGGATTTGGCGCGTGCGAGCAGTCCGCTAGAGATACCCGTAGGCGGGGGACAGGCGGAGGTGGGGGTGTCGTGCTGGTGATTGCGTAGGGACAGGTCTAGGATCGTATATAGTATAAGTTTATGGACATTAGAATGACCACAGCGTATCGATGAATCCAGAATTTCAAGGAGACGCGTCGCGTACTCGTGCACATGCTAAGCACGTGTCTTCAATCCACTTATGCACACCTCGTCTCTTCGCTTCTTCTCCGCCGCGCTCGTCCTCAGATGATGATGAATTCGGTGCGCGCAAGCCAGCAGTGGGCTAAGATGCGGACTACGTATAGTAATCTAAATATGAACAAATATAAAGGGGTTAATCTTCAGGAATATCGAGGAATGTAAAGTTGAACGGGGGGTTTGTACGGTAATTATTGAACAGGGTTGGATATCGGGAAGGCAAGAAAGTTAGGGCGCTATAGCATATGTACTGTGGGTCCATAAAGTCAATAGATGAGCATAAATCATGTCCGAATCGAAGGGAAAAGGGAGAGAAAATAAGAAAAAGGGAATGCGCCGATGTCTCTTGAAGTCGCAACCCGAGGTCCCGGCCGAGGTGCCATGGGCTACCCCTCTTGAAGTGGAGGCCGCTACCCGGTTCTTGAGTGCTGACAAGCGAGCGGGATCTTGTGCGTTTGGGCATAGCGAGGCCTCGCAGTGCTGTACGCGCGTCGGTCGTTCTCCAGTGGAGCGTGCCGCGATTGAATGGGTGGGTATTCGTCGTTCCTCCATCTCTACTCCTCCTCCTCCTCCTCCTCCTCCTCCTCCTCCTCCTCCGTCTCGTGCACTATCTGATCCCAACCTTCTTCCTCTGACGCTCCGTCCTCGTCTTCCAGCAACGGTACCGTCTTGGTTTCTCTTGGATTACCCGTCTTCGTGAATGCTCCGGATTTCTCCAGGAACTGCGCTAACGCCAAGATTCCCTCGTCCGTGCCCAAGATATCGGGGAGGAAGAGTGTTGGTGACGCTTGCGTTAGGATGTGGCGATATTCGTCGTATCTTGGGCATTCGGTGAGAATGTGATATCTCGTTTGGAATACCCCCTCTTCGCACTGGCACGAAACATCTTCAGTAGGCACGAATTTAGCGTAGTATTCACCTATGAACGCGTGTCCAGTCCTGCACTGTGTAATTCTTCCGTATACTTCACGTTTTGTGAGTAGGAAATGCGGTCGAGGTTTCCACGCCGGGGGGAATCGGTCTGCTGCCGCGAATCCTCCATATGGTGGGCGTTGACTCCATCTCGTCGTCCACTCTTTAAGTGCGGATTCTTTTGCCTGGCGTTTAGCATGTGACATCGTATGAAAATCCACGCACCATATCTTCGTTGCGTCTTTGGCAAGTGCATGCTCGTCCTCAGACCCACGATGACCTGCTCCATCTGCCTCGAGTCCCTAAAATCGCCCGTCTCCATTCCTTGTGGCCACATCCACTGCGAACAATGCCTCGCCCAGTACATCCGCCAAGACGCAGACGTCTTCCGTTCGTCGTGCCCTATAGCTACGTGCCGTGCCCCGTTCAGCATCAGTGCGGTTCTTTCCTTTCCTTTTGTCCCTGCGCTCCCCGTTAGATCCAGCGCTCCCCGGACGCTAAGCTGACTTTCTAGTGCATAGTGACGCCGGACCTCGCGTATGTGCCGGAGAAGTTGCATGAGTTTATGTTGCCTGCTGTGCGCCGACTGCACGTCGATGTCGGCGCTGCCGAGAAGGTTAACGACTCGGAGGCGGAGCAGAAAGCGAAGAAGGCCGAGCAGAGGGCAAAGGAGGCTGAGCAGAGGGCGCAGGATGCTGAACAGAGGGCGAAGGATGCTGAGCAGAAGCTCGCCAACCACTGCCACTGTGGGATTTGGGTTAGCCAGGGGGGTACCGGAACCAGATTCCCGACAATGAGCCTCTAAGCGACGAGAAGGGACCCCGGGGCCATGGATAAGATAAGATTACTTGAATCTCCAGCGCTGAGCAGCGTTCGCCGTCCGTTCAGCAACAAAAACCTGAGGGAATCGAGATGTCTTTGGCTAAAGCCGTCCTCTAGCGATAGCTATATGCACTGCTCACAAGCCCCAGTGCTTCCGGAGGGTGATTTAGGTTTGCAGCCCCAGATTCGAAGGGCCTGCAGTGTTACACTGAGGGCGGCACCGTGGGGCACCGTGTGCGTGACAGTGACACGCCTGCGGGGGCGTGACAGCGCGCACGCGCCATACCCGTCACGCGAACTCTCAATTTCCTACTTGCAGGCTACCGTCATGTCCGTTCTACCAGATATCTCAGTCGTCGTCAATACCGCACGCGCCGTCGTTCTGCAAGCAAAGCGCGATGACAAGCTAGAGTGAGTTGCTCAGGAGCACATCTACCGCCCGCGCCGTGTCTCACCGAGTCCCTTAGCGCCCTCACCAACCGCCTCGTCCGCCAGGAGGTCGAGACGCGTCTGGGCATCGCGCCGGGTGTGCTCGACACCGGGGAGTTCAAGAAGGCTGTGAAAGTCGCTGTGGAAGAAGCTGTGGTGCGTTGAGTGTGGCCGGGCTGGACCAGTTGTGCGCTGATAGATGGATTGGACAGAACGACGACGCGGAAGAGGAGCCACCTGCTGAATCGCCACCCCGTAAGGCCATCAAGAAACGCAAGTCCAAGGCGGACGAGGGGGCGGCAAAGGTCTCGAAGAAGTCGAAGAAGGATGCACCCGCTGCTGAGGAGGACCATGCCTCGAAGAAGGTATGTTCTACATGCCCAGATGTTGTGGGTAATACAGACCCGGCGTGCGCTGGACAGGATGAAGACGTAGAAAAGAAGCCGCCTCCCAAGAAACGCAAATCCAAAGCTGGAGACGAGAGCGCCAAAGCGCCCAAGAAGGCGAAGAAGGAAGCGCCCGTCGCTGAACGTTCCTCGAGCAAGGTATGCCTAAATATACACTATGCACCATGAAACATACATTTAACGACTAGAAGGTCACCAAATCGTCCCCCTCCGAGACGGCGCGCAAAGGGAAAGGGAAAGCGTTCAAATCGAGTGTACGTCTGCTCTCCTCGAATTCGAAATGGTATGCAGGCTAAGTAGCTCATGTGGACCCACAGGAAACGGTTGTCTCCTCTGGGGACGAAGCTGACGACGCATCACCCAAACGCGCCCCAGGCTCCCCATCCGTACGTACCTCCTGCGGTGCATCCATCGCACCCCCATCTAATTCTAACTTGCACCCACCATCTAATTTCGACTTGCACACAGACATCGAAGAAACCCGCACCCGCCGCTGACGCTGATGCTGGCGACAAAAGCGACTCGGAGATGTCCGTGCTGATCGACGAGCCCCCGAAACGCGCGCGCAAGAAGAAGGGCGAGGCCAAAGACAAGGAGAAGGTGTGTCCACACCCACCCCTCTGCCCCCGCCGCACACGCCTGCTCCTTCGACACTAATCACCCCCTCCACACAGAAACCCACCCGCCCGCGCAAATCCACCCCCGCCCTCTCCAAGGACGAAGAAACCATCAAACGGCTCAAAGCCCTCGTCTTCGCCTGCGGCGTCCGCAAACCCTGGGCCCGCGAATTCGCCTCCTCCCCCGCCCTCTCTACCCCCGCGCAGCAGATCGCGCACCTGCGCGGGATACTGAAAGGCCTGGGCATGGGCGGGAGGTTGAGTATGGAGAAGGCGAGGAGGATTAGGGAGGGGAGGGAGTTGGCTAGGGAGCTTGGTGCGTGGTCCTTTTGTGTTTGGTTTTTGGTGGTGGGAGGATGGTGGCTAATGGAGGGACGGGCAGAGGATGTGAAGAATTTCGAGAAGGCGGTGACGGGGCAGGGGTCGAGGGGGCGCAGAGGCGAGGAGGATGAGGAGAGCGGTGGTAAGGATGGGGATGAGGATGGGGATGAAGAAGAGGGTGAAGATGAGGCGGTTGCGAGGAAACGGAGGGTCAGTCTTGTCTTTTCTTTGAGATGCATAGTGTGCTGATGCAGTGCGTATTTTTGTCAGAATACGAACGCGCGGAAGAGTATAATGGCTTTCTTGGGGGACGAGAGTGAGGACGAGTGATAGTGATGGGGCTGCGCCGTCTGCTGTGTTGGCTGAGATATGTGCTATCGATGTTTCTTGCTACTTAAGGCGTTTGTTTATTCTCTGACGTGCGCTCTCGCGTGTGCTACTTACTTGCTGATAACCAGAACCTCTTCACCTGAAAATTGATAAAGCATTGGACGCGGCTAGATTTTGGTTGAGCGTTTCTATGGAGGTCAAGCTGTCGATACAAGTCTGCCTTGTACGGATGGGAAGTACGCAATGGAAAGGTCCAAGGATGCACGCACCTACAATGTGTACTATGACCCCAGAACCCGGATATCTAAGACCCTTGGCACCCCAATGCTTCTTTTTCTTCTTGTTTGCCTCTCGCCATTTCTAGTAACCCATTCGCCCTCACACTTTGTCGCTAGAGGGCACGAGCAGAACTTCCCGACCGTACCGTGGGTTTCCTCGTCCGCAGCTGTACTTCCATTCAAACGCTTATTTGAAATGTGTACGCCTCGTTGCACTGTTCGCAGCACCCCAGCCTACTCCTCCACTTAGGCTATAACTCATTGTACTCGCGCTGAGGGATACTCTAGTACTGAGACGCCCATTATCATATACGGACTGTGCGATCTGAATTTCTCAGGGAAATTTTATCACGATGGCCCATCCTACTTACTGGCCCACAAATTCATACTACTACCCGGTCGGCAACACCCCGCCAGTCTGCTTGACGCAGCACCTGTCGCCCGAGGAAGATGCAGACGTCCTCCTGCTTGGGTGTGGCGACCCCAGGCATGTGCTATACACTATATTTGCAAGCGGCGCGGACCAGGTGAACGGTATGTTTCTAAACTACTTTTTTTCTGACATGACCAGGAATGAACGAATGAAACAGCGGCGAGGAGACTCGATTTCACCTGCTGTGACGTGGAGCCCGCTATTCTAGGCAAGTTTTTTCCTGCTACATGTGCTGTACAAATTGCTTAACGCACGCTCGGACAGCTCGGAACGCATTGCTCTTCACGCTCGTCGCAGACGCGGACTATTCCGCGCAAAAGCCCGAAATATGGGACATTTTCTACCACTTCTATCTCGACGATAAAGCGCGTGCGCTCCTAATCGTCCAGTGCCGCAAGCTCGTAAACCTCTCCAAGGACGTAGAGACCTGGAACGCCGGCCCATACGCCCCCTTCCTGCGCCTCTGCAGCCGCTACACGCTGACCGAGCTGCGCCGGCACTGGTCCAAATACCTCGAGATGGAATCCCGCTCCGACGCACAGCGGCGCGCCCTCAAAAAGACCATCGACGCCGGGATGAAGAAGGTCTCGCTCGACCAGATGTTCTCCCTAATGACCACCGCCGGGCGCGGCGCCGGCCCCCTCTGGCAGGAGGCCGAAATCGTAGGGGACCGCGCGCATAAACACTTCTGGCGCACGGGCACGACGCACACTGCGCCCGACGCGGTGGCGAGGGCTACGCACGTGAACCCGACGTTCGCGTATGCGACGAAGGGGGAAGGGTTCGTGGCGCATTACGGGACCGCGCCGCTTGCGGCGTTTCACCTCGCGCCGATGCTGGCGCGGCTGCGCGGGCCGAAGGTCTGGGGCGCGACGGTGGGCGAGGCGTTCGCGGCGGCGAGGGGCCAGTTCGAGGCGTGGTGTGGGGCGTTCCGGGCGTGCGTTCTCGCGGAGAGCCCGACAGTCGTTGTGAGGCTGTTTGTCGGCGATGCGCTCGCGTTTTGCCACACGCTGAATTATCTGGGGGCTACCGGCCGCACTACGTCCCATCATCGCGTTTCCCACTGGAAGACTGCGCTGCTCGACCTCGACAGTGGCGATTACGCGCCTACGGCGAGCCATCGTGCCCCGCATGTATTTAACGTCATCGACACGTCCAATTTGTCCGACCACCTGGGCATGCTAAACGTGCTCGTGGCGGCGACGCCTATCCTCTCGCGCACGCCGTCCGCGACACTGCATACTGAGACGCTGTTGGCCTCGGATGGGAAGGACTCCGGGCAGGCGTTTACTGACGGGCTTTGCGGCGACATCACGACGATATCGTTGCTGTTCGATCTCGTCCCCGCAGCCTTCGCGTCGAACTTCACCTCCGAGTCGAACGTGCATGAGATTCTGTCGTCGTTCAGCCAAGTCAGCCAGTTCCACGAGCGCACGTCCTGGAAGATACCGTCCCTTCTGGATAGGCCTGGCATCCAGCGGCGCGTTCATTTGGATACGCAGGAGGCCGCGCAGCTTCTGTTCAGCATCTACCACAGGATGTTTGCCGCTGCGGAGGATCTGAACCTTATACAAGCTCGCATGCGCGACCCAGAGCTGGCGCGGCAGGCTCAGTTGAATAGTCGCGATACGACGTCTCAGTCTCGGTATAGCCTCATATTGCTGCTCAAGTTTCTGAGCACCCGCCTGTCCGTCGACTGGACGGAGGTGCTGCATCACTTCCTAGGACACATAGAGAACGACAGGCGGCTCATCCTTGGCAGCAATTTCTACCAGGAGATAATCTGCCAGCTCCACCTTCTCGGGATGTATTCCGCGGCGACGCTTCTCCCCAGCTCCTCGATGTTGGACATCAAGCTGATGCCCCAAAGGCTACGCTCTTGGGGTACCATGCCCCCGGTGGTGTGCATGCTGCTAGTGATCCCGCAGAAAAAGATGCTCGTGCTCGAAGAGTCCGGCATGCCCTCGAATGTCAATCTGCACGCAGTCGTCCGCGGACACAACTTCCTAAACGCGTTCTCGCATATCCAGACGTCTTTCGGTGCGCCTAACATCCAAGATGGCGCCTTCGTGGACTTGAAAGACGATCCCTTGGGAAAACTGGGGAGCTCGTCGACGGTAGTTGCTTTTTGGGTGCCTTCGTGGATGCTCGGCGTGAGGCCGCAATCCATAACGGTTGCACTCGCTTTACAGAGCACACCTGGGGCCACCAGTCGCGCTCTCGTGTCAAAACTTGGCATGGATCTGGAAGTGTTTTCAGCCCCGCTCACGGACCCGGAGCATGTGCATATCCTTCGCGAGATGCCCCCGTCGTCCACCTTACGCCAATCCTTGCTTGCTGTTCCTCCGTGCTACCCACCTTCTGCGTCTCTTCCGGTCTTCAGCGGAACGAGCGAAGAGTCTACCCTGCTTACATTGGACAAGTCTTCGAAATCTAGTGTGGCGACACTGACCGGACGGGCAGACGTTGTGGATCCACAAGCAAAAGAAGCCCTGGGAGACCGGTCTTCCTCAGTCGACGCGATGCAGATTTCTGCGACGCAGATGTCTGCCACGATTGCATCGCAATATACTCAAAATGTATGCCTCCCCTACCCTGTCGACGGTGCAAACGCAAAACTGCGGGTCGCGCGCAAGTCGTCTTATATCGAGGTAAGTGTCTTGCAGCTCTGTATAGACCACCAGCTAATTTTCGTTCTTTATTGAAGGTCGTGGCGCCCCTCTCAGGCCCAAGGACCGACGCCGCGTCGGCTGTTAACCCTTTCCCACTGATTCACCATCGCGGCTCGCTCGTCGCGTGGAACATTCACCGCCTGAATCTGAAGCGTCTCCCGCTCCTCGACACGACCGGAAACATCTCATGGCTGAGCCTCCATCTGTTCTTCATGTTTTCTGACCAAGAGCGGCCTGCGCAAACTAGTGGCGTGTCGCGGCCGCTGCCCACTCGTCGGACGGCCTTGACAGACATAAAAACATCGATTCACACCATGCTCGACATGTTTTCCAGGCCGCCGGATGTTTCAAGCCGCGTCTTTGGCCTCAATTGCGAGTCGGCACCGGGTTCAACAGGTGGACTGGACACCCTGATTTTTGTCATGGGTCTGCGGCTAGACAACGCCAATCATACAGTCGTCGCGGATTGTTGCATCCTGCCGATAACAAAAGCACTCCTGGACAGCGAGCTTGGGCGTGAAATAGAACTGCTCACGCCTGACATCGTGCAACTGCAAGTCAACGACCGGGAAAGGATCCTGTGGAAGCAGCTCACTCCTGCCGTAGTCGAGCGCTGCCGGGAATGGAAGCATAGGGATGACTGTGCCTATCTCGAGGGAAAAAAAATACCCTTGACCGTGGAGCATGCCGCGGACCCCATCTGCAGATGTGGTCGAGGACAAGGCACGGACGGTTTGTCGAAGGTGAAAAAGTGGGCACCATTCGCCCCCCATGCCACACGCGCTGCGATAAGCCCGTTATTTGCGGTGTCGTATCTTGACCGGATTGTACGCAAGGAGACACTGGATGAAGTCCGCGCTGTGCTTGCAGGCAGGAAGTCAGCGAGCGTCAGTGCTCGGGGGAGTACATCATCATCATCGTCTCATACGACTACGCCGGTTCGCGACACTACCCGCTGCGCAAATTGCGGCGACGGTGCTGGACAGCTTCAGTCCTGTGCCCGGTGCAAGAAGGTCGTTTATTGTAGCAAAACCTGCCAGATGGCGGACTGGAAGAAACACAAGCCAGCATGTAGTAGATAGAGTATACTTGAATAATGGCAGTCTACATTGGTTGAATATACTGTCCAGCAGGTCGTTGTGTTTTCTGTGCTGCGTAGTCTGGCGCCACTTCGTAGCCTTGGATATTTAAGGCCGAAGTGAATGTACCATCGGACACCAGAGAGATGTCGGCAATTGAGGCCCCAGTCGAGTCGAGCGACCACAGGGATAGCCCGAGAGTATTTGTCGAGTTAGGTAGCAGGATCCTGAGAAGCGACACAATTCAGCTGAAAGGCAGGTAAGGAGAGTTTGTACGACTTACCCTGCTGGTAGAACGAATATCGTTTGGGGGCTTTTAAACTAGCCTGTCAGTACCGTTACACGTCCCTAAACAAATCTATCTTACCCGAGGTTGTTGATGTATTTGCCCAATTGCCACCCATTCAAGTAGATCTGGACCCGAAAGTTCGATGCAACAGGGCTAGGGGTTATCGCAAGCCTGACAGGCATGTCGACACCCGGAGGGATGTCCTGCTGGGCGTCAGTATGTGCTCTTTACTATGCGCAAGTGCTGCTCGCTTACAGTTGTGAAAGACGTCCGAAAAAAGTTTACGCCCGCGCTCTGGGTTACAAGATCACCGGTAGCCCATGAAGAGTCAGGATAGCCAGGTAAATGAGCGCCAATTCGTTCTGCGTATAGCCCTCCTTCGTTGAGATATCCTCTGAGTGTGTCTGGTGCATTTGCGGCACCACCCTGGAGGTCAATATTAGATGGGCGTTGCGGGGTACACCGAAGCTGAAGGTCTAACCTGATTTCCTTGAAGTTTCCAAGAGCTAAAAGTGGCATTTCCACCGATGATTTTGTAGCCCCGAATCCCTCTGGGTTCCTTGCCACTATTGGCTGCAATAACAACAGTCAGATTTATTGGGACTCGCCTGTGAGAATGAACTTACTACTGGTCTCAGAAATACTACCGCGACGAGGAAAGTCAGTTCCATATTGTCTATCAATTATCCATGGACTACATACCCCATATGATCTAGAAAACACATTTCAGCTCAGATACGTTAACATAAGAGGCCTACACGTACCTTGCAAAACAGTGAGAACATTGTCGCCCCCTACTCGCAACGTATTATTCGGGACGCTCCATATATCGGTGGAGATGCTGAGAGTGGAGCTGCCTGGATGGGACCCGAGGAATACACCGTTCAGAAATGCGGAGTATCCGAACGCGAAACCGCCTTGTACGCTGAGATTAAATGCGGTTTCCTGCCCGCTCGCAGTAAAGTGGCCACGCCATATGAGATTCCCACCGTAGAACCCATACTGCTGCGAATATAGAACATCCCTTCCCGAGAGGGGAGGAAGATTCGTGTACTGATATGTGACGATAAGCATGTAATGTAACCATTGAAACTGACATGGCCTACATTGGTTGAAGTCAGATTTGCCGTGACGAAGTTGGAATCATCGAAGTCGGTGTCGATCTCAGGAAGACTGAGGTCACTGTTAGTATATAGCATGAGTAGCCGTGTCATCCTGACCTTCCGGAAACCTTCCACGGCCCTAACGATGGGAGAGTGAGCCCGGTTGTAGCGCTTAAAGTGGCCGTAAACGAGCCGCGCGATGTCTTCGTTAGTGTCTGTGCCGCCCCGTTCCAGGAAAACTTGGAGACAACAGATGGGGCGAAAAACTCCACCGCCGTTGTACCATCGATGTCGCCAGTCTGCATATGTGATCAGGTATTGCTGCAACTATACTTAAGAAGACTCGTACCGCAAGCAGAGTATCACTCTGTATAGAGGCGTCCCGGACAAGGTATGGTCCACCAATAAGAACGCTAGATGACACCAAATAATTAGAATCAAACACCGAAACTACCAGACACCAGAGACTTGCGTCCGATTCGACCCTATCGAGAAGAAGTCCCCGTAGTCCCCATCTCCCGAGATAATCGGTGCGCTCCATTGACTTGCCGTTGTTTTGTCCAGGAGGAGGAGTACATATGACGAATTTGCGAGAGTGATTGAGATAAATTGAGAACCCGAGAGCGGGTAGTTCAAGAGGAGTGTGTCGTTGTCGAAAGTAGCACTAGCACCAGAAGCGCTGGAGAGGTCTACAGTGGGTTGCGATGCAAATTGTATAGCTGTTTCGCCAGTCTGCCCCGCCGGAGCATATAAAATCAAGAAATCTGTGTCGTCAATCCTGTGATTGTCTGTCATGATAGATCAAAGATAACGGGTATTGCGATTGCTCACGTCGTCCATGTCATAATCCTGGAGGACACAAAGATGACAATCATGAAATCATGCTCGCGATCCAGGGAAGCGAACGTACTCAGCAGTTGAATACAAGATTCGGGTTGCTGTTCGACCAAAAACATAGTCGGTGACAATGATCTTCGCATCGCGGCCATCGAACGTTAGACTGCCATTTTGTGGGATAACCAATGGTCCCAATGTCGTCGTGACTTTGAGGGTCGTAGTGGTCAGGGAAGTAGAACTGTCGGAGGCAAGTATATCTCAGTAGCGCAATCGTTCATATCCATCGCACCAACGTACGTAGAATCATTGTGACGAACAAAGTAGAATCCAGCACCTGTGACGGCATTTCTAGACTCCGAAGTATAGATCAATGCTGATGATGTGTAGTTTGTGCCGTTTGCAACATAGTCGGCGGAATAGAGATCTCGGGAAACGCGCAGGAAACTCCCTGAGATATGTATGAACGGTCTGACACGATCACTACTAGGTTCACGAAAGGGTACCTTGAAGTCTCATTTCGTTCATCTTGGGAGTGGCGACTCGATTTTCGTTGATACCTTATGACAAATGTTAAACCATGTCAGAGCGTGCTCGATCAGACATACCTGCACCGTAGTCATAACTCGTGTAAACGGTAGGCTCCGCCGTCTGGCCCCAGTTCGTACCCCCAAAAAGCACTGCGCATGTTTATCAGTTGCGAAGGAGCAACACAAACAGAAAGTGCGCACTGTAGATATCTATCAGCTCAATAGCATTAGCCATTGATCGAAGTGGGTTGCGATGCATGACACTTACTGAGTATAGTCGCTGTCTGGGCGCTGCAGCGATAGGTTTAATTGTCAAAAAAAGCGGTATAATTACGGTCAATTAATCACATACTAATTCTCCTTGTAAAACACGTCCTCTAGAAAAGCATCAGCACGAGCCATCATTCCACGAGTTGGGTTTTGAACCTACCATATGCCGCGTTGGTTTGCTGGTTGGCTTAAGGGATGGCCAGTCACGTTCAAACTCAATGCATCTCGATGAGAAATATGGCTCACTATATTTCTCGTATCCAGTTCCACCGAAAGTAGACCCGTTCCACCCAACCAGAAACCCACCTCCAAACTTTGAAACATAGCTATTAGATTCGGTTGTTCCGAGCGAGAGTTTGGCTGCTCACCTCTGCCAAGCATAGAGGGTTGTTCGGAGCCACTGCAACATGGCCAGAGCGATAGATGGATTGCACTTGTGCCCAGGAGTTTGCACCTTGCGGGTACGAATCACCACTAGCAAGCGCGAATAACAAGGAATCACTCGATCGTTGTACCACGAGCGCGAACAAAATAAAACGTACCAGTATATATTTACGCGTCCCGTTCCAGGTAAGTCTGGACTGAAATTACCCGTTGTGCCACCATGCTGATCGTTGAATGTCGTCGCTGTGTTTCATTGATGAGATTTTCCGAGTCCAGCATAGTAGTAGTCATAGTAAGAATCCCTACGTATGACCACCCCATTGCTCCTGTAGGTATCTATCAATGCTTGCATATATTCACCGTGCCCAGTGCCGACGCTATACTCATTCTCTACTTGAACGAGTACAACTTAGTAGCAAGTGTCAGTTTCGTATGCCGTTTCCAAGATTGAAGTAGCTTACTAGGGCCGCCATTTGTGACTTGGTTCTTGGCCACGAGCTTGGCGATCGCATTCATGAAGGGCGTCCAAGCTTACCAGGCCGAGCGCTAATCAGTATGAATATTTCGGAATTAGAACGGCCTCAGCCGCCTGGCACACACCTTCCGTATAGTTGGAATTATTAATACGAAGTCCACCTGCAATGTTCCCTACCCATCCTGGGAAACCACCGCCGGTAGTCTCGGCATCTGATTGAGCACATTCAGAAAGAGTACGATACAAATTGCAAGGGGCTTACTGATGTATGGCCCGGGCCTTCATGTCTCAGAAACCATTAGCTTGCGCTTGCAAACCCGTGAGTGGGACCGACCTCGCAATCATCCAAAGTCCAGCGTCTTTAGCCGCATCGATGAAAGCCTGGATATCCCGCTGAGTGCCTTCTGCAAAGTCGCCCGCACCACCGCCAGCATCGGGCGTCGGAAAATGCAGGGCCCAGTTCACGTAGAAGCTGACACAGTTAAAGCCGTTCGCTTTAATTTTCTGAAAGACATCAGACCAAAGATTTGGATTCGGAAGACGCCAAGGATGGACCTCCGCAGAAAGGAGGAAAGTACGCTGGCCAAATATCGAGATCGAGTGGGCATCCCATGTCACTGCGTCCGTCAATCCAGTAGAGTTACGGCGCTCGAGGGCTTTGATGGGGTAGACTGTTAACGAGAAGAAGATAAGCGCAATTTTTGCAAGGATTGACAGGAACATGGTTCAGCACGTAGTAGCGGCGCGATGTCAACCAAAATCGCGTTCACCGGACGCGTCTTCTTATATTGTACCTGCGCGTGCTTCCGTACCGATTCAGATACTGGGAGGTTTGCTGAGCTATTGCTCGCCAATCAGGTGTGCCGCGAGACGGTCCGCGCTTTGCGCCAAAGGCTTCGAAGACAGAAATCACAGACAGTTTCGCACCTACATAGCACGCCTGTAAGGAGAGCTCATGGGCGGTACGCCAAGGTCATGCGCCTCCATTCCGAGGTTCGGAGTCATGTTACCCATCGTCGTGCCTAAATTCAGGCAAAGCAGCGCGGTGCGTGGGTGGAAAAGTGTATATGAGGAAAGGAATTACAAGAAAGCAATCTCAACGGTCTGGCGGTGGACGGTCGGAGAAAAGTGAAAGAGGACAAGACGGCGGATGAGGGAGCGGATCTCGGATAAATGGCTCTTTCGACGCACACCACTGCGACCGGTGTGTTCCTTTCGTTCTTGTCTGCTGCCGCCGTCTGAGCTTTACCCAGGGTTTCTGCTTCCATCAATCCACTCTGCGCCCCCGTTCTTCACGTTAGCCTGATTTCCAAGAAAATCGTACGTGTCAGGCGCTAACACGGCGGCATGTCAGGCAGCAACCCAATGCAGGCACACAAGCGATAGTTAGCGAACAGTGGATCCGACTCATCCTCGCGTATGGTCGACATCGTAGACTGTTTGATCTGCGTATAGAAGATGCAGAGACCTCAGGTGGTCAATGGGATGAGGTCTTTCGCAACGAACGCATAAACCGTACGTCCGGTCCGAGACATCGTGTTGGAATGTCACGCTCAACTTCAGCTTCAGGACGATTACTGCCATCACACCTTAGCCATCTGCTCTCGGAGATGGTCAACAAGAATCTGGCTGCGTATGAGCCTCCGAAACAGGCAAGATCCGTGCTGTTGTACTGGCGACTACCGGAGGAATGGGCGGAAGTTCTACATGACTGGGTCCGCTTCTTACCCTACTCGAGGGCTGTCGTGCTGACCGGACTGACATCAAATTGTTTAGGCTGCATCGACAGGCCAATTGAATACTATCTTGACTTTCTACGAGATCATGGAGCCACCTCTCGAATCGCCGCTAACAGGAATACCGATCTCGTTGCTGCGCAAGGCGATTGCTATCCTCTCTAGAACAGGACGTGCGCAGATCATTGGGGTTGCAGACGGCGAAGGTGTACGACTCTTCCCAGGAAATGGCAGATAGCATTGCAGCTGTAAGATATCGGAGGCGTATTTATCTTAGCTTGGTAGCAGCGGGTCAGACATCCACCCTGCTTGCGTCCTATGCTAATTGGTCTCGTATTCTCGTCGAGGTAGCTCGCTCAGAGCTCGGCCTTCAAATCCAATCCAAGCCCAAATTGCACCAGCCCTAGCTCAAAACCCTCATTCTGAGTCCGACGATTTGCTGACGGTCGAGGACTTTGTCGCCCTATATGGTGGATCAGCCCCTGTTCGCGGAGGCGCCGCCACCTCTCGATTAGCCGACATTCTGGCGCACTAATGCAATCTCTGTCTTCGACAGCCCCACCATCGCAACCTCAGCGCTAAACGATCGCGCAAGTCAAGCAATAGAAAATGTATGTGAGCCTGCGATGCCTAAGCCTCAACCTCATCACTCAACTCAAATTTACCCGCCCACACAGCGATGGCAGCTTTAAATCCACAGAAATGCCAACTCGGGATAGGCTGGGGGACACCGCACGCAAGCGGGTATGGCTCGTTTGTACGGTCACCCGCTGAAGCCCTTGCCATTGCCTCTGGCGCGGCTCTAGGACGCTACGAAAACCGTGGATACGTATACCTGAAATACGACTCCGCGTCGCCTCTGACGTACGCCCTGCGTGCCGGCAATAAAGAGTGGGCCAGCATCTACCGCGACGGCGAGGTGGAGGTCGTCATGCTGGAGACGGAGGATGAAAGAGGCGGGACGGTCAGGTTGGATAAAGGCGGTGAGAACGTGAGGATCACAGCTGATAAGACGGGAAGCATTCAGGTTGGGATATGGAAGGTGAAGTGGGAACGAGATGATGCAGGAAAGCTGGTATCGTTGGTCGGAGAGACCGAACCGGCCAAGTTGACAAGGATGGGCTGATGGCGAAAGCGGGTCCCCATGAAATAATACAAAAACCGGCTACTTTCATTCCAAAGGTGTATACGGTTGAGGCTTATATCTTGTACTCGCTACGGCATGTTACTCACGAATTCCCATACGCAAGGTTGGACGTCGAGCGCTCAATGACCGCACTGGAACCTCGTGGTCGAGTTACGCCCTCCGTGCGTCATTGCTCCTCGACTCCTTCTGTTCGGACTCGACGTTGCAGATTTTCATCAGGATTCATTCAGTATTCATTTTCCCAAGGCTTTCCTTGGCTTGCAAATTTTCTACCGCTGAGGTTTGAGGTTGTATTGCATCTATATGCACTACATCTGTTGACAGTATTTTCGTAGATGGAGTCCACTGCTATTGAGGCCACCATGAAAGCGCCATCGCCATTCAACGACTCAAAAGCCGATATCATCCTCCGTTCATCCGACCATGTCGACTTCCATGTCATCCAGTCGTTCCTATCCTACTCGTCAGACGTGTTCGCGGCAATGTTCACCCTGCCTCAGCCCTCAAACTACAACTTCAGCCGCGACTCGGTCACCGAGTACACCGTACCGGTCGTTTTGCTGGCGGAAGATAGTGGCACGCTCACTAGGTTGTTGAGGTATGCATACCCGATCTCGGCTGGCGATGCGCCAGCATTAGATTCTATCGACGATGTGATATCCGTGATGGACGCGGCGGACAAGTATGGCATGGAGGGGGCTCTTGAGAAAGCCCAGAGATCTATCGTCGCGCCGAAACTTGTCGAGAAGGAGCCCCTCCGAGTATGGGCCGTCGCCCATCGTTACAAGCTCGAGCGGGAGGTTAGGATCGCCGCGAGACATACATTGAGCTTGCCCGTGCTTCAACGGCCTTTCGTACCCGAGTTGGAGCACATCCCGGCGGCAGCTTATTACAGGCTGTTGCGGTACCATCGAAAATGCGGCGACGCAGCAAGCGCTCTCGTCAACGACTGCAGATGGATCACAACCAAATATGTCCCGTCCGGAGTCCGAAACCGCATCCCTAGAAAATTCGTGTGGTTCGCAGATGGCCCGACATCCCACGGGGATGGTTGCTCGATGATAGCTTCGTGGCTGTGCGTCAGCCAGGACGAGGTCGTGATGGCTACGAAATGGTGGGACACGTACATGCAAGGCATAGGCGCTGCACTGAAAGAGAAGCCGTGCGCTGCGGAGGTCGACCAAGCTGCGACGACGAGGACGGCTATGAAGGCCGCCACTATGTGCAAGGTCTGTCGGCTGACAGTTTGGGAGGACATGCCGGCGTTTATTGCCTTGTTCAAAGAGGAGGTAGAGCGCGTAATATCTGAGGTACGTGCGTGGCACCAACTTTTCGACGTTACTTTTTGACACATTTAGTACAGATCAAACTAGAAGTACTGTTCTGAGCACCCACGGTCGAGCACATACCTCATTTTAACGAAGCAATAGATTTAAACGCGTCAAGAGGTTGAGCTGGAGATAGATTTTTGAACTCGAAGTTCCATGACAGCTTTGACGTCGGCGTACCAGGCTTACTTGTACAGTGCATGTTCCCTCGGCTCAATTCGCATCCATGTCGCTCTGACACACGTATTCAACGAAATGGTCGGCATATACGGCTCCATGGTTGATCCTTTTGTCGAAACTGGCAGGATGAAGTGTGGTTTTCGGGAGAGGAAGTGGGTCAGATCGACTATCTGCGCGTTCTCGACAGGGGCTAATTATTTAATCATGCCGCGTTCAAGTTCTTGCCGCATTCTCCAACCAGAAACCGTATACAGTTGAGGACGCCGAAAATGCATATAAGGAGGGTGCACGCCGCCTTGTTGGAGAAACATTCCCCACTCAGAAACGCAGCTCCCGCTCTCTCGCCTTCCCCCCAGATTTTTTCACCGCTCAGTTAGCGATCTGCAGGTGAGTCTGCGTCGTCCTTGGCCCACCCGCACCTCATGCTGAGCAGTCGCTTCCTTCAAGATTATACAATGACTAGAAAAGTGCTCGTCGTGGGTGCTACTGGAAAGCAGGGCGGTGCGGTCATCGATGAGCTCCTCGCCTCCAAGAAGGTTGCGCCGCGCGCTCTGACGCGGTCTCCCGAGTCTGCGTCTGCCACAGCGCTCGCAGGCAAGGGTGTGGATGTCGTGAAAGGCTCTTTCGGAGACCCGAACTCCCTTCTCAAGGCGTTGAGCGGTGTCTCCTCTGCGTTCCTTGTCACGGAGGCCGTCGCTGAAGGTGCTGCCGGGGAAGTCAAGCAGGGCAAGGTCTTCGTCGACGTAGCCAAGGAGGCCAAACTGCCTCACCTCGTGTACACGAGCGTCGAGGGTGCCGAGCGGAAGACTGGGGTTCCTCATTTTGAATCCAAATTCGAGATTGAAGAGTACATCCGCGCCTCCGGGATCTCTCACACGATCCTCCGTCCCGTCGCCTTTTACGAAAACTTTCCCCCGCGCAGCGGTCTGCAGTCGTTCTTTGTATGTTTCTCCTGTTCCTTCTGCACGACGCGTATTCACATCGCGTCAAATAGGGTTTTGGCTTGTTCAACGCAGCCCTGTGGGGTAAGAAACTGCAACTAGTCTCTGTCAAAGACATCGGTACGTCCTTTTCATCCGCCCATTCCTTGAGAATTTTGTCCAATGGTTTTTTGAAGGTTGGTTCGCCGCGCGCGCCCTAGAAGACCCAGATAAATACAAAGGACGAATCATCAAGCTCGCTGGCGATGAACTCTCCGTCCCCGAGCTACAAGATAAATACGCGGCTGTGCAGGGATTCCGCCCATGGAGAGCGCATCTGCCACCAATTGCACTCCGCATGCTGCCGTACGACATGAGAATGATGTTCGGGGTACGTTCGTTTTATTCATGCTGTAAAATGAAATCCGGTCACTGACTATGTTGAACTCCTGCAGTGGTTCTATACTGGCGGGTATCAGGCAGACATTCCTGCGCTACGCAAAGAGCATCCGGGGCTGCTGAACTTCGAGCAGTGGTTGCGCGAGAGTCAGGCATAAATGGATCCTTCGGCTCTCTTGGAGCCTTGCATGATTACTGTTTCTTCCCGTTGTATTATGAACATAGCTCGCTAGTATAATTATAATCTGAATCTTGCGTTGTCCTTTACCATAGTCGCTAATGGGCGCACGGCGGTTCCTAAGCCGCTCTCAAGTCGGCGCGTCGGTCGCTTTCCAATGGCTCGCGCGGATTGGGGACCGCCTGTACGTAGGCAAAATAAGCACGCCTTGAGGGAAAGCCACAAAGAACTTCGACGAGCTCGAGGGCATACAGGGGGGTACGGAGCGAGAAATCGCGGCACCATGCACCTAGGTATGGTACACCATACTCTCGGGGTCCTGGGCTTCTCAGACGTAACTCGGCATCGCGGCAAGTCTGTGGCGGCAGCGTCTCGCAGTCTCCCTCATCGAAGTTCAATGTGCGCAGAACGCAGACCGTCTACGGGCAGCGGTCGATAGCTGAATCCAGGGATTTAGTAGCTTGCGAGTATCAGAACCATACGGAAGACGCCTGGAAAAATTTGTACTTGCCACGGAACAGACTGGGATAGAATTGACATTGCGCGTGCTGAAAATTCACGGCCTGAACAACTCGTGTACTCGTACTTGGATATTTGCCTTCTATAGAGCGAATAGACACTAAATTAGAGCATTGCTGCGTACCACAGCAAGTTCAGTTCCAAGCTTTTGGTCGCCGCAAAACATCAATTTTCTGGAGGTCGCGTCGGGACCGTGCCAGTGAGCGGCCGATTCCCTGCCGCCCCGCGACGTATTGAAACGCGAGCTGCTGTTCCGGTACACCGAGATTGTCGCGCCTTTTATACTCGTTTTCCTGACGCCTTCGATTGCGAATACTTTCTGCAGACTTCGTGCCTCGGATTCCTAGTTTTTGGACCGATTATTCAGCGGCTCTACACCCTCGCAGCAATTCTCCCGGTGACCGTAGACAGGTAGCAACTGGGAGCCTTGCAATAACAATCAGGAATTGTTTTCAGTGTTTGCTAACGCAATGTAATGCCAAAGGAACGATTCGAATACGACTGACTTGCGACTGATCTTATCTTATCCCTGACACGTTTTCGCGGTGGTCTGGGGTCCGCTTCTCTCGCTTAGCAGGGCATGGGTGTCTGAATTTCTCGCTCCGTACCCCCCTGAGGGCATATGTGCCCATGCACAAAGACCACTTCAATGACGTTCCCTGCTCTTGCTTGGCCTAGTAAGTTGTCTGGTCATCCATTTCGGAGGTTGCAATGCAACGACACAAGTGCTCTAAATAGCGATGTTCTGCGGGCGTACAACTCGCGCTTCATATCGTAAGCAGATACTACTGTACTATTCCGACCAAGTCTTCGGCCATTGTGACCTGTGACCACGGCCGAAGAGATAGACATCTCTTCGGGATAGTCTCCTATGCTGACCTAATACATTGAGTATGATAGTCGATACTCTGTATAAGGTCTGCCCCAACTAAACGGTGGCGCGGTGGGGGGGTACATGTTCGGGTTTCGGATCCTTCCGCCACCGCTTTGCGCTCTGTGGCATGGCTCTCCGGGTCTTATCTTAGTATCTAGATCTTATCGATAGTCTCGCAACTGCACGATATCGTTCGAAATACGACTTTCGTGCATATCTACGACCTTGAAATACATCCTCACATTCAACAAAGTACTCTGATTGACTCTAAACATGTCGCAACAGACTGCCGCTCCTCCGCGGACCCCACTATCGACTGGTCGAGCACCGCGCACACCCGCTTCGCGGTCAGCTCAAAGGCCTCACCGAAAAGAACAGGATAAGATTTCAGCAATACTGGATACTATCAGAGAACAGGGATGGTCCCTAGCAGAGTTTCTATACCGTCTGTTTCGACTGGAGGACAACAGGGGGAAACCGGTCTCGAGGACGAGCCAACACGAGAGCATGGTGACTTCACTGCTAAATGGTGTCTCCTCCCCGACATTTGGCACCATCCTATGCCTCATATTCGACAATGCGGTTGATACCAAGTACGCCTCGGGTGACAAAACAGCCTCCGGGAGGGTTTTTGAGCCCAAGCTCTCGCCCGCTGAAATCAAGCATGCACAATTAGCCATGACAACTTGGGCAGTGAACCTGGTCACCGACATTATCCGCGAGGAGGCCAAGGTGATGATCGGCCCTGACGCAGGGCTACGCCTTCGAGCAACAGCCAAAGAGGGCAGCGTGCACCAGAAAGACATCGCAACATGGGAAAAGGTCGACTCGTTCAGCCTGCGCACAATCCAAACAACCGCTGAAAGATCCGCACCGACTATGTGGCATCTCCTCAACGCATACACAAACCGACAGTACTCCAGCCCCGGTCGTGTTACGGCTGTCAGAAAGTACCGCCCCCATAATCTAGTGAGTACATGGATGTATTTTAGTCAGATAGTCGGCTTACCGATACATCTGGAAGGTCTGCATTCAAGCCATCGGCTCTCTTACATTTGGGTGCTCAGAGCATGCCTCTCTATACCCTATGTGCCGGGGGTTCTGGTATTTCGCTGTAAAAGCTCATCAATCAATATATCGGGTCGAAAGCCGTTTGGCGCAGAGCGTATCTTACGAGACGGTCCGTAAAGGTCTTCGGAGTATGGCAGAGGCGACACGCGAGACCCTGCGCGCAGCTGCGCAGGCTTCTTCAGGGCGGCACTTTAGCATTGTCGGTGACAACATCCAGGCCTACGCTAAACAGCGCGATCATCGTATTGGTCGGGAGAGTCGTATGCTGAAGGGATTCGCAGGCACCGCCGTCGAGCTGCATGACTATGAGCCCGAAGCTTTTGACCTGCAGGAGCTCAAGCGACGTCGGGCCCTGATGGAGCGGAAACAACTTACAGCGGATATGATCCTCAATGACATCGACTGGGACCATCTCGACGCCGTGGGGATGATGCACTTCCTGCGTGCACTAGTAGAATTTGTGCCAGCGCTTTCGCGCTATCGACAGGAGGTTCAGAAGCTGTTACAGACACGACTCAGGAAGATCCAGATACCTTTGAATCACCGCAGCAACATCATACCCCTCGGATCGAATAGCGCAGACGAGATGACTGTTCAAGGGATGAAGGAAGCGGTAGTGGATTTTTTGGACGCACAAATGGGCATTTCCGATGAAGAGAAGCTAGCCAATCGCATCTGCATCTTTTCGGGCGACGGTAAGACCTTTGATCAACTGATCAAGGTCATGAAATACCTTGTATCCGAGAAGAGCGATCTCTCTTCACTTCGATGTGTCGTTCCGATGCTGGAGCTCTGGCACACAAAATGGACGGATCTAAGCCGTGTTATGCGTCAGCACTGGGGCGAGGGGTGCAAGGATGACCCGTCAACATTGGCTCACCTTGCTGAACTAGCAGAATGCCCCGTCCCAAGTGATCTACGCAAGGTAGACTTCAACAGTGGCGCACACACTGTCGACTTATGTCTGGATGCGCATCTGCTTAACTGCTGGGAGTAAGTCCGAGTCAACTTGAATGCTCGTACCCTCCGACTCTGTCGCAACACTGACACAGATCTACCTTAGGAATCTCTTCCAAACCAAAGACCTCGTTCAGCATTTTGATAAACTCGATAAAGAGAAAAACCTACCTCCGCTCGACAGCTTGTGCAGGAGTGCCGAGATCCTGGCGAGACGTCACGCAACGACCGCCGCATACGAGCGTGCACGCTCAAACGATACAGCGGCAACTACACATATCGATACGGTCCCCCGGGGCTCTCCGTGGCAGCCAAAGAAGCCTTCTGTCAGTCAGAACCCTCGGGCAGAGACTGCGGCAGCGACAGTCTCAGAGGATGATTTGATGGAAATAGATGAAGACGATGCGCTATCAGATTTATCAGAGCCGGCTGAAGCTAACAAAGGAAAGGCAGACATCACCCTTGCGAATGCTACACTTTTTATGCGGAATGGTATTCTATGGCGGGAGGTATGCGAGGCCATCGCAACGGGAGATACAGGGCGTGTGTGGGAGGTTCTGAAAGTAAGCGGATTTCTATCATTTGAGATGTGCATGTTAATCAAGATATTCATATAAGTTCTGGACATTTACCTTCGCCGGTAGCGGAAATCCGTACTACTCGCAGTATCTTCTGGAGCTGTACTGCAACTTCAAGTGGGAATTCTCCCCAGCACTTCGGCACCTGGTCTTCATGAACTGGCTTATCAACCAGTATGGAGAAGCTGGACGCTTCATCGAAATGGACCTAATGCAAGAGCACTTCAATTTCTGGCTCGAAGACATGGCACAGCACAAGGGGAAAGAATTTGACGAACCTTTCTACCGCTACATCCTCGCGATGAACGTGCACCATTTCCTCCGCCTCAAAGACGAGATGGAGGAGATTGTGTCGCTGAAAGCGCGAAGCAAAAAACACTGTGAACCTCACCTTCGAAACGAGCTTCGGGTCCTCATGGAACGACTTCGTGCCGAAGAGGTCAACCAGCGGCGCCCCGGAAGAAATGAAGGCTTTGAGGCTATCGACGACTTCAAATTGGGACTCGACACGCTAAAAAAAGACAAGATAAAAAACTTCATTACTCGTACGACGTCACATCTTGACATTCTTGGGGAGCATGGCCAGAATCTAGCAGACTTGAATGCAGGAGACCCGAAAGACGACTGGGAGGGTGCTGGGCGTGATGAGCTACCAGAGCGAAGCACGCGCGCAGCTCCGCCACCACAGATGATGATGGTGGACGGCGAGCTTTGCACGTCGGAGTCTACTTGAATGGCCGCTACTGGGCTAATCGAGTCGCAAATCGTGAGCAAATTCCGGCGGTTGCTTGAGTAGAACGATAAGCCTTACCGATGCTTGTATTTCAGCGACGGCGTTTACTGTTTCGTTCTACAGTCGTAGAGCTTGCACGTTTGCGCGAGCCGGTCATTAGTGCCGGCACATGATTATTGAGGTGCGAAGAGTTGGTGTCGTTATGTGCATGGGGTAAGGATGCCAAATTATGGACAGGATTGTTTGGATTATGATGTAGAGGTGCAGCCGATGGTTGGTAATATAATATCGGTTGACGGTAATGTGTATTCGGGGCCGTAAGTCGATTATACTCGGGCATGTGCGGACTTGCCGAGCTTGAGTGTGCAGCGGTTTGGAGTGGACTATATGCATGTGGGAATGCCACCGGATTATACGAAGGTGCCGATGCTGGATTATGTGCAGTGAGTGTATTAGACGAAGGGTAAAATGGGGGCGGCGGCAGGTTCTGCGAATTAAACGAGGAACCTGTCGAATAAGGATGAGTATAAGGATATGGAACAAAGTCTGCTATCGCAGAATGAACAAAATTATTTGACTGAAATGAAGGTGGTGCTCGGGCGGCGAGCGTGTATCCATTTTGCGGGTAAGGGGGTGGTACGCCTTGCGCAGTTGGCAAGACTTGAAGGGTGTGTACATTTGACGGTGTTGATCGGGACGGCGGTGGCGGATTATTCTCCTTCTCGCGTTCGAGCTGAGCAGCGTTCTCCGCTAGATTATACGATGAGTTAACTTCGTGCCATTGATATATGACAAACGGAACGCACCCTCTTTCTTGGCCTTTGTTTTGGCGCGGGTCACAGCAGCCTTGTTAGCGCTAATTCTCTTCGATTTCTCGCGCCGCGAGTCAGCTCGTGCATTGATTTCCGCGGCCAAGGAAGCGAGAGCCTCGCCATCGTCCCGCAAATATGTCCAATGCGCGAGATGTTCCGATAATGAATGTAGACCACGCACGAGATGAAAATTTTGCAGCAAAACGTCGAAGGTATCTGCGTTCCACAGCGCCGTGCTTGGAAGCTGCCTGTAAAGTGCACCATCTTTCAGGGACCAACGGCGGAAGGCGAAGAGTTCGAGCTTTTTGGCTGCGTACTCGCGCATTTCCTTCACGAGTGGTGGTGCTGGCTTGGGTCCGTAAACGGGAGGAGGAGGAATGAGAGACGACGTGTGCTGAAAAGTAGGTGGAGGGAGCGCGGGCGAAGGGTTGTCCGAGAATGGTTGACAGCTGCTACACGGGTACGGGCGCTCCGCATCCTGACAGGAAAGATGCGAATCTGGTCCGCTATCACCGGCGATCCTGTTCTCGACAGCGACCAAGCACCTCCCCTCGACATGGGCCTCCAATACGCGCAGCATATGTTCGTCGACGCCTGGGACGTGAACCGTATCCTCCTGTCGGGTACCAGCCTTTGCTTTCCTCCCTTTTCCCTTCGCTTTCGCTGACGCTTTCTTGCCGGTATTTCCAGTGCTGCCGCGTGCACCAGCAGCTTCGCGATGTGATCCACCACTGTCTTCGGAGGCCTCGGCACTTTGCGCGAGTTTCGCTCGAACATTCTTCATGACCGATGACTCGACGTACGTTCGAGCGTACGCCTCGCTTTCAAGGTCTCGTCCTGCACGTCCGTCCTGCTGTTTTTTCGCGCTATAGGATGTGGGAAGACCGACATTGCCTACGGTCTTGATATTACGGACGTTCATGCCCATCCCGAACGCAATCGTTGCAATGATAACGCAGCACTCCGGATCGTCGCGAAAAAGCCGCAGCGTCTCCGCATTGTGCTCCGACGACATGAGCGAGTTCCAAATGCGAACACGGACTAGCCGTTTTGCACCCGGTGCCATGTTGTGCCAAAGGTAAATGGCAAGCCGAAATCCCAGGTCGATGGACACGGCGTACAGAACGGCTTTCTGGCCATCTTCGATGGCCCACAAAATCTCTGGGAAATTAAACCCGTCGAGGCTGTGGCCGAGTTCGTGGATCATGGTGCGTACATTCGGTCGCTCTGTCGGTAGTCGCAAAATCGTGTATTGACCTTCGCGTAGATGGAGATTTGCGATAACGGCCGATGTGTCGTTTCCCGGAGTAAGCGTAGCAGTTCCTGTAACGAGACGTGTATGGGATGGCGCGCGCTTCCAGACAGAGTATGTCCGGTAGTACGCTTTGCGAAAATCGCGGCCCCACGGCACCAAAACGTGCACCTCGTCAATTCCCATGACCATCCAGTTCTTCATGAAATCCTCGTCTCGGAGGATGGGGTCGAACTCTTGCGATGTGAGTCGTTCTGGAGACACGAGCACGACCGAGTATTGACATTGTCGTATCTCTTTGTGCAGGTCACGGCCCATACGGCGTGCAGCCGTTATAGTCGCGCTATTCAGGGCAACGGCACTAATGCCTAGGTCCTGTATTTCGATTGCCTACATCAAAGTCTGTGAGTCAAATTTCACGAGATATTATTCATTGCACTCACCTGGCTATTGCCCAGCTCAATCAGCGGGCTTACAACTATCGCGACGGGCTTGCGGGGGAGAATCCGTTGCGCGGCAACATCCAGCAGACTCGGGTGGTGAAATAGATAATGATATATTATTATTGGACCATAGTAAAGGGCTGTTTTCCCTCCCCCGGTCGCGACAACCGCGAGAAGAGGGGTACCGTTGAGTATATGCCCCCAGGCTTCAATCTGGAAGTCGCGGGGCCCATGAGTCCACTGCGGGATGCGTTCCCGAAAGATGCTGCGTATGAGATCCTGGCGTTCGGGTCGAAGCCAAGATAAGTTTCCTACCGCAGGCGCAGCATCGCGACTCATGAGCGCAGGGGAGTGAGCGCTTCGACAGACTTAGACGCGACGCGCCAGATTGAAAAAAAATCTCTAAGTCCTTTGATCACATGCACCGGTCCGACCGTCGCCGATGACTAAAATCAGACAAAATATAGAACATGTACCCCCTCACTGCGCCACCGTTTAGTTGGTACAGACTATCTTCGGGAGCGAAATTTTGCTGTGACAAGTCCAAAATCTCGAGAAAAATTGCTATTTCGAGCCTATTTTAGAGCAAATTTGTGACATTAGTAAAATTTGTACTCTTCGTAAGTTCGTATGCCAATGTGACCGTGACATTCCGAAAATCTCTTCACTTCGAAAGGCGCTGTGACCCGTGACCCGAAGACTTGGTCGGAATAGTACAGTAAGCCATAATAGCAAGGAACATGAAGGACTGTTTTCGAGAGCCAAAACTCTGACAGGATGGACAAGACCAAGGAACGAACGGCATCAAAACGCGGTCACCAAGAGGCGAACGAAAGTGAAAGTTCCGACCCTAGGCCTCCTGATTTGTAAGCTTGAAGCACTGCTTCATGGTATTGGGTATCCGGGGTCCTGTATCGGCGAGTTTCGTTGGCCCTTGCGTCGAGTTTTGCACGGCGACATTTTGACCATATTACCTACTCAAAGTAAATTCACTCGTGCTTGCAGTGGTCTAAACTACATAGGTCCAGATAAAATTTGAGACCAAAAAGACACAGTATAGTATAGATAATCCTCAAACTGTTTATCGAGAAAAACGCTCGAGAGAGCTCGAGAGAGTCTCGAGAGTAACCGTGAGAATCTTTTTCGTTCACGCGTCAAAGACGCGTCGCGTTATTTTCTGCGGTGGCGCGAAACCTTGCTTGCTCGTACTGCTAAGAATACATAGTCTAGCTCGTTTTTGCTGCTGCTCTCCTGGGGCTTCGACAGTAATAGCATGCCTGTACTGCTCTGAGACACGGGGGCTTATTTTCTAAGGATCAGCTCAAATGAATACTGAATATACTGCTGCTAAACAGTCATTTCTGCAAGTTTGGCATGTGTTCTCGTTATATTAGATCAGTTTGAGCATATTTAAGTTGGAGTACTCATAGGAATCACTCCTTGAGTACCTCGTTTACCTTCAGAGTGGTCCATTGTACAAAATATCACATATCTGGATTGTAGTTGACATACTAGACAAGGCTGCAGGAAAGGCCAGATCTCAAGCCCTGGCACCTCATTCTCCTGGTAATTCGAGGGGTGTCTGAACATCCAAATCTCTCTATCCATATACCGAACAGAGTTACAGATGCGCAGAATGGCGTTTGCAATTGAAATCGTGGAGAACGAACATCCATGATGACCGCTGTCTGTAGCTCATCATGTAATCCTATTTATCTTATCTACTACGGCACTCGGGGCTTCCTTATTTTGGGGACCTCTTCACATGAACCTACCCATGCCAGCAAAAATCAATTTACAGAGAAAGAGCAAGAAATGAGGGAGTAACAGCCTAAACTGTTTATAAATCTTCGAAACAGTGCGGAAAATCATGAACAAAGTACTTCATTCGGGGTCCCGGAGGCCTAGGGTCTGAACTTTCACTTTCGTTCGCCTCTTGGCGGTCACGGTACGGCGGGCTTTGAAGTGGCGCGTTCGTGTTGAGAACACAGTTCAATTTCTGCTTTCAACGTTCATCTTATTTCTCGCGTATCATGGCCATGCTAGAAACGCCGTCGCGCATTTGGCGCCGAATAGAGGCAGTCGAGGGTAGGTCTCGCGATATGCCCTCGCTGCCATCGCTGCCTGCTTTCGAGGATTCCAACGCCGCTAGCTCGAGCACGAGCGAATCAGACCAACTGCCTTCCGACGACGACATCTCTTTGCCAATCCAGTCGACCCCGGCGGTCTCAGCACACCCATCGGCGGCTACTCTGCGTGCGGGCTCTCAAAGTGCTTCGCGTTTTGCGAGCTCCATTGCTTCCAGGAGCTCCCGGAGCACCAACACGGCCAAGTTCGCCCTTTCGGCATCCAGGTCGCGCGCGTTGTCTTCGGCGTCGGGCAGAAATAATAAGCAGGACAGCTTCGATGTCAGCGAGATTCCATCGTTGCCCGATAGAGCTGAAGAGTCGGACGAGAGCAAGGACAGCAGCCTGCCAGAAGTGTATCTACCACTAGAAGAGGACGAGGAGCCAGATGTTTCGCTCACAGACGCACTGCAATCTGTCAGTCGTACCGGATCGCCACTTCCTGAAAACGAACCGACGCCAAAAAAGAAATATGATTACTCCGTCTCCCTCCGCTCAGAGCCCCAGGTGCGTGAATGCCGTCTCGACAATGTTCTTGGATTAACGCCCTGCAGCCTTCACCATTTGATAAGTACAGGAATGTCGCGCTGCGTAGGCCGCACGGATTGGCCCGTCCACAGACGCGAACGCCTTCACTCTCGCGCACAACACCATCTCCCGCCTCGTCCTCGGCCAACTCCACGCCGCATAGCACGCGCTCCATTCCCTTGCCCGCTCAGTCTCCTATCCCCGCGGTATCCATTCCCCTACCGCGCTCCGCTACGGCCTCGCCTGCCGTGTACCCAGACCAAGCCTCAGACTACGATGATAATGTGCCGAGAGGCGAAGACGCGTACCCGCCGCTCGACGAATCGCAAGATCTCGAAGACCATTTTACCATGGATCCAACACACGAGCCTCAGCATTCCGAGGCAAACCAGTCTTCTGAGATCATGCCCCGCCATTCGGATTCGCTGTCGGCGCCGTCCGAACGCGACCCAACGTTCTCGTCGGAAGAGGCGCCCACCCCACGGCCGTACGCAGAAGAGCTGAGCAACACGCGCTCCCCGAACACGCGGTCTCCTGCCGCATTCTCGTCCCCCGCACCGTCCGCGACATTCACGCCAACGCCAGCCTTCCCTCCTCGCCCACGAGCGCGCTTCACGCCGCGCTTTCAGACGTCCCCCGACAGCGAGGACGGCCAAGAAAACGATGGCGAGAAGCAGGTGACGCCTAATACGCGCCGGCGCTCCTTCCTCCTCTCGGTTATCAACTCGACCGCTCGCCCTCGCCCTAAGTTCGCCACGCCGCATCCGCACGGTCGAACGCCCGGGACGGTCGCGAGGCCTGGGTCTGCGCTGCGGACAGCATTCGCGGGCGCGACACCACGCATGGCGCCGGCGTTTGGTGGTGGATCAGAGGGCGAGGGCAGTTCGGAAGAGGCTTCCGGTCCTGCACAGGCCCCTAGTGCTACTCCTGCGTCGCAGACACTGGCGCGGTGGTCACCATCGCCGTCCCCGTATGACTCAGACCGCGCATCATTTATATCGACTGCGTCATCGCACGATCTGACGACGCATGCGCGAGCAAACGCGTCGTTCGACCCGGTGATGATGGGCATGGGTGGACACGGGGTCGGGCGTTTCAACGCGCGCAAGCTGAACGAGTATTTACACGGGCTGAATCGGCAGCTGCAGCAGGAGAACGAAGCGCTCGTAGAGCGGTTGAAGATGGCTGAAGAGAAGGGACGGCTGGAGCCAGGGGAACCGGTGCAGGAGGAAGGAGGATCGCGCAGGCTTAGCTTGGAGGGCAGGGGAAGGAGAGTCAGTGCGGGCGGAAGTGCGCTAGGTAACGTTGCAGAGGATGTGAGCGGAGAGGGGTGGATGGAGGAGAAGAGAGAGCTCGAGAAGATGGTCGAGGACCTTCAGGAGGACGTCGACCGATTCTCGCAGGAGAAGTTGGCGGCGGAAAAGGCCCTAGCGCAGCTCGAGAAACAGCTTGAGGAAGAGAAGGAGGAACGTTCGCGGGACAAGGACCGCTGGAAGGACCGCATGGGTGAGGTTGAGAAAGGAGTCGAAGGGATCGTGCGGGAGCTCGAACGGAAGGTTCGCGAGGCAGAGAAGAAGGCGAAGGACGTCGAGACGGAGACTCAGGAGCGCACGAAAGCCGTGGAACGGCAGATGGAGGAGGTTGCAGCAGAGAGAGATGTGGCGATCGGGCGCGCAGAGAAAGCAGAGCGCGTGTTGGAGAGTGGTAAGGAGCTAGGTGGGGAGCTGCGGGAAGTCAACGACAGGCTCGGCAGGGTGATGGGCGACCTCAGGAACGCGAACTCGCAGATCCAAGAACTGGAGGACGAGGTCATGCGCTCGGACGGGCGAATTGACGAGCTTGAAAAGGCACTCAAGGAGGAGAAAGCCGAGACCGCAGCACTCGAAGAAGGGCTCCACCAGAAATCGGAAGAGCTCACGGCTGCTCAGCGCCAAGTAGACGACGTTGAAGGGCAATTGAAACGGACCCGCGAAGAGCTTCAAACGACCAAAGACTACGTCCAGGAGCTCGAGGAAGGTGCCGGAGGAGCTCTTGAACGGATCGAAGGCCTCGAGGACCAGCTAGCTTCCGCGCAGGAGCGGGTTGAACAACTGGAGGCCGAAGAGGACCGTATGCATGATCAGCTGGAGGCCCTGAACGGAGAGAAGGAGCGCGCGGCAGAGTTAGCGAGGCAAATGGAAGAGGCCCTCGAAGCCGCCGAGCAGAAGATGCTAACCGACGAGGAGGAGCTTGCAAATCTGAAGGGCCGCAACGTATCCTTGGAACGCGACCTCCAGCGCGAACGCGAGAAATCGGTCAGCCTGCGCCAAGAGGATCCATCTTCCCGCCACTTCCCTCCCGACGTCGATGCCGATGTTGAAGCACTAGAGACCGAGCTCGACGAGGCGAACAAAGAGATCGCAAGGCTGTCTACGCTCCTCAACCAGTCGCCTGCCCGCAAGTCGATCGAACGGGCGAAAGACACCAAGATCGAGATGCTGGAACGTGAAAAGGACGAGCTTGCGGAACGTGTTCGCGCGCTAAGGCTTATGATGGGCGAGGGCGGTAACACGCCGAACCGCGTCGCCAACACAAGTGGTATTTCTCCCATCCACCGGCAAGTCTTGAGCATGCACTTGAGAACCCCGAAGACGCCTGGTGCACCTCTCCGAGACGTAAGCCCTCCTTCATACTTGCTAGTAACAGGTACTAATTTCTACCATGGCTCTATAGATGTCGTGGTTAAACAATACCATGGCCGACCCAACTGTTTCTCCTCTCATCGCGGAAATCTCCAGGTTGCAGAGAGAGCTTGATCTCGCAAATGAGAGCATAGATGACAAACTTGACAAACTCGAAGACGCCGGCCTTGGTGTTGTGGGCTTGACCCAGAAGCTTGGCGATGCTCGCTCCCGTATTGTCGCCTTGGAGGACGAGATTGCGCGCCTCCAGCGGCGCGAAGATCGTCGTGTACGTCGCTTAGAAAAGGTCCGGTGTCAAAAATGCCACACCAAGGTCGACCTGCGAGGTCTGAACAGGGCGGCTGAAGGCGATGAAAGGTTTTTCCCTTTTTTTTCTGTTGCTTCCGTTCAATCTGACCATCACTTTGCGTTTAGTTGCGTGGAGATAGCGCAGTCAAGCCTCCCGACAAATCCACCTACTCCTCCGACCAAGACGAGCGAAGCCCTCCGTGCCAACTTGCAGTCCGTCAACGCACAGCTCGATAACATGAAACGCCAATGGGAGGAAGAAAAGCGACAGCTTCTTGGCGAGAAGGCAGTTCTCCAGGATGCGGCCGACAAGCTAAACCACCAAGTCCGCGTTGCCAAGGACGAAGTCAAGAAGACAGAGAGGGCTGGGGAGAAGGCAAGGGTTGGCCTGCAAGGGGTACGTTCTCTACATGAGCCCAGGGTATGGTCGTTAACCTTTGGTCACCGCAGGAGTTGGACAAGGCGAAGCGTGCTATTGCTGACCTTGAATCTGACCTCACGGCGGAGCGGGCCCGGCTCAGAGCGCTTGGCACCGAACAGCACCGTGTCCACCGCGACAAGGAGGACATCGTTCTGCAGATGCAGCGGACTGAATCAGTGCGTATGCCCCGGAATACCCCAGAGTTGTATATTGTTGACATTTCTCTAGGACATGGACGATGTCAGAAGGCAGCTGCAAAGATATAAGCAAGAGAACCACGAGCTAGAAAACGAGCTACGAAGTTCGTCTGTTTCTTCTGGTCGTCTTGCAAAAATGCTTACCAATATTTTCATCCTATCTAGTGAACGCCAACGCCGAGCAGAAAGTGCGCCTGCTCGAAAGCAGAGTAGCCGAAAACTTGGAGAGCATCGAGCAGCTCCGTCAGGAGCGCAGTGTACTCATTGCAGACCACAAAGAGCTGCAGCAACGCTTCTCTGATGTTTCCGAGGTAACTGCTCATGTGTACCGTCTCAACACATCCTTGCTAACATTGGCCATCAGCTTGCAAACCGACTTAGAGACGAACACGCAGCGTCGCAGACCTCGCATGACAACCGTAGGCACCAGCTTGACCTGCAGCTGCTCGAGATCGAAGATCTGCGGCGCTCTCTCGCGTCGCGGGATTCCGAGCTCCGTGGGGTGAAAAGCAACGAGCACCGCGCGACGTCGGAGAAGAACGACATTGCGCGGACGGTTGCGGCACTCGAGGCGGACCTCAAGCGTGTGCGGAAAGACGCGGAGGCGTTCGGCAGGGATCTGAAGCTATTGCGCGCGGAGAAGGAGAAGGCGGAGAGCAAGCAGAAGGAGGACCTCGCCAAGGCTGAGCGCGGCAAGAAGCAGGCGCAGGCGCAAATTAGGCTGTTGAATGAACAGCTGGACGGGCAGCGTGAGCATCTCAGGAAAGCGGAGGACGAGCTGCAGGGCCACATCTGCATCGCGTGAGTACCGCTGTACTGTCCTCAGATGAAGACGCCTCACCCGATTTCGTTGCCTTTCTAGGGACGAGCAACAACTGTCCGCAATAAAGCTACAGCACAACAAGGAGTGCAAAGGCCTCATCGTACAAATTCGTTACCTCAAAGCCAAGTTCACGCGGGAGTCTTCGCTACGATGCGACCTCGGGTATCAAAAGCACTACCTGCTCGTGCTCTTATCGCGGTATGAGAAGAGGTAAGTCGCCTGAGCAGCCCTCAATCACTGCATACTCATTCGAGAGGAACAGCGAGCAACGGATCCTGGCGTCGATTGCGCAGATAGGGTTCCCTGCGCCGCCGCCAGCTCCCCCGAAAAAGCGGCGTACGCTGAAGAGTGCGGCGCTGTGCGTGGTGTTCCTGGTGCGCGCCCAGTGAGTACATCCAGTCACATCCTTCCGGACAATACTCATGCGATCTGCTACAGGAATGCCAGCGAGGTGTGGCGGAGCCAGAGCGCGTCGAAGGACGCAATCGCCGCTGCATTGCAGGACGTGCGCAGACGCCGCGCAGGAACCGTTTCTTGAGTTGCATGTTGCATGTAGAGTCTTCGTTCTTGGTTCGGTTTCCCGTTGATTATTTCTTGATAGACTTGTATCATGTCTTGTTTTCGTTTATCGTTAGTAGTTAATCGTGTAATGTGTATTAGTATTACGGGCAGCAGTGTATTTCGACCGCAAGGAGAGCATCGAACATCGACGGGGAGGCAAGTACGGGTACAATGGACTGACTGGGCAGAAGAATGACGGAGAAACTTGTCACGACGGGGGCTCTTTGTTCTTGCGAACTTCGGAGAGGACGCGGACGGCGTCTTTGGCAAAAAGATAGGAGAAGCCGCTCCAGATGGTTGTTGCTGCTACGGTCAATCTGGTAAAGCCATGCCATGTTAGCTCGTCCGTTGGCCACGTGTAGAAGTGAAAGATGCGCACTGCAGCCCTTGCAAGGCGATGCCTAGTTCGAAAGGGAGGATGGGGCCGATGGTCGTGGTGCCCATGAGCACTAGCTGGAGTGCCGTGTTTACCTGCAGGTGCGCACGTTATGAAATGCAATCAGCAAAAGAAAACGCAAACGTACCTTGCTAATCGTTGTCGGCCTGACTTCTGCAGAAGGGATGGAAAAGTCCCAGTATCGAGAAAACGTTTTCTGCAGTCGGTTCAAAATTCCGTGCTCAAGGACAAGCACTGGGTGTACGAACCGGATGTGGTAAAGAGGTGTACCGGATGTAAAAGGCAGAAAGACTCAGGATGACGTCGCGTCCCAAGATAATAGCCGCTAGTGGAACTAAAAGATGGGTGTCAGATTGAATGCCCATGAAAAAAATGCATGATACACGTACCAGGGAGCAGACCCTTCACAGCCAAGGTGATGGTGAGAGTCGTCATGAGCGTCTTGTCGGCGGCTGGATCAAGAATAGTGCCGAGGACGGATTGCATGTTGAAACGACGCGCCAAATAGCCATCGACCTTTATATCAATCGTTCACCGCTTAGAAAGGGCCAAAAACGCGTGAAGACATGGGGTGCAGACCAGATCCGTCAGGCCCGCGTACACGAGCAGCGAAGTGGCCAGGTAGAAATTGTTGTCGATGATCGCCCAGCCCAGCACAGGGCACGCGCATATTCGGGACACCGTGAGGAGATTGGGTATCGTGTATATGTTCTCGCGAATCGTCGGTTTCTCCGTCGTCTGCGGCTTGTGGTCATGGTCGGACGAAAGTGGTCGGGATGTCGAAAACTGACGATGAAGTGGTCTTGAATTATCGAGCTTTGGATTTAAGCAGCTCCATTGCAAATCAAGCCTCTTCAACGGATATGCAGAGCGCTGGAGAGCGTATCGCTGAAGGGGACGCAAGAGAAACGGACGGACTGAGAGCGTTCGGACAAGCATTGGTGTTGCATTCCGAATCCCGCTTCCGGTTCTTTCTCATCGCGGTCGGCAGCGTCGCGCGTCCTTGCGGCTAGTCTCCCTTAGCATCCGTCGAAACAATACTTTCAACCTCACGGGCTCGGATATTCTTAACAACGATCTCTCCAGTCATCTCTATATGCACTGCTATTGCAATATTCTTGCACTGTCAACGCACCGTCAACCTCAGGCTTGACTACATCGGACATGCTCGTCCTCATATGTGCTGCATAGCTCCAATTCAAAGGTCTTTTGAAATGTAAGAAAATAGGTCGTATTCGTGTTGACTGAGGTACCCCTCACGAGCCCTCTTCAATTCCTCTCCATCTGAGTCTTCCTGTTCAAATATATACTGATGAGCATGGCGCCTGTGGTCCTGGCAGTTGATGTTAACCCGAAGAAACTCACGTTTTGTTTTCGTCAGTGTTGCATCCATGTCAGGCTGCCAAATCTACAAGGTCAACCTCTACCTATGTTTCACCCAATTGTCATTTTGAGCACGTCTACTGGTGAGTAACTTCGTCGTTTGGCAAATGTTGATTCCCGAGGGCTTACCGCGGAAATTATCCCTTCAACGGAGGGAGACAGCTTTTTCAAAAAGTGTTCCAAGCGTGAGTGCACATCGCCTGCACCCCCATAACACTTTCCGCATTTCCATGGACCAGAGAGTGCTTTGTCGGAGATGAAAACTTCTCTGGCAGTCGCAATGGCCGGTTTCACCCTAAATGCCGCCCCCGCCTCACCAATAACAACTCGCACCCATGAGGACCGGCAGCTTGGACATTTCTCCGCTATCTGTAACTCCCAGCTGACCGACGACGATATGCATAGTTGAGCGAGTTCACTACCACACTTGCGATGGTATTCTTGTAGGCGGTGATACTGGTTAGCTGTGACATATTTCAATTCGTTGACATAAGGCCAATCTGCGATCGGCACGGCTAAGGTGGACCGCGCTGCAACAGTCGCTTCCTTCTGCAGCCCGTAGCGGATGGCGATGGCGAAGATGCTCAAGGGCACCTCTGAGGATAGGATGTGATGGGATATGAGCGCTATGCGTGCGTGCGTCTTGACCTCCGGCATATCGTATTTGACCGCTAAATCCAGCACAGCAGAGATGTCGGACAGCGTTTCGAGGCCTGGCTGCTGCACCGTCCCTGAGGGCAGGCAATAAAGCAGGGGTTTCGTGACGCCCTCGCTATCTTCGCTCATAGGGATCACTGGAACCCCGCCCTTCGTCACCTCGCCTGCGCCGGCCTGGAGCGGCTGTGGGAGGGTGAACATGCACTCGAAGAAAGTCGAGGTTAAGGAAAGCAAGAATTTGAATGCGCGGAAATCGACATTATCGGATGAGCGGAGGATGACGTCGGCCTTGGGATGATCGAAGGGGGCAGGGGCGTCTGTGATCTCAGTCTGTGAGGTTTTGGCGCTCTGGCTGTGGTCGGTGGTGTCCATGGTCGGTGCGAGTTCGACTTACTCCAGGGAGACGACTTATAGTATTTATTATTCAGCTGCGGCGGTCTTTTCGGCTGGTCGCCGGCTGCTGAGATCTCATGGGATGCATTCAATGGAACGAGAAGACATCACTTTTCACGTTCAATCGCCCGCATCGATTACAAGTATTGCCATCTCAAGAGGTACGCTATAGATATCGAGACACAATGACCCCACCTGACTGTGCTGTCCTGGAAATGTAGGATGTGAACAGGGTCATGGGCCATAGCAGCTCTAAGAACATATCGTACACTGCAACCGGCTACTGCGGCGCAGCCAGAAGGTATCAAGGTTTACCTCTATCTCCCTCTTCCACCACTGAATAGTATACAGGGCATCATGACCCGCGAGTTTCGTGTCGACAATGTCGAAAATTGGAAGACTTCCTCGTCAGCTAATTCAAGACTCGATCTTGAGTTTGATCTGGTGGCAGAAAAAGTGAGTTATGGCAAATATCCCGTAGCGCTGGATTACGGGACAAACCTCAGAGACAACCTTTTCGACCTCTCTCGAAATATAAGCAATGATGTTCTTCATGTGCGTGTGCATTTTTGGACCACAGTGCGTGCATTTCCACGCCCGCGCCAGTGTAGCCGATTCGACGATGAAGGACTGGCCCAGCGCCGCCCCGCACGGTCTCAGCTTCAACGCCGCCGTCACCTCGCTCATCAGGTCCTCCCACCATGGCGCGTCATCGACCCTGTTGCGATATGACATGCTATACGACAGGCTTCGCGTGTGATAATAGCACATGCCGGCCTTGGCGGGGCACGTCTCTGGCCTGTAAGTGATGTCATCCTGGACGTTCATGCCCCGAGTAACCGCGGCGTTGACGCATTGACGATTGTACTCGAGCAGCCGATGGTACTGGCAGGCCGTGAGATATCGCATCTCCTCGACAAATGGCCACTCCGCGATCGGCACCGCCAGTATATGCCGCGCAGCAACCCGCGCCTCCTCCTCTAGATTGTATTGCACTGCAATCGCGAAAATACGCAGCGGAGCCTCAGAGGCGAAGATATCTGGGCACACCAGCGCGGCACGTGCATGGCGCTGAACGTGCGCCATCTCGTATTTAAGCGCAGCATCGAGGACAGCGAGAATCTCTTTGACGGTTTCGAGCTTTGGGCGGTCAACGGTCGCCGTGGGCAGGCAAAAGAGCAGCAGGTTCTTCACCGTCAGACTGTCTTCACTCATCGGGATGACGGGCAGGCCGTCTTTCACCACCTCTCCCGCTCCCTCGCCCGATTTTGCGGGGCCTTGCGACTGCGGGAGCGTGAACATGCCCTCGAAGAAGGACGAGGCCATGGAGAGCAGGAATTTGAATGCGCGGAAATCGATGTTATCTGATGAGCGGAGGATGACGTCGGCTTTGGGGTCGTTGAAGGGTGCGTCGGCGTCGGGGACCGCCGAGTCGGCGTGCGCGTAGTCTTCATCGGATTGCATGCCTGGCGATACTTTCCGAGATGCGAATGGCGTTGAATGCAGAGGCGTTCTGGCACTCAGTCCCCCGCATTTCCGTGGAGGTGCCTCATTGTAGCCTCATGGTGTCTATTTTGGCCGAGGTTCTGTCGGCACTCGTGTCCACTGTTTAGTGTGTTTCTCTATCTTTATGCCTCGGACAAGTAATCGCTAATGTGCATAGGAGTCGGGTTTACGACTCTGGGTAGCACGCTCGGCGCGTCTAACAATGACAATAGCCCTAACGATTGTATATATTTTTTCCATCACTTTTCCGTGAGTACAGCCAATTTATCGAAATGTGTACAGTGCACTGATTTGAACCCGTATCGTCCCCAGCCCTATGCTTCCTCCTCCGTCCCAAGACTGGAAGAGAAAGACCTCAATGATTGGTATACTGTATGGGCTCTACCTTACCCCTAGCGTAACTAAGCCTAAATCGATCAAGAGCGAATGCAGGGGACCCTTTCCTGTAATCTATTCGGGGTGTGGAACACCCCATGGTTTCAGAGCCACCAAAGAGGCCCGCGCTGGTCCGCAGCCGACCTTGTGCTGTCAACTCGGGCGTAAGTCCTGCTGTTTCTAGGGTACTCGGCCACGACTCGGACTGCGCACTCAAGCGCTAGTTTCCTTCGGTGCGAACTTGCTATTCAAAGGTACATTCTAGCGCCCATTTCGGATGTCATGCACTCACTTATCGCCGCCTTGTGCGACGTGGGTTCGAAGTATCTGCGTTCTACCACGTACTTGTGCCGCGTTGCATACCATCTTGCACTTCTACCTTATCCGCAGCTTGAATCCGTAGCCTCTCTCGCCCCCATTCCCACGCGCTTCAGGTGCGTTAAAGATCGCTTTTACCATATCGCAATAGTCTCATTCTGTACCTTCCCCTCAGTTGCTCTTGAGGAGATGGCCCCTCCACCCAAAACTTCAAGCGACTCATCTGATCTTTCATCCACCGAATATGCACGGAAATGCAAAGAGCTCCTGGAATTGTCTAAGGATCTTCATAGCATGGGGTATGATTCGCCTACGCGCCGGTTCTCCTCGTTATCATTGAGCGCTTTTCTCTAGAGCTGAGAGAGAATTTGACCTCCCCCGGATTGCCGTCATTGGTAGTCAATCAGGTAACGACAGGACTTTTGCGCATTCAAACATCGCAGGCAGTTACTGACGCTTTCGATAGCTGGTAAAAGCTCATTAGTGGAGGCCATCAGCCGGGTCGGTCATCTATTTTTTACTTATAGTCCTTGCTTTTTGACAGGAGCTCCTACTACTAGATCGCACTGCCTCGTGATGGATCAACCTGCACTAGGTGCGTTATGCGGTAAAGGACCGATGCCATGTTAAGCTCCTTTGTGCAGATGCCCAATGGAATGCACGATGTCAAGTTCCGCGGATTCATGGTCGTGCAATATATCCCTTCGCATTGCCTACGACAGGAATGGCCACGAGTTGGACAGCACTCGGATTGTCCAGTTCCAATTGCTGACTGACAAGAGCGATGTCGACCTATGCATTCGGCGTGCACAGGCAGCGATTTTGAATTTAGACGCCAAAAACAAAGTGCAGCCGAAATTCAGGAAGATGCCGCTGGCGGAGCTCAAAGATAGCTATAAGGACGACGGTATTTCCAGTGGACGGCTGTCGTTCTCCAAGAACACCATCTGTGTCGACTTGAAGGATCCTGAGGCAGCTGATCTGTCCTTTGTGGACCTCCCTGGTTCTAAATTCTTTTCTCGCTACACGTTCCACTTCAACGCGCACTGACGAGGGGTCTATGTCCAGGCCTGATCCAGAATGCAGGGGATAGAGATGTCGCCCTCATAAGGGACCTCGTCGTGTCTAGCATTGCGAAGAGGAGGACACTTATTCTTGTTGTGCTACCTGTGAGCGGTGCGTATCTTCGCAGAAGCATAGGTATCCCGAACTATTACAAACTGTCGGCCTTCAGATGACATTCAAAACCAACTCGCCGTCCGTCTCGCTAAAGAAGCAGATCCCCACGGTGAACGCACGATTGGTATGTCTCATGCATTCCTCCTCTCCCACTCGCACGCATTTCCTGAGCGTCTCCCTCCCTTCGCTTGTCCATGCAGGCGTATTGACGAAACCGGATGCGATCGGGCCTGGCGCAGTGAGTGCCCAGGCGGAGTGGGCAAAGGTGCTCAACGGCACCGCGCATCCACTGAAGCACGGATATTATTGTGTACGCCTCCCCGATGATCAGCAACGCGCCGCGGGTCTTTCGCCCCAGGCGCTGGAAGCACTTGCTTCCGAGTTTTTCAACTCTACATCGCCGTGGCGCGACATCGCCGACCGCAGCCGGCTGGGCATCCCGGGATTCGTGTCGCGCATCAGCAGGCTGCTTATCGATATCGTCGAATCCGCGTGCGCACCCCTTTACCCTGGACTTGTCGGCATGTTAACATCCTTGCTCGTATAGCATCCCCGAGCTGAAAGAAGATGTGAAAAGGCGCATAGCGGCTTGCGCGCAGGAATTGAGTGGTCTGCCCAAGCCCCCCAGCAACGGACCGGCGGTCGAGATCCATAATCGCATATCCGCGTACTGTGCTGCCCTACGTGGCGCTGTCCGCGGGGGAAATGAGCACAAGACCCTCGCCATATGCAATCGCAGGGACTACGATTTGTTCCGACTTTGCATCGATTTGACTTCTCCGTCGTTCGACTTTGATCTCACTACGCGGACAGGTGGATCATTCAATGTATCATTCGGCGGGTTGGCGGAGCTCGAGGATGTTCTGGGCTCAACACCTCCAGTGTCCCGATATCCGAGCATGAGACCACGCACGTTAACCCTGAACGATGTGCGCGATACTATCAACAGGTGATGCCTATCTCAATGAACCTATACCGAATGCCGCTCACAGTGCGCCAGTCACATCGCGTGGGAGCTCCCGCACAACGTCCCCTTCGACGCGAAAAAGGCTCTCATCCGGGAATCGACGGACCTGTGGACGGCGCCCGCGCGCATATGCCTCGAGGACGCAATTAAGAACCTCTCCATATTCCTGGACGAGCTCGCTATGACCCATTTCGGGCAATTCAATTCGCTGCAAGCGTACATGCGGTGCGTCCTCAACGCCTTGTATCTGCTCACCCGTATCTGCTGACTGCATGAATCGCGCTAGCTCACTGAGTGCTGAGCACCAGGCAATTTTCGAGGAGATCGCAGCGCGCGAGATCGGCCGCGTGCTCTCCCTGGAGCAGGCGCCACTCTTCACGCAAAACGACGCGTTCTCGGAGAAGCGTGAAGCATACCTGGCCTATTGGTCAGACATAGCGGAGTCATCGTACATCCACTCCTACCAGGCGCGGGCGATCCAACAACTCCGCATGGCCGGTTCCATCAATCTCACAATCGAGGACCTCGAGAAGCTGCTGACGCCGGATTATAAGGACTATGCGAGCGACCATGAGGAACTTGTCGTGATGGCGGACGTGTGTGCGTACTTCGACGTCGCGCATAAGGTCAGTTTCTGCGTTTGCTATCCTCTCGCAGTGCCGCGACTGATCGATGTATCAATTTATGACACAGCGTATCATCGACTATATCCCACTCACCATCGAGCGCGCACTCAACGAGGGCTTGGCATCGAGCCTCGAGGATGTTCTGCGACGGCACATCCTAGAGGAGACCGAGGAGGGTGACTCGCAGGCGCGTATGAAGGAGCTACTTGCGGAAGACGAGGAGACGGCGGAGAGGCGTGCACGCCTCGAGGCACAGAAAGTTCGGCTTGACGATATCCAGCGTAGATTGGACATATTTGCCAGCGGACAGCAGTCGCGAACCGGGCATGCACAGGACGCTCAGAATGGAGGAACGAGCGATGGTGTGTCTCGACTCGGACAGAGTACGCAGGGCTCATTTCTTTCGAGCATACGAAATGGCACTCGAAAGCGAACCGTAAAACCAACCACTCCGGCGCTGCCATTGATGAGTTTCCGCCACTAGCCGCCGAGTCGCATACATGTACCGTTTTTCTAATGAATATCTTAGTCTACGAGCCTGGACATTGTGACACTCACTGTCAGCAGTCCTGCAGCAAGTACTGTTGTCATGCAACCGTGAAGCGCGTGCCAGTCTATATTACTGTACATATACTCTATGTGATATTATAATTTATATGCCAGTGCGCACGCGCCTGCACGCGCGCACGCCGGCGGCTCGTCACGTGACCCATTTAATGTCAGAAGAGCTCGATTACACAGCCAGTAGTTAGTTTGTACCAGGGTTGATAATCAAACTGGCGGATTTTGGTTGAAACGGGCGTTGACCCCGACGTGAAACGGATTTGACTCTGGGGCAAAAATCTGAAATTAAACCAGACTCGAATGCGTGACTTGACCGGGACGCGTTTTCATCGAAACTTAACCCCAGCGCGCTTCGCCGGCCTACCCCTCGCGCAGATATCGCAGACCTGCTGCAAACGACGCCGTATGGCGCCATCGCCATCGATCAGACTTTGATGGCTGGCACGTCTATATCAACGGTGAGCGGTATTTCGACTCTGAAAAAAAACGCTTCGCTCCTTTTCCCTCTTGCCCTCCCTCTTGCCCTCGAATCTCGTGTTTGGAATGTCCGTTGTGGACCACTGCCGCGTTGTTTTGCGAGCCGCTTGTATCTGTTGAGAGGCAGCCTGTTGCCTCTCACAGAATTTCGTTTCTCGCTGCATGTTCGCAGCTGATCTCCCGCCTGGATGTGGCGCGTTCTCCCCGAGTCTTCTCCCCCATTGACGAGCTTTTTTCTAGGTCGTACGTGATTTGTGACACTACGGGATTTGGGTACGTCGTCCAAGCATAGTATTCGCAGATTTCAGCTAACGTTTCCTCCGTTAGATTCAACCAGGACCTCGCACGCTGCACGCACAATCGGAAACGCAACGACTCAGTACTCAGGCAGGCTGGACGGAGACTCAGATGACGGCGTTGCGGATCCCCCTCTCCCCCCGTTAGCTTGCCGCCCTTACGGTGTCTAGTTCTATGTATTTTCAGTTGAATGCAGCCTGTTTGAACCACGTCCTTCAATAATGTGTCGTAAAATAGAGAAAAATGAAATATAATCAGATCAAATTGAGCCTGCCGTACCCACATGCCGTTTCTGCCTCGTGCCTGGCACAATGACCCAGGGTTAAAACGAAGTTGCATCTGGGTTAAGTTTTCGACGGATTAACCCAGACGCCAAGGGTCCGCTTTCAACCTCGTTTTAACTTCATTTTGACCCGCACTCGATTTCTGCCGGGTCATCCCCAGTTTAGTACTGTGACCTCCCTGTGTATTTTGAAAATTTTAATTTTAATAATTTACCCTTTTATTTAAACTAGCAGAGACCCGTGCTACGCCACGGGTTTTGAGTATACGTGCGGTTGAGCAAGTGTCAGTCGTGTTTACAGTGAAATATCGGACTCTAAAAAACATTCATTCATTCAGAATCATTACCGGACGGGCCCCTTCGCCGCCCGACCTTTGGTCGGTCGGGATCAGGGGCCCATGTATAGAGTGTACATCAGCATAAGAAATCGCGAGGTGCTCATACCGTAAGTACTATTGCTCATGCATATCGTCTTGCCCGAGGTTGCCTGAGCCTGGAAGTGTGGTACCTGTCGATGCGCAATCGACTACCCTCATGCTCCGTAGCATCCTGAAATGCCACCAGGCGGCGGCTTTCGAAAAATCGTGACACACACGCCTCCCGAAGTGCATCCCTGCGTTGCCGTTAGCGGGCCAGCGGCTAGTGGACGGGGCATTCAGATCATTCGAGTGCCGCTCAACACCCGTGCCGAGTTTGTAGAATGCGGCGTCGCATCGCGTCGGTCGTTTTCGGTGAGTTGGTAGGCATCCTAGGGCATCGTCGCCTGTAGAAACTGGCGGCGCCTCCGAGAAACTTCGAGGGGCACGTCCTCTCGAGGGGCGTCCTCCGCGTTGCCTCCCCCGCGTTGCCGTGAGTCGCGAGTGGTTGGCCATCCAGATTTTTCGCGTGGCACCTAACGCCCGTGCCAGGTCCGTAGAACGCGTCGTGTCGTGTCGTGTCGTGTCGTGTCGTGTCGCTTGGCTGAGTCTTTTCACTGGTGGGCATCCCGGCGTCCTGCACACTGCGGGGCACGGCGACCGCGTGGCGGAGGAGTGAGCACAGGAGCGGCGCGTCGACGGTGACGTGCGCCCTGCGGCTCCTGGGCGATACGTCTGCGTGCGCGAAGGATGCGTCGTTCTCGATGACGTTGTGCGCTAATGGCGGTGCCTTCGAGAAATCTCGAGGCGCACGTCCTCCTAAAGAGCGTCCCCCGCGTTGCTGCTTGCCGCTAGTAGACGGCGATCCAGATTTCTCGTGTGCCACCCGTGCCAGGTCCATAGAACGCGTCGTGTCGGCGTGTCGTGTGGATTGTGTCCGAGTCGCTCGTTGGTGGGCATCCTAGTGTCCTGCGCGCTGCGGGACACTGCGACTGCGAAGCGCAGGAGCGAGCGCAGGAGCGGCGCATCGACGGTGACGGGCGCCCTGCGGCTCCTGGTCGGTGGGTCTACGCGCGCGAAGGATGCGTCGTGCTCCTCGAGGGCCCGTCGAGTCTGTGACATGTGTATAACGGCTGTGCCTTCGAGAAATTTCCGCAGACCGTGGCGCAACGTCTTCCGCATGCGACGTCCTCGTCGCCTGAGCGCAAGTCGACGCATGTCCCGCAGAGTGCGTCACGTCGTGTGTGGGTCGCGTCCGCGTCGGTGCCAGTGGTGGGTATCCCTGCCAATAGGCCCGTTGCCTTTAAATGCTGGCAGCTCCTTCCAGAAAATTCTCTTACCTGTGGCGCCACGTCTTCCGCATCTGACTTCCTCGTTACCTGTACGCAAGCCAACACGCTCGAGAAATTTCGAGACGCGTATCGCGTCTCCACATTTAAGTCGCGCCTCTGCACGACGATGTCCGGTACCGGCTACATTTCCGGTCCGGTTTGTCTAGCCAATCAGAATGCCCGTTTGTGTATGTCCACTCTCTTTTGTAGAAGAGATAAGTTTTCTCTTTCGAACTTGAAAGTGAGTGGGGGTGCGCCATCTTACATATGCCTAGGAGGAGGAGAACTGGTTTATTTGCCTAGGTATGCTCCCCTTGAATCCCTCTCGCTCTTCAATTTCCTGATCAAATCATGGTCCAAAAAGGTCCAAAAGAGCAAGCAGCAGTGACGCACCATTAACGAGGCCTGTATTCAGGCTTCACTTCCGGCATCAAGAGGACGTGCAGCGTGTAATCTCAGTTTAGCAAACACTGTAGCAGCTGTTCAAGATGGGGTATACACAATAATGGGACCAGGTGGATGCGTGCCCACTTCGAAGTTTGAACTTCGTCGCGACTTTCACTCATACACGTTGATTTCTTCTAGATATAGGCATGCAGACTGCAAGCCTGTCCACATTATCTATCAATCCCAGTCGATAGGTACACATCCTAGACGCCTACAGGTTACCAGGCTACCCAATTCACACGACCCTCCAAAGGTTGACTTGTAACTGATCTGGGTTACACTGTAACGCCCACAACTTGAAGCACGAGTGCCCGATGCCTGACTCTTCCAACGAAAGCTGCGCATGAGAACCCAGGCATCCATGCCGCAGCCTCGTGCCCACCCGTGGGTTAACCCTGGACGATAAGCATCTCAAACCTCGAAAGCACCCTCTCGCGCTGACCAACAAGTTCATTCACATCTGAATCACACCAGCCATGAACGCTACCAGCGATACCAAGGTCGCTACAGACGATCGGAAAGGCAGCACGGACGATAGGCAGGTCAGAGACGCCCCCGCCCCCTTCGACAATCCCAAGGCCGATGTCATCCTCCGCTCATCCGATAACGTCGATTTCCGCGCATTCAAAATAATGCTCTCCGTGACCTCCTCAGTCTTCGAGGGCATGTTCGCACTGCCGACGCCGCCTCAGGGCAGCACAGGAGATACCCTGAAGGATGGGCTGCCCGTGATACCGTTGAGCGAAGACAGCGAGTTGGTGAAAAAGCTCCTGCTTTACAGCCTGCCCTCTGCCATAGTCGAACGCCCGCCCCTCGAGACGTTGCGGGATGTCCTGGCGGTGCTCGACGCGGCAACCAAATACGACATGCAGGACGTCCACAGGCACGCCCGCACGGCGCTGGTATCCACGCGCCTGCTCTCCTCCGACACTCCCCTTCGAATCTTCGTAACTGCCATGCGCTACAAGTTTGAGGACGAGGCTCGGGCGGCGGCGAAGTACAATCTGGCGGTGCCGGTTTCAGACTGGCCGTACATCGACGAGTTGGATGACATCAGCACACGCCAGTACCACCGGTTGCAGGACTATCATCGCCGATGTGGCGAAGTCGCCAGTACCGCATGCCCCACATTGATCACGAAGTGGCGTTCGGATTTCGAATGGGAAAAATGCTCCCCCCCGCTCATATGGTCATCGTACGGGTCCGTAGCAATGTGGTTGTGGGAAGCGATCGGTGAGGCGGCTGCAGCATTGAAGGCCAAGCCCCGCGGTGCAACTGTCGCAGAGATCCTTACATCTGAACGCTTCGTTGCTTTGGCATCCAAATGCACACACTGTGGAGACAAGGCTCAGTCCAAGACGAAGCGATTTGCCGCATTGTGCGCAAACGCAATCGAAGAGGCCATCTCCACAGTGAGTCCAGGTCGGCATCATACCGCAAGGCAATGATACTGATTATTCTCTTGACCCAGGTCGAAGTAGATCTCGTAGACCTCCGGACGCGGCAGTGAAAGTCGGCGGGCACACTTATGCTCCCCGCGAAGGCGAGGCACAAAGGAATGTGCCAGTGGGCGGCACGGCAGTTTCAATGCAAGCGAATGTATTTTTTTCACGGTGACCGTATCACAAAATCTGCACGACTATGAATCTTGTTAACGCGTTTGAAGTCGCGCTTAGGGGCGGTGCTCCCAAACAAGTCCATCTCAGAGTGACATGAACGATGAGTAACACCGGCCATCTCGCTGACATGCATGTAGTACAGGTGGCGTATACGCCCCCTCTCCCTCTGCGAGTCCTCCTTCCCCGATGCTTGCCTGGTTCGTGAATCCGCTCGGTCATCCCCACACATATATACCACTGACGTGTTTTCATGTATCAGGCGCTTTATGCTGTGAACGATTCCATTATCTTCACGCTTTAGGGCTGCCCACGAGAGGCAGGCTACTACTTGATGTGCGGTGTTTGTTACAGTACGTGCTTGTCTCCGAGTGGCTCAATTCTCTCCCTTGTCTCCTACCCTGTCTTCACCAGCATCCCGCGCATATGAGGGTTCAATGCCATTCAGCAGGGCGCACATTTTGCGCCGTTGTCCCCAGTCCTCAGGCTATGCTATCACTTCCTACTTTCTGTCTCGTGCATCCGTCGCATTCTACCTCGTGAATCGGTCAATCCCCGTCGCACAACAGCCTCGAGCACGAGCGTAGCAGCCCACGTGCACCGCTGGCGCTCACCGTCACCCTCCCGAGGGCGTCTCTTATGCGCGTGCTGCATCTCAGGCCCTTCGGTTCGTGACGGTGGAGAAGCCAGCGGTGCAGTAGTTGGTGTGTGCTCTCTCGTTTTGGTGGTCGGTTGTTTTTTTTGTCGTGCCTGTGGTCGCCACCATCTTTGTGCTCCCCCGAGGGTGTCTCGCGCGCCGCATCCCCTCGGCGCGGCGGGAGACCTCGTCGTCCAGACGTGGTAGACCAGCGGGGGCAAGATGTAGTAGCTAATTTTAGGAAATGCGATGGCAGATCTCCGGAATGCGCAAGACTTGGTGCTTAACCCGTCAAGTCTATGTTTCTGTACGTGTCCTCGTCGCGTAGCTCGTGCATACGATGCGCTAACGCCTATAGACTCATCGCCCGATGCCCACTTACTTCCTCCGCGGAAGGCTGTGCACGGGGAGGCACACTACCACAGCCTCGTGCCACAGCGCAGCCGACCGACGGAGTCATCCCAGCGCGATATAAGCACCTCGAAAGCACCGTCCTGGATGACCACTCCCTGCATCCAGAAACTCGCTAACTATGGATTCCGCTAGCGATAGGAAGGTCGATAGCAACGATCGCAAGGGCGCCCCCTTCGACGACCCCAACGCCGACATCATCCTCCGCTCATCCGACAACGTCGATTTCCGCGCATGCAAATGCCTGCTCTCCCCGTCCATGTTGGCACTCTCGGAGACAGAAAACACGATGAAGGACGGGCTCCCAGTGATCCAGCTGCGTGAAGACAGCGCCATGGTCCGCGCGCTATTGCGCTACAGCCTGCCGTCCTTGTCCTTGTCCACGCAACTACACGATTCCCTCCAAACGCCACACGACGCCCCCTTACCCCACCCCCTCCGCGTCTTCGCTACCGCCATCCATCACGCCCTCCCCGCCGCCGCGCGCGCTGCCGCGAAGCACAACCTCCACACGCCCATCGCAGACTGGCCTTACGCGCTCGAGCTCGCGCACGGGCCGTACGCGCCGGAACTGGAGTATATCAGCGCGCGGCAGTATCACCGGCTGCTGGAGTATCATATCCAATGCGGTGAGGCTGCGAGCACCACCTGCTCTATAACACCGTGGCCCTCCTCCTCCTCCACCCACTCCTCCACCTCCCATATCAAACCTACGCACCCCTTCGAACGGTCCTCCTGCTCCGGCACGCGCACGCGCACCCCCCATGGCTACGGCCCCGCCTGGCTGCACGCCGCCCTCCTCTCCGCCTCCACCGCCCTCCAATCCCGGCCGCGCGGCGCTACGGTCGGGGATGTCCTCCTGGCGGACGGGGTGCTGCGTGTGGCGCGACGGGGTGCTGCGTGTGGCGCGACGGGGTGCTGCGTGTGGCGCGACGGTGTGCGCATTGTGGGGAGAGGGCGGGGGAGGAGGTGGGGAGGATGGTGGGGTTTTATGGGGCGGTGGTGGAGGTTGCTGTGGGTACGGTGAGTGAATTTGGGTGTGGGTGGGGTGGGAAGGGGAGGGGATGCTAATGGGACCACTGGCAGGTCGAGATTGATTTGGTGGACCTAGCGACTAGGATAGAGACGGCGGGTACAGTGGAGAAGAAGCACGTATGAAGGTATCACTTGTGAGCAATGTGTGCAACGGTGAGGATGAGGGCGCGGCAGGGTCGGTGCAAGTGAATGTCTTCACGGTGACTGTATCATGATATCTGTACGATTATCAAGCTTGTTAATGCGTTCGGTCGTCGATCTCAGCAGGTGTTGCGGTGAACTGCCCGACCTTGATGCCTTCATGTTCCCGGCGCGTTCGCAGGGGTCTAGCACTCGTTGCCACTCCATCGCGTACAGTATACGGTATAAATCTCACAAACGTGCTTCACGCACCTTGGCGCGATTGTACTACCTTGTCCGTGGACGACGGAATGCGGGCAGCTCGTGCGTGCCATGGGGATGCGAGCGCCGATCAATTATCGTATGCACTAGGAGCAAGCAACGCATAGGAGGACAACGTACCGACAATGCACGACGACCAGCTGAACGGCCCACGACACGTACGACTCGCCCACGACACGTACGCCTTGCACACGACGACCAGACAGGAACGCACGACGAACGCAGTAGATGATGCGATTATGCAGTGTGGAATTATACAACAAGCGAGAGAAAGCGGGAACCATTAAATATACAGATGCAGGAGTCCGTGTGCGTGTTCGTTATGAACAGAGTAATAGGAGGACTCGTTGAAGGGCCACTGCGCGCTGAACTCGACACGGCGCGGCAGGCGGATGGATGTGACGACGGAGGACGCAAATAATTTACGACCACTCCCCGCGGAATCGTTTCCTGTGCGCACCCATCAGTCCCTATACCAAAGAAGGGGGAGGGGAGGTACTCACAGCTGAACCTCAGCCGCAACGAACGGGAGGGCGAACCCGAGGCCGACGAAGGCGAGGTAGCCCACGCGAAATGCGCGTCTGTTCTTCGTGGGGAAGGGGAAGGGCTGTGGGTAGGGTGTTAGCGTCTACTAGAGGAAATGAAGGGAAAGAGGGGGCACGTACTGGATGAGGCGCATCCGCGGGCTTGCCGTACGCCCTCACAGCCATAGCTGATCGAGGAGCGAGGGAGCGGCGTGCAATGACGCGGAGGAGGGATGGGGCAGACATGACTCTTCTTGTGAGTGTTTGAGTTAGAGTGGGAGTGGGTGATGTGAGTGAATGCGAGGACGTTGATTGAATGGGGTGGTATGGGGTAACATGGGGCATGTTATATACGGGCGACGGCGCGCCTGGCCCTCCAATAGCCCATCGCCCTTTGGCCCGCGAGTACGCCGCCTGGTGTAAAGCCTAGCTCTCGAAGAGTCGGAATAAGCCCCTAGTAGCTCTGGAATAGATCGACCTAGAAGGAAGGGCGGTGTTTGTGCGTGTTAGGATCTGCGGCTGTTGGCTTGCTCTGGGCCGGGCCTAGACCGCGAGTCTCCTTTTTGCATCGAGTGTCTCCTTTTATCGACTGCCATCTCCTTGCATCCACTATCGATCGTGCAGATGTCCTTGGTACGCCGCCGCATTCACCCCGCTCCGCAAGCCTGCCGCCATGACCTCACTAGTGCTGCATCCGCTGCTCTCAATCCTAGCACGGGTGCCTCTGGCGATCGGGGGTTGTTCACGGTCTGAGTGGGGCGCCCGAGTGTGCTGTCGTCCGTGCTCCCTCTGTCATGCATATCGTTCTTTTCTCTGTCATACAGTCAACCTTTCCCTGTGGTCTCAGGCTGGTAGTACCTATCGCATCGTGCGTATCGTCTCCCATCGCGATTGCATCCATCCTCGCCACATCCACCCTCCCTGCCAGTACCTCCGGCCTTCGCCGATACTGCGTCCGCTGATCTGTTCAGTGCGACGTTTTGCTGCTGGCGATTTAGTGCCACTGAGCCATGAGCAGGGCGCTCGGATCGGCGCGCGGTCCTGCGTCGTGCGTTCTCTGGGCTCTTCGCAATCGCATCGGATTCATACTTGAATCGCGCTTCCCCCGCTCAGATCGTCTCTCCATCAGCCAAATCGTGCTTTCCCCTCCATCGACGCGATGTCACTCCGCGTCCTCCCGCCCTGTCTGCACCGCACTGCCCTCACCAGCCCTGTGACATTGCGCTACTACAACAATGGCGTGCCGCTGGTGACGTGTGAGCACGTCTCCATGCAGGGCGCATGGTTGCGCACAGCACTCCTCGACGCTCTTCCATAGTTCCACATCATCCATGCGTTTTCATCCATTTTTTCACGCTCACGCCGTGTTTTTACTCTCTTTTCATATTGTGCTTACCCGTCTGCGCCTGCGCCTTACATGAACGTCACGCCCCGTCCCGCCCTGCCAACGCCATTCTGTCTTCGCCACTGGAGCGTCCGCTGATTTGCTCAGTGCCGCTTCGCTGGTGAAGCGAGTTCGTGACATTCGGTAGGGCGCTGTGTTCGGCGTGCGTTGTGCGTTGTGCGTTCTCCTTAGGTGTCGTTCATAGTCATTGTGCTTTTTGCCGTCGCATATGCGATTATCGTGCTCATTTGTTGCGTTCATCGTTTCGTGGACCTTGCGTTCTCGGTGGCACCGCGCGTTCATTGTATTGTTTAACTTTCCAAATTTCAGCCCGTATCCGGCCTATCATCGACACCTCGTATCGTCCTTCACCTGCGAACAGGCCCATGCCCGCTCCCCGCTCCCCGCTGGTCCCCATGCCTCCGACATCGAGGCTGTCCCGCGCGCACCGTCCATTCTCGGCGCGCGGACACCCGCGGTTCCGAGCTGACATGAAAACCAGCGGGTCGCGCGAGTCTGTGCCACTGGGCGCGTTTTCATGAGACTCTGACTTCTTGAGTGGTGTTAAGACAAGATCATCTCGATCGCCTGTTTACCGTCCACTTTTTTTGAGAGAAGCTAACTCTGAGGTTTGACAGGATATCAAGACGTACACAACTCTACCCTGCTCCGCGTTCAACCCCCGATGCGTCTTGTTTAACCTCAGAGGTGTCGCTTAAATCCAGACGATACGCGTCTAGCTGTAATCGGGCCGGGTCTGTGTGACTGCCATGTACGGCGCGGTGTGGTACTCTTAGTATACAATGAGCAGTTTCTGCTAGTCAAGGACGCTCGTCCTGCCGGCAAAGAGTGACGCGACGGTGGACTCGCTCGATCGCTCGATAACAAGAAATGTACAGCTTGTCTCCCGACGTGTTCCCATAAATCATTACTATAATACACATGGTTCATCGAAGTTGCCGTGCAAATATTTACGCCACCTCGCCCCGCATCATTATCATAACGAGAACCTGCCAAACCACCATCAGCTCTCTCATTCCACGCGCTCACCACCCCCTGCCCAACGAAACACAACGCACCTAAACAACGGCGACCCCGTCCCCATCCCCGCAAACTCCGCGCGCCTCTCCTTCCCAATCCCCTCCTCCCTACACCGCCTCGCCTTCTGCTTATTGAGCCGGTCGAAATTGTACATCGCGAAGCCCGTGGTGAGGAAGGCGAGGCAGAGGCAGCCGAGGACGAACCCGTGCCCGAGGCGGTAGCGCGGTGTGTCTTGCGTGCGGTAGATGAAGGAGCCGACGATCCTAAGTGGCGCACGCGTCAGTATGTGCACTTACACACACCGATTACACTAAACGGCGAGGAAAGAAGGGAGGAAGGGAGGAAGGAAAGGAAGAACAAAACCCACTCACCCGCCGACGTTCCCACAACTACTCAACATCCCCACAATAATCCCCTTCTTCACATTCCCGCCCGCGTTCCCCGCCGCCCACGCCAGCAAAAGCGGGATCGTCGGGAACGACCCGCACGTCGCGAGGACCGTCCCCGCGTACCCCACGCCCGGAAGGTCACTGGGGCTGGTGGAGAGGAGGAGGGCGTACCCGATGATCCCGAGGAGGGTGGTGCCCATGACGAAGGGCCCGCGCATGTGTGCGCGGTCGGAGAGGACGCCGAGGAGCATGGTGGTGGCGCAGCCGGCGGCGTAGGGGGGGATTGTAAAGCTATTTCGCATGAGTAAGGGGTCAATTGGGGAGAGGGAGAGGGAGAGGGAGGGAGGAGGGGGAAAGGGACGTACAGCTGCACATCAGAAGGCTTCGAAATCCCCAGGTCGCTGATGATAGTCGGCAGGAACAGCGCGACCGAGTACACCGTCATCAGCTGTCTGTCCGTACACCCGCTTCAGCCCAGTCCACCCCAATGAAGATGATGATGGGGAAATAGGGAAATAGGGAAAAGGGGGAGGCGCACCCAGCGTAAATGACGCACAAAGTCCACGACAGCGGGTCGCGCAGCGTCTCCCACACGAAGCGCCACTCGAAGCGGAACGGCTCGCCTGTGGTGTCGCGCCGCAGCACGTCGAGCAGGTGCGCCTTCTCCGCGGGCGTGAGGAATTTCGCGGTTTCGGGCGACTGTTTGTGTGGGCGGGATGTCCTGGTTAGAGATGCGGGCGCGAAGAGAGGATGCGGAAACGTACGTCGGGCAGCTTCCAGTATGCGAGGACGGCGAATGCGACCGTCACTGGAATGGGGTCTTAGCATGTATGTACAGAAGGCACGGCGATGTGGTGGACGGAGTACTCACTGAGGCCCTCGAGGAGGAACTGCGCAGCGAAGCAGCTCAGATTGGCAGTAGATTTTCGGAGAGACCACTCACTATCCAAGCCCACCCGCGAAGGCCTCCGATTCTGCGTAAAAAGATGGTCAGGCCACCGCCACGCACGAAAACGACTTGAAAATAGATTGCCCCACCCGTCCATCTTCTCGATGGCGAACGCCAACAGCCCGCCAAAGGCACCTGCCCACCCGCGTCAGATCGCGCAGCGCACCATGAACCATAAAAGCACGAGAATTACCTGCAACAGTCGCGTTCGACCTTGCAAATCCGTCAGGCCGCGTGAAATTACTAGTGTCGTCGACGTACCAGTACAAAGCAAACGGTCTCGCCTGGTCCTTCTTGCGGTACCACAGCGTCACATAGTACGCCACGGCGGGCGCAAGGCCTGCTTCCGTCACTCCGAGGAAAATTCGGGCGCTAGTGCGTATGTTGAGCAATGCATTCAAGATAAAAAAGTGCGTGAACAGAATGGGACGGACATGAGCAGCCCGTGGTAGTTCTTCACGAACGCCATAGACAGCACTGCAAATCGAGATCATGCTCAGACACCTCGGTTCACCCAAAAGGCGTGATTGGGATGCATACGCACTGACGACGCCCCACGCTACCATGATCCCCGCAACTGTGGAACACAGGTTGGCAATTGGAGTCAGGATACGGTTGGCGGTTTGTGTAAACACACGTACTCCATGTCGAAGGCGTCATGAGCTTCATGATGACATTACTGCAGGGCACGTCTATCAGCTACGCACGAGGAGCGCGATTGCGATGATCTAGGACTGACCATGGTACTTCCAGGATGCTGTACGGGATCTGCGAATGGCTTTAATCAGTGCGCAGTTTCGTGAGCGGTGTGCGCCACAAAACACACGAAGTGCGCAGAGCGCACACTCCAAGCTGCACGTGCGAAAGTGAGGTGGCACTCACGAAGAACACGGCGGCGGCAAGCTGGTACCGAGTGCCAGTCAGGTGCAGCTCGGTAGCCATTCCCGCGACCTTCAAAGTTCAGCACCATGAGGACTTAGATCAAAAGACGCGCAAGAACCACCGGGCTCACCCGTGCATTTCCTGCAAGAACGTCCATACAGTATTATCCAGTCAGCACAGCGCACGGGTACATTAAATGGTGCATGCCTATGTTCCCGCGATCTCTGCAGAAAAGATGAGGCGCCCGCGCCAAGGGAACATACGCGATATGGATGGAACGTACAGAAAGCTGCAGAGGTAGAGGATGGCGACCAGGGGAAGCACGTTCCAGTCGACTTTGCGGCGCACGCGCGGGTCGACCTGCGGGACCTCATCTGCGTCTGCGCCCTCGTCCAAGGATTTCGACGTGGGCGTGCCGGGGTCAGGCGCCTCCGCGTCAATCGGCGTCTGCGTCTTCCACTCCTTTTCAAGCAGCTCGGACATGGCGAGGTACAGTAGGAAGGGGGCAGGTATGGAGATAGGGATAGCAGGAACCCCGGCGTCGCGTGCAGTTAAGTGGTCCTCAACTCGCCCAGGCACGCCCCGTCGCAGCTAACCGTCTGCGATCTGCTGGCGCTGAATTCCTTTTCGTGGGCCGTAGTTTGCGAGTATACTTAGGCGCGCGCCCTATGTGCCTGGGAAATTAACGCCCGGGCGAGTAGGCGGCTCGGGGATCAGGAAGGGAGTGGCCCCAATAGCATCAGAATTTAGAGAACCGGGCGTACACACGGACCCATCTGACATGGGTCGTGGCGCCGCAACCAGGGTTCCGCAGACCAGCTTGAATTAGACGATGACCGATGCTCGCAAAGACGTCCACGATTAGTGGGGGTCGTTTAATTAACCTTGTAAGTACAAGTATACGTTGTCAAGATGGGAGACTCACTGATCAGATACGAAGACCTACAAGGGGGCGCGTGTATCGATGGAAATGCTGCATGCTCATTGCTGGGGATTGGGTATTGATATCGCGCCGCAAAACCTGCATCTGCCTGCAAGTCCCGCCTGAATCGGCCTTGGGCTTTGTCTCACGACGATACCGAGAGATACCGACCGGGGATCGTGAATGTGTTGAGCGCGAGGAGCAGGAGCGACATGCCAGCGGCATGGGCAAGATTAATCGGGGTTCTTCGCAAACGGCATTCCGCTGTACGTTATGTCTGGCTTTTTGCCTTCTATGTAATCATGATATCTTACGACTCAAGTAAGCGATTGCATCCTCAATCCACGTCGTCTCATTCGTGGTATCTTTGCTGGAAATATGAATGACGGTCAAGTAGAGAAGCGCGATAATACACCGGGACGACGTACCTCAAGGCCTCATGACTCAGCTCTAGCAGAGCTCGATGCCAGCCCTTACCTGTCCTTGAAGCTTGAAGGTCCTTACTATCTGAGCAGTAAGCAATCAAGATTGTGAACGTAAGGAGGATACATAAAGTCAATAGGGCAGTCGTTACATGGCAATGACATGGCGATCTTTCTTGCCGATTGAATACTGATATCGACGGCCGCCCTGCAGCCGGTACGCTCTTTCCATTTCGACAGGAGGAAGTTCAGTCTCCACGGCACCGTCATCCAGCGCCTGCCTTCGCCCGCAGACGTTTTGTTTGCCTAAAAGTCGCCCGTGCACGAATGGACGGACGCCTGCTCTTCCTTCCCGTTCTTAGCATGCATACGCCGGACAGCCCGTCCTGAGTGTATTATAAGGACACCCTCTTCTGACCAACCAGTGACACCACTATATACTGATCTCCCACCCACGGTTCCCCGAATCCCCTGTCCTTACAGAAAACACACGCTGTGGGTCGAGACTGATCCCCGCCGCGCGCCTGTGCGGTCATGGACCCCTTTGTGCAGATAAAGAGTATGTCGGAGCCCTGAATTTCAGTGTAGGATTTAGCCAGGGCGCTAATGGCATGGGGCAGTCGCAAGTGTGGTCTTAGCCGTACCCGTGGTGGCTGCGACATCGTATCGCATATACATCCGGCGGTGGAGGATATGGTGGGACGACGGCTTTGCGTTTCTGGGCATGGTCAGTTTTTGTGTTTCTCGCCTAGTGGCTAGCAGTATCTAATCATCCACATCGACTTTCCAGCTTGCGTTCTTGGTGCAGATCGCCGCCGTGTTCATGCACATACACCGGCCAAGTAAGTACCAGGACGTGACCTGGGACCGCCGTTGCTGGTAGGCTGACGAGGACGCACGTTTATAGATAGCCTATCATGGCTCAGCAGAGTGGCATCGTACTACATGATATCCACGAGCTTCTATCTCATGATCTGGTACCTCTCCAAGCAAGCTCTGTTCCTAGCTTTCGCTGACTGCGTTCTCGCGAAAGGTCCGCGCGCCTGTCCATCATATTCTCCGTTGTGCGCATCGACCCGAGCGGGTACCGACGGCGGAAGCTGTACATCTTCATCGTGCTGTTCTTCCTCGCCTTGATTCTGCTGTTTGTGCAGCTGTTCATCGTGTGCGAGCATCAGCCCGGGTGGAAGGACGCGCATAATCCGCAGGTATGGCTATGCACGATGAATTTGTCTAATGAGTACTTCAACTCATTGAGATCTATCTCAACAGTGCACATTGACGCGGTTGATCGCCATATCCCAGCTCACGAGTGCGTTTCTCGGCTCACGAACACAACCAGTGTGCTAACAGTAATCCATCTACAGCGGATGTCGTAGCCGACTCCATCCTCCTCTGGTCCCCGCTAAAGATCCTCTCGGGCCTCGACGACAAAGTCCTCCGCCGGCGCCTCATGATCATCTTCTCAACCTGCATCGCCACGACCATCGTCTCCCTCGTGCACGCGGTCTTCATCCTCGAGGATGAAGGCGTGAAGGTCATCCTCGTCGCCATCGTCGAGGTACGCCCCCCACTCACCCACGCACGCCCCCCTGACTGACTGACTTACTCGCTTACTCACTGATTGATGAATGGATGGATGATGGTGGATGAACGGCTGGAATAGAACGGCGTATCGCTGCTGGTGTGCAACGTGCCCGTCGTGGTCACCGCGACGCTGCACCTGCGCGGGACGTCCCCCGCCGAAAGCACCGACGACGGGCGGCCCTCGACGTTCATCCGCTTCGCCTCCCTCCGCCTGCGCACCACCGACACCGACGCATCTTCCTCGTCCCAGTCGCAGTCGCAAGACCGCGGCCCGGTGTTCACGGAGATCACGCTCCCGACGACGACGTACTCCGAGGCGGCGACGCGGCAGGACGGGAAGTACAGCGAGGACGCGTCTGCGCCTGGTCGCACGGAGGTGCCGAGGCCACGGGAGGGCTCGAGTGCGAAGGCCGCGCGCGATCGGACTGGGTCTGCTGTTGCATGAGATAGGACTCTTACTATTAGCACACGCATTGCACATAGTGTTTGCATGGCCCCCGTTGTTTCGTCTGCGCGTATATGTTATATATATGCTTTTAAGGCGCCTATGTAAGTAGAGTCGTTGTTTGTCACAGTGCTGTTCATACCATGTCGTCTAGCTATACCACCTAATGCGTCACCATGCACATATGCTCGGCCGTCCCAAAACTTGTATTCCCGAATCCAACCCGATGCACCATAATGCCACCTTACCCGTACAATCTGCCATTCTAGAACACACCGTACTTGCTATATATTGCCACCCTCTACTACTGTACATTTCCTTTGGAGTAGTTTACTACACTACCCACGCACCTTAGCTCTAGTTGGCTTGCGCGTTACAGAATTCATCATCATCATCATCTAGCTATACCACAAGTTGAATAATGTAACTCCTGTGTTGTTTGCTACTTCTCCCCGATGCCCGTCGAATTCCTTCGGTGTGGAAGAGTAAGGTGAAACCTTCTGGAGAAAGGTTTAATGGGTTCGTACTGAGGATTGCACACCGATGGTGCCCGAGCTTCAGAGACACTGCTATGCAGGTGAAGACTTGACCGGTAGCAGTTATATTGCAAATGATTATCTCTACTGGCAGAAGCCCCGAAATCATCAGTGTGGAGCTCTGGAAAAACATTAGACGTACTGCAAAAGGGGAACTGGCTCGATGTACCATATAGAGCTATCAACACCAAGGCTGATAGGATACCTGGCCAACGTTCAGACAATAACCAAGTGGAGGGGCTCGAGAAATCAGAGAGAGAGGTATCGATGAAGTTGAAAAATCGGTCGATAGATACACGAGCTCCAGCTGCCTGCTGGGGTGCACATCATCATCACGCTACAGCCGCGATAGGATACAATGAGTAAGAATCACAAAAGTAGGCATCCACCCATCGCCAAAGCAGTTCCCAAACCCAAAGTCCAATGGCTCACACACGCCGCCGCCTCGCCCGATGTATGCAGACATCACAGCCCGTACGCATCCACGATGGCCGCAGGGGCATGTACGCGAAAAGGGGTACGGGCGAGGACGTGCATGGTGGACGGGGTGGGGAGGTGCGGTGGGCCCTCTGGACTTTGAGCGGAAGGCGCTTTGTGCGACGCAGAGCACATTGTACAGGGCTTGTGAGCGTTGCAAGGCGAGCCTACTCATCCGAGATTTTTCCCCAGGTCCGCTGCGCGGAGACAGACCAAGACGAGAAAACTGGATTGTGGCGCAGCGTTCAGCGGCGTCATCTTGTTATGCTGTCCGCTAAATCATAAAGATATTGAAAGGTCAAAACGGATGGGTAGCGGGCGCTTTACCGCATGAAAATAAGCGCAGACGCAGACGCAGACGCTTGTGAGAATACCCGCAGATCGACGAGTACGACGCCTGCAAGTTTCACCACCGAACGATCCCCAAGAGCGCGTCGGCGGAACACTGATGAGGCCACCAGCGAGAGTCCGTGTAGTAGGCTCTCTGAAAGAAAAGCGGGCTGATAACTTTGAAAAATGGAAACAGGACATACCATGCAAACCTGCATCCTCGGCCGCAGCCGCAGTCCACCGGAGAAATTGACACCCACGCACATTACATCGCACGACACTGCGGCCTGCCAGCTCAGAGCGGGTCTTTTCCAAGGTGTCGAGGTCGAGGAACGATTAAGCGTATACGGGTCCAGAAAAAGGGCCCAGGGCGTGGAGTGGAAAAATCCACTGCAACACAGTGCTCTGGAGAGCGATCGCGGGCACTGATTGGAGGGAATGAAGCACGAATGCCTCTGCGCATCCGAGGTATCCCCGGGGCCGTCGTGGGATACGTACGATCGCTGCGCAGAAACGCGTGCTGGTTGTCTAGGGCTGCGAGATGGGTGGACGAGTCATCCAAATGCTGAGTGGTGGACCGGGATGCACGGATAAACGCAAACAGTGAAAGCACACATGATCCGATATGGTACTCGTGCATGGGGAGCTCACTGGCAGCGATGGAGCATGCGACCGGCCACGCATCCACGGACGTGGGCCTCTGGAGCCTGTGCGGCCACTTTGGTAGCAGCATGATCGAAACGGATCTTGAAGGCAACGAACAGCATCTATAGCATGTACCTGCAACTATAGCATGTACCTCCCGGCTAACACGATGCAGTGCTACATTGCCCTTGCAGTACCGTCTGGTCTGTAAGTGCTGTAAAAAGGGTGTGCGGGATGAGTCGCCGTTGTGGGGGCTATCCGGCGGGAATGGCTGGAGCGGCGAGAAAAAAAGGACAGATGAGTCGATGAGGCAAAGTCGAAATCGATGAAAATAATACGGGCGCCTTGTGAGTACGCGCGCGCGGTCCGGGTGCCCACGAAACATGAAAACATATGGATTCAATCGCTCTGTTCACGGTCTAGCACCCTCTGTGTACCTCTAGAGTGCGGCGCCATGTAGTAGCTGCGGGCGGATATGACTGTACGGAGGTCGAAACAAAGGAGGAAAACATGAAACGGGAAACAGTAAAGGCCTCAGCCGAGAGATAGGGGCTAAACACGGGTCTCGCCCCCGGAACGAACAGGAGCGCCAAAACTGCCCAGTGTGAAGTCGTCGAAATTCGTCTAAATCAGCCTCAACTCTCTCCTGGCACCGCTCCACCATATTTCACCTTTTCTTTCATTGTTTATTGCCTTTACGCCCCTACCAACAACAGCAGTGTACCCCCTAGGGTGCTGCCATGTCTAATTACCTGCCCGTTCTCCTCGTCTCCGTAAACCAAAGCGCCATCCCAGACGACTCCGCCGTGTCGACGCGGCCACAGGGCCAGGTCGATTACCTCTCCCACGACTGGCAGGAGGAGGACGTGTGGCGGTCATGGCGCAACATGACCCGCCAGAAGAACGAGATCGCGAACGGCATGCGCTTGGAAAACGCTTCCTGGCGCACCTGGTGGAAACAGCGGAATAAACTCAAGACCGTCACGCCAGAAACACTAAACTGGTGAGTTTTTTCTCCTATAGTGAGAAGGGCTGTTGCGTGTCGGAGCGTTGGGGAGGTGCCTGTGCAAGTGTCGTATACGCGCAAACGATGGTTTTGTTGCTTATCGCTGGCTACGATTTTGCGCCATTTTATTCGTTTTCAATGTAGGCACCCCCGTTCAAGGTTATCGTCGACCACAGGATTGTGCCCCGTTCGTCTCTTTTATTCGCTACATTCCTCCTCTTGTCTCCATTTCCCAACCGCTCAAATATCCACCTCGCTAACAATCTTATCAGGCTAAAAGACTCAGACGTAACCTGGCTCTACGGCCCGCTGCACACCGCCGTCGACTGGGCCCCGCCCCCCAAACCGCCCCCAGTACCGACGAGCGTAGACGACAAGAAACCCAACGCCAACGCGCACCACCACGACATGCTCGACCTGCACATGGGCGCCGGGGGGATGAAGCCCATTCTGAAGCACCGTAGCATATCAGAGCTCCTCACGCACGATCTCCCCAGCCCGCGCTTCTCTCCCCTCCCCTCTGACGACGAGGACGAGGACGAGGAGGGAAATGGGGGTAAGGAGGGGAAGGGGTGGGCGGCGCACGAGAACGATATGCACGAGCGGAACCGCACGGTGAGCGCGAACGCGGGGCCGCCGAACCGCCCGTCGCTATTGCACACCAAGAGCGACACGCACCTCGTGCGCCTCACCGGCCGGAAACACTCAACACATACACACGCGCCGAGCCTGGGTGCTATCAAGGAGGGGGCGGCGAATGGGGAGGCGCAGCTGGAGGACGCACGGCCGATTAAGCTGAAGCGCGAGAGTAATGACAGCAGCGAGGGCACGGCGAAAAGGCGGCATATCAGCTTCAACACGTTCGTCGAGCAGTGCATTGCCATCGAGAAGCCCAAGCTCGCTTCCCCTTCCCCTGGCGGTGCGTACTCGTCGATGTATAAGGCGAAGCACCTGGGCGATGATGATGGGTGAGCTCCTTCTGCTGGGTACTAAAGAGCGGTATACTGACATTTTTTTGGGGAAAGATACGAGGAAGATGTGGAGAGCGACTCCGTAGACGAAGACGAGTCTCTACCGCGCCACCAGCCCCTCGACTCGCCGCCCTCCAACTCGGACGACGAAGAGGACGAGGACGACATCCTCGAAATGCGCCGCAGCGCCCCGCGCTCCCCGCGCCTCTCCCTCCCCCGCTCCTCCTCATCCTCCTCATCCTCCTCCGCCTCCAGCCGTTCCATGCACTCCGTCTCCGGGCGACCCATATCCGCGTCAGTGTCAGGCCGTTCGATGTCCTTCGCCGTCCCCCTCGTGCGCCAGGTGAGCGCGGACAAGCCCCACGTGACGATTGCGCCGATCGCGCCGACGATGCTGAAGACGACGGGCGTGGGGAACGGTGCGGGGTACGGGTACGATGAGGATGAGGGGGATGGGGATGGGATGCGGGAGTATCAGGGGCAGGGGTATTCGCACTCCTACACCAATTCGCACACTAATGGCACTGGGCGCGGTAGTGGTAGTGGCGTGAACGGCCGCCCGGTGGAGCTGGTGTACGTGCCACCGCTGGGGAGTAACTACAGCGTGCCGAGTCCGCGGCGGATGAGCCCGAGCCCGGAGGAGGTGTTCCACCATAAGGGGTCGTTCGGAGGCGTGGAGAGGGCCCAGCAGACGCCGCCGCAGATCTTCGAGCAGCCGCTTGTGAGGAGTCCGCCTGGCCATGAAGGAGAGGACGCGTACGACTACTTCAAGGGCCCGGACCTCGGCGAGGACTTTGGCGCGCGCAGGGAGCCGAGGCGGAGTTATAGCGCGAGCAAGTTGGGGAACGGGTATGGGAATGAGGTGCGGGAGGACGATGAGGACGGGCTCGGCGAGGGCGTGGTCACGTATAGCGATGGACGGGGGCGCGCCCCGGAGGTGGTGGTGAACGGCGTCGTCGGTGGGATCGTTGAGGAGGCCCGCTCACGATCGCGCTCTCGCTCACGCACACCCTCACCCCAGCAGGCCTTCTCCCCACCGAAAGCCTCTTCACCACCACAGTACGCGCCCACACTACCGCCGCCCTCAGCGAGCGTAGCCATCGCCATCCCGCGCTCGAACTCCGCGAACGCGAATATGGAGGGCGGGTCGCTCCTCTCGCCGGACGACGCGCACCCCGGGCGTGGGCGCACGGCCTCGTTAGACCGCGGGCGCGGGTCGTCTTCGACGGAGCCCCGCGGCCGGTCTACCGCGCGCTCGTCGTGCTCGGACCGCGAGCGCTCTACCAGCCGCGGGACGAACTCGCCATTCGGCAGCATCTCCCCTGACTCTGGCGCCGTCAAGCCCGCGTATGTCGGCGGGTCGCGTCTGCGGAGACGGGAGGGCGGGCGGAGTATTAGCGAGAGCCTGAGCCCGGACGACGGTCGGGCTGCTCGGAACCCGGTGGTGGTGGAGGTGGCGTCGGCGTCGAGTTCGAGTAGCTCATCGTCGAGCACGGTGAAGCCGGATTTGGCGCTGGATGAGGTGGACCTCGCGAGTCTGGGGATCCCGGAGGCGATTCCGGAGGAGAGCGAGGAGGAGCAGCAGCGGTCGAGGCATCCGACGCCGTCGAATTCGCCGACGCATGGGTTTAGGACTATGTCCACTCCCACATCAGCAGCACCGATATCGATACCGCAGCCGTCTTCGCCTATTAGTATATCGACCTCGACGCGGTCTTCTGCGAATGGCACGATGAACGGCCGTAGTCCGCCTTCTAGTCCACCGACTAGTCCGGGGGGCACGAAGGTTGACAGTACCCTCGTGGGCCGCGCTGTCGATATTGTCTCTAACGCCGGCACCTTTCTAGGGTCTATGTGGCATTAATCCGCTGCCCCGCCCTACCCACCTGCCGCCTCACCTCCCATCTACCCTCTTAACTCCACTCCACCCCCGTGTCATATATCATGCGCCTCCCTATCTATGAACTCATCCCCTGTGTATTACAGATGCATTGCGTGCGTGATTTTCCGCCGCACACCTCCTACCCCCACACCTCTACTCGCTTCCATGTCTCCCATGTCCTCATATGCCTCCCACAACAGCACTCACTCCTCATGGTCATCTCTGCACGGGCTTCTTTTGGTCTACATCATTGGTTTTCAAGGTCGTGTCTCGGACGGCGCTGCATCATTCGTCTTCCTCCCCATCTCCCACAACTTTTCCATTTCACTTTGAATCCTTCTTTGCATCGCTTCTGCTTTTCTTTATCCGTCTCCGCTATTCCAGAACTGTTCCTTATATTCGTCAATTTATATATCTCTCCCTGCCTCGATTCGATACCATACTGATCCCTACCCTACTAAACCTTGGACCAGAGTCGCATGACATTGTTCGATATGTGTGTGTCTATCTCGTACATTCGTACATTGCTCTCGACGTGTGGTTCGTGTACAGACTGTATTTATCTATCTACATAGGTGAATCGTGTATAGAATCAGACGGTGTTCTGTTGCATGTTACACAACACATCCTAGCCAACTAAGCTGCGAATGCTGAATTCTCATTGGGCGTACTGTCGACTTGCAGGCGCGCCCTGCTGTGTATGACACTGCATGTGGTCGAGTGAAAGCCCGTGTATTCATGCATCTAGAGGGATTCCTATGGGGGACTACAGTGTAGCCCACGTCCGCGTCCCTGGCGCCGTCCTCGAGCAAAACATCGTTCCTCGCACTTAACCTCGCTCACGCAGTGTACCAGCAGTGGAATCGTAGCACTCTAGTTGATTATTATTCTCCGTGATATATGGTTCTACAAATACTCTGCGCGTCCCCTCCGCGAGTCCGCGATAGTGTGTCGAAAACGAAAATACAAGTCTCACAACAAACTCAGGCCTTCGGTGCCCGCACGTACTTCCGCCTGTACTTCTGGTCGACGCTCTCCAGGTAGTATGCGCCCGGCCAGATGTTCTCCACCAAGCCCTGGGGCGTGTACGATACCGCGTTGTGGTTCTTCTCCCGCAGCTAGAGTGATGGTTATGTTAGTGGGGATACGGCACACTGAGGACACGGGAACTCACGTTCAGCGCATCAACGTATGTCTGGCAAGGCACGACCTCCATGTTCGCGAGGCGCGGGAGCAAGTCCATCTTGTCCCTCATCTCGCTCGTGTCGCCCTTCACCCTTAGCGTGAAGAAGCTCGCCGCACACCCACTGCCAAACGCGAACAGCGACACGCGCTTGCCCTTCAACTCAGCCGGCTCGACGGTCGCGAGCAGCGACGCAAGGCAGCCGTACAGCGACGCGGTGTACATGTTCCCGAGCCTCCTCGAGCACGCCATCCCGGGGCCGACCTTCGTCTTGAACGCGTCCTTCGCGGCGGTGATGAACGTCTTCTCGATGCCCTTGTCCGTGACGGACGCGTCGTACGACGCTGCGAGGATCGTCTCGGGCGAGGGGACGTTGGCGAAGGCGGGAGCAGAGGGAGAGGCGACGAAGTCGTTGTACACGAGCCGCGCGTGGCCCTTCTGCGTCTGCTTGCCGTACGGGCTGTGGAAGATGTGGTAGTCCGTGCTGTCTAGCGAGAACGCGGCGGAGGCCTTGCCGTTGGTGTGGCCGTTGCCGTTGGCGTGGCCGTTCTGCTGTGCCTTGAGCGCCTTGGCGGTCTTCTCCTTGAAGGCCTGGTATGCGGCGTCGAGCGCAACGATGTAGGTCTTGACGGAGAGCGGGCCGTCGACTTCGGGGTACTCCGAGTCGAGCTTGGGCTTGTAGAAGTCGTAGGTGTTGGCCATGTAGTTGCCGTGGATGGCTGGGATAGGCACATGTCAACATCCGGACCACACGGTGTCAGGAAAACAAAAAGCCGATACGGGCGGGAATCAAAAGTGGGCGAAAAATGGAGAAACTTACGTTCGAATACGACTGGTGCGTTGGGCCCGATGAGGATGGCGGCAGCACCAGCGCCTCCTGCTGGCCGTGCGGCACCCTCGGCGTAGATGGCGATATCGCCGACGACGACGATGGCATTGCGGCCGTCCCAGGAGCTCGACTCGATCCAGTTAATGGCGTTGAACAGCGCGGCGGTCGAGCCGTAGCACGCGTTCTTCGAGTCGATGCCCTCTATGTCGTGGTTGCCGGACGCGGCGAAGAGGTCCATGAGCGTCGTCTTGACGGACTTGGACTTGTCGATGATGGTCTCAGTGCCGACGTCGATGCGCCCGATGGATTTCGGGTCGATGTCGAAGCGCTCGAGCAGGCCAGATACGGCTAAAACGCTCAACGTTAAAAATAGCTCCAGGGACGCGAAAAAAACAACATGCCATTCAACGCGAAGGAGTTTATGTCCTCGCGGTCGTCGCAGCAGGCCATGAATTCCTGGCCGAGGCCGATGGTGTATTTGCCCTTGGGCACTCCGTCGAACTCCTCGAGTTCCGCCTCCGAGATGCACTGCAAACGAACGAACGAGGTTCAATGAGCGTGTTGTTCCAGCACGCGTCTTGTGACTGCTGTATGCTCACTCTGCGGGGAAAGTACACGTCCAGCGCGAGCACGCCGACGTCTTTAGGACGCGGGGTGTCTACGCTCACGAACGAGTCGGTGTTTACGGGGGCGACCATTGCGGCTGTATAGGATGTTATGGGGGAGCTGCAAGGGTATGTTTTCGGAGGAAAGGAGGGTGATGATGGGGGGAAACAAAAAGAGCGCTGTTTTATAGGATGAAATGAGGTGAAACGAAGCGGGAAAAATTGTGATCGAGAGAGGGACGAATATGGTACGATTCGGGTCTATCAAGTCGGTCTGACCTCCGCGGTGGCGCAACCTGAACCACTCCCGCAACATCCTCAGACGGCCGTTCGCCTCCTGCGCACCGCCGCTTTTGTCTCTCTGCCCATTCAGGCACTTTTATCGTTTTATCGTTTATCACTGGTCTCACTTGGCTAGATATAACAGCAAATTGGCACCAAAACCGAACGCCGGCGCGATTTTTTGGCGGAATCTTCGATCCAATGGCACGTCTGTAATTGTCCTCATGTGTGCTGCCGAATGACCTTGTTATCGTAAATCTGCGACGGCGTTTAGCCTCGTTGGAATCATACACCGGGTACCGTGTTCGTCAGCCTCCAACCTTACCGCGTTAACGCGTCTCCCACTGCCCATCAGACGCACATCAGACGCGAGTGCCTTCAGTCAGAATTCTCCGTGATACAAGCGATACATCGTTCGATGGATGAGAACGGTATACACCTCGGTCATCTGTGTACACATCACCGGGATACTATATGTATGTGCGCTCCAGCTTCGATACTATTGCCATCAACACTTTCAAATTCTTCTGCCTCGCATCCAACAGGTGTCGCTCTCTGAAGCAACTGACCCCCGTCGCACGCTGGCCACTTTACCTCATATGCTCTGCGCAAGGCTGAACGTGTACTATTTAGATTGCCTCCTGCACCTCGGCTGAAGCTACTTGTACCTCTTGTACCAAACGCCAAGTCGACGTGACCCAATTTTCGGGCATGTTATCGATGTACTCTCCTGCAGGCCCTATTGTTACGTGGGCCACGGCATAAAGGAGGGCGAACGAAACATGGCGTATTGACAAGGCCCACTGGAGATGGATCGTCTTATCTCGGGCGTTGAAACGCCCACATAGATAAGATCTGTTGATCGCTAGCGTCGATAATCATCGCCGAATTTGGCGGCGCATTTGCGCACATATTTATGGAGAAAACATTGCAGGTATGGGCGCCGTTATATCCCGGTGAGGATTGTACAGAGACGAAGGGCGACGGCGCGCTAACGGCGTTGAAGTGGTACGATCACTTTACGTGTGTGGATACAGTACGCAGTGCGTGGATCAGTGACCGACTCGTTTACTTATTGTTGTTCACCTCTATTCCTTGAGTATATGAGATGTTTAGGCATCAGAGTTGAACGTTGAATATGTGCCTATGCTCAGGCGAACGTTCATCCAAAATCCTTGAGCTCGAGCGGTGTCGCCGAGGATATTTGTACCTATTTGTACATCACTGGGAAGCGCCACAATCGCGACAGACGCGTCGCTAAATTTCCAATTGTCTCTGCACCTCTTCCGACTGTCCATAATAGACGCTGCCATTGCTGCAGACCGCTATAATGTGGAGTAAATTTCCGTAAAACAAAAGGACTTTCAAGACCAAGGTGCCCAAATCCTTTTGTTCCTCCTTTTCTGCGTCCTACTCGGCTCGATGTGAGCTTAACAGTGCTCGCTGGCACAATTGGCTGTCCTCTCCGAAAACTGGTGAGAACCAATCGCGCTTGTCCAGCTGTGGATAGTGTACGTATAACTCCAGTTGTAGGCGGGTATATATCCTCTATCGACGTGAGGTACCTGGTAAGCATTCCGCCTCGCCTCCCGTTCCCCGCATTTGAAATTTCCAAACGTCGTTGACGACACCCACTATCTTTAATCAAACCCCACCACCTACACTCCTTAATCCATACCCCATACCCCACCCCATCCAACCCACCCACCCCCGCACCAATAATGTCGTACCCCGCCACACCCCAAACGCACACGCACGCCGCCGCGCCCTCCCCATACGCCCAATTCACGATCCCCGCCCACCAGTCCCCGCGCGACGTGCACATGGCTTACGCGGATCTGCGCCAGGCGCTCCGCCCATCCACGGGACCTCGCAAGCAGCAAGGGGCTCAGGGGAGCGGTCGCTCATCAGCGGCGTGAGTACGAGTACGCTGCGGCCGCTTCCCCCCACTACGGGCACACGCAGAAATACGCCGTAATCCTGGACTGTATTGGCCAGTGGGCACTTACGACTCGCTCCCGGGACGTCTGGTTTTGGGAGATCGCTGGACGACGGACGGGCGTTTAAAACCGCTACGAATGGCATAGATGCGAGGCAGTATGCATGTTTCTTCTTCTTTATAAAATGGACTCAAAATGTATTACTAGTAGACCTTCATGTATCCCCTGTGTTTCAATCTTTCACGCTGTATGCTATGCACTGTATGTAGATAATTGTAATTTGGAGACTTGAGAGGAGGAGGCGTCGAGTTCAGCCACTTTCATGTTCAGCCACCAGGCGGCCCTCCTTATCTTCAACGTCGACGTCCAACGTCCAACGTTCTGCTTTGTCGCTACTGTCACGGCTCTCCAGTGTACCATGACCGTCCTGGGACCTGCAAGTCGTAGGCCCCATCGAAGTTCGAAACAGCTATCAAGTTTATGGCAACGGAGTCCTAGCCATGCGCAGTCTGACCACTCGGACGTCTTGAATGCTGCAAGACGACCATATCGGTGAACCTGATAATGTCCTTCTAGGGCCTAATCTCGTGCGGTACTATAGATCGCACGGAGAGTAGACTACGTCGCAGGAGGCCTTTGATCCTCCGTGTCGAGAGCTTGATCAGGCTGTCATGTCGCGACGAGTTTGTGTCAGTGCGTGCATACATTATGTGCAATCATGTCGCAAGCATCGCTTGCGAGGAGTCTCTGATCATTGAAGTCGATTACTTGCTCATTGACGATGATGATGGTATGTATCCACTGCTTCTTCACGCTCGCTCACTCTTTTCCGTTTCCTGTAGGACGTGATCGTCTGCGCACTGTGGCCCTCCTCTTTCCCAGTTAGATTCTAGACCAGCTTGAACCTTTCCTGCTGGACATGTTATTTTAATTCGGGCTGCTTGTCCATATAACGGCGGGTACGGCTGACTGACGCCACCCCCAGTCAGCCACAGACAGAAAGACCCGAAAGCGATATACGGACGTCGTTCAGAGACGCTTCTACAGGTTACCCTCCATCGCAAAGGATGCGGCTCCTCAAGATTCATCGCCGAACCAATTCTCAACCTGTCGATGTCGCTCCTGGAATCCAAGTCAAACGGCAAGTCACTATCCATGGTACCACGACGACTGCAAGCCACGATACAGTGGTCCCTACGAGCATACGCAGCTCCTCGCCCACTGGTGACGATATTGAAGACGGAACCGCGCCGCTGACAGCCAACGCATCGAAGGCTCGCATCAAGGAGCTTGAGGCACTCGTCGCACAGCTTGAGGAAGCTAACCGCGGCTGGAAACAAGACTGCCAGGACACCCGCAACGAGCTCCTAGCCATCCGCGTCGACTTCTTCTCCGCGCGCCAAAAGGACCGCGCGCTCGAGGCCGAGCGCAGGGCCCTCGAGGACAAGATCGGCACGCTCGAGCGCGTCGTGTCGCAGTTCGAGAACCTCGTCGCCTTCATGGTGGACATCGGGCTGCACGAGCCCGTCCTCTCGGACACGCGCAGGCTCTCCATGACCATCCAATCTGGGCAGTCCGCGGACGACATGCTCGTCGACGCGATCAAGTCCGCCGCCGCGCAGCCTGAGAGCCCGTGGGCAAGGATCATGCCTGCAATCACCGGCCCGCGCACGCCGGAGCAGTACACGTCCGCGATCAACATGACGCTGAAGGCGAGGAAGGAGCTCTCGGAGTCGAAGGCGCTCGTACAGTTCTGGAAGAAGACCGCGCAGGAGGGCGACGAGCACGCGGATGTGATCACCCCGTCGCCGTCGCAGCTTCCGCTCGCGCTCGAGCGCCTCGATCAGGGACGACAGACCGCTGTGGACGATCTTCTGGCGCAGCTGCACCGCGGGGAGCGGCCGAGACTTCGCTACGTCCATGGGTCGGAGACTGAGGCTGATCTCCCTGAAGCTGATACTACTCCAAAGGCCAGCCACCCGAAGAACACTCCTGCAGACATGCCCGACGTTTTCACTCCTCCTGATCTTGGAGTTGCCGCAGAGAAAACTCCCGAGTCCCCTGCTTTCTCGTCCAATTTCGCTACGGAAACTGTACCCACACCGCTGCCGAATCTAGTTAAGAAAGACGTGGACAAACCGCCCAAGCAATCACCTATGAAAACCAAATCGGCGCATCGGTTCTCTATGCACATTGTCGACCCGAACGACACGAGTATCCATGCAGGCGAAGATTCGTACTCGCTTTTGAGCTTGGAACATCTGCCGGCGTGCTTCCAGGCCACTATCCCCACCGAGCAGTACGATGAGGATGGCGTCCTTATGACGGCAATGTCAATCCAAGTGCGTTGGTCGGGCCTGCTTACTTGTTGAAACTCTAACGTATGTTATAGGCTGCAATCATTGCTCAGCGCGAGGCCTGGTGTGCAGCGCATCCCGAATTGGTGGTATTGTCTGACTCTCCATCGGCCACCGCCATCCCCGAAGTGGGCAAAGCGCGCCCCTCCTCTCAAGCTGCCCTCGACGCGGCCCCTACAACCGCTTCCGAAGATCGTACTATCGCGGACGATGCGGCAATTCCTCCTGTACCTGCGAGTGTTACTCCCGTCAAGAAATCTACGAAACTTCCCATCTTGGGAGAGACGAGACGCAGGCGGCGCACCGACTCCACCTCGAAGCCGCGCACGGTCAAACCGAAACCTATCTCGCCGCCAACTTCGACAACGAGCAAAGCGACGGCAACGACCCCGGTTAAACCGAGCCCGAGCAAACTGCCCGCGACGAAGCCCAAGGTCAAGAGCGTCACCCCTCTGGTCGTGAAGAAGAAAACGCAGCCCCCGTCGGCTGCGTCGACGACCAAAAAGCCACCCATCGTTCCGCATATGTCCCCCAAACCGAAGAGGACGGTTGTCCGATCCCGTCCGTCGTCGCCCTCCCTCAAGGTTACCTCCTCCACGCCTAAGAAACCCCTCGTGCGCTCGCGTCCTTCCTCGCCCTCCTCCAAGATGACCTCGTCCACGCCGAAGAAAACCCTCGCTCCATCGCCCTTATCGAAGAAACCCTCGACCAGAAAACCCCTCGAGCCGCGACCGAACATGTCTAGAAAAACGAATATCAGTAGCTCCGCACCGCCTGTGGAGCCCACTTCGACGGCCTTGAAATCTGCGACGCTAAAGCCTGTAGTGCCGCATCGCAGTCCTCCTCGGACGCCCGGGGTGATCTCTACGCGGCTGCCGCCGTTCACTGGGAGCAAGCTTATGTTTGCGGGGAAGACTGCTATTGTGCCGAAGGCTCGTCGGATTGCTACTTGAAACTTTGCTCGTGTGCTTGTCCCTGCTACTTATCTCGTTTGTGCATTGCAATGCGACTCTGGTTTCATTCGCGTTTAGGCAATTTACTATACAGAAAGAGGTTTGAACTTGTTAACTCTTGAAGGAACCACCGTCGTCGTCGACGGCGGACGCTAGTCACAGTAAAAATACAGGTTTGGCATTGAGCGTAACTAAACATCGACAGTTTCATAAACCCGGTCTCTACCAGAACGTAGCACACGCTTTATAGCGTATACCTGTACCCACTCCACTCGTCACCTTTCTCCCTTTTCGCCTCCTCGATGCTGCTGAACCGTCCGTTACGCTCAAAGCCGATTTCCTTTCCATCGGCGTCGACAACACCCTCGATGATTTCGTCGCGTTCCCCGCGGTCGCGACGTGAGTTCTCGCGGCTCAGGAGGGTGCGGTAGGTGACTGATGATATGACGCCGAGGCAGATGTACGCAAAGACAATTCCGTGTCCTAGGGAGTACCACGGGGCGTCCTTGGCGCGATACTGTATACATGCATGATCCGTGTCAGCATATTTTCAGGCGGAACAGGAGCATTGATATACACGTACAACGTTGGAGCTGACGGCGCCGTTGATGTTGCCGCTTCAGTATGTGTTAGTAGAGGCAAGCTCGTGCGTTGTGGTATAACTCACAAGCTAATGACCATGGCAATCGTTACACTGCGCTTGTAACTGCCCTCCACATTGTTTGATGACCATGCGCTATCAACGCGCCTCAGATCGATTTGCGGAAACGACAAGTACCCGGAACTCACATTGTATTAGCTGGATATGATTGATGGTTAGATCAGCATACCACAGTGATATTTGAACAAAGCACTTACGAATGACAGGATAGATTCCGCAAGTTGCCATGTACACCGCGAAATACGAAAGCGCCGCACTCCTTGAGACAATGAGGATGATATACCCGATGCCTCCAAGCACCAAAAATACACTGGAGTAGAACATTAGAGCCAGGCATACAGAAAAACGGGGAATCGTCAGAGCTTACATGTTGAACAGTCCTCTTTGGCCCCAGCGATCCGCGAGGAAACCCACAGTCACACAAATAATTGCGGCGAATGCATACACGGGCACGGTTAGAAGGTTAGCAGGCGTAGCAGCGAACCCTACAGCAAATCTTCCGTTCAGATGTCAGGGTGAGCTGGTCAAATCGTGTGTCGTACCGAGCTAGTCAATCGTCAGCACGACATTGGCAGAAGATAGAAGAACAACATACCTGGGCAATGATACTGGGCAGGAACAAGCTGAAGGCATAGAGCGGTGCATCGCACCCGACGTAAATAATCACTGGAATACAGAAGTACTCGTGAATAGAAAGTAAACGTTGGGCAAGATAAAATAAGAACGTACTTCCCACCCATGTCTTCCAGTCCAGCAAACTCTTCCAAATATACTTCATCTTGAGCTGTTCTCCCGCGGCACTAAACTGGTCATCGCTTTGCAGCCGTCGGATAATCACAGTCCGCTCCGGCTCCGAGAGGAACTTTGCGGTGTCTGGGAAATCGACGATAACCCAGAACGAGGCAATCCCTAGAAGAGAGTCGTACGAATCAGTATACCAGGGCTACACGAAAAAGAGGCGCTGAGAGAGTCTTACCTGCCAAGACGGTGAATAGACCTTCCAAAATGAAGATCCATGCCCATCCTGGCTTGCCGCCGATGCCGTCCATTTTGGCAATTGCAGCCTACACGTCATTAACAATGTCCCGCGTTTAGTATTTCGCAGCAGGGCATGATTGGTGAGAACATACCGCTAATAAGCCACCAAAAGCACCTGATACGGATGCTGCTGAGAAGAACAGGGCCGCTCGGATACCAAATTCGGATCGCTAAAGCATATTCAAGATATGTCATGACCTGAAGGGAGGTATATTCGCACCTTGTACCAGCTAGGACAGACGAGGTCAGGGTAAGACGGCCAATGACGCGTTCTCGGAGATAAACGCCGGGACTCACCATGAAAGATAGTCTACATCGGCAAAATGGAAGTTAGTGTGTGAAGTGGAAAAAATAAGATAATCCGCACAGTTAACGCCTGGAAACAATCCGGCCTAAACGACGGTAAGAGCTCTATCTTTGAAACGCGCAGGAAAAAACATACCTCGAACATTCTAAAATAAAATCATTGGGGAGTCAGTGTGGGTTATCGCCTGGAGCTGACGTGGTATTCGTACCCAAGCATCCAGCGCATGCCTTTAAATCAAATCAGTGTCAATTTTGCTTCGCCCGTGCAGACAGATTAGACATAGGTACTAACCAAGTAATCCTCCGTAGTTGTGGACAAGGCCTTGAACGGTCTTGTTGTGATTTAGCATAGGATTCAATAACCTGTAAGCGTGATACCACGCACCATCATGACACCCCATAGCAGCATGAGGAGAGACAGCCATATCGACGGGCGCAGCCGTTTGAGGAAGACATTGGAGGGAACCTTTGCGCAATATTGTTGGGCCGACGTAGCAATTTGGGAATCGAACAAGCTCACCTCAAAGATGGAGTACGAAAAGAAAAACACACTTTCGAGCTAAAGGTTCAGCGTGTTTTCCGCAGTGAAGGTCAGAGCTACTCACGTCAAAGCGAGTAAGTACTGGGTGTCAGTGATATGAATGTCTTTTTCCAAGCTGTACAGCTACGCGTGAATTCCCAGTCAGATCACGGAGCGAGCGTTGAGAATGAAACCGCCTCTCACCTTGGCATTCCCGATGCTCGTGCGATCCAGGAAACTCAATAGATAGAGTAAAGAGAGCCAGGGAACTATACGATAGTCCAGTTTCCGCATCAACTTTTTCTCGTCTACCCCACTCGTGTCTACATCGGCATTGTAGAGTGGGACCTCCGGTTTGTTCTCGAGCGTTGTAGTGCGGCCCTTCTCAGTCTCGGAAAGATTGGTGGAGGGCGCCGGTGATGCCTTTGAGTCCATGTTGTTGAAGTCAAACAGATGGAAGACGAGAACAACAGAAGGTGGGACTCCTGCTCAAGCTGTCGTCCCTTTTTCTTCAAAAATCGACGTCCACTCCGGCAATTGCGGATCGACGGCCGTCCGATAGGTTGCATAAGGAAGACAAGACCGAAGTCAGGACCTGGTCATGCACAGCGTCAATTGGATAAGTAATCCCTCTCCGACCAAACGCATCGGCTGCTTGACGGCGACATATCTCAGATTCGAGAGCAATGATTGGCCTGTGTCCTTGGCATTTCCCCACAGATCGATCAAAATTGATCACAGGGGAGATGCGGGGAATGCAGAAAACGAATCCGGGGTATTGTTACTCACCTCCTGCAAAACGTTCGCAAGCAAGCAGCGAACAAGAGTTTCATACCTGCATACCGAGCCTTGTCAGCACATACCTTGCCAGAAAGGGGCTCCGTTATAACAGTTGCGTGTTATGGCGCAGGGAAACATACAACAAAAAATACTAGGTACCGCTACTCATCTCTAACAAAGCCTCTATACTCTTCCCTAGATCGCCCTCATTCGCTTCCAACACCCACTCGACGACTTCGAGGTCCGTTCCGGGGAATATTTGTAACAAGGTCTCCCGCGCTGCCACAGCAGCCTTGTCATGCGCATGGTCGATCTCTGCCTGCATACCGGCAAAATCCAGATTCGGCGTAGCGGTTCGTGAGATGTGCGGCGATCCTGCAGGCGATTGACCCAGGGACTGCACACGAGGAGGCACAGCTGGTGGCGGACCTCGCCCAACGACAGTGCTGTACCGCGTCGGAGTGTTTTCGGGCGACATCTGGTATGCGGCGGACCCACTCGATTGCGCGGACGAAGATGTCGAAGGAATGCGTCGGACGCGCGGCTTGTAAGGCGTCTGGATTGGCGGGCCGTATGAGCCCACTTGCTGGCCTGCCTCGCCCACACCGAGCGGCGTCTGCGGCACTAGTCCACTTCCCTGACGCGAATGCGTCCAACCATCACCGCGCTGCTTCTCATGCTCCTGTTGTCTGCTCTCGCGCCCGGACTCAAAAGGCGCGAACGGCCCGGGGAGATACGTCAGTGAGCCTTCGGCACCGTCCAATGCTTCGCTGAATATCTGCTTGATCGCGCTTAGAGGTTTTGATATCGTGTCGCCTGTCTTCTGCAAAAGTCGCCGGGCGTTCTCAGATGCGCCTGGACCTGGGTTTGGTGCAGGCAGTGCGAGCGGTTGGGCAGACTCTTCACCGGCATGTTGAGAGAGGCCGGTGGGGGTAAACGGTGAGGGTGGAAGAGGTGGGAGGAGTGATCTCCGCGGAGTAGATGGTTCTGACGACGATGTGGAAGGCGTTGCGGGCTCCTCCGGGAGACTCTGTATAGCATCTTCTACGTTCCTGATGTCCAAGACATTGGTAAAAAATTGAGCATGGAAAAGATATGCACGCACTTCTCAAATTCTTCCTGGGTGATATTTGAGAGGGAGGTATGGTCCATGGTCTCAATGAATGAGACTGCGCCCATCTACGCACATCCAGATTTGAGCGGGTAGCACACAATAGCAAAGGCACCCAAGACATACGAGACTGGAGAGGTAGTATCCCGCCTCACTCTGGAGTTTCTCCGGATTTCGAAAACGGTTGATAAACCTTCAAATAGCTCAGTCAGCCTCAGTGTGTCCGAATTTCATCATTTCCAAAAGAAGACCTACTCAACATTCGACAGGAGATGCTCTGGATTTGCTTTGAGCACGACAAATATCAGGATGGGGACAAACGAGTCGGCGCCTTCCTCCGTTTTCAAGTGTCTTATGAGTCCTGTTGGAATCATAAGCCAGTCAGCGTGGATGGGACGGGGGGATGTTGGGAATGCGGACCAAAGATGACCTTGCAGCAGTTAAGCACACAAATCAGTTTGTCCCGTGGCGCCTTGTAGTGATTTATCTTGAGCAGCTCTGATGCCCACGCAAGCATGAGCGTCTACGGCGTTCCCACCAACCTATTGATGAAGGACGCACCTTGCTGTGCAAACATCAAGAAGCCCTTACTGCCCTCACCCTCAGGGATATCGAGGTGCTTCTCCTCAATCCATGTAAACAAGGCGATGCGCTGCGAGAGCACTCGGTCCCGCTCTAGATCATCCGCGGTGACGGGGCGTGCAGGTATGACGCGTACGACTTGAGGCGTGAACGTGCTGTTAGAACGCGTTAGCAACCCTCAGCTTCCGTGCGAGGGGGACATACAAATCGTAAAGTCGGTTCATCACGAGCTTCTCCATGCCCTCCATCGCGTTGTCGAACTCGGCGTCCGAAGCTGCTCGCCACACGTCTGTTTCGCGCATTCGGCCCGAAATAAACTACAAGGGGTCAAATTAAGCCGTGACGATCATGAAAGAGGGTGACGTACGCTGAGGAAGTCATTTATTATCTTCACCTGGTCGTTCACAGTGAACGTTCGTTTTGCAAAATTGCTCAGAAATCTATCGGGCACCCGTTAGGAGCGACGAGTACGGACAATTGACCGTAAGAACGTACGATCTCAGGTACTTCGCGACAGGCTCTGCGCCTTTCAGCTTCATCTGCTCCAGGAAGCTCTGGAAGTCGAACTGCGACGGATCTTTCGGCTCTTTCCCCTTCCCTCCACCGGGCCGCGGCGAACTCGCTCCGCTGGACGGACGGCTGCCATCGTCCTGAAGTGTGGCAAACGACGAGAGCGTCGCGGGCGAGGGAACCGCCGTGGCGGTGTCCAGGGACACTGGCCGCTGACGGGGCAAAGAGAAAGTCCGTGCCAAAGCGGCGAGCGAGGGAAATTTCGGCGGTGAAGAGGACGGCACGGTAGGTGGTGGTTCGGGTGTAGAAGGGACGGGTATTGGAACTGGTGCGGGGGGCGGATGGCTCTCTGCGTGAGCCCACGCCTCCTTCGCCTCGCGTTCCTTCTCGTCTGCGAGCGGGTCAAACTCGTGCAAAAGCTCCTCGTCTGCCCGTACGTCAAATTTGATGGGCGCAGGTCCAGAGTCCGAGGAGATGTCGAGCGTAGAAGGGTCGGGAGTGTGTAGGGTGTGTTCTCGGTGTTCCTGCCATTCAGGTGGCGTTTCTAGCGTAGAAGGGTCGGGCGTGTGTAACGCGCGTCCAGGCTGCTCGGCTGCAGGGACATCCTCCTGCCAGGGGTTAGGCGTCATCTCGGCGGTTTCAGCAATGTGAAGGGAGGGTTCATCGAGGGTCGGAGGTGGAGTATCCGACATTGCTGCCTAATATGCAGCATCATCAGTACAATGTATCAACCGCGAGCCTCGTACTGAGGCGTGCTAAATGCTCCGCCTCGTTTGCGGACCTTGAAACCAATCGACACGCAGCTGTACGCGGAGGTTGCAATTATATAAAGTAGGACTCACCGCAGGCGTTTCGTCGCGCTCTCTAGGCCTCGATGGCGTATCGCTCATTGGTCTCAACTAATCACCGTCAATTCAATATCGCCGTCAGCGCGATGTCTCGATCGATGTGAGTCCTGCCTGTGATGCAGCACCCCAAGGCGTGTCGGATGGAGCGCACTCTGCTCCAATCCGCAGGCTGACCTGGCCAACTAGTCATTCGCGGACATGAATCGACACAGACACGCTGCCGTGCGGGGATGTAATTGGGAGCATGAGGACTCACTGGCGAATCGACGATTCCTTATTATTCTTCGACCTCTGCAGTACGTTGAGGATATTGATCAGATGCCAGAGATGCGTTCGTGTTTCTGCTCGAAAAGCTGGCAGAACCAAGAGAAACTAGATTGTTCGTAGCGGTATAAAGGCAAGCGGCGCAGCGGGCACTTGCTTGTGGCGAGCAGCAGAACGCCGACCTCGGCTAAATTTGGTAGCACGAGGCGGCAGCCCAAAACCGAAAACGTCGCAACCTCTCTTCTTCTCCGACGGCCATGATCTCGTTCAAAACCCCGCTTCCCCGTGAGGCTTCCGTGCGTCTTGCACGTAAACACTCACTGGGCCTTATATTTATGTCGCAAGTTCCCTCCAAATCGTTTCGCAAGACTCGTTTCTCCCACCGCGCACGCCATGAACCAACAGCAGTACCCCCTCTCAGACGGCGTATGCCTACGCTACCACAGGGCCAACCCAGACGATAACGCCCTGCTGCACACCACTCATGCGTTACAGGTGCTCGAGGTCACAAAGGATCCCCCACGCATGAACGACGTTGACAACTATTCGGACGATCAATACCGCGTCGTCCTTTCTGACGGCTCGCATTTCGTCCCAGCGGTGCTGAACCATTCGCTCAATTACCTCGTTCACCACAATGTGCTAGGCAGGAACACTGTCATCGCACTCGACCATCTATTTTGTATCCCTATCACGGGTGGGAGGCGGTAATCGTCCAAGCGTTTCGGCTCCCTCCTTGTGCTGACCTTTGTTTCTGCTGACAGTATGCTCGTAGTGACGTCCCTCAGGATACTAGACAACGCGGGGGAAAGGATTGGGAACCCACAACCCATTCCATCCGACTTGGTCGGTCCCCCTCCCTGCATGATTCACCGCTCGACGCTGATTTAATGCCGCAGTACACCCCGCCGCCGATTTCGGCTCGCGAGCGCCTTCTTCTGCAGGACAATCTCATCAGCGCCGATGTTGGCGCATGCATATGGGGTTCGACAATTTATCCTCAGGGTTTTGATCCCTGAGGCGCGGTCTTCTCGTTACGCTGCGGTGTACGATATGTTCAGGGTTTATTAGAGGTGCGTCCCCTCCGTCAATCATGCAGGTCTAGACGCCCATTCATCGCCACCGACTTCGCAGGGTGTATATATATTTACCAGTATAACAGTATCGGGAGTCGGACAGTTATCTAGGCATGGATGTGTCAGGGATTGCCGCAATATGAGGATTCATTATGGAAGCTATACGTTGTTCCGATCTGTCAGAATGCGCTCAATTGCCCGTAGCCCCTCCGCTTGTGCCACTGGTATGCAAATGGTACGTTTTGTTCTCTCTCCGTCAGGCACCGAGTACTCATGGACTTGCTCCGTTCTTCTTTTAGGCGACACGAAGATAACACGGTGCTTTTACCGCTCAGTTCGAGCCGTAAACCTCGAACGCCGTCGGTGCGAGCTTGCGATCCTATTTTCACATTCTCGCCATTGGTTTAGTGTCTTGTCGATGAATCTGTTTCTTCGCCGTTTCTGTTCTCGGCATCCTTTGCTCACGCCCAGACGAGTATGAAGTTATGCTATAATGCCTGCATGGAGGTGTGGTCACGGAAAGATTACGGAGACTTCCTCGTCATACGCATGACACCAGGAAGCGTTCCGCTTTCTTTGGCGTGGGATTGCGATCAGGGTCGAACATTGAGCAGAGGACCGCCGCCGCGCGGTGGCACTGGACTCACAAGGTCCGTCCATCCTGACGCGATTCATTCCTACTCCCCCTCATATCATCTCTTCGACTGTCGATGTACAACAGATCGCGACAGTGCTGTACTGCTGCTGGACTACAACTGTTGCCGGTATCGACGGAATCTGCGCAAGGTCCTACTTTCAGGCTGTTACATCGACCAGTATTGCATGCCACTTTGTTGTGGTCACAAACCGAATGACCGTCCACATTTGCAAGCGTAAGCCACCCATGACCTGCAGTTATATCTGATTATTTATATATCTCTGGACTTCTAGGTCATTAGAACATCTCGTGGCTTTCAGGAAGTGAACCCTTCGCATGATTGCTCGATTAGCGATGTCTTAAGGCACATGGGCCCCTCAAATCACATCTAAACATTCTATCTTGCCCTCCTGCTTGCTTAGCCGCGATGCGGCAGACTTCCACCGTGCACATTCACATCTTGCTACCTCCTCGCCGTCGAATAATCTCTGAGCTGCGTTTTGGACATCCCTTTCCGGTACTCTCTGGACCGCGATGGTATCGATGTGAGAGACCTTGGACGGATCGATCGTGGCCAAGCACCGAGCAAGGGTTAATTAAGTAAGTACCGTCGGCGGTCCCTGCTGACTGCGTACGGGACATACTTGTGCAGGGGCGAAAACTCGGAAGAACAACGCGATACAGCAGCCGCAAGTCGTTGCTGGATTCTTCCAGGCATATCTACAACATATGTAACGAAGTATGCAACAGATGGAAACTGGCAAGTTGCGGTGCGAGCTGTGTGCTTGCAGTGCCTCGCATTGGAAAGTTCAGCCACATCGCCGCAAAAGGCAACTTTTTTCATCTCCGCCCGCAAGGAACTTTTCTTTTCATCGCGTCGTGTCTCGGCCTTCTTTTCCCAACCACCATCAGAGTACATACCCTTTCCTCCTCCTGATACCCCCTAACCTCTTCATTCCAGCACTCTCCGCTGTATCCTTAATTTCTTCACCACACAAAAATGGGCCGCCCTCTCTTCTCCAAGACTTGCAAACCGGCACCTCGCGCAGAGCCCGAGCCCACACCCGCCGCCACGGCGGTTTCCTACAAAAAGTGGACGCCTTGGGATGCGTTTGACCCAGACTCTGATGAGTTTTTCCAGAGTCCAGAGGCGGTCTACGAGGCTTTCCTCAGCCCCGCAGAGGTGGCAGCGTCACGCAGCCAGGTCTCTAATCGGGCCTTGACAGACGCGATGACCGCTGTGATAGGTCCTTCAGGGCTGATGGATCTGCGCGCACCCCACCCGCTAGAGGGGCGAGACAGAGAGCGTGTCGTACCCGACATCCGTGACGGATTGGATGGGAGGAGTTTCGAGGACGTGTCGGATGCGGAACTAGTGCGGTCGTATCGCCCTGTGCTGGGTGGCGATGGGAACATCCACTATGGCACCGCTCCCCCAATGGAGTCTGCACAGTCCCCTGCCATTCGTCCTGAGGTACCGGCGTCGGAATACACGCTCATGGGCGACATCGTCTTCCGTGCGCGTGAAGTCGACAGACGCGCGTCTCGCCGCAGAGCCAACTCCGCTACCATCCAGCCACGCAGTGGCGCGCCTACCTCGTCACTCCGCAACACAACCGTTGTTGACCCGCGTGCATATCCGCAGACGTCCGATATCACGCCGATTGATTTGGACATGCCGGGATACCATCGCGAGATTGACGCTTCTGCGCCGGCATGGGTCCATCGCCCATCGACACCGCCGCGCCAGATGCGTGAAGCTGCCGCTACGCCCTCCCCCGCGCCCACCGTGACCCCGCGATTCTACTCGTGGGCGTCCACGCGCATGCCTACCACTATCCCCGTCTCGCCCATTGCCGCTAACGGGCCCCTCACCAACCCTAATGCTCGCATGTCGCTTGCCCACATCGCGCCCACGACGCCACTCACCACCTAATCTGTCCTTACAACACACACGCGTAGCCGTACTGGGGTTTCTAGATTATGACTAGAGTCGTTCGTTCATTTCCCATTGGATTCCTAGGGCATATTGCCGGTCTACTACCTTCGTATCGAGCCAAAAGCTTCGGTTGTTGCGTTATCTACTTATTCATTCAACTTACATGCACCGTCTCCCGCTATCTACATGTGCTCCCTTCTCAGGTTCAGATCTATCCACACGCAAGAGTACATACAATACACTCGTTCTTTCTGATCCGTCTTACGAGCGAACGTGCGTTGCACAATGAAGGTTTGAGGCTCTGCAGTCTTGGACCCTATTCTGTCATCCCCATCTCGTATCCAATTGCCCGACGCTTTCTGCCTTGACAAACGCCGGTTGCCCAGAGCTATCTCGAAGCAGGATCACGGACCACGTATGCTCGGCGTTGTCGCGCGGCACCCGCACAGGAGAGTCGACCTTGTTGGCGGTGGCTGGTGAGATGTAAGACACGGGAGTATGGGGAAACGTGTGCGCCGTCACTGAGATGAAGGATGGCGTCAGAGACGCTGATGAAATCTGCGCGCTGGATGGTATTGGCTCGGTTTGAGCAAATTGATACATAACTCATGCAGAAGAGTTGGACATACCTTAGAGCGTCTAACACTGACTGGACGAAGGCAGGCGCTAAGAATCCCCGCCACCGTACATGTGTAACACTGCCCGCTGTGGATGGTTCCGGGTGCTCGTACACTCCAATATACGGGTCGACGTGATCAGTCGTCTCTAAGCTGTCCCAGGTTCATCAGCATGTACGGTATCGAAAAGGGAGAACTAAGCATAAGAACCGTTGGGAGCCGAGAGCGGCCATTCCAGCCCATTCAAAAAGCCCGTGAATGGTGTCGTGCCAGTCTTCAAGTGCGTCTGCATTTTGTGGTGGCGGGCGGGGAGAGAACGACGGCAGCGGAATACGCATTGAAGAGTATCTGCGGACCTCCGGTTGGACGCGGTGCAGAGACTGGCCGTCGAGTACAGCAGTGTCAGCAGAATCTATGTTGAGATTGAGTAGCATCCACGACGATTGGTCTAGCTTGTAGGAGGACGACGTACGTTCATTACAGTGATAGAGGATCTTCCACGGGCCTAGTCCCTCTTCGTGCCTCCATTTGTCCCATGCCTCCAGCGCAGTCCTCACCCGGGCTCGGTTTGTTACTGAGGTCGTCGCCTCCTGCAGCGGTATACGAATGACTTTACCAGGCATATGTTACTGCCTGCAAATAATCATGCGGATGATAGGATTTGTGCAACGCACCGTATTTTTCCGACGGGATCTTGGTGCCTACCAGCCCAAGACGCTCATAGGTGGTTTTACTGGCGCAGATCGTAAGTAGTCTTCGGTGGTCTATGCACCAAGTGTCATCTATCCCAGATGAGTAAGAACTCAATGCTGTAAAGCCGCTTTTGACGCATAAGGTTACTTGCGGTCTTGAGAGGAACAGCGGGATTCTGCATACTTACCTAGACGTATTGACTCGAGTGGCATCTTCGTAAACACTTAAGAGTGTGCGTGTAGCCTTGCTGAAGGAGGACCCAAGTGCTATGACACTTGCTTCGACCGCGTTTGATGACGGAAGCACGACATCAAGCTGTTTATATGTATCATGTTGAGCGACACCCCGGCGGAGGTGAAGCGAACGAAAAGAAACCTTCCTGTTGAATAAACGGGTACGATTCTGAGATTTTGGATATCTGGGGTGAATCCATGGAGCCGGATGTGACCATGATGCGGCGAGATTCAGGCATGGGGCCTTTCATGATGTTTCTCCGTCTGAGACGACTAAATTAGACTAAATTCAAACTCTTGGACCGGAGATGGTGAGTGAGGCGTATGCATTATTTGTGCATAACGGCCCTTACCTGTACTCAACGTAGAGTTTAATACGGGCTAACCCCTGCGGGTGTGTACCTCTAGATCTGGATGTAAATTGTTTAGTTCAACGTGAGATGGAAGTTGGTGAGGACTTGGAGAAGGCGCAGAACCAACTACGCACAGAAAAAATTCCTTATAAGGCAGGCGTAGTAGTCGCGAACATTGCCAGCTCGCAAAAAACTCGGCTTAAGTACTCTCGGCCTTGGAAGAAAGGAAGGAAGGAGCTGGTGATCAAGGTCCCCATGTACATGTCTATCAAATGCTAGACTGTAGAGCCTATCCACATATTCGAGGACTAGGCTGAGCTAGCCTGTCGATACGACTGTTTTGCTTCATGTGCCGCAAGTTCTACAAGGCTTCTGCCTCCTGCTGAAAATACAGTAAATCATACAAAATAGCAAAAGTCGCCTGGTGCACCAGCATCAACATATAATTTCATTGGTGTCGCCCAATACGATATTGTCAATCAGACGCGTCTTCCCCACCCACACAGCTCCGCTCAGGATGACTGGGCCTGTCCGATCTGCATCCGATCCCGTCGCCTCAGCCTCTAACACGTCGAACGACTCCGCGTCATTCATCTCGATATAGTCCAGCCGCACCTCAACATCAGGATTCTGCGCCTTCAGGGCCTCCACTACCGCCAGCGCCTTCCCAACGGCAGCAGCCTTCGCGTCCCCATCGCCCCACGCGTCACGGGCAGCTACGAGGGCGTGCCGGAGGACAGGTGCTACGCGCCGCTCAGCAGGAGAGAGGTATGTGTTCCGTGACGAGAGCGCGAGCTCGTCGGTGGGGTCGCGTGCGGTGGGGACGATGTGCAGCCGGTCTGGGGATGGGTGCTCCAGCAACAAGTCACGGCACATGCGCCGTAGGAGCAGCGCCTGTTGGATATCCTTTTGTCCGAAATATGTGTTCGACGGCTATGAGTCCCATTTAATTAATTTTCTCAGGGAGGCGAGGCTTGGGCGAACGACTCACCTGGATGACGTTGAAAAGCTTTGTGACAACGGTGGCAACGCCGAGGAAGAACGTTGGCCGGCTCTTGCCCTCCATCTGGTGTCCGTACCCCTTGACCTCCACAAACGCCCCGCGATGCTCCGCCGTATTCTGAACGATCCCCGACGGGTACATCTCGTGCACAGTCGGTAGGAACACCGCAGAGGTCGTACGCGGAGACGGCGATTGGGCTACCGCCAACGACTCTGCGGAGAGGAGCTGAAGGTCGCGCTCGAGCGTGCGGGGGTATGTCCCCAGGTCCTCGTGCGGTGCGAATTGGGCGGGATTGACAAAGATGGACAAGACGGTGCGGTCGTTCTCCGCTAGCGATCGTCTGACTGCAGCCTCTCATGAGTTACATCGTTACTAACACGATGCGAATGCACGTACCGAGAGAAAGATGCCCCTCGTGAAGCGCGCCCATCGTCGCGACGAAGCCGACCGATTTTTTCTCCTTAAATGCTCGCCGGCGCCATTCGCGAAAGCTCGCTACTGTGGTGAACAGCGGGATTGAGGATTCCGGCAAGCCCGACGTTTTCGTAGACATCGCGCGCACGCGTAGGTGTGCTGGGCGACGTGGTGTGTAGAGGGGCGGTGGTAGGCGAAAAGTCCGGGCGATCGCCGAGTACATGAGGGCGGCGTTTAAGTTATACAAATAGACGAGTAGATGTGCCTTTATGGCGCGATGGCAATCGCGAAATGGTACGACCGGGAGGACATCTTGCAATGGCCGGAGGGAAAGACGGAGAAAAAGTTCAGATCATTACGCGTGACTCGAAATCAGGCGCGCGTAGTCACCGTGCAAAGATTCCTCGAATGACAAGCAACTCGGACAAGGTCGCAATACGTGCACACTATATTTCTAGAGGACAATGGTAAGGCAATGTCCATAGAAAGATGAAGTAGAAGTAAGCATCGAGTTGGGTGAATTACTAGTATAGAGCGGAGAGAGAACGGCCGCCAGTCAATCCGTCCGTTTCTCTGTCCCCCGAGTCCGTGCCTCCCAGGCCTTGCGCCATCGCTTCCATTCTTCCTCTCTGCCTCCGTCCGCCCAAATCGCCCAGCCGTCGCGGATTTCCAGCCACACACTGACGGGATTGTCCACTATAGCCGTCCTGGCGCGCGCTACGAACGATCCTGGCCAACGAACCGGCACTAGTTCTGCGAGGGCGTAGAACACGACTCCAAAAGCTACACCGATCCCGAATCCCCATATTATCTGGTGGGGGGAATGGTATGCTAGGTAGTACCTATATGATTCCAGGTCAGCGTCGATCATACACGCCGATATCGCTGCTTACCTGGAATATGCAACGGAGCCTGCCCACGCCGACAGTGCCAAATAGATTATTAATCTCCAAGCACGATCGAGTATCCTCGATCCAGTCGACGCAAATCTGTGCCTAAAATGTAGATGGCAGATAAGGAAAGCAGCGAAGTACCCCATGTACTGGCTATGCGAGGACGGAAATCCATAGCCATGTAATGCTATTTCTTCTGCACGCGTTGCGTTCAATTCAGTATGAATAAGTGGATTGTGTATTCAAGACAAAGATATGGTACGCACGAGGGGGGCGCTCTTGTTTTATAGCGCGTTTCAGGACCCAGTTGAAGCCCTCACAAAGGAGCTGTCCGGCCCACATTTCGATAATCACAACCTCACGCGTTTGTACTGCTAGCGCGGCATAGGACGCCTAGGACACTTAGTCAGATATGGTCAGGAGTAGAGGACGCGGAAACGATACGCACCATGAGCAGGATAGGACTCAGCGTCACCAACGCCAGAGCCAGGGAAAGGAAAGAGGAGCCATCATCTGGCAACGATACGCGATAAGTAAGAGCACGCGCGGTACAGATTACGGGTGAAAGCGCACAGACAGAGGACGTGTGTTAGGTCGAGCGATGTCCGCTGTCCTGACATGGCGGTTACAATCCCTGTGCGACCGACAGATCTATGCGCGCGAAGGCGTTTCGAGCAGATAAAAGTGCTTGAGCTGGTACGGCTCCGGTGACCAGTATTCTGCCAGTATTAGGCCTAATTTTGTGGGGACGAGGAAAGAATTCACTGTCCAGGTGGCGGCAAGGTGGCGGCAGGGTGGAAAGAAGCAGTCTGTGGCTGTCCACCAACTTTCCACGACAACTCCTCCCGAGCTGCATGCAAGACGCCAATCACTTCGTAAGTTGTACCTCAATCAATATTATCAAGTAGCGTCCAGCGCCCAGCCTGTGCAGATTTTGGTTCTCTTGCCCCGTTCAAGTACCCAAAATGCGACGCCCACGGCCCCATATGACTCGAAAACACCGTGATGCACGACGGGCGGTGCTACCGAGTCACTCGATTGGGGTCGAAGAGGCGGTTTGCGGTGCACGTCCCCACCTCGAGGCGCGGTACCGAGCGCGTCGTTCGGACTCAGGCCAGCGCCGAAGCGAGTGCAATTATATTTTATGCGCTGTTGCCTCCTGGTATAAAATGCCTCACGACCAAGTCGATATCGCCATCTTGGATCCCGTCCAAGTCACTCCTCCCACCTCATCACGACCAACTCTCCCTCACGAGCCCCCCTGAATACCACGACTTTCAAATTGGCGTCCGGCTCACTACCAGCGTTCATTCCCGCTCTCTTCGAGGGCGTTCAGCAGGTGCTCAGCGAAAGCACTCCAGAACACTTCAACATGAACGCGACATGTTCAGGGACGCCGGTCACGGCAGCGGCACAGGGCGCGCCCAAGGACCTGTCCTCTCTTATCTCGATGCTCTTCTCATTGGGCGGCGTCGTCGATTGGCTCAAGCTGATCGTGCTCGGCGGTGCTCTGGAGACGTGCCGGCGATTTGCGTTCAAGCTCTGGGACTACTTCCTCTCGTCGTTTTTTGTTACGGCGCATTTCGAACAGGAGGACATGAGCTTTGGTGCGTGTTTTCTCGCGTTACACGATGTGGGATGTGCTGACATGCTGCAGTTTGGATGATGCACTGGCTTTCGAAGCAGCCTTCATGGAAAAAGGCGCGCGAAGTGCAAGTTAGCACTGCGACGTTCGGTGTCAGCTCCACGGGATCGATTGACATCGACGACGACGACGACGACGACTACGCAGACCCCAACTCGATGACTGGGAATGGCCGCCGGCTTTCGTATTTGCCCACTGTCTCATCAACGTACACGTTGCTCTACAAAGGCCGGTGGATGCGCGTCCAGAGGGCACGCGTCAACAATGGGTGGTACACTAGCACAGAGGAAACGCTCGAGATCAGGTAAATACTACCCCGGTTTGACTGCGTACGCGAAACTCACTCGGTCCATGTTCAGTATCATGACGCGTGACCGCCAGTTCTTGGACGACTTGTTGCTCAAAGCCAAGAAGGAGTACGAAGAGGTGACGAAGAACACAATCAGCGTATTCTCGGCGACCAACAACAACCGTTGGCGCCATATGGCTACGCGTCCCAAACGCCCGTTGAATTCCATCGTTCTCGACCCCGGGATCAAGAACCTCCTGGTAGACGACGCGAAAGACTTTTTCCAGAGCAAGAATTGGTACGCTGACAGGGGCATTCCGTTCCGGCGAGGGTACCTTCTGGTGAGTGTTTCCTTAGTCCGTGGATTGGACAAATCATCTTACGGTATTTCCTTGCAGCACGGCGCACCTGGATCGGGCAAGACATCTCTCATCCAGGGTATCGCAGGAGAGCTCGGCCTTTCCGTGTACATGATATCTCTCTCTCGCCTTGGGCTTGACGACTCTGGCCTTAACGACCTCATCTCCGATCTCCCAGGGCGCTGCATCGCGCTCATGGAGGACATCGATGCTGCATTCCACCACGGGCTCACGCGCGAAAGCGATAAACCCTCGTCTCCAACTCCACCCCCATCTGGCGACGCGTCTGCGTCTACCTCTACGTCTGCGCCACCCCCTCCTGCCCCAGCTGCAGCGGAGCCTGCTTCTACAAGCCGCATCACTCTGAGCGGTCTTCTAAACGCGTTGGACGGCATCGGGGCACAGGAGGGGAGAATCCTGTTTGCAACGACCAATAAATACAGCTCTCTTGACCCCGCTCTCCGTCGCCCGGGCCGTATGGACCTCCATATCGAGTTCAAGCTTGCTAGCAAGTTCCAGGCGCAGGAGCTCTTCAAGCGCTTCTACCTCCCCTCTGCACATGACTTGGAGGAGGAGAAGGCTCTTGAGTCCGAGAAACCGCTCGTTGACCTCGATCCTGTAGACGAGAAACCATCCTCCCCCGCCGATTCCGATTCGTACTCTGCGAGCTATACCGGGCAATCGCACAGCGGGCGCATGCCAAAACTCTCGCACGACCAAATCATTGCGTTGTCGGAGCGGTTCGCGGAGACAATACCTGAGCGCGAGGTTTCGATGGCGAGTTTGCAGGGATATCTTATGATATACAAGATACGCCCGGTGGAGGCTGTCGAGGAGGCTGCGGCTTGGGTTGAGCAGGAGCGGCAGGAACGTCTCACTGGATCGAAGTCTGCTCGTTAATATATCCTTGCTCTACGTATACCTTTATACTGTCTCGTAGTACTTATAGACAAAATAATGTTTCATGCCCAATCCCCGATTAAATGCTCTGTGCAGCTGTGCTTAAGTACCCGGTTGTCGCGATGAAGGAACGACCTTCCGAGTTCCGACTACCATTGTCCCTCGCTTCAGTTTCACGCGCACGGCTTTATTTCCAACATCCTGTTTCTCGCGCCTTCCTCATCGTTATCCCTGTTTGCTAGGGGATCCGTCGTGTCTTGTCCTTATACCCTTGTCGATCTTTGTAGCGACCTCTGGCAGTGACTCGGCGGATCCTCCTTGTAATCTTTCAACAACGCTAAAGCAAGTACTTAGCCCACGGCGACAAAGTCAGACTCTGGTTCATCAAATTCGCGCTTGTTTCTCCTGCTTTCAGGCGACATGATCTCTCTGAGCGCGAGCTCGTCGTCCTCCCGCGCCGCAAGCTTGAAGTCGTCGTCTCAGTACAGCCTTGCCCAAGGCCCGGCGTCTCCAGTGTCATCACACGGCGGCAGCTCATCTAGTGCTTCCTCTAATGTCGATGACGATGGTGAGTGTGCGATATTGGTCCTCGACGCGAACGCGGCTGAATTCGTTGGTGAAGAGAACGATACTATAACCTCCAGCCACCCTTTATCACAGAGAAAGGGCAAGGAGAAGAGCCACGAGTATGTCTTTTCAATCGAGTCGATATGAGATCTCTGACAATTACACAGTGATTTGCGCCTTTTGGCTGTATCTACACATATGACGGAGCTCTCATATAGCATATCCGATATTCAGACGCGTATATTTGGTGAGTTCGAAATTTTGTTCGGACCAATTACATTTAACCAATGACCTCGCAGAGATACAGGAACTTCGCCACAAGTCACAATCTTCGGGTGATGCGGAAGGTACTACCAATATCATTGATCAGTCGTTGATGAGCCTCGACGAACGGCTTGAGGCGGTCGCGAACGGTATGAAGATAGTCAATGACGCTCTTGAACCACTACTCCAATCGTCGCCGACACCCACCACATCGAGCCGCGGGGATGCAAGCGAAGAGGCAGTGACCTTACGCAAGCACGCTGCCCTAGTCGCGGAGTGGGAGTCGGTACAAGATGAGAGCGAAGTCTTACGAGAAGAACTCAAGGAGGACAAGTGGTTGACCGTCTTTCGCACTGTGACGGAGCAGGCGGACGGCATGATGTCAAGTCTGGAGAAGGCTGTTAACCGGTGTCAAGTGTGTTGCTTTATCTGCCTATCCCCCGCCGTGCTAGCGCTGATACTGGTGGTAAGGACTTTATCTTCCAAATACAAAGACACCCAGAAGACTTATCGTCTTCGTCGTCGAGTTCAAACAAGAGCGACAGGAGTCAGTTGAACTTCGAGGTATTCACATCGCTTCTTGACTCCTTTGAGGCGAAGAAGAAGTGCGAAACCGCCTATGTTGTCGCAAAAGTTGCTTGCTGACTTTGTCTCACAACAGACACTACATGCCCGCGACGTCTAAAGTTCTGTCCATTATTGATAAAGGTGTTCAAGATCGCGTTACCAAGAACGGCGAAACGTTGAGGCGGCACGCAGAGTCTGCGCAACGATGGCGGAATCTGCGCGAACGGATAACAAGAACAGATGCAGAGATGGAGAATGTCCGCAAGATTCTCCTTCATGTAGAAGGCAGTGAAGCAGGTTCGAGCGCGTCGGGAACTACGACAGCAACGAAATCCACGCGGAATGGCTATCTGGCGACTCCACCCAGTGCCTCGAAAAGCAGAGCCCCGAGCCAAGCGAGCATGCTTTCGAGGTCAGTTTCGCCTTTCCGAAGACTTGGCCAAAAGTTCTTGGGAGGAAATTCCAAGGCTCCCATCACTCCCGTCACAACGAGAGCGAATGCCTCTCGTGTGCCTAATACTGAACCGACGCCTCCGCTCAAGCACCAGCGCACGTCCCTTTTCTCATCGTTCCGCGCACATCAGCCTCCAACACCCGTCACGCCCGAACGGCCCAACCACAAGCACACACAGAGTCTCACACCGGACTCCTCGCCCAGGAGACCGGAATCGGTTAACCAAACCGTCAAGGGCCGTGTTGTGAGCAAACAGCGGTGGAACAGCTCTACGAAAGTAGAATCAACGGAAGAGAAGGTATCGACGATCAAGGGCATGACTCCCAAGCGACAATCCGCTATGGGGATATATGGACGTCCGGACAATGACGACATTCCACCCGTCCCCGCAGTCAGCTCTCAGTATCGGCGAAGTCTGTCGAGGAGCTCCATGGCCTCCTCGCGGCCATGGTCCCCTGCCATGTCCTCCGTATCCACCGCCCCAACTTCCAACCCATCTGCTGGTATGCCTAGCAATCGGCCGCCGTCCCGTACGGCGCGCCCTCCCTCACGCCTCACACGGCCCCCTTCGAGAGCTCAAACACCAAGTATGAGTACGCCCCCTCGCCCGCGCCCCAAGACCCCAAGTCACATCCCGATCCCCAAGAACCATTGGGCACAACGGTCTGAAGGGAGCTGGGACGACGACGAGAATCCCACGACTATAATGCAACGCGCCTTTTCCCCAAGTGCATCTGTCTCTGCGGCGAGTGTGACTTCGTCGCATGGCCCGAATAGCCCGTACACTCCTCCCCGACCGCCCAGTAGATCCATGATACCAGTTCCTAGTCTACATCTGCAATCTGCATCCAGACCATCATCCACCATGTCCCAGTACCGCTCCGAGAGCCCGGCCATGTCGTTTCGCGGCAGCGCCGCCCGAGCCCAGACGCCGGAATCGGCGCTGCGGGCGCGGACGCAGGAGATTCCTTTCTACCAGGCTGGTGCGCGTGCGACGCCGCGTCCCGGCAAACTCCCGCCATCTAGCTTCAGGGAATCCAGCACTGCGCGCACACCTGTGGGGTCGAGGCCTGGATCTCGGGCAGGCGCGTACACGCCAGGATTTGACAACTCTCCGATGCACGAGTATGTGCCTGCGAATCCCAAAGACCCGCTGGACGCGGAAGTTGCAGCCGTAGTGAACTCCATCGCGCATGGGTTGTTGATCGAACGCGTAGACCCGCCGTTGAAGAATATTCCGAAGGATAACACGGAGATCAAGGCGCAGTACGCGTTCTCGAATTCGCTGTCGCGCAAGATCGTGAACTGCAGGCTGATGACTTCGACACGCGCGGGCACGACGTCCAGGAAAGTCATGTGTCGTGTCGGCGGTGGTGAGTATCTACCTTACAGCTCCTCTCCGTATCCATTTTTCTTACCATTCTCTATTGATCTAGGCTGGCAAGATTTGCAACTGTACATGCTCAACCGCCAAGCAGGAATGTAATCAGAAGGTACATAGCTGCAACGAGGGTATATACCTCCAACGGAAGAGCATAATCATCAACATTCGGTGTACCCACATTATTCCCCCACCCATCCATCATGTCTGCCCATCGTCCATTCGTTATACCACTTCCCCGCATATGCTTTATTACTTCGCGCAATATATGCTTAATTCGATGGCATCTTCAGACAAGTGGTTTTCAGCCCGTCGCCGCTCCATTTCGCCACAGATATTAGCAGCTCCTGTTTCTTGGCGGCGGCTGTCGCTGAGCGCAGCTCGTAAAGCGTGGCTGCCATAGCTCGTTTTAGTGTGCGACTCGAGAGGGAGGCGTATCGACGCACATAGGTTGAATAAAAACGGTTCTGCGACGACGACGCTCGCTGGGGAGGCGTTCAATGCATTCTCCAGGACGTCGATGCCCTAATTACCACGGTCAAATCATGCAGAGAGATCAATGAAATGGACAGACTTCTTTCAACTTCCCCTGGCTCAGCAGGGCAACAGATAGATTGTTTATGGCCTGTATTATCTTGGTTAGCTTACCACTTCATGTAACCTGCAGGAGGGCAAGCCTGGATGACGCACTGCAAAATTATTTGGATCATCCTGTAGCAAAGCTTTCAGTGTTGTACTCGCCGCGGGCCAGTCCCCTTGAGCAGAAGCCAATAGTGCCGTGTTCATTGCTTTCGTAGAGTTGTCAGTGTCAGGATGCTCAGCGACAGCAGCGAAATGCTTCGAGGCCATCGAAAGATGGCCGGATTGCAGATATATCCTCGCTATCGACGAACGGAGCTCCGCGCAGAACACGTCGGGACCCTGCTTGCACAGCGGTTCAAGTATCGATGCAGCGGCGGAAAAATCCTGTACACGCACGACGATGGTGAGCCATGGCGCGGGAGGGGAGGAACAAGATGAGCACCTTCATCTCCATGAGCTGCGAGGCGATTATCAGACACACGCGCGACCCGCGCTCCTGCCACATCGCGAGCCCCGTCGGGTCCGTGCGCGCGCACTTGCGCGCCCTGGATTTGCACTTCTGGAGGAGCGCGTACAGCGCGTCGAGGTACGCCATGTGGTCGCCGGCCCAATATTTCAGCCGGGCCTGCATGACCTCGAGCTCGAAGGGCAGGATGCGGTCGAAGAGATACGTCCGTGCCTGGGGGCTTTCGATTGCATTGAGGACGGAAAACAAGTTTGTGCATTCGGCGGACGTTTGGTTGAACAGCCTGAGACGGGAGAGGCATGCTAGACGGAGGTACCAGAGCTGGAACAAGGTCAGGATGTGTACTGCTGCACTTAGGTCGACCGACTCACTCCAAGAACGAGGTTCAGGTCTTCAGGGTCGGTGGTGACGAGACGGTCGCGGGCCATTCGCGCGAGGGCTCGCCAACTATTGGACATCTGCAAAAGAAAATGCAACATGATCTTACGGTGCAGCAGCTAAACTCAATGAACTGATACGCACAACCATGGCATGGAAATCGCGGCGCTGCCAGTCGCCCGAGAGATCTCTCGCGGGGCGTTGGTCAGGTTGAGATATATATTTGGTGAGAAGCGTAGTCAACGGGTCACTCTAATAAACATGACGAGGGAAATAAATTAAACGCGATCGCAGCCACCAAGTAAGCTGAAACGAGACGGGGAGGAACAGGCTGCGTACATTCGGGATGGGGAGGAACATCGTGGGCATCACGAGCTGCGGGAGATATATCTCTGGCGCATCCTCCTCGTCCTCTTCGTCATCGTCGGGCACTACAGGCGGTGGCGGAACAGCCTTATTGACATTGACGCTGGGCGACGCGAGAGCCGGCTCAGCGGGCGTCGACGAAGGGCGCGCAAGAGATATCTCCTCTGCGGCTACGGGGGGCTGCCGTAAGGAGAATGTCGGTTTGTCGGGGGGCGGGGACGACGCTGCAGATTCCTCGTCCTCGGACAAGGGATCTTCAGGGTCGTCTACCAGGAAAGGATCAGGCACTGCTGGCTCGACGTGTTCGGGAGGCGGGCTCTGGACGGAGGGCATGCAACCGTCTGAACTACTCCCAGTGACTTCGTCGTCGCTTGTCGCCTGCTCAGCAACATACTCCTGCGACGGATTCGTCACATTCTCCTGTGCCGTAGCGAACTCCGTACTTGTGTGCTCGACAGACATTGCAGACGATGAGCTGCGCGAGTGTGGAAAGCTCGACGACGATGAGTCCTCGACGCTGCTGTGCCCTTCTGATAGCTCCTTGCCGTGTCGTAAAGCAGGCTCGTATGAAGCAGTGGAAAGGACGTCGCTGCTGGAACCTGAGCGCGGCGAGGCGGGCTCGGTGAGCGGTTTAGGGGAAAGAGTACGAAGCGCGCCGTCTAGCGCGGTCGGGGAAATGATGCTGGTGGGTCTGGGGTGGTTGGTAGTCTGGGTGGGGGTCTGTTTGGCTACTTTGGGCGGTGTGGCTGGCTGGTCCGTGTGGTGGTGGCCCAGCGCCCTCACCGACTTTGCGCGCTTTTTCAGCTGTTCTACAAGTTTGATATGCATGTTTGGGTGTGCGATTTATGCAGCAGAAAGTGCTCCCCGAGAGGTATATATACGTATTTTCTATCCGCATTGACATGCGTCGAGGGGCCCCGGAACAGCACGACAGGGGCATGTCTCGGCCAGTTCTCGAGCGGATAGCAGCGGGTCCGCAGAGGTCCCCCACACCGGCAAGTGATCTATCTGATCCTAGATATCTAGATCCTAGACCAAGTCAATTATAATTTACATTGTACAGTAGAGTGCTCAAGGGCCTAGTCGTGTATACCCATCCGCCTGTGGCCTCTAAGTATGTGCCCAACGTCATAACTGCCAGCCTCTAAATGGAGGCGATCATGTCGGCTCGTTCGGAATGTCTCAGTACGCGACATACGCCACACAAAGAAGGGGGAACCCGGCATATAGCCCGAGCCAGAACACGATATTGCCCATAAGCTTGTTTCGCTTGATCGCGGGCAGTCGGCTAACCGCAATGAGCGGGAGCTGGATGAGCTGCAACAGAAACAGGTACATTCTAGAGTTGTCCATTCAGCATGATTATCATAAATGACCTAGACGAAGGAGCGCACCGTATCTTGCGAGTTACGACCATCATAACCAGCTCGTGCGCGCATGCACTGATGAAGAAAGTGATAAACATGGCGCTAGTGCGCGAGAGCTTGTAAGTCGATAACGTCGACGCGTAGACGTGACGCAGTAAGAATGTGTGCACTGGCTTATTCCATTTGCGCGCGAATTCGTCCCAAGATGTTGAGTTCCACTAGAAGAGTTGGGGTATCAGACGTGGTGGGAGGAAGTCGCAGCAAGAGATACGTACCCAGTCCTCGTAAAATTGTCGGTCGGCAAAACTACGCGAGCAAGTTAGTATCTAGCACAAAAATCGTGGCAAGGTTGTACACACTATGAAAGCTCGGCGAATCCATTGCATATGCATTCTAAGTGCTGGTCAGGATGTTGTTCCACCGCATGGATGAAACCGTCACTCACCAAATATTATGTAGAATAGTAATAGATACGCGATCATGAACGGCAGTGCCAGATCGAGTAGCGATCGGAAGAACGACTGGTCCCGGGTCGGTGTGAGGGGAATTATGAATGTCTCCGTGACAGTGTAAAGTAATGCGAACGTCCCGAAGAAACCAACTGTCTTTTCGAAAACGTATAACGGCCGTATCCTGCCAATCCGTCAATACGTCTCAGTGGTCATCGATGAAAATAAACTAACCGGTCAGTTCGCGGGTATTCGAGCTCATAAACGAGTGTCGGTACAGCCTGGTACAGCGCGAAATTCTTGAGGGTGATGTTTTCCGGCCAGCGCACAAACAGAGGTCCAGAGCTGACGAGCTCCGAATCCAGTTCGACAAAGTCCTTCGCAATCATGCTGATTTGCGAGTCAGGATGATCCACCAGCACATACGCGGGGACCTCGGGTGACTGGGCCTCCAGCGCTTCCTCGGCTACGGGTGCGCCCACCTCTGCACCGGACGATACATTGAGAAGGCGCTTGCGGAGGGCCGCCGCCGTCGGCGCGTCCACATACGATTTCGTTGTGCCGTCGGGGATGATTTGGGACGAAGGCGAGCCCGTCTCCGTGCCTCCGGGCGTATTCGCCGCGGTAGTCTCCTCGAATTCCGAGCGGCGTGCCTTTGCGTCTGCCACCGCCTGGTCCCAGCCGCCGACTTTTTCGACGGCGTCTTTCAGGTGTGCTAGGGCAACGTCGGCTTGTTCAGCAGTGGACGCGAGCGTGCCATTCACAGTCATGTAGGAGTGCATTTTCATCACCATGACCTATCGGATGCGTCAGCTAGCGTCTCAATGGGTTGGAAGGTATGGTCGCACGAGAGAATGCAATGTCAAAAACCCAGACTGGACCCACGGCCATCGCCTGCGAGATCAATATAAGTGGCGGACACAGAAGTGGAAAAAGATGCGTACCTATTGAACGTCCATTTGATGGCGAGGAACAAGGTTCCGAGCTGGAAAGTATGCTGAAGAGCAACCCCATACCAATAGTACCGAATCCATCCCTTGCTGACGAGTTTCGCGAAGGGGACGCACAGCGCCGTGCTCCCGACGAGGACGGCGTCACTGATAGCGAGTACGACGGCATCCTCGGAGAACATGGTGGCGAACGCGAGGTTGAGCACGTATCCATTTGTCTCGAGGCTGCGTATGTATGTCCGGACGGTGAACAAGAAAATCGATATCCAGAACAGCGTGAAGAAGCCCTATCGACGTATGCGTTAGCAACGCTCTCTAAGCGCGCGACGTGGCACTCACGCGAAACTCATTCGTCCCAGACGTCTCGTTCGTGGTGTCGAAGTGGGATTTGCGCGGTGCGAATGTTACCAGCGCGCGCATGCGTTTCGAGGTCTTGGAGCGGAAAGGTTTCGACACGTAGAGCGTGCCCTCGGAGGTCTTGAAACCGCCGCTATCTGTACGGCGCGCTGTAGGAGGGACCTTGCTATCGACATCGTGGATCGCCACCGCAGGGGGCGTTGCCGACATCTCGAGTAGAGCGCAGTAGGTAAGTAACGGTCCGACAGCAGGTTAGAGCAATATGCAGAACATGAGGCGAACTTTGAAAGACTTGGAATGACATCAGCCGCCGAAAGTTTCACCACATATTTAGGGTCAAATTTAAGGTTTTGGCACGCATTCAGCCAAATTTGAGCCGAAAGTTGGCACAAATTTTCGATGAGTTAGTTCAGCGGCGAGCGCTCCATGCACAGCGACAACCAACTTCAGCCAAGAAATATTCTGTCATTCGTAGAAAATACATGAGCTAGCAGAATCAACATGCCATATATTAGTGTTACCCTAAGTTTGTAGTTGGATCAAGAATCAACCTCCATCGCCTGCCCCTCGAACGAAGCATCCACATCCTGCTGCAGCTCCTCCATTTTGTATGCCCGCTGCTCCTCCGTCTTCCGCGCCCACATCGCCAGCAGCGTCGTCTTCCCGTCGCTGTCCGCATCCCGCACCATCGCCTGCCTGCTCGGTTTCCACTTTGTCGGGTCCACAGTGTTGAAGAACCCAGGGGCTATACCGTCGAGTGCATACAGTATTTCGTTCTCCTGGCTGTGCTCGTCGGACATGACGGCTGCGTGGACGATCGGTGCAAGCAGCGGATGCTCGAGCAACCCAGGGTAATACCGTCCACTGATAAGGGTCAACGCGACGACAGCTTCGTGGTCGGGTTTCAGGATCGGACGGAATTTGTAGCCCCGCGGTGGGACTGGGAGTTTGCAGGTAACCGTGTCGATGGGATGAGATAGCTGGTCGTTTGCGGAGCGTTTCCTGACTGGTACGTTGTCGTCGACCGTATCGGCCACGGTCGACGACACCGATACGGTGGGGTCTGGGTTCCGGAGTGGTCCCGGTTTGTGCGGCGAATGCCCAGAGGGCCCAGCAGCATCCCCGTTGGCCGTAGATATCGATTGAGATGGAGTCGACGGTCCCCCGGTCTCCGCAGCCGTCCCTTGACCGCTATTATCTTCCATCGGACCCTCCCAGTCAGCATCCGCCAGTTCGTACAGCATACCGCAAGCCCGACACTCCTTGCGCGTCCCATGACCACTCTCCTTGGGAATCTCGACGGTAAATACTCCATCCAACATCATGAACACGCCGCGCGTAGCGGCACCAGCTTCGTCCGCGCTCGGTGGCGGCAAGCCATGCGCTGCCCACTGCGCTTCGTTGTACTCGATGACCGACTTTGACGGCCCAGACGGTGGCAATATGCTGTCATTACCCTCTGGCGCGATCTGGCGTCTGCCCACTTTAAGCCGTATCAATTCACCTGTCCATATACGTTCCGCGCCCCACCAAAGACCTTGGAATTGCGTCTGCGTCCGGGGCTGTGGGAGTGGCGGAGGTTGGTGCTGGCTAGAAGACGGCACAGCTGCATTCAGTGCGGCGTTGTTCAGCATCGATGCCGCGATGACGGCATGCAAGGACGTAGACGCTGGAAGTGCTGGCGTGGGCACCGGCGCTGGCGGCGGCGGTGCTGGTCGGGGATCAGGCGCAGTAACGAATTTGTACTCCCAGTCATCCGTTGGGCACCAAAACCCGGCGACAGAAGAGGCGATTTGGACAGCAAGTGCATACGGTGCCGCGGCTTCTTTGAATCGCCTGCCAGATAGGTTGAGGTTTACGCCGTTTTCGGGTGGTGGACAAGGGTTGAACTGCGATGTGCGCTCTAGTCGAGTATCGAGCTCTGTCACGGGGATGTTTGCGATAGCGGTCAGGACCGAGGACGGTGGTGAGTGAGCCTGGTAGGGCAACACTTCGTGGTCAAAGATGTCGAAAATGAAGTCCACGGCCAAGAGCTTCACTTTGTATATGGTGGATTGATTGACGGTCCAAGCGGGGGGCTCCACCGCACTTGGATCTATCGGTGCACCATTCTGCGACTGCTTGAAGACAGGCTCGCTTTTCAGTTTGATTTCCTGCACCAAGCCTGGCCAAAAATCAATCTTCTCTTCGGGCGTCTCTCCTAGGATAGGGTCGCTCAACTGGCACCAGATGAGCTCACTCTCGCGGAAGATACGGTTCAGCTGCATGCTCGTCCTCGAGTACACCGCGCGTAGATCGGCGTCCCGTTCGCGCAGCATAGCGGCCTTTGGGGCACTGGCCTGCCTCGCGGGCTTCGGCTTCCTGCGTACAGAGGCATACGGTTTTACCTGGTGCGCGGTAGATTTGCGCTCCCGGGGCACTCGCCCAACGGTACGGGAGGGCCCGGGCGACGAGGTCGGCGTGGATTTGAGGCCCATCTCGGCGGTGATACGGCGCTGCGGCGTCTTTGAGCAATATTTGCATTTGCAATTGGCGCGATCCATTGTGGGATCTTCCATCAGCCATTGCGCATGGGGGATGAATTCGGGGCAAGATCGGAAGCGATTTACAGAGGCGGACCCTGGTGAACGCGTTCAATGTCGAGCCCACACCATGCACCGTCTAGACGTACCTATTAGATATATATCATGTCTAGGAGCTGACTGTTTCCCTTTGTTATGGTCGAAGAACTTGTATCCTTCAGGCCACCCTCGTAGAACGTAGTTGGGTCCCTCTGAAGTCGAATACGAGAGGCAACATCGAAAAGAGAGGTCATATGGAAGAGGGCTAGTTAGCCTTGCACAGACAGGTAGAACTAGATGGCGTACCGGGTTTGTGCAGTTCCAGCGCGACAGCCGCGCCTATAATATGCCTCCACTTGATATTGGCGGATTCGTCGAGCCCAACTTCCCGATAGAAATTGACCTCCCCATTCTCGTCAACCACCGGGTTTGTATTCACTGCATCTGCATGCTCTGCACTTCCATCCGATCTCGGGAAATCCAAGTAGACGGGGTTCGGTGGAAGGGCATAATTACTCGATACCCCGCGCTTAGACATGTTCTCCTGTGCATTAGGGTGAGTTGCGTCAATAAAGCCCTTTATGTGACCAATTACAACCGCACCTATGGTCCCCAGGTTTATTACAATGCCCTACGCAGAGCCCTGGCAGAACCTTGGTGAGGCGCCGGTGAGGAGCTGGAGGTGCAAAATGCACGAAACAGAGAAATACGAGAATTCCGCATCGGCGCGGGGTTTGAAATATGCCTATAAAAGCAGCCCTCCTTCGCAAATTTTGGTCTTTGTCTACTCGTTCACCAGGTCCTCCAATATTCATGCAACCGGCCAATAGGTTACTCTTCCGCTCTCAGCTGCATTAGCACCCCTTGAGCTGTCTCGTCGATACTGACGTCTATCCATTGCTGTTCTCCAAGCGCACGAGACACGGCCCTTTCCAAACTTGAGCGTCACCGACGACTCAGAGCTATGTTTTCTTTCTTTTCCTGCCGTGATTATCTACGCCTAGCCGGGAGTCCCACCGGCTTTGGGGGTTAAACTACACGGCTAGAATACACCGCCCGCGCTTGCAGAATGTCTACCCTTACATGCCTCTCTAGGATGACACTTTGAAGGTGCGGCACATACCCATACATGATGTACATCGTCATCTCTTTCTCTGTGCTCTGCGCGCTCGGAGACCGTGTAGATATGTATCATAAAAAACTCGATTCAAATAATCATCCAATACAACTCGGATCCACGACTAGCCACGACTATCCATTTGTGTGATATTTACTACCACAAGTCATCGCCCTTCGAAGTACAGCTTGCTTTCTTTTTGCCACAGGTAGCACATCCACCGCAAGATTCCTTCGAATCCGTCTTCACGAAGGACGCGAAGTAGGCCTCGAGATCCTGAACTCTATCCAGTGGGGACACCGTGCCCACATAGCCGTCCGGACGAACGACGACGACGGCTCCAGTCGCAGGGTCAATGCCATATGCAGCATACCCATTCCCACCGCTAGTCCCTTGCATGTCGGTATCGTCGACCAGGACTCTAGAAAGATAGGGAAAAAGATGAGCTCATCATACGATAAACGAGCCTGAGCACTGACTTGGACCAATGAGGCCTGAACAGCTCTGGCAAATCCGTATAGCTGACATCCTCTTTTCTGCCCGCGCTGATCGCCATAACGTCGAACATCGCGCGTTTCGTACTGTGAGAGTCCAAAAACGCGCCCGACTTCGACATCGCGTCCGCTGCGGCGCAAACTTTCTGCCGTTGCGCAGAGTTCGTTATATCGCCCGCGAATACGAGAACTTTGAAGCGCGTGTCGGCTGGGAGGAGGTCCTGTATCTCGTACGGACGTGCATCTGCGGCGCGAACGAATACATGGGGGAGCATGCGCTGTCCGATGATGAGGTTTTTTGCGTAGGCTTGATGTGCTGTATTCACGATGCTGGAGGGCGCATAGTGGATTCCTATCCCGCTCGAGAAGCCCCCGTACGTCTGGAATGCCCTGGATAATATGATAGGCAAATATGCAGATGCATGTGCCAGAGAGTAAGACTTACTTCAGGAAATCCTCATGCGAAACGCCATCGAGATTGTCCTCCGATCGAGGCTTGCCCGAAAAGAGGGCGGAGAACTTGCGGTCAAAGTCAATCAAGTCCTGTGCGTATTTTCGGCGCTCAAACTCGTACTAACGTAGGACATCAGTCTCCGATTCGGTTGACGATGATAGCCAAAACACGCTGTGGGTTGCTTACAGTCTTCAGAAGCGACATATCTGCCCAACCGCGTAGGACATGCGTAATTTTCCATACTGTACCATCCATTGTTAAAACAGGTAAGCGGCATTGAATTAGAGCCGTACTCACTTAGATTATGTGTATCGTTCATACTCGCGTTCATTCCTTGTCCTAAAAGCACCCATGAGCATGGAGGGTCTCTCGTTGTGCATGGTAGAGCATACCAGCTTTTGGAGAATGTGTGTGGCAGGCATCACCCGCAATGAATACGCGTTCATTCGCGGAGAATTTTGACGCTACTCGTTGGCCAACTGCAAAATCGAAATTCGTGAACAAGTAACGGAGCAAAGAAGATACTACATACTGATATATAGTGTCCACCATTCATAGGATTTCGGCTTATTGATTTTGTATGGATGAAATGACCTCCTCGCCACCTACGATTGCAGTCAATGTCAAGGTGGATCGAAAAGCAGCAAGCAGCTGCACGAACCTCCAGGAGATCATCAGGGCCTAACCTACTCTTGTCTATTCGCCCAGTAGCAGGGTCTACGACGTCGCTATCCGACAGCTGTATGTATAGCTACCACAACGCACTGGATGTCAGCGGCAAAAACCATCGCATGAGGCGAGTACGGTGCTTACTCTAACCAAGTCCCCCTCACGAGGTATGATCATGCACGAGCCATTATTCGAATGGATGGCACATTTAAACCGGATGTCCGGAAAATCTGTGTCAGGTACCATGTCCACAACACCCCAAATATATTCTATACGAGAGGCAGGGTGAGGCACTGTCAGACGTGATTGAGATTTCTGGACGACGAACTGGTTTGTTCCCCTTCCATTGCGATTCCGAGGGATTTACGGACCCAGGAGTGAGCACCTGCGGATGCACATCGTCGATATCAATACGAGCAGACCAATTCAATGGAGTGTATGCGAATCACTTACCGTCTGCACCGACGACAAATTTCGCGCGAACGACTTCAGAATAATTTTCACCTTCTACATCGTCCGTGTGTTGGAGGACTACTTTCACGGGATGAGACGTGGGGTCTTGGAGCAGCGTAGCATCCGTCGATAGCTCGATGGATGTTGGTATGATAGGCCGGTCAACCACAAGGCCTTCGACCTTCATCGAGTCCAAGAAAATGGATTCGATGGCTCCTTGATGCAGAGTAGTCTACTGGACGTTAGAGAAGAGCGGGACTGCGTAGATGTCGTGAATTACCTCGAATGGGTATCGAGCAGTGGGTGCTGTGACGTCTGGAACGCGACTGGTTCGCTACATCGATTTTGGGCAGATGTCAATGCCCGGGCGCTGGACAGTAAAGATGGGACGAACCTCTATGCCTCCACTGGGGCTGGGGTTCCAGAATGACTGAGCCACCCGTCAGATTAGGACGTTTGACGCGTCATACGAACGATAAACACGAGAATGGTACTCACAGTCGCGTGTATTTGGCACCCTTCGCGTAGAAGACGATCGCCCAAGCCATAACTCTTTTACGGAAAGTATTAACCCACTAATTCAGGAACCAACGAGTGAGCGCACGCACCATTAAGACCTCGACCGTACGCGGCTGTATGCCATCTGCTTGTCCTGCGGCGATTTTCGCTGGCCTGTAGGGCACGTTAAGTCAACGGGTGAGACACGCGACGTGGAGCAAGCGTCGACCGCACACACCTCTGGTCAATCACTCGTACGTTGACGCCAGCCCTAGCAAGCCCATGGGCGCACATGAGCCCAGCAGGCCCGGCTCCTATGACAAGTACATCGACTTCGGATTGTTTCGGAACGGCGGTCATTGTGCTGAGCACGTCGATATCGTATGTGGGGGGAATGTATTGGGGCAATATCGACCATCTCTGTTGGGGCTGGCGCTCTTATAGTGGATGATTGGCGTCGAGTAGAAGGGTCCATGACCCGGTCTGGATTTCATGGAAGTGGAAAGGAGCAGAATTGTCGTGTCGCTGCCACTGAATCCCGTTTCGGTGTGTGATTGGACACGGTTCCCGGGGCTAATGGCATGTGGCGGCGTCATGGCCCGAAGTTTACACTTTACATCTCGCTGCAGCTTGGTTCTGATACCGTTCTGGTCTACGATAATCATCTATCGAATGGGGTCCGAGAGAACGCCTGAGAATCAAGTCACGAATATGGTCCTTCAAAACTCGGCGCTCGCGGATTTGTTGAGAGAGCAGCAGGTGAGAAGGACGACTGACCCAGTTAAGGAAACGTACCCACCCCGCTCAAGCGGGTCCATGACTGAGCGAGTGAGGGATAGGCAATGGCGCGGATGGGAGATATGCGACGGAGACATTGACTGAATGACATCGCACGCACTACTATGAATAATGCTGACACGTATGCGTGACAAGATGTGTTTCACAATATCTATGACATGCCTCCACAAGCGTGCGCCGCAGATGTAGGCAAGTGCGAGCAACTGATAAACAGCGGCCGATACAATGATCGTATATGCGTCCTGGGTCGCGCGCTATCAATATAATTGCGACGCCCAATAGTGTGCTATTACTCACCAGTGCATGATATCGGGCAGCCGTAGTCGCGTGTGCCACTGCAACATCCAATGTCAATATAAAACGGCCATTTCTGCGGACACGATGGCCAGCCCAACAGCTGTCATCGCACTCAAGGGCAAGATATTCCAGAATGCGAAAGTTTTTTGGTGGACGATGATGCCCTTTTGTTTGAGAATTGCGCGCCACAGCAGACCCGCAAGGCTTGCAGAAAAGGTGAAGCTCACGGCTCCAATATTGCTGGCGACCGCAAGGGCGATTCCGGCCGCTCGGGCAACGTCGTCGGGCAACTCCGCTGCGCGAACGACCTTCGTGAGAAGGATAGTTGCGCCGATATTCGTACCAGAAATATTGCAGAGTATTACTCCCAGAACGCCGACGAGCCATACGGTCGAAAAGAGCTCGCCTTTGGATGCGATTGCAAGCCAGCGCGCGAACACCTCAATCCAGCCTTGGTGCACGAGTCCCTCGATGAGGATGAACTGCGAGAACGCGAACGGAATCAATGCGAAGGGCAAGCGAGGGAGGGCGGTGAAGAAAGTGGGAAAACGGGCGGCGAGGGATGCAAAGCGATGGGTGAAAGGCGTTCGGGAGGGTGACGTTGAGGCTTGATTCGTGTCATCCGTTGCACCTTCAGCCCGGGTGGGGGATGGAACTTGCTTTGTGGCGTCATCTGTGATCGTCGGGAGACTGGCTTGTCGGCGCTGAGGACTAGTAGAAGTTCGACGGCGGTCCAGTTCTGCGAGAACTAGATCATCTTCTGCAGGCTGCCCGCGTCCCAGCATTGGCATGCCATGGGTATATTTGTAATGGTCCCATGTCAGATCAAAGAGAAATTTTGCCACTGCGAACGGCAAGCTGATCATCCAAACGTCGACGTTGAAAAAGCTGACCACGATAATGACGACAAGACATGAGCCGAGGAGGAAGGTCCCGACCCAAGCACCGACACCATCGAGAAGGGCGGCACGCACGTCCAGACCCGGCGCGATGCTCAAACGTCCGGGGATATATTTCGTATCGTGGAACTGGGTTGCGAGAGCCATGTAGCACGCAAGGTTGCACCCAAGGAAGGGCAGGATAGTGTATGCCGTGAAAGCAGCATTATTAATGCCGAATCCTTCGCAGATAACAACGTTGGTAGGGTTGCCAACAAACAAAACCACTGCAGATAATCGGTGAATTTTGGGCCCTAAATCCGAGGGAACTGACTTACTGCTGGCAGTGTTCGCTGCCGCAAATTCTGACATCAACCACGGCATCGGACTGAGCTCTCCAACTTCCGTGTAGTACACAAGAAAGGCAGTTCCTGATAAAATGACGGGATCGTTGCCAAGAAAGATGCTGAGCACCGTAAGCATGACATAGAAATACAAGTAAAGCTTTCTGCCATTCGATCCACCACGATTGCTAACCCAGAACGCAGCAGCTTGCAAGACACCAGTGATGTCCAGTGTTATTGCCATATAGGCAAGGGAGCTGAAGAGGATGAGGATATTGTATGGCTTGATTCCATCGGTGCCAACGATGCCAGCTCGAATTTCTTGAGGTCCCAGGCATTTTGTTGCCCAAAGGATAGCAATCGCAAGTATCGGCGCGGTCGTAAGGTTGATCGAAACAGTTTTGCGGCCAAAATGTGGTAGGGGAAGGGAAAAAGAGACGGTTTGAATGACGAAGACGATGGATACGATGAACAACACGAGTGTTGCAATCGCATGGCCGGATATCATGGAAATTCGTCAGCCTCTGTTTGTGAAGGACACGTCGTCTTTAGCCAATCTTTAGCGCACATTAGTTGGATGAGACCCCACGAGATATAAGACACGCAGACATTTTGATCAGTTCGTTCGAGTCCCACGAAGCTGAAAAGAAGGGATATTGTCAGATCCTACAGCGTGCAAGGCGGAAAGGTATATGGGATCCTACATACCCGCTGGCCAGTGCGCCCGACGGCGACGACGCACGGTCGGTGACGGAGGAGCGCTCGAGGAGCGTCGGTCGAGGTTGGTAGTCGGAGATCGGGCCCGGGAAGTCACTCGGGCGCGGCGCTCGTCGAGTTTCGTCAAGCCTTTCCGATTTTTGCTTTCTTTTACTTCAGCCCGTGCGATTGTAATGCAAATACTGCGCGGAATATCGATGAGATGGACGACGATAGCCCGAGATATCGAGGGAAGATAGCTGGTGGGCGTTTGAATCCGATCACGAAAAGCAACGACTTCGTCACTGATACCGATGTCAGTCCTGTCCAGGTCCTGTCAGTCCAGCGTTTACAACCTTGTCAGATGAGCCTGTCCATGTGGTACACTAGGCGCCCTGTACAACCTGCTGGCGACACTTGGAAATGAACCTCTCGTTGCAACCTTTGTCGACGCCGTTTAACGCGCCATTTCATGACATACTTTGCTCGAGACTATCTAACGGTCCTTCCGGTCCTTGGCCTGGACAATTATAACGAATCCCCATGGGCAGGAGCCTGAGCCTGCTCATTCCGACCAAACCTCGTCTCAGAACCTTCCAATAGAAGACTGAATGCGTACGCCCTTGCAATGGCGTGTTGGGTTCCTCGACATTCCCATGCTCCAGATTCAAGTTGCCTATTTGGTTATGGCATATAGTGGCGTCCTGGGTGGCCCGTCGCACTTGGATCTGCTAAGCCGCCGTGTTTAATCGGAGTCGCGCGAGCTGGAGATTGTCTAGGTCATTCGTGGTACACCGAGTATGATTTACCCTTCGTGTAAACCTTCGGAAGGTCACAGACATCCACATCCACCTCTTGGACAAACTGGACCGTTTGTTCAACTATGGGCGTACGATTGGGTGCGTGTCAGATTCAGCTTACAACTCTTTAGCGTCTATCCACATCATATCTGGTGAGTCGCGCATGCGTGGTCCTGCATATGCATGTCTTGATTATTTACATTTGTATATGATGATTCAGTCTTCAACTTGTTGTCGCATCCATATCTCACCTGTGACCCAACGCTGTCTCTGCCCCATATAGTTCGTCCACAAGTTTGCTCCTCAGAAGTTGTTAGGAACCCGCAAATTGTTACAGGCGACAGGATACCTGGTTGCGATACGACGAGCGCCTACTGTACTCACTCAGCGCACTGCCCGCGGTCTTCGGTCATGATGCTTCTCTGCATCTTTCGCACGTATGTTCTGTCAATGATAACTGAATGTCTACTGAGGTTATATTCGCAGTTCTGCAGCTCCTTGCATGCAAATGAAATGAGAGCGTAGCACCTTGTCCACTTATATGTGCGGTACCGAGCCTGCTATTTTTGTGGTCAACAAGAACACCGGTCCAACGTTGCACGGTAGACTATTCCACGAGCGCTCAACAGGACCGATGTTCACGGTACAGCTCTGACACTTCATCGACAGCCACCATCACCCCACGGCAATCCGACGACCCACGCGTTGAGCGAGGTTTGGTCTCTTGACCTCCTCGCATCACAGAGTCGAGAGTAGGCGTCTAGGACGGCTGTCATGCATTTGCAGGTCTTCTTCTCGAATCACTTTAAATACACTGACGTCGTGTTTGTTCAGGACGAACCAAGGAACTCGACCATCGACTTCTTCTTGCCAGTGGTTTTCCCTACGTGATAATGGCTATCCCGTTGATGACCCCTCCGAATCGACTCCACGCGATATCTACACAACCTCTCGCGTCTCCAGAACCAAGACCATTTCCGCCTCATCGACACAGCTGTCCCTCGGGACCATGGCCATGGGTCAATATCACTGACGACCATGAGCAGGATCCTGAACAGAGTCCGTCAGCCGCTGCTGGGGACTGTCCACATGTGGGCGCTCCTTGTGCGGGACCCAAATGCTGGGCCAAATACCCGCAATCGCTGTTTCCTAACTGGACCCCCAGCCAAGTTCTCAGGAGTGGCCTTCACGACTTTATCGTGGACAAGAAAGACCCGTCCGCCATCCACGCCGTTAATGTTCGCGAAAATGGGCGTTTCGAGACGATGAAATGTCAAACTGTCACCGACCAGGATAAGGAGAAATTCTGGGCCGAGGAGCAGCAAACGGTGAGTATAAAGGCCGTAGAAAATTAGTCGTACTTTGACGTGGTGGCTTTAGGAAAATCAGAGATTTCGACTAAGGGCTTTATTCGTGGAAAATTTGTCGGGACCAGTTTTGCAGATGCTTGGTACAAAGTCAGTTGGATTCACCGCCGATACAATGCAACAGTAACTCAACGATTGTTCATAGATATTTTATCGAGCCGTAAGTCGTACGCCGTGACTGACGGCCCACTGCTCTAAATTATTTACGACGCCCTGGCCCGTAGTTTTTTCTTTTCGAGCTCACTCAACTGGATTCCATCTCGATATCAAGAGGATTTGAAACCAGGAGTATCTGATCGTGAGTTTTACATTTCCACTGGTATTCTTGGCATTAATGTGCGCGCGGAATACAGACATCACAGTTACACTCACTTTTCTCGCGACGATACCGGTGGAAGGCATTGACCCATATCTGACGGGTCATTTCGAGGGGATCAAAGGTACCGACGTTACTCTGCAAAAATCAAACGTTGCTTATCGTTGGCAATAAAGGGGATCAAGTCATAAACACACAAGCTCATCTTCCACTTGTTGGGAATTCGGTTGACCCGGTCGCACGTATCCTCTTCCTCGACCTCCTTGCTATCCACATGGTTCGAAGATTGGATAACAGCATAATCATATCGTACCATCCGGTATCAGCAAAGAATGCGAAACTTCTTCATACCAAGGTTCGTGCCGCTGGAGAATCTATTTTCTGGCAAAACATCTTCCAAGGGACAAGAGACCCCACATTCGTGCTGCTCACAATACTTTGGTACGCACTTTACGCCTGGGATGAAGCGCTGGAGATGCTGTACAAACACATTTGCTGGCTAGTGCGTCTCAACAAGTAACATCTCGATTCTCAATGCTAACTCGTACTACAGGAATCTTGCGTTATCTCAACTGCCGACAAGCAAAATGACATAAAGCTAACGCAAGAGCTGCATGTAATCCGTGCACACCTTCTGCATTATGAGTCCCTCTTAACGGATTTTGCCAAGTCCGTCACATTTGTACGGGACACTCCAAATCCTGCAATGGACTCTCTATCGGTCGACGAACAAACCCGCACGATATCAAGAAAAAGGCTCGAGAGAGAGTGCAATAATTTGTCGTCTGAGATTGCGCGGCTGCAAGCGAGCAGAGGTATGCAAGGAAAACGACTGAAGAACGCCATGGACTTGGTACGTTTGTACCCTGATCTTTACCTCTGTGCTGCTCAGTCCTGATATACAACTGATACGCACAGGCATTTAGCAGTATCAACTTCGCGGATAGTCAACAAATGCAAAGATTGACGAAGTCGGCGGTACGAGATAGCGCAGCTATGAAACAGGTAAGTATCGATTCTGTAACAATTCATGGTTCAATTTCTCATCTATTCGGATCTAGATCGCATATTTGACAATGATATTCTTGCCCGCAAGCTTCATAGCGTCTGCCTTTGGCATGAATATTAAGGAGCTTGAGTCGGACGGGGCGTTGGGGACACTGGCGCAGTATCGTGCGTTACTATGCCTCGCTCAATCACCATACCACTGACGAGTGCTCATTTCAGTCAGCACTGCCATTCCGTTGACCACATTTACCATGTGGATCATCGTTGCTTTTCAAGGCACAGATAATGTCACTAAAGAAGATGACCGTCCCAGGCGGCCTATTATAAATAGGCTCAAGCGCATTGGGAGACGTCTGTGCTGGCCATTGAGATGGGTTGCTGATTTCCTGGATATTCGTGTAGCGGTCCAGCGGCCCAGAAGCCCATTTAGTGTCTGACGCCTGTGGAAGGAAGGAACTTGCTGGGATGTAGTCCTTACTATTAGAGCCAGCGGTGAACGATGTGTACGAGAAGTTATACCTACTTGATGATTATTGTTTCAGGATGCGTGAAGCCAAAACAAAAACCATGTGACGAGTAAATTCTATATTGCACCAATTATGAGGTCAAGAATCGATTCAGAGAGCAAGTTTCCAAGGAATTGACGCGCATTCGCCGTTGACGCGGACGCACAAAACTCGGGCCATCCGCCGCGGGGAAATGGTAGCCACGTGGGTGGAAAGCCCCTAGTCTAATGCGCCTCCGACGGTACTCCGACCGCCCTTTCAACTTCACAATAAGTGAACTTGCCAACTCGCCAGCCGATAAATAGGCATCCGCATTCCATCGGATGTGCTCTCTGGATCCCGTACCACACAATCCTCGCGGAATCTGGTCCCCTCTGTATCAATTTGGCTCCGTGCCGGTTACAACAGAATCAGGTGGCGCTGGAGTCTCGTAGATAAGTACCAGTGCGATGTTCCTCCATATATACAACCTTCTATCACCTTTCTGACACCCACTGTGCTAGCCTACTCTCTCTCTGTGGCGATATGGGAAGCGTGTCTCGAGAGTCGTACCAAAGCTTGCCGCACGCGTCCATATCCGCCCGCCTGTTTGAACGGCGGCATACTGTGAATTGTGGCACCAAGGCAGCGGATTCCGTGGTAGACGCGGTACGACACGAGGATCTATGGTTTCTAGATGGATCAGTTATTTTACGCGCGGAGGACACGCTCTTTAAAGTGCACATGTCGCAGCTCGCGCGTCACTCCTCCTTTTTCCGGGATCTCTTTTCATTACCGCAGCCGCTGCCCGAGTCTTCCGGTCCAACGGAAGTGAAGAGCTGCGAGACATCCGAGGGCTGCCCTATCGTCTATCTGCATGATGCAGCGGAAGATGTTGCAAACCTTCTTACTGCATTATATGACGGCCCGTGAGTGATCCGTTGTTTCACCGTAAAATACTGAAATCTTTACACCTGCCGACGCTGCAGAAGTTTTGGAGACAATGGCGAGGACGATTTTCGCATCGTATCTGGAATCTTGCGGTTGTCCTCGAAGTATCTAGTCGATAACCTGCGCGCAAAGGCTCTTGCGCACATCAGTATCGCGTGGCCCGACACACTTAAAGGCTGGGACACGAGGGAGGACGTCGCGCGGGTGCACGATGTCAGTGGGTGCACGCCGCATCGATATCCATCACCCATTGTATGTATTCAGGCTATTCTGCATTTCTAGACGAGCATACAGAATTAATAGCGGTTGGATTAATTCGTAGGACGTCATCAATCTTGCGCATGAAGTGAATGCCCCGTCCCTCCTCCCTGCCGCCTTTTACGACCTGTCACGATATACCTTCTCCCAGATCCTTGAGTCCCATCTTCCGTCATCCCCTACCAGCGCCTCCTTCCCATCCAGCACTCCATCACCACCACCCAGCATGGGTGCCCTCTCCCCGCCAGACTTCGCGAAAGTCGCGCTCGGGAAGGAAGCGTCCCATAACGCGATAATCACGCTTATCCAAGCAATGGGCGCACACCGTCCACGCCCGCGCTCGCAGATACACGCGTGCAGAAGCAGCCTAGATGGGGGCACATGCGTATCCGCGGCGGCATGCCGAAAGGATTTTGGCGAGCTCGTCGAGCTCGCGACGCAGCACTACCTGTGCGACCGCGAGCGCGGGTGCTCGGATCCCCTGTATGTCGCCGAGGAGCTTGGTCAGTTGAAGAGCGCGGAGCTGGGCAGCGAGTGTAAGGCGTGCGCGAGGGACTTGGAGAGCTGGGCCTCCAAAGAGAGGGAGAAGGTGTGGAAACTTTTGCCAGGTTGGTTTCGTCTAGAACAGATGTGAGTTTCGTGGTGCCATTTTTTCGTGTCAGTGTACATGTGTAAAACCTTGTTGTTGTACTATATACAATCAGTTTGCAGTCAGAAGGTGAAGCTTGACTCGTGCGACAGACGCAGAGGAACTTCATTCTATGTCTGTGCTGTCCATGTACGTTGTGCGAATGCTCAAATGCCGATTGTGTACCCTAGGAACGGCGAGCGAATTGCACAGGAAGTATCCACAGACTTTTCCGGGGTATGCATGTATACAAACGAACAAGTACTCAGCTCATTGTCATCCTTTTGTGGTTCTTTTCGGCTGCGTCCTGTGCTCCCGCAACAAAGCGACTCGGGTAACAATCGAAAGAGCATATTTAAGGATACATGCCACCACTCTAAAGTGCGAGACTACGCTTTCAATGGCTCAAATAGTTCCCGCCATATCGTTGAAGCACTCACGATCAAGGCGTCCACCACAGCGAGCAGCGAACCAGCCAACGCCAACGATGAAATTCGCGCCGCTATCGTACATCATCTTCACTCCGCGGCACGTTCGCCTGCCTGGCACAGAAAAAGGATACCGACACTCGAGGCGAAAGTACGTCCCACTGGACGGCGCCTCCACTGACTGGAGCTGATCCACACCTTGGCAATTATAGGACTGCCAGTGGTTTCGAGTGGCACGGTCGTCTTTTCCCGGATGAAAATTCACTTTGAAGAGGGTAGACTCTTGAGTAGGACGTTGTTGAGCGCAGAGGTGGATGGAATCTGCGTGAGATGAAAACAGCTGTTCAACATGATCGTCATGAACGCGTTTCTTTCTCCAATCCCGACTCTTGCCAGAACAGCTTGTCTAAGAGAAATCTGATAGACAAGCCACGGAAGTCACTAGAGGTTTGACTGTGCTCGCCGAGAGCAAATTGCGAGCAGACAAAGAATATAGCACGGATAAGTAGTAGAGCAAGTTAGAGAAACAGCAGCGGAAGGAGACAAGATCGGTCTAGAGGACATGATTACCTAAGCATATCGTTCTTGTCTCGCCGCGTCCACCATCTGGAAGACAGAAACGATAGCTGCAAACGCCCAACTTTTCCTTCTACTGACGGATTTTTCTCGCCATGTCCTCAGTAGAGCATCCACAGCTACCGTTCCGTCCAGGGCACCCACCGAGACGCGACAACCAGTCTATTTCATCGAGCCATTCGGCTGCAGGCTCGTCAAGAGGGAGCGAAAGAGGAAGCAGTCGTACAGCCCCGCATGTGAGTGTTTTCACGCCATGAAGACATATTAGGTGGTGCTTAGGATGTTTGGAATGAGAGCCTGCGGTAGAATCTGCTGTGACGCGGCTTCTTGTAGCGATTAAACAATTGCTGGAAGCACTTTCATTATGGAGTTCGCTTCAAATGTCTGAGGCGCAGGTCAGCGATGTCTACGTGCGTCTAGGGAACGACTTCAATGCTGCGGTTGCAGCTTTTGCGGCATTTAACATCGATATGACGTATGTTACATATTTTCATATGCTCAGGTACCAGGCTAACGAGCATGTAGCGAGCTCATGGGTGTCCCCGACGACCTTCGAAACGTTCTCGAGCAATGTCTCGCAGAAGATGCCACACCGGATAATCTCGAGATTTACCTTCCCACTGTCCGACAAATTATCACCAATCTACTTCAGGGCCTTCGCGGAAAGCAGTCGATATATCGCCGCATCGTCTCAGACCATAGACATAAGTCATCGGAACAATCAGGACAAGACCGTACGGACAGTCGGTCTTCGCGATCATCTCGAAAAGAGGGTCCTGGTCACCGTAGCCAGCTAAGTCGAGCAATTGCGGAGAACGAACGTCCGACCGAGAGAGAGGGCACGTCGCGAAGAGCTGCGCAATCGTCGACCAGGCGGAAAGAGTCCTCGTCTTCGGCTGCCCCATCATCGGTCAACGGCGACGAGCCTTTCGTCGGTGGCTTCGCGCCTGCCGCCCGTGAACAGGTTACAGAAACAAACGGCCATTCTGATCGATCCCAACGACCGTCACAGTCGAGTAGGCAGCAGCCACCTCGTTATCCGTCGCCGAGGCCTCGAACTCCTCAAGGATCGCAGGGCTCTCCACGGCAGGCCACATCGTCTCCAAGCACTCCGAAAGAGCCTCCCTTACCACAGTCTCCGCCTGCCCCAGCCGCGCCGCAACCGCAAGTGCCTTCCAGTGTCAAGCGATACTCACTCGTAGACAAACCTTCTGCGCCCTCTGTTACCGTCGATGTCGCATCCGATCAAGAAAATGGTCCAGATCGGAGCAGGGAATTCTCTTCCACACCTCCGCCAGATACACCGCCCATTGACGCCGTTCAACTTCAGGCCCCCGCGATGGCCAATTCGCTTGCTGCCCTGCAGAAGAGCGATGCCCTCGAGCGGCGTGCTTCCAAGCGGTTTTCGACTTATAATATTTCGAAGATGACGGGTAGCTCATCGCGCGAGCGGTCGACCAGAAACCATCCAAATAGGCGATCATTATTGGCTGGAGGGACTACACCGACACCTGGAGAGTTGGCAGTATTGACCGAAGTTGACGACGATGAGGAAGCTTCAGAGTCGAGAGGCAGTAGGGAAGCAAGGCGAGGGCCGCCTCCTAGGACGGATACGCCGCTTATTGAGGAGGAGGAAGCACCTCCGGTGCCGCCTATTCCACCTCATGCACGGACTCCTTCCCCAGCAGTAGCACAACTAGAGAAATCGCCAAGACCGCCGCAATCGCAACCACCTCAGGACGTTTCGGGGGCGTCCGACACACGACAGCCTCCTGCGGAAGGCTCACAAACGTCTTTCCCCGTGTTCCTGCAGCTCGGCCGGGAGGTGAAGAAGGCGATGCTTGAACCGGGCCTCTCCTTCTCGTATCTGCGGATGATTTTCGTTGACAAGTTCTCATATAACCCCGGGCTCGAAAACTTCCCGGCGATTTACATCCGTGATCCCAGCAGCGGGGTGCAATACGAGTTGGAAGATATGAGCGAGGTCAAAGAGAAGTGCCTTCTGTCCTTGAACATCGAACGTAATGTCATCCATGCAGTCCTCTGTCATTCGCAACTGACTCTTTGCATAAAGCTCTCGACCAAATCAAACAACACATCGACTCCCAGATATCTAACCTCTCACACGATATCAAGGAGCTGAAGACAGCTGTGAATAGCAGCAATCGACAACCGTCTCTTCCCGCGATCATCGGGCATCCACTTTCCGAAAGTACCCCAGCTCCCCGCCCCACCGACCGTCACTTCCAACAAGTCGCTCGTCGTCTCTCGCGCCTCGTGAGCACAGATGACCGCAGCAATCAAACAATACAACCGCAAATGACCGGGCAATCGCTGCAGCCACAGATGACCGGCGGCTCTATCCTCTCCGAATATTCCACGCGCGTAGTGACAGACCTCAAGACGCAGTTCGACGAAGTACAGAACCTCCGCCGCGACTTGGGCATCATGCGCCAGCTCTACACCGAGTTCATGAAGCAGACGAAGGAGTCTCTTGGCACGCTGCGTACCCAGACACAGTCGGTGAAGAAGCTTGCGACGGACAACGTCGGTGGTGCACGCGGATACATCGACTCCGGGAAGACGAAGCTTGACACGCGCAGTCAGAACGTCTTGACCAAGGTGGAGGAGCTGCAGGACACTGTCGAAAGTGTCAAGGACGATGTTTTGAAGCGGCACATGACACCCAAGCCCTTCGTCCTCAAGAACATCAAGAGCGACGTCGACAAAGTCGCCGCAGAGCTAGAGAGTCTCAAGGAGCACATTAAGACCATCAAGCCGATGTGGAAGAAGACCTGGGAGGAAGAGCTGCAGAACATCGTCGAGGAGCAGCAGTTCCTGCACCACCAGGAAGAATTCCTGAGCGATCTACTGGAAGACCACAAGGCCGTGGTGGAAGTATACGGGCACGTCGAGAAGGTCATATCCATCCGTGGTACGGGGCCCAATCGCACGCCAAAGCCTCTTCGCGGCTACAAGCCCCCTCCACCAGAAGAAGGGCACGACGGTCTGAGCACCGTAATGCTCGAGATTCGCGGGGCGCAAGTAGACCCTGACAAACGGATGAAGGCCATTGCTGCGAGCCAGAAGAGTCGGGAAAAGGAACTCGCGACGCGGTCAGACGAGTTCCAGGCGGAGCTGTCGGGTTTTGTGGGCGGAAAGAAGCTGAAGATGACGGGCGGGGCGGAGGAGGCCGAGCGCGTGCGCCAGAAGAGGAACGAGCAGACGCTGAAAGCCATGTTCAGCCCAGGCGGCTCCACCATGCCAATGGAAGCGATGCCCGACTCGTTCGAGCATGCAGAGATGTCTCCGCAGTCCTCGAACTCTGGGTGATCCCCCTTCACGGTCTCTTTCTCTCTCACTCCAATGGAATCTCGACATTCATACCACCATTCCCTCTTCTGCCACGCATCACGGACTCCCTATTTTGTCACCTATCTTCATTTGTGAACGCGGATGCTTTCCAATCGTACTTCATTTTTATGCTGTGTTTTCTGTCCCTATCTGTAGCGTTGGCCTATTTGATGAATTGACCCTCTCCAAACTGTCGTCGGCGTCGTTGTATGGCCGCATGTTATGATTAGTCAATTGCAGGAGATGGCGGTCGGTAGCTCGCTCAGCCTCAATTCAACCATGATATGACATCCGGAAGGTAAAAGATAGATATGTGTGTGTCGTACATCGCCAGTCCAAAGAATCAAAACCCCAAGGTCCCAATGAAAGTCGGTAAACCTCCTAGCACTCGACCGTCACACTCCTCACAAGCGCAGTCATCTTTTCCGGCGCCTTCGACCAGTCTACAGGGCCTTTCGCCCACTCGGCGGTGCCCGCGGGGCTGCTAGCATCCCAGATTCCGAGCTGCAAGCGCGCCGCATGCGACGGATAATGGAGTACGCCATTCTTACGGGTTTGCTCTGCGATTCCGTCAGTTGGAACCGTCCGATAATTTCGAAAAATGCACCCACCAGGCGTAAGCGTGCGAACCGCCTTGCCGTCGATGCTCCAGATGATACGGCTCGCGCTCCAGTCGATAGCGTATGTGTGACTTTCTGCAATGGTCCCACCGTTGGGAATGCTCTCGACACTGCCGAGAAAGCCCCACATAGGCGGCTCGGTAGCCGATGCGGGTGCGTAGACATTCGTTTGCCAGTGGTGGACGTCCCCGCCAAGGATTTCGATGTCAATCTCGTCGTGTTCATCCGCTATATATGCAAGGTCCGAAGTCAGTGGGGAAGGAAGCAGGCGCGTTACAGCAAGCGGCTGACGAACCAATGAGAATGACAGCTGTAACGATGCCTGCTACGACTGGGCTGGAGACTTCGTAAGAGACTTTTCCGTAGCTGGGGGACACGTTGAGCTACGTACAGGCGCAGATGAATAACGAGTACGACTCACAGCATAGTAAAGGTCGAATTGATAGTAGCGCCCGCGGCGATCTTGTCGTTCACGCCATTTTTCTTGGTGATCACGCCGGCTGGTTTTTGCAGGAATAACTGAAGACCATTGCCAGCCTGGTAAGAGCCTTCTGGACTAACAGCGGCGAACTGGCCAGCGGCGGGTGCGCCATTTGCGTTGTAGGCATAGACGGCTGACGCCGGGAAGGTTGTGTGAAGCGGTTGACACTGTGCAGCTGCACGCGGGATTTCGGAGTGCGCGCTACATCTGAGGGCGAGATAAAGACAGAAAAAAGAGAGGATAGTCTGGCGAGACATGGTGTAGATTTGTAGAGGGTCAACGGGGATAAGTACAAACGGTAAACGCGGTCGAAAAAATGAACGCGTACGAGGCACGTGCATCGAAAATCAACGCCTAGCAGTTTGCGGCTGCGACTTGGCCAAAGCCTGCGCCGCAATATTGTCCTGCCTCTTCTGCTGGATAGTTTCCTTCCGTGCGACCAGCTCCGCGTCCCTTCTATATCTCTGCGCAACAACCCTCGTCAAAATCGCCTTCCTGCTCGCCGCCAACGAGCCTCGCCATCTCCATTTAGGACCCGCCGCTCTTGTCGCCCGCAGATACTCCCATTTCTGGTTCTGCTTGGACTCTTCAATATGGAACGACTCCTCGATCCATGCCTTCCTTTCTTCCCGCTCCTTCTCCGGCATATCCTCCATAGCTTGCGGGTAGTAGAATGGATCTACGAGTCCTACGACCGCACGCTTATACGTCCTGTAAGCGCGTGTCTTGTAGACGGGTCCGGCGCGGAACAACGGCGAGAAGTAGTTGTCGGTGCGAATGTACGTCGTCTTCACGCCGTAGACGGATTGGAGATACGACCGTATGTCCGTTTTCGTGATCGACTGGGGAATGCGGAATGTGGCCTCGTAGGGATTGTATGGCTGTCCAGCTGGAGTATGGTTGCGCACAAGGCGAAAGATGACGTTGGGCAAGTAAACCTTTTGTCCCACCACCACTTCTTCGCCCTTCTGGTTCTCGCGTATACCACGTATGCGGCTCCGCCTCTTGTTCAGATGATCAAGCCATGAGGGCGGAGACTGCTCCCATCCAGGGCGACCTGGAAGCTCGCCTCGCTGGCGTTGGCGACTGTATGTTTGGTACTCAGACGGAGTAAGACCATCCGGTGTCGCGTCATGCTCCCCTGGGCCTACTACGCGCTTCGTTTTTTTCTGGCGGCGAAGCCGTACCGCAAGAGGTGTCGACGCTGTACGCGCTACAGCTGCGAGCTCTGGGATTCTAGGAAGGCGCGCAGTCGGACGCGTCCTGTAGGAGCGACTGAAAGAAAGACTTAGAGACTGCATAAGATGACGGCAAGTAAGTAGAATTTTCGAAATATCGCCAGTCCAGCTCGCAGACCGTCAAGTGTGCGCGTGTTTGGTTTTGTGGCGTCCCCCGCAATCTGGGCTGCATCTCGACTCTGCACCTTTCCTACAAGTACTTTCATCTCCACGACATCGTTTCTCTACGCTGACTATCTTTAATTCTCTCAACGGCTAGGAGTAGCCATGGCGGCGTTCTCTCTATACCGCTTTTTCCGCTTCACGAGGTCGATGTGCGCGCCCTTGACCGCTGTCGTAGGGTTCTCATGTCTCCTCACTTTCATATTTATTCTCTACCAACCAACCGCAGGCCCAGGGAGCAAGCAACGCGTGGGCTGGCAGTCCTGGGACATAATATCTACCGCCAACGTCGCCGAGAACTCTGCACCAGGTCACGATGACGCCGTGAGCGTGCCAGAGGGCGTCGACTGGTGGAACTACACCTCGCCTGGCGAAGAGCAGGTGGACGCGGCGAGTCTGCCGTTGGACGTATGGGCACCCTTGCTGCCCCACGATACAGGACGTACGTCGCTACCCATTTCTACCGCTAAATGTGTATGCTGAGCACTCGCGCAGTCTCGGAAATTACAGTAGAGCGGTGCATGCTTCCGCCTACATTCGCAGACATGTGCAGACCACACACGACCGCGCACGATGACAACATAAAGGGAAAATGGGTCCGAGTTGACCAGGATCTCAACAGAAAGTCGGGGATGTGGTACTTGGTGCGCTACTAACACCATTTTGTACTTCGTGTCTAACGCCCCCACCAGAGCCTGTTCTATCGGCGCACTCGTCGCCTCGACGTCCCCCTCATCGTAGAGCTGCGCCTGCTGCAGGACGGACAGGTGCCGACGACAATGTCCGACGCCTGGCACAAGGTCTCGCGCTCGATCCGCGACGGCGTACCGGGCGCGAAGCCGCTCTTCCTCTGGTACCGCACCGGCGAGACACAGCGCGAGGCCACCGTCAAGGGCCCGACCGAGGAGTACATCACCGAGCTCGACATCCTGCGCGGCGCAGACCGCCCGTGGTACGGGTTCGACAAGCTCTCGCCGCCGCTGCGCGAGGAGGACGCGAGCAAGAAGCGGGACGCGGAGTGGCTCACGTACCGCCGCGGCGTCCAGCCCCCGCCCAAGGCGCCGCCGCTGCACTTCTCGCACGACGGCAAGTTCCGGATCATGCAGATCGCGGACCTGCACTTCGCGGTGTCGCGCGGGGTGTGCCGCGACACGGTGCTCGCGCCGTGTGCGGACGCGGACAACATGACGACGACGCTGCTCGGGCGCATGCTCGACGCGGAGAAGCCGGACCTCGTCGTGTTCACGGGCGACCAGCTCAACGGGCAGGGCACGACGTGGGACACCAAGAGCGTGCTCGCCAAGTTCTCGCGCGCCGTCGAGGAGCGCAAGATCCCGTGGGCCGCGGTGTTCGGCAACCACGACGACGAGGACGGCGCGTTCAAGGACCAGCAGGTGAAACTGATGCAGGGGCTGCCGTACAGTCTCGTGCAGCCCGGCCCGAAGGACGTGCACGGCGTGGGCAACTACGTGCTGAAGGTCAAGAGCGCGGACCCGTCCATGACGCATCTGCTTACTCTCTACTTCCTCGACTCGGGCTCGTACCCGACGACGTTCTTCCCGTGGGGCTTCATGAAGTCCAACGAGTACGACTACATCCACCAGGACCAGATAGACTGGTTCCTGCAGGAGTCGGCGTCCATACACCCGATCGAGCGGCCGTTTAGCCCGGACACGGCGAAGGATCTAGGCGGCCTGTGGGAGCGCCAGCAGGTCACGCCGGACAACCGACGGCTGGCGAAGCCGAACGCGCTCATGTTCTTCCATATCCCGCTCCAAGAGGCGTACAGCCCGCCAGACGTCGACCCGTTTTCGGGGCGGCGGCTGGACATAGGGCTGCACGACACGGAGCCGAGAGGCTCGGCGAAGAAGAACGACGGTTTCTTTGAGAAGGGGTTGCTGAAGGCGTACGAGAGCGAGCATCTTTCCGGCGGAGGTGTGCATGAGGTGAAGGTCGTTGGAAACGGGCATTGCCATAGTGCGTCGCGTTTTAGAGTCCGTGAATCTAGCACTGATCTTTTTCAACAGTCACGGAAAACTGTAGACGCGTCAAGGGCGTCTGGATGTGCTTCGGCGGAGGAGGGTGAGTCCGATTCAGTGTGTTTTACTGCTGCTCGACTGGACTAAACCAATCCGTCACCTAGGTCGTATTCCGGCTACAGCAAACTCGGGTACGCGGCACAACCGTTATCTCCCTCGTGCCTTCTCTAACTAACGCAACCACAGATTCGACCGCCGTTTCCGCATCTACGACATCTCAGACTACGGCGAGACCATCCGCACGTACAAGCGCACCGAGCACGACTTGATACTCGACAACATGGTGCTCGCCGGTGCCGGCGCACCCGCCCTATGATAAGTCGGTTTGAGGTGTTACCGGCACCGCGGGATGGATGGACTGTGTATCACCAGTAGGAGTCTTGTATGATATGTTATTTAATTTGGATGCCTGACCACTCAAGGACTTTTGACTGCGTGTTAAGTTTGCGGCGCGACTCGTCAAGTTTTTTACTTTGGCAGTACTAGCTGTGAATTTGCTGTTCAGTTTGCGCACATCAGCATATCGACGCTACGTCGGGCGTGGAGCCCATCTTTGTGAGTCTTATTTTGCAGACCTATTTGCTTTCGTGGCGGCATGATTCAAGCTCGTTTCCACGCCTCTAGTTCGCTCATAGGCCCTACCGACTCCTCAGAGCTGACAAGCGGCACGATACTAGGTTTTGCCGCCCCCTCATGAAGAGAAATGTGAAGCAGAGCCGTATTGCCCGTAGCATGCTCACCACCGTGATGATTGTGAAACCGATAATGATATCTGTTTCATGCATACCTCTGCACAATCACTGCCATTTTCCTGCAGCTGCAGCGCTGAAGTCTTCAATAAATAAATACCTCCAGTACATACTTACCTCTCAATCTAAGCGAGCGGTTGTTTTGACCTGTTGCCAAAGTATTTTCTGCGTCACGCGTCGCTTGCGCGCTGCTACGCGTCCAGTTTTCTTTTTATTACCGGACAACGAGTCACATCGACTCAGACGCGACGTGCAGCCAATATCATCCTTCCCTTTCCACTCGACGACGGTAAGTGCGCGTGAATGCAATGCTGTGTGTATTGCTGCTAACGTGTGTTGTTGTTATCTTTTAAAGGATCTCACGGAGGCTGCGGCCGCGGGCGTCACTCAGCGGTCAGCCTGAGGAGGAACCCACCGGGTTCTCTTTAGTTCCCAAGTTTAAGGGAATCCTTTTACGCGCAACCACCCCACTGCGCAGTTCGTTCTCTCCTTGCAGCCATATAGTGTGTTGCTAATGAGAACCCGCGGTGTTCTACTAGGTATTTACATTGGCAATCATGCCTAGAAACCGACGCAAGGGGCGTTCACGCACTCTCGAATCTCGTAAAATGACAACGCATACATCCCCCGTCGGGCTCTTACCAACCGAGCTCTTAGCGGAAATATTTTTATTCAGCGTCCGAACGCCTACCCTAGCGCTCTTAGACCCCGCGGAACCGCCCATGGTTCTGGGGAGCGTCTGCTCGCAGTGGCGGCAGATAGCGTTGTCGATACCAAGCCTCTGGTCCTCGCTGCATATCGTTATATACGAGACCATGGACCCGTCCATATTGGACGCATGCCTCGCACGGTCGGGGACACATCTCCTGACGCTAGAAGTGTTCTCGAGCGGATTCCTCGACGACGGCACGCGTCTGATGCAGTCCCTGGCCGCGCATTGTAAGCGTTGGCAATCGGTTCACTTTAACGTGCGCCTGGACGATTTCCGGGCCCTGTCAGACATCCGCGGCAGCCTGCCCGCTCTGCACACGCTCCGCATCACACACGAAGACAACACCGAGGACGACTGGTCGTCGTCCATGTCCGTCCCAGACATCTTCGAACACGCACCCCATCTGCGCGTGTTCCAAATAGACGCCTCCGTCCACGGGAACTTGACGCGCCTGCCCTGGACGCAACTCACGCACTTCACCGCGTCCAAATGCGACATCAACTACATCCGCTTCATCGTCGAGAACATGCCCAGCCTGCGCGTGTGCACGCTCGACAACGCCGGGTACGAAGAAGAGTCGCTCGGCTCGGGCTTCGAGCCCGTCGCGCGGCACACGAATCTGCGCGCGCTGACGATCGTGTCGGGCGATAAGCACTTCGTGTGGTCCGTGTTCGAGTACTGCACGCTCCCCGCCCTCACCGAGCTCGTAACCTCGGGCAACCACTTCGGCCGCCTCCCCGCGTCCTTCAACGAGTTCCTGCGCCGCTCGGGGTGCCGCATCGAGAAGCTCGCGGTGGTGAGCTGCGGGTCGAGGTGGACGGGCGTGAGATTGCCGGCGCTGATCGAGAGCCTGCATGAGATGCCCGCGCTCGGAGAGCTCACACTCACGAACATCGATACCCTGGGGAACACCCTCCTCAAAGACCTCGTGCACCGCGGCGGCACGGCCACGACGGTGTACCCGCTGCCGAACCTCCGCAGCATCGAGTTCAGCAGCGACAGGAACACGCCGATCGACCACGTTATGCTCGTGCGGATGCTGCGGTCGCGGTGGAAGCCGCGGCGGACGAAGGGCGGCGGCGCGGATGTGCGCGAGGACAGCGGTGTCGCGATGGCGCAGTTGGAGGAGGCGCGGCTGTACCTCGGGAAATGCGTGCCCAAGGCGACTCTTGACTTTTTGAGGGAGATGAAGGGCGAGGGACTGCACATCACTGGGTATTATGGGGAAACGAAAACGCCAATATGATATGACGACTCGGATATACAGAACTTGTTAAGTTGTAGCTTTTTGAGCGTCTGCGAGTTTGCTTACGGGGCTGATTGGGAACCTCCACCAGATATCGATATGTACATAGCCATTTATTTTCTGGTGTACCATATTTTACCACCATTTACGGTCTCCCTGTCATGACGCTCCAGCCTCCCACTTTCCTCCCCCTCCCCAATAACCACTGTTCATAATAATTTACTGCCTACCACCTTCCCGCACCACACACTCACCCACATACCTTGCCTCCGATCCCACTCCGCCGCCGTAGCCATTAGACTGTGCATATCATTATCTAACGTAGACTAAGCAGTAGTACCCTACATAAATGCGCAGTGAGAAAGATGTCGTCCATGGGTTCCAAGTGCAAGAAAAGGCACGACAGACGGGTCCTCACATCATCAGTCATCGAAATCCAGCGCCCCCGGCGCGAGCGAGACCACGCGCACTACTTCCGCGTCGTCCCCGTCCCCAGCCCCATCCCCAGCCTCCGTGTCCACCACCTCCTTCGTCCCCTCCTGCCCCTCATCCAGGAAATCCAAACACCCCCCTGCGCACCCGCGCCACTTCACTACGCGTCCACATCCACATGAGCCATACGTACGCCACATGAGAAACAAACCGTGAGCTAACAAAACCGTGAACACAAAAAGCTAAGTAGGAGCAAGACTCACCAGGAACATCTAACACATCCGCCCCGCCGATCCTGTTCTCCCACGTGAAGCGCTCCTCGGCGGGGTGTACGAACCGGGATGGCGAGGCGTGGTGCACGAAGCGTGACGGCGAGGGGGAGAAGTGCGAGGGGGAGGGGCATGTGCCTGGGGTTAGGGATTCTTCGTCTGTGTCGGCGTCCGATTCCTCCTCCGCGGGTGTGGATGTAAAGGCCTCCGGGCGCGCAACAGTGGATGTAAAGGCAGACGCGGCAAACGCCCCCGGGACGCACCTAGCGAGCGCCTCCAGCGGCCCCGAAGGCGGGAAGGGCAGGGGGAGGGTGTACGCCGTCGCAAGAACTGTGTCCTGCGGGTTGTACGGGCGTGTGTGGCTATGTGCGGAGTTGGAGGAGGCGGGGGAGGCGAGGGAGACGGAGGAGGGGGAGACGAGCGCGCGCAGGGCGAGCTCGGTCAGCGGCGGCACGCGGCCCGCGTGCTTGCGCGTGGTCGGCGACACGGCTGACCTCTGCGTGCACGAGGTAGAGCGAGAGGTAGAGGTAGAGCCAGAGCCAGAGCCAGAGCGAGACCCAGAGCGCGCAAAAAAGCGTGTAGGCTCTACATGCCCAGGCAGCGGCAGCAGCGGATTATTCGCCACAACCAGCGTGACGAGCCTCGGCATGCCCAGCATCTCCGCGGGGAGGTACTGTATGCTGTTCATCGCGATGTTGAGGTCGCGCAGGTTCTGCAGGTGCGCGATGGCGGGCGGGAGGTGGGTTAGTTTGTTGTTGCCTGTGGTTAGTTGGTTAGTTAGTTGGTTGGTTGATAGTTGGATGTGGGGGGTAGAGAGGGAGGAGGAGGGGGGGGGCTTACGGAGGCTGAGTATGGTCAAGCGCTGCAGGACGCATAATTCGCGCGGGAGGCTGCGGATCTGGTTCGATGCGAGGTATATATGCAGCTCTTCCCTGGCGATACCGACGCCGGACGGTGTGCGCTCGAACGCGGACGAGGTGCGACCAACGGGCGCAGTCGTGGTGCGAGAGAACAGGCGCCCGCCCAGGTCGGGCGTCTGCGCGGGCACGAAGAAATTCTGCAGGTCTTTGATGCCGGGGCTGATATACGTCAGCCCTCTCCCACTGTTCCCCACACATACACATCAGCTCATGAAAGAAAGAAAGAAAGGACAGAGACTGAGTAAGATACCACGCACCCGAGATTAATGAGCCCAAAGCCCGTATCGATCGTCTTCGAGATCGTCTCGTCCCAAATCTCCTGCTGCGGGTCCGAGTGCACAAAGCTCGTGTCCGCAGACCCCCCGACCGTCTCGTCACCGAATATAGAGGAGTCGTCCTGCTCGTAGTCGTGCGTGAACGCGCGGTGCTTCCGCGCGGAATAGCGTTCCACGAAATCGAGGTCACGGTCGCTGGCCTTGCGCTTTCCCCCGGGCTTACTGCCCTCGACGTCGTTCCCGGGCCAGCGCTTTTCGTACTGCGGGGGTGATTTGGTCGCTTTTGTTGATGCTGCGAATGGGTGGGCGAGTGTACTGGATGGCTGGTCGTCGAGGAATGCTAGAGGCTCGAGAGAGGGCGAGGAGGGCGGGGAGGAATCTACGGGACCGAGGGCTGGAGAGGACGGCGGGGAGGGGGAGGGTGTGAAAGGCGCGTAGATGATGTTCATGCTTTTGGTTTACGTTGGACGATGGGAAAGACTGGTACTGGGGAGGTAAAGGGGAAGTAAAGAGAGCAGAGGTGTGCTGTAGCAGCGGTCATGTGACCGTCCCACACTTTGTTTATGCGTCGCGGTTTACGCGTCGTTTAGGCCTCGCACAGTGGGCGCTCATTGCTCAAGTGCAGACAGTCGTGGAGAAGGCGTTATTGACATTTCTATTCGTGCAACAGTTCGTACAACACATTCATCATTGATCCAAAAACATAACCCTCGTCGTTTACGCGCGAACGAACTTGGCGTGCTTGATCTGCGGCGTAAGCAGGCCCTTGGCCTTGCCCGTCACCGCCAAGTACGCAGCATCGTCGTGCGCAGCCTTGTGCGCCTGTTTCCTTTTCGTTAGCATCGCCCGTAACATAGCATCTCCCGTAACATAGCATCGCCCGTGGCAACTGATAATAATAGAAAACACTCACGTCAAGGGAGGCCCACCCGACAAGCGCGATATACGTGTTGTCCTTCCCGACGGCGGGGCCCCAGTGGTACCCCTTCGCCCCGCCAAGCCCGGACACGCTAGAGAAGAACGCGTTGAGTTCTTCTTCGGAGTGGCCTGGCGCGAGGAGCGCGTGCGCGATTTCGGTCACCGGCTGCGAGAGGGCCTACAATTGTAAGTATGGCGCGGTCAGCTTCTATGGGATAGCGGGAGGAGGAGGGGGGGAAAAGATAAACGCACCTCCTCAGGACTCGAAGTCAATTTGACAGCGCTAATCTCGACCTCACCGTCGAGCGCGGGCTTGAGCGCGCCGAAGATGGCGCCGTACGACGGGTGGCTGGTCACCGCCTTGTGGTGCTCGAGCGAGTCCCACACTGCGTTCAACGCCGTTTTAGCACGAGATAAAAAAAGGACGTAGCAAGAGAGAGTTACGGACCGTTGACGATGTACGCGATGGAGGGGTCCTCGGTCTGGAATCCGAGGTGTGTACTGTCGATGAATACATCAGCCCACCCAACGTAGCGAGGACGCGAATACGGAATGGATAGATACCTGACGAGCCCGTCAAGCTTCTTAAGCTGGGAGAGCGTGCTGTCGACGAGGGAGTGGTCAGCCTGGAACGCGGGGGTGGCTTTGAACCAAGCGATTTCGGTGATCTGAGACATCTTCAAAAGCGGGTCTTGTAGTTGAAGGGTGGTGGTTAGTTGAAGGGTGGTTGAAGGGTGGTTGTTAGTGAAAGGGGGGTGATTGGACGTCCATCCTCGTTCCTCGAGTAGATTCTTTATACGCAGGAGATCATCCCGGCGTAGTGCTGACGCAGGGCCGCTGACGATATGGGCTTGTGCGCGCTGCGGGGTGTGCGGGGTATTACCAGCGTGGAGAACCATCATCGTCCTTGAGAAGTTGAGAATAGGGCCCCGGTCTGATGACGCCCACCAGGATGAAGCGTTTCAAACGCAACGTTGCGCAATACTATTACCATGCACCTTCGTAGCAACCTGTGTCCTGTGACGTCCAACGCGTCTTCTTCAAGTCGTTACGAGTTCTTCAAGTTGTTACAAGGTGCAACGTTGGCTCTACGGCCGCGATTCATATGCGAGAAGTGGATGAAAGGTTCGAACTAGTGGGCTGCGTCAAGCCTCCTCCCATCAATCAATTCAGTCTATTTCCTTCCCGGGATAGGGGCTATGTTATGGGGCGGTGAATGGAAATAGCCCCTGTCCGAGTCCTTTCCAACTCACTAGTACTGCTGTTTCCGTATCTTTGCTTTCGCCGTCTGTGTGGCATTTCGAAGCGAGTCGATGCTAAAGTTGTTGACAAGATAATTTCTAAACTTGTTGACAAGATAATTTCTAAACTTGTTGACAAGACATTTCTAAGCGGGCGCTGTTGCGATCTCGTCAGATGGCTGTATACATACATACATACGATGAAGGAAGGATTCAAGGAAGGACGTTTCAACTTTCCGTAGGCTGTTACCTGAGGTGAGTACGTGGTTCCGACGGTCCCTTGCTTCCTTGAGTGCTGACCATCTTCGAACTTACAGACCATCTTCGAACTTGCAGTGCCGGCGCTCCTTGCCTCGCTATGATACAGAGGCAGTGCTTGTATACATTCTAACCTCCGTTGTTGTGCGAATACTATATCCCAGTTGGAGACACATGGGATGACGGTGACTTGAAACACACCTTGCCCGTACCCGCCGTTCGACGCATATAAAGGTCGACTCAACAGTCGAATCGAGCATCCAACCCCTCCTCCTCTCTCTCACACATACACACACACAACAACCCTTCAACTCCAACTCCCAACACCCAATTTGTAAAGATGTCGATCACCGAAATCGCCTGGTTCAAAGCCACCCCTGCGTTCCAGGCCGACCACTCCCTCGTCGACAGCACGCTCTCCCAGCTTAAGAAGCTCGACGGGCTCGTTAGGTATTCATCTATCTTGTATTCGCGTCATCGCTACGTCGTGCTGAAGACCGTATCTACAGCACCCACCTCGGCTTCCAGACCGAGGACCCGTCCATCGCATACATCGTCAACGGTCCGTAACTCTCCCTTCCTGTTTTCGCTTATTTTTTTTGTGCTAAAATCGGCAAGCGCGTAGTGTGGGACTCGCTGGAGCACCACAAGGCGGTGACCAGCCACCCCTCGTACGGCGCCATCTTCGGCGCGCTCAAGCCCGCGCTCGACGGCGAGGTCGAGATTAGCGCTGTTAAGTTGACTTCGAGCCCTGAGGAGGTGCGTGTTTTTCTTCCTCTTCTTCCTCCCCCTCCCCCCTCCTCCTCCTCCCCTCCTCCTCCTCCTCCCCCTCCTCCTGCTATCCCACAGAATCTGACCACACCAAACGTTCGCAGGCCCTCTCCCAGCCCATAACCGAAATCGCCCACGCCCTTCTCTCACCGGGCCACTCCGAAGACGAGCTGAACGCGTTCTTCTCTAGCGTGTCCGGGCTCAGTGGCGGGGCGAAGGGGTACCACTGGGGCCCGGCGGTCGGGAAGGACAGCACGTATATCGCGCTTGTTGGGTGGGCGTCGCTTGACGTGAGTTTCTCTCTCCGTCGTCGGTTGTTAGAGGCGATGTTTAACGGAACGGGAAACACTGAATAGGCGCACAAGGCGGCGCAGGGCGATGCTGCATACTTGGCGGTAACGGGCAAGGCTCAGGGCTTGCTCACGCCGCAGATCAAGCACGCGAAGTTCGTTCGCGCTTAGACGATCGGACGAGGGCTATTGTGTTTTGGGATATGAATGAATGTGTTGTATGAACTGTTGCACGAATAGATATGTTGATAACGAGTTCCGCGGAGATTTGAGTTGTAGTCCTGGTCGACGAGTGCGGTGAATTATTGTACGCGTTGTTTCGTGCACCAGATTGAACTCGCCAGGGCTAGCGCGTCTCGCCGCGTCGACTCAGGCACGTGGCTAGCGTGACTACTTTCGCCGAGCAGCACATCTCAGAATCGCACTCAAACCTCCACCGCCACCATCAATTATTGCATTGCTCGCTCATCCAGTCGTTTGCTATATCTTGATCACATCCTGCCTACTCCCCCATCGATTCTCGACGATTTCAGCTAGCGTCTGACTTCTTGGTGCGGGCGATGGCCGTTATGGATGCCAATATTCTACGCGAACTTGTCTTTGGCGCCTCTTGCAGCTAAAACGCACCATCGACCCATCGGAATTCAGCGCACGCTCTTGGATGCTCTTTATACTCGAGTCGTACTCAAGTCTTGCCGGGATAGTTAAACCAGAGTCCGCAATCGGTCAGTATCCACCGCTTCATCCCACCGCGCTCACGGTTTCAAATTTCGTTGCTGAAAGGGCTGTTTTCGTATTTCCTTGCTCATCTGCTGGGCAATAGCTGCGGTAAAGCTGGCATGCTGCTTGAAGCACACTAGTACTGCGATTCCTCCTTCACCAAAGAATTTGAAGTTGAACCGTGAACGCCTGCCAAATCGCGGTCACGTGATTCCTCTCGATCCGAGACTTGCAAGTCGCAGTTGCATCCGCTGCACATCCGTTGGACAATTTGCCTGTATAAAGCCTGGCGGATATGCAGGACTTGTCGACCACACCACCACATACCTCCCGTCGTCGCCCCCTGTCTTCTCTCCCACCGTGAACGCAGCATGCACGTCCTCAACGCACTTCTCGTGCTCTCGCTTGTATCGGCATCGAGCACGAACGCTGCACACAACATAGACGTCGAGGAGAAAACCATAGTAATCAGGCAGGCGACGACTGAAATTGTGTCTTCGACATCCGCAGCTGGGAATGTTTCCTCTACTACTACCAGTACGGCCACATCCTCAGCCGCCAGCAGCTCTGCAACCAGTACTATGATCAATGGAATAGACGTCCGCGAGGCGACCATCGACAGTATTCATGCCGCGATTTTTGGAGGCCGGACGACCTGCCGCGGAGGTACGCCCGCCAAATCTCTTCTTCTTATTCTCTGCTAACGATATGATTTCCAGTTGTGGATGCATTCCTCTCGAGAATCGAGACCCTCAACCCCTCCGTAAATGCCATCCTCACCCTCAACTCCAAAGCGCTCGCCGTAGCCGACGCCCTCGACAAGACCTTCGCCGCAGGAAACACCACCTACCCCCTCTTCTGCATCCCCGTCCTCCTCAGCGACAGCCTCAACACAAAGGACATGAAAACCACAGCGGGCTCGAAGGCCCTGAAGGACTCGCAGCCGGCCGCAAATGCACCCTCTGTGCAGGTGCTCGTGAACGCCGGCGCGGTCATCCTCGGAAAAACGAACATGCAGGAGCTGTCCGTCGGGGAACTGTCTGTATCCTCGCTAGGCGGACAGACGTTCAACCCGTACGACTTCTCGCGGACGCCAGGCGGCGCCGCAGGTGGCGCGTACGTCCCGTTAATAAAACCTCCTTTTTTGTTTACTAACTGGTACTTCAGCGCGGCCGCAGTCGCTGCGTCGTTCGCGGTATTCGCAGCGGGCTCGGACACGGTCAACTCCGTGCGCTCGCCTGCGTCCGCAAACAGTCTCGTCAGCATGCGGCCCACGCGCGGGCTCATCTCGCGCGGGGGCGTCGTGCCGATGTCCTACACGCAGGACGCCATCGCGCCCATAGCGCGGTCCGTGCGCGACGTCGGGACGATCATGACGATCATGACCACGGCGGCGCAGCTCGCGTCAGCTCCGAGTGCGTTGACGATCACAAGTGGCGACGCGTATGATCCGGCGGATAATGCGACCGCGCTCGTGCCGGCTGCGAATGTGGGGCTGGATTATACGTCGCTGATGGTTGGCGGGGTGGCGAAGCTGAAGGGGTTGCGCGTTGGTGTGTTGCAGGGATTCTTCGATACTGCGTCTAGTGACGAGACCAATACGGTCAAGTACGTGCTTTCGTGGTTTTGTGTGATCACCATCCTGATATGTTGTTCTGCTTTTAGTGATGCGATGGTGAACACGATCACGAAGCTCACCACGGCTGGTGTCATCGTCGTGTACATCAACGAGACCGTGAGTTGTTCAACTTTCGCAACGGGAAGACGCAGCCTAACATGTGATCTTTTAGGTATACAATGCAAGCCAAATCGCTGCCACCGCAGACACGCGCAAGTACGAATTCCGGGAAGCCATGGACTCCTATCTAGAGAACTCTACCGCCATTTCTGGCAACCGCCCAGCCACACTCGCGAAGCTGTACCACGGATCGCAGTTCCTCGTCATCCCGTCCCAGTATGACTTTATCAACGACACCCTGGCGACGGACACCCGCAACACGTCGTACGCGACAGTGCTGCGCAGCGTGGAGGCGCTGAAGCTCACGCTGGCTAAGACGTTTAAGGTGAATAAGTTGGATGCGATTGTTTATCCGCAACAAAGCGTCAGTACATCATGCGATCTGCTATAGTACTTTACTAACGCGCATTCATTCATTGTTTAACGACACACAGAAACTCGTCGCACCCATCGGCTCGTCCGCACAGACAGGCTCGAACGGCATCCTCGCGTCCCTCACCGGCACCCCCGTCGTCACCCTCCCCATCGGCTTCTCCTCCTCCTCCTCCTCCTCCTCTTCCTCCTCTTCCTCCGCCAGCTCCGGGGTGCCGATAGGCATGGACATCCTCGGCCAGCCATTCACGGACGCTAAAATCCTGGGCATCGCGGACAAGATCGAGGCGATCACGCGGGCGCACAGGCCGCCTGGCGGGGTTGTGGGGAAAGCCGTCGCGGTGGCTGCGTATGATGAGGTGCCGGGGGTTAAGCCGCGGGCGGGGAATGTTGGGAAGAAGTACCCGCTTGGGAAACTTTGAGGGTGTACGATTCGGAGGGCATATACTTATACTTGATGATAATATAGAGGAACGACGGATGAAGGTGTATTACCGCCCATGTATCATAATGCAGGAATATCAACTGCCACTGCAGCACCCTCCAATTTCGTGTTCAATCGTCCTCAGGTAGCACCTACTCATGCACTCATGGTCGTATACGTACGTGGCAGTTGTTACACTTCAAACACACTTTTCGACGCGGGGAGAAAAAGTTGTCATTACATTACACTTCCTCCACAGCCCGGTCCGAGGCTGCCAAGTGCTAAGTAGAAAAAAAAACAATACCAGCGCCTACCGATTTCGCGCTCAGGCATCCAAGACCCTAGCAAGCTCGAGTAGGCCACCTCCCGCGCCCCTGCCGTCAATGAACACATCGGAGTCTGCTTTCACCGCATCCATATCCTCCGTGAGGTCCTCCGTCGTTCGATGGATATACACGGTCTTCATTCCTCTGCGCATAATGTCAGTCAGCTGGTAGATAGAGAGCATCGGTAAAGACAACCGACATTTTGGCCGCGGCGCGCAGATCGTAAGCATGGGCTGCAACCATCGCGGCCTGGGATGGCTGTATGCCCATTAACTCCAAGGCCTTCAGGTACATTGCAGGATCGGGCTAAGTACATCCACATATCAGTTGACCTGTGCTACATGGTAGACAGTGAATATGCACGCCACCTTCGTTAGGCCGAGTAACTGGGACGAGAACAAGGTATGGAAAGGCAGCCCCGAAGAACGCACGATGTCGAGCTGCAAACGCGTCGTTCCGTTCGCTAGGACAACCCTGGTGTATGCCGTTCAAGCTGGTAAAACGGCAGAGACTAAGGGTGAAACTAACACCATGAACCGCTGTTTCAGCCGCTGGATTCCCTCGACACTGTCCGACCAAGCTTTTTGAGTTAGCTTAGCAAGCAACAAGTACGGAAGATACAGCTGAATGGATAGTACCGTATTGTGTGTGCCAGGCCCGGACGAGGTCTTGTCGAACGGCAGAGTCCCACACGTCGAGCCCGATATTTCGTTCGCGCAGGATCGTGTCCAGCACACGCGCGTGCACGATGTCGATGTCGGGGGACGCCTCACCAGCGTCGAACGACGCGAATATCGCGGAGAAAAACCCAGCGCGCCAGTCGGAGGCAAGGGTGGATAAATCCACGCTTGGGGGGAGGGGCGGGTGGCGGCGCATGGTCGTTAGGATGGAGGTGTGCCAGTCCGTGCATGTGCCCATGAGGTCGAAGATCAGGGCTTGGACGTCCGAGAGACACGACTGGCTCGGAGGTGTCATTTCTGACTCGGAGGATTGAAACTGAACGTCGTTCATCATTTGGAAGTCAAATACTCACGTATGATAGTATGTATGTGTGTCGAGCTCCCCTTGGCTGACTCCGCCGTTCCAGTACGGCCGGCTTGCAAACATTGAGCGTTGAACCTTCAAGTTGACTCGATTCGGGGTGGCACGTGGCACAGTGCACACCCAAAACGCCGAAGCCCCTGAGTCACCAAGGTTTTCACATTCGTCCACTACTACTTAGTCTCGTATCACCAGACTCTCTAGACCTTCCCATTCTGGGTCCCTTGTCTACAGAGTCTGGGATACCACCAACCACTTACATAGATAGCTGCGTCTCAGGATTTCGCGGCGCGTCGCTCTGCTCTGCACGAACGCCGTTTATGCGTCCCGATCCCAATTTTTGTCCTTTCACCTTCATTCTTTCTGTAACATACGAGCAGCACAAAACAAATATATTTGTTCCTTTCAATGGACACAAAAATCGAAAAATTACGGACGTCAGAGCGTACAAAGGTCCGGATGTAGATATGTACATTTGGCCCACTGTCATGCGTCCCAGAGCTATCCGTAACACGTATAAAGCTAGGACAACCTAGGGTACATATTCCCGTACGCATAACCGTCGAAAAACGAGTTCGAACGGGCTGTAGACGGTCATGGAGACGTACCGAATATACGCCTTGTGCAAGACTGCCGACCCTTGAGATGAAGTTTCGAAAACAAACTTTTCGCGAGTCCCATGTCTTCCTAGCATGTTCAGGCATGTTGCTGAGTCGTTCCGAGGCTCGGAAATACGCTGTGGAAACGCCGAAAAATGCATGTACGGCGACGCTTGCTGTGTGCGGCTGGCGATGAATTCGTGGATTTTATCCACAAAACAAAGACGTAGGGGTCGTCGCAATGGGGATACGAGCACGCCGCCGAGATTTTGAAGCCAGAGAGTAGATGCAGAGCAAGATATGGAGAAGAAAATAAACGAGGAGGAGAGCGACGCGCCGCGAAATCCTGAGACGCAGCTATCTATGTAAATGGTTGGTGGTATCCCAGACTCTCAGTACAAGGGGCCCAGAATGGGAAAGTACTGAGAGTCTGGTGATACGAGACTAACTACTACTAGCAGTTCGTCGAATCTTTGCTTGAGCCACTTGCTTATCCCAACTTGTGTGGGACCCTTTACTCTGTCCCGATTCCATCGCTTGAAAATATGCTGCGCTCTTAGAAGTAATGGCCGACGAGGAACATGAGGATCCTTGGGACTCATCCGACGAGTCTGATGGGGAATACCAGGCTCGAGAGAGGTCCTCCAAAGCCAAACGAACGAATACAGGGAACCGGAAGCCTGTCCTAGATAACCTCGCGTCTGTAGTCTCATTTGAGCCTCTACTCGAAGAATTGGAACTCGAGCGTCGACACGGACCTGCGGATGGGCGTCCGTTTGAAGAATCCGTCGACGCGCTCCTACCTGATTATATTCAAGCAAGATCAGTTATTTTGGGCCGACACGTTGAACACGATATAATGGTAATTCTCGTTGTAATTTCAAGTCAGCGTTTCCATACTTATAAGCGTGTCCAAACAATTACAGGGAAAGCCAATTCGGCCGTTAACGCGCTACGAAGCCTCAAACATACTCCGAGATCTGGAGTTGGAGAAATTGCACTCATCCTCGCCTGTCAACGAAGCCATGGCTATACGCAAGCTCGAGCTCGAACGCGTATGTAGGCATCTTTTCCGTGAGATTGCCCCGATACCAATTCTCGTACATCACGTCCATCATGCAGGAGAGACGGCGCGCAGGTTTACCGGGAACAGCATTGTCACCATTGGCCACAGAGCTTGTCACTCCCCTCCCGTCGCCCAAGTCTTCACATCCTGTCAAACCCGGAGTCCTCGATGCGCTGTACTCGATACAGACAACTCCTTATGACAACTCGTTTGTGTCTCGACTTTGCGGTGCTGCACCCGCGCCGGCGTCGGGAATATTAGCCGTAGACTGGGAAACACAGGCGCCATGGATGCAGCTTATGAGCGACATTCGGGCACACCATGCTCTCTCACAGTAAGTTCGTGGAGTGCTCGACTGCGCACTGGCTAATATTATATAGTCCTGGTAAAGACGCGCCTGAAGAACCAATAGCACCTATTGTATACGGACCTCTCCGGCCATGTCATCTTGAACAGGTCCACGATCTCTTATCCAGGGTTTTCTGGATAGGCATAGACGGTATTTACTTATCCTATTACAGCATCTGCGTTCGTTAATTGTTTATCTCTTCAGTCAGTGACTCCTTCCAATACTCGCCTGAGCGCTCTACCGTGGTTGCGACGTACAAGAAGCTGGTCGTCGGGGTCGCGATCCTTAGCTCGCCGGTGGAGACATATATCACGTACCTCGCAGTCAAAGCCGGATGGGATAACGCTCAGATAGCAACGTATGCGGTTGATTCTCCTCTTGCTATCTGGGCTGTGCTGAGGCGTCGTCTAGATCTATGCTCTATCATCTTATAATGTTGAATCCGAACAAAGATATTACCTTGCATGTTTCCACCAACAACCCAGCAATGGTGCGTACTCAGTGCTGTGTCCACACGTATTTTTCATCTTCTTACCGTCGAAAGCAAGATTTTGTACAATCACTTTGGCTTCAAAGCAGAAGAATTCGTCGCAGGGTTTTACGAGGATTACCTTGACCCCCATTCAAAGGCCTCGAAAAACGCATTCAAGTTGCGACTTCGTCGTTGACAGCATATAAATCAGAATCACGCCCTCGGGGTAAACATCCGACGTGAACCAATGCAGGGTATATTCCGCCCTCAAGAAAGTATACAGATAGATAATATTACTTGACTGTGTCCCAGTGATCATACAACAACAGCTTGCAATTTCCCGAAATCAGGTGTGCCTAAGCCAGTGACAGGATCCCACCCCTTCGTCGCTTCAAAGCCGTCTGTGTTGCAACCAGCGTTTGTCCCCGAGGTAATGTCGTTGAAGGCTGAGGTGGCGTTGTCGGCATATATGAGAGGCTAGGTCGGAGAAACACATAAGTCGGTACCGGCATGACATAGCAGGTAGATGTGGTAGTACGCACGTTCAGGAAACCAAGCGACTTCTTGCCCTGCGAAAGGCGATAGTCATTCAGTAGCGCAACGACGCCGGCGAATGTCTGTCCATGCAACTTCTATAAGCAAAGTTGCATCTAGCAGCACGCAAAGCACTTACAGGTGCACTGGCACTGGTGCCTGCCACACTCTCGACACTGCCCCCAATGACGACCTGGAAGTTGAGACCCTGAGCGGAAACATCGGGGTATGCTCGGCCAGAAGCGCTGCGGCATGTGTCAATACCGAATGGGTATGGTGAACAGAACAACACGCACTTGAAATATTTGCTGTATTTAGTGAAGGACTTGAGGTACGACTTGACGGCATCTGACTGATAGTCCGGAGTGGCGAAGTAGTTGGAGAATCCTCCACCTAGAGACATAGTCAGAGTTTTGAGGAGAATTGAAGGCTAGCGTGACGCACCGGACCAGTCAGTGCTAACTTCAGGGCTGATGCCAGTGGTAGCTCCAACAGTAGTCACGTAAGGGCCTAAATGACACTTGAGTTAGTCGCCGACGAAAACTTGGACGCCCCAAAAAAACGTACATCCAGCAGGGAAAGCGGGCTGGAAGACAGTTTTGTCCTTGCCATCGTTGGTCTTGCAGTCACCCGCTCCAACTCTGAAAACATAAGTGTGAGCCTCATTTCAACACGCGCGGGGAGTGAACACATACCCCGAATCACCACTGGAGAATATAACCGTGCTTCCACGGGCACCAAGCTGAGCGAAGAGATTGCACACTTTCTGTGCATAGTCGATCGGTACGGTCTGCTCGTCGTCACCGTACGACGTGGTGAACGTCTGCGGAATGTCGGTCTTGTTCGTGATGTAGTTCAACCAGTCGAGGTATGGCTCGTTAGTGTTCGACGGGGTGTTGGAATCAGCCTTGTATGGGGGCGAACCGCCAGTGCTGTAATAAATGTTGGGAGTGGGCCATGCGACACCAGAGGCGTATTGGATGTCAAGGTTAGCCTGCACATGGTTAGCCTCGGTCCCGAGAGACAGAAAAAATAGCGCAGAGCATACCTCGGTGCCAGGCTGCGACTGGTCTGCTTTGCCGCCGTTGACTTCCTCAGTCGTAAAGTTGCTGCCGACAGCGGCAGTACGATACTTCTTGTAGAAAGTCTGAAGATCCGCGTAGTTGGCATACTCTTTGAGATATCCGGCGATTCCGAGGCTGTTATCATTCTCCTGGGTGACCTTGTAGGATGTCGTGTTGTACAGGGCACGTAGGCAAGACGGCGTGATCGTCGAACTGCAGCTGCTCGGAACGCTTGCAAGGGAGTCGACTTCCTTCTGCAGTTCGAAATCGTTCTCGATAATCTTCGAGCCCGGCTGCTTGAAGTTAGTTGCGCGCATGCTGCGCATCGTCCCGAAGTACGTCGTGGGCGAAACGAGATCGACGTGACCTTGAAGCACGCTCGGGATGCTGTACGAGGTGGTGCGGACAATGGATTCGCCGGTCGTGATGTGGGTGAAGACATTGTACGTGGTACCGAGCATACGTTCAGCCTTTGCGACAGGGATGCGAAGAGTAATGAAGTCGCCGGCGCCCGTGCTCGGGACTGCCTCGGACGCGTCAATGCCGTGGTGCGAGAGCCAGTCCGAGACGAGGGACACAGTGTCCGGGTGAGGCGCGACGAGTGCATTAATATCCTCTTGCGAAAGATGCTCTCCGTACCTAGGAATGCAGGAAGTCAGGGTAGTTGAGCAGCAGTGCTTTCAATGCACTAAATACGCACTTCTCGTGGGCTGGGTCGCTGACTTCATACAAGGACTTGATGAGCTGGTCCAAGTTGGCCTGCTTCATGCTAATGCGCATGTCCAATATATGCTCTGCGGGCGCAGGCGCGGTCAGAGCCCATCCGCGGGGCACCTCAGTCCACGCATGTTTCTCGACGAGGTCGTCCCATCGCTTGAGTGGCTTTGCGACGCAGAACGGCGCAACACCAAGGACGAGCAGCGTAGACCAGAGCATATTATGGGAGAAGGAAAGCCTTGCAGGTATATTTCGGTTGCCATCGCCTTTATATGATGTGGAGGATAGCGCAAGCTTCTCCGTCTTCGAATTTCCTCGGCACTTGACCGCTATGTACAAGTTTAAAGCATGTCACGCATGCTATCAAGTCCGTATGTGCTCGTCTGGACCGGTAGTTTGTTATCGAGACAGGGCTTCCGAGTAACAATCATAAGGAGTCTATGGTGGAAGGCAGGTTCAAAGCATTGCAGCGCGTGGTGCTCTTACTCGACGCGTGTAATTTCCCCGAGTGCACGCTGGCGGCTAGATCTTGGCGATGGCGGAAGTGTATATCACAATTGCGACTATGAAGGCGCAGTCGGTTAACAGGTCGGAGGTTAGTTGTGAGAGTCAAGTTGGCCGTCGACGTCGTGAAAAATTGTTTTTGTCACAACAAAACAGGGCATAGAAAAATTAGTCGACAAGGTGTATATCTTCCAACCGAGAAAGTGTGACTGTCCGTGTTCGAAACCCTCAGCCTATATCAACCAGAGAAGATGCAAAAGAATAATGTGACAGACTCTGTCCCGAACGTCCGTCTACGAATGTAGTCCACCATCCACCAACTACCACAGTGTCAGTATCCCACCAAGCAAGCATCCTCCAAGGATAGCCGCTGCGCCCGTTGCTTTCCGAGACCATCCTCCTATTACTCTTATACTTCCAGATGTCGCGGGGAATGTTGTCGCGAATAATTTCGTTGGATCAGGTCCACCTGAAACGGTGACGGTGGCACCAGATGTCGGGGACGGTGTCGAGCTCGCAGATGACGAACTGGAGACGATAGTGAATTTGGGCGAGATGGAGTACATGGCACCGTGTGTCACGTTGAGGAAAAGCAGGAAGTAATCGTCTGCAGCGGGAACGTCTTGCAGGAGGATGTTGAAGGAGTTTCCGGATGTGGGTACTGGAAGTTTTGTGAGATGACGAACAACCTGCGGCAGCGTCACCATGCTGGACGTACCGTCTTTGGCTACCATGATCAGGCCATCCTGCGATAACCTCGCTAATTCAACGTCGAACGAGCTGATACCGTCCAGTAGCCCTTTCGTCCATGATACTGGATTCACTGCGCCGTTGACCCAGGTTGAATTGGAAGCGGGCTGCGTTATCTTGAAATATGCTAATAGTGACATTCAGTGCGCTGTTAAAACGCAAACGAGAAGACTACTTACCGGACGCGCTGCCCACAAAACACGACAGCACCAACGAGACGAGGGTCGTGCGTGCTGGGATAAGATTCGACAGACGCATCCGTGCAGTATATGAAAGTTTCGTGGAGATGCGGTGTGAGTTTTGACGCGAAAACCAAGGAAATCGTTAGGTTCGAAGCCTAGAAAGTAGACAAGATCCCAAGCCAGTAAGCAGGAGACACTGCAGAGAGATAGTTAAGGACAAGAAAAAGACAGAACGAAGGAGCGGTTGTCGTTGTAACCAAGATGGCCGTCGATGTCGAGGACGGTCAAGGCACGTAGTTCCGAATTCCGATGTGTTCGGCCATTTGTTCCGCTCAGCGTGTACGAGCGTACCGCCTCGAGCAATGTAATAAGATACGCTGTTTTCCCTCGGTTTTCCTTCTTGTTTATACCCCACTAGACTGACTGGACCTGTCTGCAATGAGTTTGGACCAGAACCTCTTCACGCTGAGCATTGCACCCAACAAGGACGACCCAAATGTCCTCGACCTCATAGATCCATCCGGGTCGCCGCATTATTACAAGGAGAGAGTCCCGGGACCGGCGTACAAAGTCAATGTATACGGTGTGTACTTAGCTTGCTTCGTTGAACGATTACGAAGTATTTATTCACTTTGAATCGAAGACCCGATGTCCGAGTCTCTCCTCGCGTGTGCGTCTTCACCGAGCTCGACCAGTAAACACAAGACCATCGAGCTCTACAACCCCACTCAGGTCGTTGCGCTCGACTACACAGGGCGGTTGACGTTCAAATGGAGCTTCAAATGGGAGGAGTGCGTGCTCATGAGCACGTATATCATTATATTTATCTAACCATGCTGCAGGCACGAGTTTGAATGGAAACGCGAGGAATGTTATATGTTGCGCAAACCAGACCCTCCTGTCCTGGTGGCTATCACCAAAGAACCCGCAGGCCGCATAAAGACCACCTCCGTCCAGATCCTCGATTACAACCTCAACCGGTAAGTGCGGCGGCTTCGTGGTCATACCCGTCCTGACCGCATGCAGCTTCGAGATTGAGGATCGCAAAGGCCTTGAAATTGTCATCCTCACAGCCCTTTTGACCTTTGCAGACAACAACGATGCGTATCATGCGCAGGACTCATCCTCTTCCCCGACGCGGAAGGCATCTGCCGACTCCCCGCCCCCACCACCGCCCCCGAAGCCTGCGCCTAAAACGGGAATGGCACGGATCTCCGAGATGCAGAGCCTCCGCGGCGAAATCAACGAAGTGACCGTCGAAGACGAAGGTGCCGTAGACGACTATGCGGCGTACTGCGCGAAACTTCTACAGGTGAGTTTTTTCGCGTGCTTTGTATGCCTGCCTACGCTTACATCCCTTAGGACGACGCGATGCTATTCATCACTCTGCGCTCCGCGGCGGCGGAATATGTGCCCAAGGTTTTGCAAGTCGTGGAGCAAACGAAGCGCGTACGCCACAAAGCGGGCGTTTCGGACGAGGAGGGCCTCCACCAATACGTCCTATACGAGGGATCCCCTGCGCTCAAGGGCCCCAAACGCATTAACCTTGACGGTGGTGCGGTAAAAGGGAAGGGGAAGGCCAGCGTAGACTACACTCCGCCTACGAGTCTGACCGTGCACCTGAGCAAGATTCCCATGCCCGAGCTACAGCCCAAGGCAGAGTCACCCCCGCCCTCGTCGAGCAAAGAAGACAAAAAGCGATTGCGTGAGGAAGAAAAGCGGAAGAAGGACCAGAAGAAGGACCAGAAAAAAGAGCGGAAAAGTAAGCATGGAGTGAATATGCCCTGCCTCGATGCTCATATGTATGCAGCATCGCCGCCTAGAGAGTCCTCGAAACTGCTCAAGCCAACCGCTGCCGCGCCGGTGCATTCCTATCAAACGCATCCGTACCAACCATCGCCTTCGCCCTCGCAATTGAATAACCCCGGGATTTACACAGCGCCCCCACCACCGCGGCCACCGCATTCACCCTACTCGCATTCGCAACCACGGCCCAACTCTTTCATAGGCACGTTGCAGTCTGGGTATGATCGCTACGTCGCGCCGCAGATACCAAAACCAAACAGTTTTACGTCTGGACCGCCATCGCAGCCTCCGAAACAGGGCGGGTTCATGGGTCGCTTTTCCAAACGGAACGAGTGAAATGTCACTTGTATCAGACTGGTGTTGCAGTAGCAGCCGGAAGTTTTATTTAATCTACATCTATCTACCCGGACTACATCATTATTTATATACACCCTGTATCTTCTGCTTTGTCTACCGAACCATGGTTACTGCGTAGCTGCTTATGATCACGCCATCCGGACGTGTAGCTTGGCCCAACACTTTTGCGCTGGAACGTTGCGGCCGATTGGTGAGTCTCCATCCCTTCAAGACGCACATGTTACTAAATAATCGCTGACAGTGGACTCCGCTGCACGCAACGCTGCCGTTACTTCGACCCCATCGTGCCAATGTGTCACTGTCAGGTAGAGGGTTGTGTCGTGTTTGGGACCGAGGCCGTCGCCATGTACTCTTGCCAATACTCCAATCACTGATACCAAATGATGCGCATCAACTCTTCAGGACTCACAGAGGGTCCCTCATGATAGGAAGGTGGCAAACATGTGAACCGACATGAGTATTGAGAGTAGGTGCTGCTATATCTAAAGTGAGTTCGCAGTCTAGGATCAACCACGAATCGCTGGCAATGTGCTGATTTAGAAATGAGCGAGTTGCATCGCCTCGCGCTCGAGACAATCAGAGAAATTGAGTCGCCTCTTATTCGGTCTGCCTCCATCTACATGCAGCGATTGTATGCTGGAGTGGACTGAATAGCGATTCCACCCCCGCTTCCTGATAACCCCACACCTATCAAGCTCTGGTTGATTTTGCTGCTCTCGAAGCGCGTAGCTAATTCAGGGCCAGGTGTGTACCTAGCACCCCACTCAGCTGCTCAACGCTTGTCTCAGAGCCAGTCCTCACGGGTACGACCAAACAGGAGGATTAGTAGCGGTATAAAGCCCTCGACTTTCAGCCGCATTGGTTCCCCAGCTGCGCTCACCTCCACATCTTCTCCCTCAACACACCACTTCACATTTTTCCAGGCAATCGCTGCTTGTATCAATTTACGTCTCCCATTCATCTTCAGCATCCTCATCATCCACAACGCATTCGCTACCTCGCGTTCTCGACACAACCACACGATCCCTATTATATATATATCATGTTCTGCACATCGAGGACTATGCTCGCCGTGGCTGCTCTTGCCGTAGGCGCTGCAGCTGCACCTCTCGACCGGTACGCCAATTTCTGAAGTGCATTTCTTTACGTTCTCACCATTCAATGATCAGGCGTTCACTCCCTGGCGGTGAGATCGCCTCAGGAGACTCTGGCTTCTTCAACGGTCGCTCCCTCCCTGGTGGTGAAATCGCATCTGGAGATAGTGGCTTTTTCAACGGGTATATTTCTGGATCTAAATTATACCACGCTACTCTATCTGACGCAATTAATAGACGCTCGCTTCCCGGGGGTGAAATCGCCTCAGGAGATAGCGGTTTCTTCGAAGGTCGTTCGCTACCTGGTGGCGAGATTGCCTCAGGAGACAGCGGTTTTTTTAACGGCCGCTCCCTCCCTGGCGGTGAAATCGCGTCCGGAGATGGTGGCTTTTTCAAGGGGTATGTTTCCGGATCTGCATGGTACCACGCTGCTCTATCTGACACACTAAATAGACGCTCACTACCCGGAGGTGAAATTGCCTCAGGAGACAGCGGCTTTTTCGAAGGTCGCTCGCTACCTGGTGGTGAAATCGCATCTGGGGACAGCGGATTCTTCAACGAGCGCTCCGTGCCTGGTGGTGACTCTCAATCGCGCGCGATCGTTGCTCGGGGTGTAGAGGAGATCCTCGGCCACGTGCTGAGGGCCCAAGAGCTTGACTAGATGACGCTTTAATGGACATGTTTTGTATCGGGAGTCTTGGGGGAAGCGTGGAGCTGACTTAGGGAGACATGCTTGAGAGATGTAAAGTACTTTGTAGATTCTTGTAGCCTTGGCAGACATGACGGTTTTGTTACTGCAATTATTAAAGCCAGTCAAGGCTCTCTTAGCTGGACTTGCGTTTTCAATCAGGCTAAAAACCATATTGTCATATTGAACCTTGAGCAGAGTCCGTATCGGGAAATATGCTTACCGCATATGGGTGTGGAGGATCGGCAAAGGCGTTGAGATGTAACAAAGGTAAACAAAGGCGGCGCTCCATAAACGGCTCCAACCAAGCTCCAAAGGCTCCTCCAGCTTGCATCTGCCCTCGATTGCCGACTGAACATGCGACTCTCGACTGGCCCTCGACATCAGCCGTCAACTTCTGTCAGTTTCGAAGGATCAAACGCAATATCGTTGCACGTACGAGCTCCGCTTTGCCCTGACAAGGGCGAGGCAGACTGCAAGTCCCGACGTGTTATTACCAAGGGCTACGTTGCCTGAAAAGTCGGGAGTTTCTGGACACAGCATCCTAAGTGACAAGAATTGGACAGAGGTCAGCTAAATTGCGAGATTTATGAGGTGTGGGGCTTGGACTGATGTACTGTTGCAAAGTCTCGAAGGTCATCTGAGCGTGCTACTGTCAAGCAGTATATTCTGCCTAGCATATCCGCTCTTGTCAAGCTGCCCCTTTCCGGACAACCCCATTCACTATGCGGAACATCTGCGAGCTCACCACGTCGCTGACCCTCGGGATCGGCCCTCAACACCTGCCACAAGTTGTCGGCCGAGGTCGTGGTGTGGAGTCCGTGCTTACGCGCTGGCACCAAGCTGGCACGCTGTACTGTTGTTCCTTAGATTTTGCCTCTTGAACGCACTTGCAGGCCCGATAGAAAGTACGCCGAGCATGTGGCTCATCCCTCGATGGTGATCCACTTGTGACTACGAAGGACTGACCCACCAGCGCCTAGCCGGGCCCGGAGAAGCAGAAAATGCTTTTGGGTACGTGGACTTGACCTAGCCATCTATGAATCAACGACGATGATGCCAAGCACTCACCGCTGAACGTGGCCCTCTCAGACCCTTGGAGCGCGGGTAGAGTCGATATCCACTTCCCTCCACTCTCGTGATGATCTACGAGCGCGTAACTCGCGTAGCTCGGTATGCCGCACCATGGCATGCTGCATGCCCACCAGACCCACCCTCAGTCCCTGCTCGGGCTGAAGGTATAAAATGCGCGCAAAGCACACCAACTATTCCCCAGCCGTGCTCCCCACTCCCATCGTTTCGTTCGAAAACACACTCTGCTATAGGTACTGGTACCTTGGCTCCTATTGAATATCTATACACATATCCTTCGTTCAACGCTGTTCTAATCGCCCCTCCCTTGACGACTACAACTCCACATTCACGACAACACTCACAACACTTAATATCAAAATGGTCTACGCTTCCACTATGCTCTTGGCCGCCGCCCTTGCCGCGGCACCGTCGTATGCTGCCCCAATCGCTCCGCTGGAGGCGCGCAAAAGCACACTCGAGGGGACCCAAGGCCAGGATTTGACCGCGCCCATCCTAGGCAATCACACAACCCCCGTCGTCCCCCCCAGGCTCCCCGTTGCGCAAGGCGCCAACCTCAACAGGTAAGACACTCTGCCGCTAAATCTCTAACAGAATACTAACCGGTGCTGTCCAGTCGCGATATCATCGAGGCTATTGCGCGCCAGCTGGACGATCTCGAGGCGCGTGCTGGCAGCGGCGGTGGAGGCAAGGGCTCGTCTGAGCCAGCTACCACGAGCAGCACCGGGAAGTCCTCGGAAGAGGAGTCTACTGCCGAACACGTCGCCGAGAAGGGCGAAGGCGCTGCAGCCAAGGGCGGCGCTTCGATCGCCGTCAATCGCACTATCAGCGCGCTCTCCAACCTCATATCACGCGAGCTCGAGTTGTACGTCCCCCTTGTGTGACTACGCCTTTCATGGGTGGCTAACGCATTGTTTCTTCAGGCGTAGCGCCGATGTGGAAGCACGCGCCGGGGCCGTTGCCGGTGGTGTCGCCAACGGTGCGTCAGCAGCTGCAGCAAACCAGGTAAGCATCCCCGATTTACTTCCGATCGTGCGCGTATACATATGATGTTATTCAGGCTTTGACGGGGCTGATCAACTCGATCAAAGACCACACATCGCGCGCCTCTGGTGGCAGTGGCGGGAAAGGCAGCAGCGGAAAAGGCAGTGGTCTCGGCGGCGCCACTGCTGGTGGTGTAGCAGCGGGCGGTGCTGCAGCTGGACTCACCGGGCTCATCGGTGAGCTCAAAAACCTCACCTCACGCGCTTCTGGCGGTGGTGGCGGCAAAGGTAGCAGCGACAAAGGCAGTGGCCTCGGCGGCGCGACTGCTGGTGGTGTCGCAGCCGGCGGTGCGTCCGCTGGGCTCACTGGGCTTATTAGCGAGCTTAAAAACCTCACCTCACGCGCTTCTGGCGGTGGGACCGGTAGTGCGGTGGCTGGCGGTGCTGCCGCCGGTGCTGCTGCCGCGTCTGCGAACCAGGTACATATTGCACATGCTTCTTGTATGCTCGCAGATATTGATGATGCTTGTTTTCGTTAGGCACTCACGGGTCTGATCAATGAGATCAAGAACCACACCTCGCGCGCTGGTGGAACTGGGAGCGCCGTAGCCGGGGGAGCTGCAGGTGGCGCTGCCGCCGCCGCCGCCAACCAGGTAACTATATTTGCACTCGATGCTAGAACTCGTACTAAACGATACCATGACCAGGCGCTCACGGGCCTCATTAACGAATTCAAAAACCACACCACGCGTGCGGGTGTCGTTGCTGGTGGTGCCGCAAACGGAGCTTCCGCCGCTGCCGCAAGCCAAGTATGTTATTCACTTCGTGTACGATTTGTCGCGGAGTCTGATCGCGCCTTTTCCAGGCGCTCAACGGCCTTATCAACTCGATCAAAAACCACACATCGCGCGCCTCTGGCGGTGGTGGAAAGGGCAGCGGTGTGGGCGGCGCGGTCGCTGGTGGTACCGCTTTTGGTAGCGTTGCTGCGGGCGTCAACGAAGTCATCGGCAAAATCAAGAACGCAACGTCCCGCGATGTCGAACCGTACGTGCTTGCTCCTGTGTCTCACTCTGCGTCCTGGCATCTGACTTCTCTGCTGTAGTCTTGAGCCCACTGCCGAGTTCACGCGCAGCGTCGAGGACCTCTTCCGCCGCGAGTTCGCCGCTGACGAGCTAGATTAGTTCTCCAAACTAACATGTTTGACGACCATTTATGATACAACCGTGACACTGGGAGCTTGTGTTGTTTACTCTACAGCAGTGTTCAACTCGGTGTCTGATATTCAATAGTAGTTCCATACTTACGCATGTATTACCATCCTTTAATTCCAAAAAGACGAAACACTTGACTGCATTGAAGCATGGTGATGTGAGTAATACGGAGGCGCTCTCTAAGCTCTAAGGGCTATGCGCGCAAGAAGGGAAGTACAATGGTCGCAGAGGCTAAGTGATCATATCGTGGCTCGGTGTTTACATGGATGCAGGCCAGAATAAAGAGGGATAGGGATAAAGCAAGAGGCCATGATACATGGGAAATGAAGATCCGAAAGCAATACAGTACATGTACAATGATCAAAAGGCCGAGCATATATCAATAACGCCATAAATGATATAAGGTAGTACATAGCAGAGAGAAATGGATCCGAGTCCCTTTGTTCGTTCGTTCCGATGCATTGTCCGTCGTCGTGCCCAAGTACTGCCAGACTGCCTAGATTTAGGTCACTAATGTGAAGCCGCGGGGAATGAACGACATCCGTTCAGATGGACGCATCGCCTCTGTGAGACGTTTCCACGCCAGGGTAAATCGGCGCTTGATGGGTCGTCTAGGGCGGCGTTGACTGCGTCCATTGTCTGCCGAGGGCACGTATTTCTCGCAATCGATATCGCATCTAAAGGAGAGCGCGCATCATGTGAGTATAGGCTACTGATGCACACAGTGTGTTTGGGAGACGCACAGCTCTGTCGTGGAATATTGTGTTGAGGTAGGTGATGGGGAGCGGGGCGGTGTAGCGCGGATGCCCAGCGGACGCGGAGAGGATACATAGCAAGGGCGGAGCGACACACGCAAGGCATCGACAGATGGGCGCATCCGGAGCATATTCGATAATGGATAAATGGGGTGTTTGGTCTCCCGAGAAATGTCAAGGGTCGCAGACAAGCGGACTGGGTTGGCAGAAAGGGCTTGCACTAGCGGTCTTATAGCCGTTGGCGGAGTTTCGCGAAAGGATCGCCCGATTTCAGAAGGGCCCCATGCGGCAATGGCAAGAAGACATGAACAATGGACGTACCTCAGCGCTGGACTGTATGGTCAATAGAGGAAGGTGGCAAATCACTTCCGACGATGAGTTACACGGGTAAGCCACGTGAATAGAGCTGTGTTTGAAGGCTTCTGCTTTGTCCTGGTTACAACATTCGGCATTGTGCACGTTTAATTAAAGGCTTCGGATTTTGGGCCACGGAGGGGGGTTATTGTTGCCAAAGCGTAAAACGCGGATGCAATGCTCGCGACGCACGCCTGCTTTGAGGCATTTTAACGATTTGATAAGGCTAATGAGGCAGAGAGAGAACCGTACCGTTCGAAACATTGGTTAATGAACGCATACGATATACATACCATGCAGGTCCGAGAAGAATCCGGTCATTAGTCGAGCTGAAGTCCTTTGAGCGGCAAGGGGGACGCTGTACGATTAATTTGAGTCGAAAGGGCGTCAGGGATACACATGGACACCCCGGAAGTCAGTCTAGGCCCTCGTCGTTTGCGAACAACGTATTCGCCTTCAGTGCACTGCTATCGACACGAGAGATCCCCGCTCGCAGCCTTCAATGCAGTGGTAACGTCAAAGCGGGAAGACACGTTTACGCATGCATGGACCTGGTGCGCCTGGTGACGGCTCGGCAAGGAAATACGCTGCCTATATCCGAGTGCGGTCGGTCCAGAAAGGAGGGGGAAATTCCAAGCCTACCGATAGCGGCGTATGACGCGACAATATCATGTCTGGTGCTGGCTTCAATAGACCTGACTTTGTTTTTTTTAAGAGTGAGACACGCACCACGTACCGCATTACATATACTGGAGTAAGCACTCTCTGACTCACGTTTACACATGGAATCGCCAAGTGTGTGCGCGACATGTTTGACGACACGCAAGGCTGACGCGTTTTGATTTTTTGAGCCGCTCAAACTTGAAGCCGGTGCTCGTTTGTATGGTCATAGCAGTTTCTCCTGCCAACAGACGGACGCACGCGAACTTCGATCGCGTAGAAGCTTCGAGGCGCTGTTGAACGTGAGGTTTGAACGCTCTGGACAACTAAGAGTGAGCTCACTAGCCTGCGTTCGATGGGCCTTATTAATTCTTGAGAATGTGCGTGAAACTGGTGATATCCCTGCAAGTAGAACTTGAGTAGCACGGCCAAAGGAACAAGTTGAAACGAACTGTGCAAGGATTTCGATATGTTACGATGGGAGGTCCTCTCGAACGCGTGCGCGACAATCTGATCATGATCAGGCCAAATTTCAAACACCGCCAAAAATTTGGGAACGCTGATTTTCTGTCTCATTGACCTCACTTTGCTACTCTCTCGCCGTTTCTCTTTTCCTCTGGTTTTCGTCTCTCGTTTCTTTATTATACGGGAAATGGATGTGAGTATCTAATCGCTGCACAGGACGTGCACGGATAATCTGATCCTGATCCATATAGCCCAACTTCGTGCAAGAGCTGCACGCTCTGCTTGTTCAGTCGACCACCAACGATACGGTGCAGGTTAAAGCTGTGCGTAAATCGTCTCTCCCATTTGACAGCTGCAAGATTCTGACGCGTTTAGTTAGGCCACTGCTCAATTGAACAAATATTTCAAAACCCCGGCATGCATATCTGCGCTCGCTAGCATTCTCGCTAGTTCTCCTGAGCAAGGTGTATGTATACTTCCAATAGACGTGATGTTTTCTTCGTTAAATAGCGCAATAGGTGCGGCAACTGTCCGCCGTTGAGTTACGGAAACGTATAAGGCAAAACAGCGGAGATCTATGGACACAGCTTCCTCAAGACGAGCGTGAACAGATCAAGGCGAAACTCCCCGAGCTCATCCTCGCCGAGCCGACGTTAGTACTTGATTGTTTGCTTGCTCGTCGCTTATTGAGTTTGTGTTTCAAGTAACTCGGTCCGCCATTCAGCAGCCCGCGTCGTCGGCGCGATCGCCAGCATCGAAATTCCTCTCGGCAACTGGCCGCAGCTTCTTCCCTTTTTGCATCAAACTGCTACATCCCCTCAAGTCGCGCATCGTGAAGTCGGCGTGTTCATCCTCTTCACGGTTCTTGAAAGCATCGTCGAGGGATTCCAGGAGCAACTGCAGAGCTTCTTCAAACTGTTCGAGGGACTTTTGGTAGATCCGGAGAGTGTGGAGGTCAGGATCACAACTGTTCGGTACGTCTACTCTACTCCCGCTATCTCTTCCTGTATTCATCCTACCTCTAGATCCCTGGGCGTAATTGCGCAATACATCGACGCAGATGATAAGGCCGATATTGTGTGTATTTCCCGCATTACGTGACTACGCACTGCTAACCTGTATAATATTCAGGCCTCTTTCCAAGCTCTACTTCCAGCTATCATCAATGTCATTGGCCAGTGCCTTGAGGCTGGCAATGAAGTCGGCTCTCGCCAACTATTCGATGTTATCGAGACCCTTCTCATTCTCGTAAGTCGCATACCCCATGGAAACGCGCTGATTTTCTGATGTTTTTCCAGGAAATCCCCGTTCTAAGCAAGCACATTCCCCAACTTGCCCAATTCCTCCTTGCATGCGGTGGAAACCGCAATTTGGATGCAGAGCTCCGTGTTCTTGCACTCAATGCACTCAACTGGACCGTTCAATAGTACGTCAACCTTACGAAATGACATGCCCATTCTCATCGTTCTGTCTACAGTAAAAAATCGAAGATCCAAGGCCACAATCTCGCGCCTGCGATCCTCGAGGGTTTGATGCCCATCGCTACCGAAGAAGAGCCTGAGGATATTGATGATGACGCCCCCTCTCGTGTGAGTGCTGTTCATTAATGTTGCAACCATTTACCAATACGGCGTTCATAGTCGGCCCTCCGTATCATCGACGGCCTTGCTACCTCGTTGCCTCCAACCCAAGTCTTCCCCGCACTTCGCACCCTCATCCAACAGTATGTTGCCTCGCCAGACCCTGCCAACCGCCGCGGTGCTATCCTTGCCCTTGGGGTCTCCGTGGAGGGCTGCAGCGAGTTCATGAGGCCGCTAATGGGCCAGGTCTGGCCTATCATCGAAGCGGGTCTTCAGGACCCGGATGCTAGCGTCAGAAAGGCAACATGCGTTGCAGTGAGCTGCCTTTGTGAGTGGCTGGAGGACGACTGTGCCGAGAAGCACCAGATTCTTGTCCCTGTAAGATCACTTAGCTCGATTTTTTTGAATTTTTCTGACCTTTCCTGGGTAGGCCATCATGACCCTTGTCAACGACCCCGCTACCCAGCGTTCGGCGTGCACTTCCCTCGATGCTCTCCTTGAGATTATGCACGATGTTATTGACCAATACCTCCAGCTTATCATGGAGCGTCTCGCAGGCCTCCTTGAGACTGCTCCGATCAACGTCAAGGCTGTCGTTACCGGAGCCATCGGCAGCGCAGCGCACGCATCCAAGGAAAAGTTCCTGCCTTACTTCCAGCCCACCATGGATCGTCTGCAGCACTTCCTCATTCTTACAGGCGAGGGCGAAGAGACTGAACTCCGTGGCATCACCATGGATGCGGTTGGCACGTTCGCAGAGGCTGTAGGCAAGGACCAGTTCAGGCCGTACTTCGGCGACATGATGAAGCAGGCGTTCCAGGGTATTGAGATGGGCAGTGCACGGCTCAGGGAGTGCAGTTTCCTGTTCTTTGGTGTGATGGCCCGCGTGTTCGGCGAGGAGTTCGCTCCTTACCTGCCAAACGTCGTGCCTCCCCTTCTGGCCAGCTGCAAACAGGCCGAGCATGGCGAGGAAGGCATTAGCAGTGCGTTTTTTTTTCCATTAGTCTGCGACGTACCTTGACTAAATGACCCTCAATTCCTGCGCAGTTGCCGACCCCGAGACTGCTGCCGCTTTCGCCTCTGGATCGTCCCCTTCCAATGCAATCACTATTGTCGACGAGAAGGATGCAAACGGCAACGCTCAGGCCGAACTCGAGGACATCGATGTCGACAAAATGCTCGAAGTCAACAGCGCCATTGCCGTGGAGAAGGAGATCGCCGCGGATACCATCGGAACATTGTTTGCCGCCACCCGCAATCAATTCCTTCCCTTCGTCGAGCAATCCACGCTGGACCTTGTCACTTTGCTGCCGCACTATTACGAGGGGATCAGGAAATCCGCCACGGATTCGCTGTTAGAGATCATTCGGACCTTCTACGATCTCTCTGACCACGAAGATTGGCAGCCCGGTGTCACTGTGGTGAGCAACGTAGCCCACCTCGCACTGTCCACCTGATGCTCACAATTAATTGCCTTTTTTCAGATCGTTCCTCTCAGTCCCAATGTCAAGGACCTGATTAGACATGTCCTGCCGCCTCTCCTCGATATGTACGAGTCCGAAGATAACAAGTGAGTGGCCTGTTTATTTTGAAAGGCCTGTCGTCGTTTTTGTTACGACAGCATGATGCAAATATCTTCGTAAACTCAGCTCACTTCGACGCCCAAAGGGTGCATGAGACTAACACGAATTCTAACTGATAATCTTCACATCTGAATGACATTTGTGCTTCGTTGGTACTGACCACAACTCTTTCAAATAGGAGCGTTGTCGCTGCCCTTTGCGAAGGCCTTGCTGAAACGATCACCAAAGTTGGACCTGCGTTTATCGAAAACCGTGAGCATCGTGGTTCCGAGATTGTCCTACCTTGGTTCTGACTTTGGCTCCGAAGAAATCGACCAGGTCTGTAGCATAGCAATGCAGGTGCTCGAGCAAAAGGCTCTATGCCAGCAAGACCCTGACCAGGATGAAAGTGACGAGGCCTTCGACGACCAGGCTGAGTACGACTCTGTTTTGATCTCCTCAGCCGGCGACCTCGTGGCTGCTTTGGCTGGCGCAATTGGTGCCGACTTCGTGCAAGCTTTCCGGGCGTTCCTTCCCCTCATCGCAAAATTCTACGTTAGTCTTCAGTCTCCTCGGTTGCAAGTCACATCCCTTACCTCTTTCTTTCTCAGAAAAAGGGCCGTTCCCTCAGTGACCGCTCTGCCGCTATCGGATGCCTTGCGGAGGTCATCTCTGGCATGAAGGAGTCCATTACCGTGTTTACCGAACCCCTCCTAGAACTCTTCTACCGCGCACTAAGCGACGAGGATGCCGAGGTTCAGAGCAACGCTGCGTTTGCCGTTGGTCTCCTCGTCGAAAACAGCCTCAACGACCTGTCGCCGCAGTATCTCCATCTCCTCGGAGCCCTGCGGCCGCTCTTCGTTGTCGTGCCCGACGCCCCCGCGGCTAGACATAACGCGCGGGATAACGCAGCCGGCGCCGTCGGCCGCCTCATCGCTCGCAACACCGCCGCAGTGCCCCTTGATCAGGTGCTCCCCACATTCATCGAGACGCTCCCTTTGAAGCACGACCTGCTCGAGAACATCCCCGTCTTCCGCGCACTGTTCCACTTGTTCAAGCACAACCCGCAGGCACTGTATCCCTACATGGATCGTTTGCTTGCTGTGTTCGCGCATGTGCTGGATCCTAACGGGACACCGGACCAGGTCACCGACGAGGTCCGGGCACAGCTGATCGAGCTGGTGACCGCGCTGAGTGTGGAGGACCCGGCAAAGGTGCAAGCGGCGGGATTGGCACCTTATGTCCAGGGCGCCTAAGTGTTCGCTGAGTCATCTCTCTTCATGATTTCACGGTCCCCATGTTGTTCTTGTGCTTCCCTGATCTGTCTGTTCTTCATTTGCCACCTGGATGTCCTGTTTTTTGTCTATGAATCGTCTTGTGTGCCCTTGTAATAGAATCCAACGTATTTTACAAAGTTGAAACTTGAAAGTATCTCGCAGATTTTTTGAGGAAAAATCAATACACGTGATGACTGCCGCGTCTACGTGTTTCTGGCTCGGTGGCGCTGGATTTCGACTCTATCCTTACTCTTCGTGAACCCGCCGCCTTTTATTTAATAGTGAGCTCGCTGGTCGACTCGTTCTCCGGCGCACGTCGACGTCGCAGCCCGCCAACTGCGCATTACTATGCTTTTCATTCTTTTGTACTTCCTCGCATCGGCAGCGACCGTCTTTTCCGATGTCTCTGTGGTCAATCCGATCGATAACCAGCTTCCACTCATCGCTCGTGTTGGCACTCCTTATTCGTGGGCTTTCTCGACGGCGACTTTCTCGACGGACGAGAGCGGGAGTTTGACGTATACGGCGACCACCCTACCGGACTGGCTGAAGTTCGATCCGTCGGGGAGGACTTTCTCTGGGACACCGGCGAGTGGAGACATAGGCAACCCCGCAATCTCTGTCACTGCACACGATTCGTCCTCGTCAACACCGTCGCATTTCACGCTATGCGTTACGGACTCTGCCCCCCTTTCGGTGAACATTCCTGTAGCTGACCAATTCAGTGCCAACGGCCCTTCGTTATCGTCCGTCTATCCACTCTCTCCGAACTCGGCGATCGATGCATCTGATCCTGCTCTGCGAGTCCCGCCCTCCTGGTCCTTCAGCATTGGCTTTCAAGGGAACACGTTCAAGAGTCCTTCTGGCAGCCTGTTCTACGACGCGCTGCAGGCAGATGGATCCGCCCTCCCTAGCTGGCTCAGTTTCGACAAGGACTCGATCACCTTCGATGGCTACTCACCCGCGAGCCCCCAGACGCTGGCTTTAGCTTTGCACGGATCCGACCAGGAGGGCTACACGTCCTCTACGCTGCCGTTCAGTCTCGTCGTAGCGGCACATGAGCTGACCCAAACGTCTGCCTCCCTTCCCACCATCAACATCACTGCCGCCACCACTTTCAACATGTCCTTGACATCGCCTAGTGACTTTTCTGGAGTTCTCGTCGATGGAAAGGCGCTCCAGCCGTCCGACATAACCAGTCTGGAGATCGACACTTCGCATTACGGGAGTTGGCTGAAATACGACGAAGCAAGCATGACACTCAGCGGGCAGCCACCAGGGAACCTAGGAAATTCCACTCTGCCAATCTTGCCGGTGACGCTGTCAGCTTTCGGTAACCAGACGATCCACACAAATGTGTCCTTCGCGATCGTGCCGTCCTATTTCTCCATGTCGACGTTCCCCGCAGTCACCTCCGACCCTGGACAGCAAGTACAATTCGATGTCAATCAGTACTTCACCAACACTACTCGGGACGACGTTGAGCTCACGGTTGCCTACGACCCGGCCGAGGCTGGGAACTACTTACCTTTCAACAACGGGACGGGTCATCTGGCGGGAACGATCCCTGCCAAGTTGGAAGACACTGGCGTGGACACAAAACCGAGTGCGCCGCATATCACAGTCACATTCACCGCGTACTCGTACATCACGCACTCCACATCCCACGCTAGCTTGACGATCTCTTTCACCCCGACTAGCAACAACCGACAGGGTGGCACGCACCCGCTCTCCGCTGCGTCCCGGGCGAGACTCACTCTTGGCTTGGGCATCACGTTCGGAATCATCGGGGGATTCGTCATGATAGGCGTCATGCTCGCCACATGCAGGCGGTGCGCGAGGGTCGAGGATACGGCAGATGGCGAGAACGGAGGCAGGGGCTGGACGGCGGATGAACGGAAATGGTACGGGATCGGCATTGGAAGCAAAACCAACTTTGGGATAGAAGGAGGGCCGGAATACGGCGGAAAGAGCGAGGAGTCGGCTAGTCCGAGTCCGGAGAAGGCGAGGGTTCCTCGACTGGCGGACGATGGGGATCCATTCGAGCCAGGACTGGGTGCCCCAGCGCCACCGAAAACAGGACCATACGCAGCGCTAGGTCTTGGGCTACGCCGGGTAGCGGAACGTGCTTCGTCTAACCCCGCTAGCCAGGTTTCCAGCACAGGTGTCATGCGAAAAGCCGACTTCATGGGGAAGATCCTCAAGGACACTGTTCGCAATGTCAGCGATAGGTATCAACGCGGTATCGGCAAAGTGACGCTCCCCAAAATCGGGAAGCCGGTGCTGGTGTCAAGTTCTAGGGACCCTGCGGGAGGCGGCCCTCAGCGCGACTTGGAGGCACTCCCGTTCGACAACCAAGGCGCCGCGAGGAGTACATTCCAGCTTGACTCGAATATACACACCAGCATGAATCCATTCGGAGACGCGCACAGTGCACTCACGGCATCGCCCTCGAACTCGACTGGCGGGCGCTCCGTTCCAAGGCGACGAGCAGATTTCGCGCCGCCCAAATCGCCCCGTCACATTCGCAGCGACTCCGCGGACTCCCTCGCCTCCAACTCGTCGGTGACGGAGGCGGTGGTGAAGACTGCGTCTCGCGCGAAGAGCATGCGGAGCGCGAAAACGGCCAGCATCGGATCCACGGACACGACGCCGCGTCTCGGCGGGAAGCCGCGCTTGGTGCCCTTCACGAGCGGAGCCCGTGTGCCTACCCCAAGCGACTCCTCGTCGCCGCATCCGTCCGAGATGGAGTCGTTGGGGAGCCAGGGAAGCGCAGCCAGGAGAGTGGCGAGCCAGAAAGCGAAGGTGCATAAGACCGGGGCTCCGAAGGCCAGCATAGACGATCTGGCGACCGGGATGCATTACGTGCGGACCTTGGGCGGCGACCAGAAGAATGCCTCTGCGCGTAATTCGGCGACGCTGGACAGCGTGCCCACTACGTCGACAAACATACGCACGGTGTCCGGCTCGTCGTTCTCGTCGCTAGAGTCTTCGCATCAGGGACACAAGGACGCGGCAGGGGCGGATGTGGTTCCACGTGTGCTCATCCGGGCGAACGAGAAGTTCAAGTTCAAGGTGCCGGTTGCCGCTACCAGTGTGTCGTCGAAGAAGGCGCGGAAGCTGGAGGTGCGGATGATGTCCGGGGGTGCGCTTCCGAGATTCCTGCACGTTGATCTCAAGGGCGGGCTGGACTTGAAGCAGAAGGGCGCCGTGGAGTTCTACGGCGTCCCATCGGCGGGTGATCTAGGAGAGATGAGCGTAGGGGTTTATGTGGTAGACGGGAGCGAGTGCGTTGGCAGAGTGATCGTCGAGGTTGTCGGGAGGAGCTAAGGCCGCGATGGCATGGACCAGCATGATTTCGTTGAACGTTACGGTGTATTTCTTTGATCCTGACCTTGTAGCCATTAGCACACTATAGATATTATACAGTTGATTTGTGATTTTACCTGCCATAGAAGCCGTGCACTCAACGGTAGTCATTATATCTGCACCGAAGATCGCAGTGTGATTTCTGCCAACATCTGCCCAACAGAAAAATTCTGCAGTCATGGCACCGTTCCCTCAATGAAGGCGATATCGTGGGTGCCAGGTAGACGCTCGTACGAATATAACGTGGTAGTGCAGACTTAGGTTGGGTACCGGTGAGCACATGCTCAGCTCACCAAGGAAGATCGATAAGTTGATGTCGATTATGCGTGTCTTTATCGAAACCATTGTGAGCGACAAAATGGCCAAGTCTCTGCGGAACCAAGTAGGTGTAAACGCGGGCAATCGAGGGATACATCCAGATGGCACTCACCGTTTGCTAATTAGGCGTTGCATAGGAATAGCGAGTTTCCGGATTCATTTTCGTGTAAATGAGGCAAGAGAGTGATTGCAACGACAACGCGTGCCAAAGTCAGGGAAACACCAAGGAAGGTCCTACGAACCAAAACAAGAGCGCCGGTGGCAAAATGGCAAAAGAAACGCGAGAAAATGGTAGTGAGCGAGTTTATGGATTGATATGCGACACAACAGAGCAAAAAACGAAACAAAGCAGAAACAAACGCGTACACCTCTCCTACTGTCCATCTACAACGCAATGCTACAACTCTTCTCGCGATGCTCTGGCACAGCGGTTGATCGTGGCCCAAGCTGACGATGTGCCTATGATTTCCAGATGAGGATGGCAAGCGAACCAACGTAAAAGTAGATGAAATGCTTGGTTTCTGGGTATGAGATTATCGTTAGACAGCAGAACTGGAACGCCACGCGTGTGGACAAGGTGAAATAGTGCAACGAGGACTCACCGTGCGTCACGTAGCTCCCAAAGTTTTTGCCAACAACAACGTGCCAGGTGGGCCCGTGCCGTCTGTCAAACTCCTTCTTGATCTGTGCGGCGATATCCTTCTCGATGTTGTATTTCTCGAGCGCAGCGGAGGCGATGTCGACGCTCTCCTGCTGCATCTCCTCGCTCATGTCCACGTTTTTTATGATGGCCTTGGGCCCCCCGGTGCCGTTCCCATCTCGCGGGCTGGAACCGGTGTCGGTGGAGGATGATGTGGGCGCGTCGAGCTTGTCTGCCATGATGAAGAGCCGATTAAACCTGTAGAGCGCGGTCAGTAGCGATCTCAGTACAGAAACAGAGGATAATAGGATACCGTGGATGGTGGACGTCGTGGTACAAGAGTGAATGCGCTGAGGCAGCTCAGGTCGAGGCAAATACTTTGGGCCTGTTCCACACGTGCACCATGCACATGCCGCCAGTCGCCAGGCTCCATCTTTCTTTCCTCTTTTCGGACAGCCATGTCCGAGTCATGTCCGGCCATCCTGTTGCTTGCTCTCAGCCGCATATTCCTGTCGATTTCTCTTCTGGCAGTCGTAGAATACGCAGGTCTCTCGAGCACATGTCGCAGCACTCGCTGATTCGACGCGGTCCAAACGGAGGTCCCTGGTCGTTCCTGCACTCCCCGGCTCGAAGCCCGGCAGACTTCGCTCGTTTCTGTGCTCACACGTTGAGCACACGCATGTCTATGTTATAATGCCCTTGACTTGTGTGAGTCTTCCAGGTCCTCTATACAATCGCTCATCCCAGGGTCAATCTATGCACTGCTCAAGACCACGCTGTCCGCAACTTGCTACCCTAAAATTCAGCAGGCACAGGACCATCTTGGTGCTGTAGCATGCGATACGCAATATAATGTTGTATCCCACAAATATGACTGGTTCGCCGAACGCATCTGGAACGCATAGCGAGGATCTATTTTGACACCCATTCCGTCAATCGCGAGAATATCGCGCAGTTCTGCCAGGGCGTGACATTTTTGCAGGTTGGGTCTACGAATTTCATTGTCTTGCAGCAGTAGGTCATGATTCAAATCACCGATAGACCCATTGTCGCGTCGTGGTCACCTGAATTCGATGTGGTGCCTTCACTAAATGCCAGCTTACGGCTCATCCTCGGACTTGTTGCGCGTGGGGAACTTAGTCCTTGACCGCTCCTGCGCCGCCATTGGAGCATATGCTGACACTGTAGGTGGCCATTCAAGTATTCACCGCCATCCTGCCATTTCCCTAACGGCCAGCCGTATCATATCACACGCGCAGATTCGATCCAGCTCCAGCGGCGACGTCCTTATCTCCAAGATATGTTGTAGAAGGTGCTAGTGCCGGAATAATCGTAATATATGCTACAGAAACATGCGACCTGGCGCTACAAAGCAGAAGACTAACAAGCTACAAGAGAGATATCAAACGCAAAGTAACTTCGTTAAAATCATTATGAATCACCCAGATCCCGTAAGCCCACCAGTAGCCCCCGTCGCCTGAATGCGCGCCTCGGCATCCTGCTGCGTAGTGCACGACACGGACGTCCCAGGGGCGTTCACGAGCGGAAGCGCCGCGCACGTCGTCGACGCGCCACACTGCGTGACCTGGAACTTGCCTTGCACGCACTGCGCGAACCCGCCGCTGACACAAGCCTGGTCACCCTCTGAAGAAGAGCTTGTCAGCAAGCGACTCGCAATGTAGCCACAGCAGAACGAAGAGGCTCACCTTGGCAGGCAGAGTTGGCGTTGAGACTCGCGAACTGCTTGTTCTGCTGCTGCGCGTCTTTGCCGTTCTGCAGCTTGAAGTCGCCTCCCCCACTTGAAGCAGATGCCGAGGCTGCGGGAGCGGAGGCGGAGGCCCTGGCAGCAAGAACACCACCTGCTCCGGAACCACCGTTGTCCTTGGACGACCCAGAGCCAGATGAGATAGAGCCACTCGATGTAGATCCCCCAACGCCGGAGCCCGTTCCTGAACCCGCGACGCTGGTAACGCCTGCATCTCCAGCACCAGCCGATCCGGAGCCGCCCTGAGACGACGAAACGCCCGAAGATGAACCGCTTCCGCCAGTTCCGGTGCTGTTGCCAGCCCCAGCCCCAGAGCCAATAATGGAACCGGCGCCGGTTCCAGCCCCAGATGCTGAGCCGGTGCCTACACCCGTGCCAGAGGCCCCCGAGCCGGCTTGCGACGAGGACCCTGGAGCATTGGCACCAGCCGTACCGTTCTGAGCAGCCTGGGGGTTGGATGCAGACCCGCTAGCGCCGGAGCCGGATGCAGAGCCTGCACCAGAACCAGAGGCACCACATGCGCTGGAACCAGAAGATCCAGCACCCGACCCAGACGATATCCCAGTGGAGTTGGCGGCCCCACCCGTGGACCCATCCGCGGCACCGGTGGTGGGATTGGTTGCACCCGAGTCACCGCCTCCCGACGTCGAGTTAGACGCGCCCGGCGTGGCATTGGAACCGGAGGCACTGCCAGACCCGGCAGTGGTCGAGTTAGATCCTCCAGTGATATTACCGGGGTTTGCAGACGCGGTCGAGTTGGAGCCACCGGATGCCGTTGAGGTCGAATTGCCCGAGCTCGAGGCACCGCCCTGGATGTTTTTGAGACCAGGATCGGAGGTGATGTCCGTGAGCTGTGTGCCGTCGGCGATGGGGCCCTGCGGGTTGGCAGGGCACGAGCCAGCAGGGTTTGGTGCTGCGCCACCTTGCGGAGTGTTGCCACCATCGGTCCCGGTGGCAAATGTAGGGGAGTTGCCTTTGAACTGGCACTGGAAGAGGCCCTTGAGCTCGGCATTCTTCGGAGCGGTCTGGCAGTATGGAATAGACTGCGAGTTGGGCTGATAGATATCTGGTTAGCTCACGAATTGAACGACAACACGGGGTTCAAGAGACGCACGGAGTTACGGGGCTGCTGCGCGAAAATTTGGGCGAACTTGATCATGTTGGCGTCGTTGTTGTGCTGTTTAGCGAGGTCGATCATTTTGTCCGCACCATCCTGCTGGTCGCACGCTCCTGCGCCTGCGAGAAGCGCAGCAAACGACGAGACTGCAACCTGGTTGCACTGCTGACCTCCGCCGGCGGTGTCCTACGCGTCACCAACATAGCATGAGACACGATACATAACCCGGATTAAAGGACGACATACGCATGCTTGTTCCCATTTCTTAGTCGAGTCCGAGGTGACCTGCGCGATGCGCTTCGTCAAAGGTGCGGCAGTGGCGCCTGTGGTAGCCAAGGTGAGCACCGCGAGCATTGATAATTTGAACATAGTGTGTAATAGCGTGTGGAAGCGTGTCGTCCGGAGAGATCGTTATGAATGAAGGTAGGTTGTGAAAGCGTGTAACAATATGCGAGCACTGCTCGGCTTGGAGTGAGAGAAGAGAGAGAGAGAGAGAAATTTGTGAGGAGAATCTTGGCAACGGCAGACCTTTATATACAGCGGATGCACCTAGAATGGAACGGTGGCTCCGTCGCATTGTGCTCGGGACAATGGCTAGCAAGGCTTCGAAAGTGGAGCTCCGGTGGTGCGCCTGCCATAAGCGTCAATGCCTGCAAAGACGCGTTCTTTGTTAGCTGGTAGCATCCCAAACGCGTTACACGCGTGTCCAATCTAGTTCAGCAACAAAAGGGACATTCTCATAAGACATTTTCAGAAGTTACGGGGGTTGTCCATGTCGTTGTGGTGAAGAACGCGTCCGAGACAAAGGTTTCCATCCAAGTGCTTCCGTTTTCGTCGATAAGCCCCTGAGTGTACCCGACCACGACCGTTCGCTCGACGCTGGAGTCCGCGAAACTTTTACTGAGCTCTCTTGTGCTTTCCCCTGCCTTTCCATGCACCATGGCGACCCTACGAATAGCTGCGCTTCGTAGGCTCTCTCCACGCAGTGCGCGTAGCTTGTCGACAGCGACGCCCACGACACGAGGATCACCACTTCGGACAGGTGTTTACGCTACGGCACTGGTATTATCGACAGGCCTCTTCGCGGCATACTATCTCGACGCACGCTCTGCTATACATCGATACATAATCCCGCCTGTCATACGACTAGTTTTGGATCCGGAGGATGGACACAAATTCGCTTTGAAGGTGCTGCAGAGCGGGCTGGCCTCACGCGACCTGGTAACCGATGACGAGAGGTTGCAGTGTGAGGTACGCAAACGTTCGAGGTGTCGCGAATGAATTTCTTACTCTGCGTGAAGTTCTGGGGTCAGCCGTTGTCAAACCCTGTAGGACTGGCCGCTGGCTTCGACAAGGACGGAGAAGCTATTGACGGTGTGTCTGTACACGTCTTGTCACTAGAAAATCACTGAAGAAGTACGCAGGCCTATTCAACCTTGGGTTCAGCTGGGTTGAGATAGGCAGCGTTACACCTCAACCGCAGGTTCAAACGAGTCTCTACAGTCTCGTAAATACAAACTAACAGCATGACACCAGCCAGGAAACCCAAGACCACGCGTCTTTCGCCTCCCGGATGACGCGGCGCTCATAAATCGCTATGGGTTTCCTTCGAAGGGCCATGCCGCACTCCTTGCGCGGCTGCGTGCGCGCGTTCCCAAATTCTTAGACGAGGAGACAAACGCCGCGTTCCGTCCAGACGCCTTACTTGCCGTGAACCTTGGAAAGAATAAGACGTCGGCTCCAGAGTCCATTGAGGATTTTGTTGCGGGCGTCCGGACGTTTGGCCCTCATGCAGATGTCCTTGTTGTAAATGTCTCAAGCCCCAATACGCCCGGCCTCCGGTACGCCTTACAGTCATCTTACTAGCCTAACTTACTCAGTCGAACCAGAGGGCTACAGACGCGAAGGCTTCTGGAAGAGCTCCTGACGGGCGTAACAGATGCTAGGGACAAGCTGCCTTCTCGCAAGCCCAAATTGGTGTTGAAGATTGCACCGGACCTCGAAGAGGCAGACCTTGAATCTATTGCGTCTGTTGTCCGGAGAAGCAGCATTGACGGCGTGATCGTCAGCAACACCACAGTCCAAAGACCAGCGAATATCGCCGATCGTATGTCCCTCTACTCCCATTCTGCGCGCTTCAAGTGCTGATATTCTATTAGCTAACAAATCTGAGGCGGGTGGTCTATCCGGCGCACCATTGAAACAATACTCCTTGCGGGCCTTGCGCACCCTCCGCACTCATCTACCCGCATCCATTCCGCTCATTGGCTGCGGCGGCATCTCGAGTGGCGCCGATGCACTCGAGTATGCACGGGCGGGAGCATCGCTCGTGCAGATATATACGAGCTTTGGGTATGATGGCGTAGGCACCTGTAGGCGCATCAAAGACCAGCTTGCCGCGGCGTTGGAGAAGGAGGGTACCACCTGGGAGGCGGTGACCAACAAAGCCGTTGCAGAGCTGAGCCTGAAGGAGACGAATGCAAGAGGGACGGTAGGACAGCTGCTTGAAGAGGCCCGGGAGCTAGAGAAGCTGGTTGATAAGCTCGGGCAGAGCATGCATAGCAGTGAGGGAGAGGCAGAGACAGATGCTAGAGCGGAGAGCGGAGAGGCCGCCGCCTTGGTGTCCGTAGTCCCATAAAAATGACCATTCAGCTGGATACATCGGTAGCCCAGTCTTGACGGGTATTATCCTTGGTATACCGGACAAGTCCCTCGTACCACGCAGCTCAAGCGGGAGAGTTTATACAGCCAACTCAATTCACCCGTCAACTTTTAGTCAACGCGCGATGTGCATACGTGCCCCTACAACTCATGAGCCCTTGGTGTTGTATCTTGACTCGAAATTTTACATGACAAGTCCGTGTACTGTAACTAACTTGTAGGGCACGAGCTCTTACTTGGTGCAGGGTACTCGTCTGAAAGTCTCAGGAGGATAAGTTATGTAAGATATGTTAAAGGTTGGTATCAGCGTGACTGCAATTTTCCGTACGGTCTTAGTTTTCTGGCCAACTCATTTATACAAGGTGAGATGGCCGAGCGGTCTAAGGCGCCAGACTAAGGATCAGTTCCATTGGAACACACTTATCACACATCGTGATATCTGGTCCGAAAGGGCGTGGGTTCGAATCCCACTCTCATCAGCTTTTTGCTCAGCATACCGCAGACTACCCGAGATGAAACTGACGGGAATTGAGCAACGCAACATGTTCTGTCAAGGAACGGAGGCAAACGAATCGATTTTGAGCCCGCTATCATCGATGTAGAAGATGTGGCTAATGAAGCTGTAATTAAATATTGCCTGATGGGGAGGTAGTAGTCGTGAGGTGCTCGTCTGAATATGACTCTGACGAGTGATTTCGGACAAAAAACATGCATATGGTCCGACAGAGTATGATCATATAGCAGGTACTCGCTAGCGAGTATTTGTATCTATCTCTCCCTGTATTCCGAACGGCGTGCGGCCATATGCTATTTTGTATCGGGGCATGCCCCGTAAGACTGGCCGAGTCGGATTCGAGGAGCTTATGGCATGGGTTCGAATCCCACTCACCCGAATTGCAGCCCCGAGAGAGCGAGGGCTCGAATCCCACTCTTCAAATTGCTTGTGCGCAAGGGTCAGCTTCCGAATCCCACTCACTTTTATCATTATTGGGGACTCAGCTCGTAGCGTGGGTTCGAATCCCACCACTGAGACTTAGACATTACCAGCGCAGGCAAGGCTCGAATCCCACTCTGCAAATTACTTGGGTACAGGTATGAACATCCAAGCTCCACCCATTTTTAGAGGGGACTCACCGCCGAGGAGCTCATGGCGTGGGTTCGAATCCCGCTCATTTGGAGAAAACGGAGGCCGCGCGCTCACCTGTTGCGCAGGCCCACTGACCAGAATCTGACCAGAATCCTCGGTGATCCGCACAAGCATGACGGTGAAATGTGCAGTGAGTAGCATTGAGAGATATCCAAATCTATGTAAGTAGGTAGGTAGATGATTGCGTCTATGCAAGATATTGAGAGACATGATAAGCAGATGCGATACGATAACCCAGAACAAGTAGCAAAACAAGACGAACACAAATACACATGAATGAAAGCCAGTCGACGAATGTCCAACAATCTAGGAGTAGGAAGGAGGCGCTGCAACACGGGCGATGAGCAAGACGCACACGCATTACATAGTGAAAGATTATTCACCAGGTGACCGGTTCGACGCTTTTAACGCTTCTGACAATAATGACCTGTCCTCGTCTGGCAAGTTGCCCAATAACCGCGCAAGGCCGTCTATCGTCGCTTTGCGGTCTTCGCGCGAAAGGTCCAGGAGTTGACGCATGAGATAGTCGCTCTTCAGCTGTGCGAGTGTGGCAGTCAAGTCCAACTTCTCGAGAGACTCCGCCACCGTGCGAGCGTCAGTAGTTGCATCGATCGAGGCAAGCGATTCGAGGAGTTGAACGCGGTACTCCGGAGAGGATTCTGGACTTGCTTCCGCGAGCAGCGCAAGGGCCGATGAACGAGCGATTCGACCGCGCACAGCCCAGTAGAACTTTCTCCGAGCATCCTTCCATACCGCAGCTTTCGCGCAGCCTTTCGCCTCCATACGTCCAGTACGGCTGGCAATAACAGTTAGTCTTTGTACGGCGAGCTATACTGGATCGACTCACTCGTGAAGGTCAGCGTAAAGCAGAGCAATTTGCTTGTACGAAGGTTGCAGGAACTTTTCGCGAGCAGCGAGTGCCTCCGTTGCAGCAGCACGCTCTTCGACCGTCTTCGAGGCGTCTTTGCTGTCACGCTTGAGGCTGGCGTATGTCTCGTCCAAGCGCTCCATCAACGTCAGGATCTTGTCGCGACGCATCTTGATCTCAACGATGCCCTCCGGTTCGAGCACACCAGCACGCGCATCGACGTCTGCGTACATCTGCATCTGCTCCTTGTTGATGGATGGGTCCAGAACGACCCAAGCGCCGCCGCGAAGTTCACCGTTGGGGACGATGTATACAAACACTGGCTGCTTATAGCTCGATAAACCATCGACGATCTTGGAGCCTTGCTTCAAGACTTCATCGTACATGTCCTGCTGTCCTCCGGAGAACCCACGCCAGTTAGCAAAGATGATGAGCGGAAGGCCTTCGCGGTTGAAGTCGAAGATGGCCTGGGCGGTCTTGTAGGCAGAGTTCGGATACCACACTTGGCCGGCTTCCATGATGCGCTGCTCGAAAGAAGCAGGGTTGGCGGGGTCCGCGGGGACGATGCGCTCGATGGTGCGGGTCTCGACAGCAATGACACCCATCGGGATGCCACCCAGGCGCGCGCGGCCAACAACGACAGTCTGCGCCCAACCACTCAAGGTTTCCTGGAACGAGCCCTTGTCGAAGAAACCACTCGAGTACTCCGATGTCTGCTCGTCTGTCTTGCCCTCGATGAACCATCTCGGGTCGTATGCACCCTTCGGGGGAGTATACTCGATGTCACGGTCCCACGTATCAGAGGTGGGGCGGATGGGGAGGGGGTAGCCTTTCGCTTCAGGAACGTACGACATCCAGTCGAGGATGTGCGTCGCTCCTTCGAGATCGCTACTTGCGGTCAGATGGGACACACCGTTCTTGTGCATAATTTGTGTGCCACCGAGTTGCAGGTTAGACGTGTAGACTTCGCGTCCGAGAACCTTGTTGAGAGCAGGGGCGCCCGTGAGAATGATAGGCTGACCCTCCACCTGAACGGCACGCTCTCCCAGGCGAACGAGGTACGCGCCAATACCGACTGAGCGGGCAGTGACCAGCGTGATGGTGAAGATGTCATCGTATGCGCGAGACGTCTCTCCAGCAATGAGACCGGAGCCGCGTAGTGACTCAACACCAAGGCCATCCTGCAAGCCAATGATGTCGGTGATTTTGAACTGGCGTTCGCCGTCGACCTCAATCTCCGTGGTGAGGACTGCGCCTTCACCCTTCTCCTGTAGCTTGAGATAGTTCTCGGGCGTAAGATAGAGGTAGTTGACGCCCTTCTCCGGGTGGCCTTCGCTATTCCACGCGCAAGAGAACAGGCTAAGGGTCTCCTCGGCCAAACCAATGCGGGCACCAGAGTTCGCAGAGAGGTACACGCGAGGCAGGCCGTGCTCCCGAGCATATTGGGTGGCTTGGTAGAAGTATTGATCTTCGGTAGGACCGAACGAACCAATCTTGTATGTGATGTCGTTGGCGATAACAACGACCCTGCGGCCATGCGGGAACTCCGGTGTCCTCAAGGTGAAGACCCATCCGACCATCCCGAACGTGTTGTTGCCCGGCGCGCGGTCAACTTCAGTCAACAGATCGTGCTCGTCCAAGACCAATTCCTTCGACTCAAGGAATTTCTTGGGAAGGGAAAGAGATGGATCGGTCTGGCGAGCTTTGGCCCAAACGTTGCTAAGCGCCTTGGAGAAGAGGTCGGGGAAGTCATAGACGTAGGTAGTGCCGATGAGATGGGCCTGATATCTCTTCGGCTGAAGCGACTCCTTCGTGGGATACGATTGGTGAACAGGCTGTAGGTGGAGAGGGCCTTTCTCGCCGATTGACTTCAGGATCGTGGTGCCCTTGTCCGTCGTGATCTCCTGATATCCGTGGTAGTTGACGATGAAGCCAGACACGTTCTCGATGATACACCGGATGGGTGTGACATTCCCATCGCTGTCTTCGAGCGCGATGCGGATCTCGGAGCCGGTGACGTGGAGGCGCCAGAGTCGCTTACCGTGGCGCTCGATGAAGCCAGCGATGGCCTCCAGAACGTCTTCGTAGGTGACGGCGAGATTGTAGACAAAGTTCATGAAAATGTGGTTGCAGTCCGCATTCCTGTATTGCGCAATGACTACCTCCAGGGAGTCCAAGATGTTCGTGACCAGGCGGTCAGTCTCCGAGATAAGATACTCGGCAGTGCTCATCGTGCCGCGGAGACGACCAGGGCGTACGAGAGCTCGGATGAAGAACCTGTTGTCCAGCTGGTTCTCCCTGGCCACTGCGTGATAGATGTGGATTTGTTGAGATTCGACGAAGCAAGGGGTAAGCTGGTAGTTCGAAAGGCGGCTGAGCTCCAACTGGAATGCTAGTGCGGGCTCGATGTTGCGGATAGCTTGCTCTTCACCCCAAACACCCTCGGATTCGCGAAGGGTGAAGTACGTGGGATACTGGCCACGACGGCAAATGAGGACGGAAACACGACGGACTCCGCGTTTGGTGAGAATGGCCGCGCGCTCATTGATCAGTGAAGTAATCTTCTCCGACCATTCCGCCTCCGAAAGATCGTCTGCCTCATCGAAGATACGGAGGGCGAAGTTCAGAACATTGGGTGGCTGGGCATCGACTCCATGACGCTGGCGGAACTCGGTGAGGTCAAAGGGAGGCAAGAAAGCTACAACTTTGTCGAAGCCGCGAGAAAGTGCTCCGAGATTTGGGAAAGACGCGATAGCACCTGTGCGTACAGGCTGCGACTGATGACGATTGATCATATATGTCAGGTCACTGACAGAACCCTGTCTCCGGTTCTCGCTAGAAAATAGGGACCTGTCAGTATGTATCATCGATGAAAGTTTCTCACAACATACCCAAAGGTGATGCGCGGAGTCGATGGAGGAGAGTGAGATTGGCCCAAGTTGAAGCGCCATGTCACTACGTTTGGAACTTCGCCGTCGTCCAAACCGTCACCCTCCTCGTAGTCGATCGACAATAGTGTGTACGCGCGGTAGCCACGTCTGATGTATACCTCGAATGCAGCTGCAACAAGACGGTCAGTTAAGGTAGAGTCTCTATAGACTAAGAAGCCCACCAAGTGCGACTGAGGTGTCCTCGTGGTTGAAGAACGAAGGTAGGACATCGTACACAGTGTAACGCGAGTCACTGAGCTCCTTCAAAATATCTGCAGACGGTGTCCTGCACAGAGATTGTCAAGAAATCCCCTATGAAGATCGACATTACGGAGCATACCTTCTTACGCCTCCTGATTCACCATAGTAGCTGTTTGTGACAGACGCTTTGAGCACGGACTCCATTTGAACAAGGCGCTCCTCGTAGGAAGGCATTTGACCGAGAATCAACACCTCGCGAGCCTTCAATGAGACCGCTGTAGAGGACCTACCCACAGATGCGATAAACAACCATCCGGAGATAGAATGACAGTAATTACTTACTTGGCTTCCAAGGATGCAAGCCCTTGTAGAACCGTATAAAGCTTGCTCTCTGTGTTTGAGACATTGAGTGCACCGGACTTGATGTAGTCGAGGAGCGCAAGGACGAGTTTGGCCTTGCTCTGCGCCTTGATGTGGCTCAAAATGAATGCAATAGCCTTGTCCAGGTCGTCCTTATACTCCTCGCGAAGCTTAAGCACACGGGCCTCGATGCTTCCACCGAATAATTTTTCCGTCGCCTCGTAGCGTTCCAAGAGGTTCGCAATGGTCGTCGTCTCGTGGCCCTTCAGGCCATGGCTAAACCTCTCGATCACGTCGAACAGAGGGCCGAGCTGGCTGCGGAACATAGTCCGGTCTTGGGGAAGGACGTTGTCGTCGAAGTAATGATCGAGGACCTTCTTGATGCGCACGGCGGGGAATTCGTGGCCGTCACCCTTGGCCCTGGCAGTCTCAATCGCAGCACGAATGCTATCCTCGAGTTTGGAGGGCATGCGTCCCGAAAGCGAAGACAAGATCGCTGTGACCTCGGAGTAAGGTAGCTCCGGGTCGTGTAGGACTTCGATGAGATCCTTGAGAGTCGACGCCATGATGGCCTGATTGTCGAATCCATCGAGGATGTCGTTGAGGACGCTCAGGCAGAGAATGAGCCGCTGATGAGGTTTGTTTCCGATGACGCCCGGGCGTCCCATCTGAGGTAGTAGGCCTTCGAAAGGCTTCGCGTGTTTCACCCGGGCAGGGTCGTCAAGAGTCAGTATGCCCAGAATGTCGCCGGGCTCCAGGCTGACACCAGGCTGCTTCACGAACTGGACTATGCCGTCCTCTCCTGCAACAAGAGGCATGTACATTTTCATGACCTGCCGTCAATTAATCAGTGATGAAATTGCGATATTTACGAGTGAAAACATACCTCGATTTCGGCGTACGGCTCGCCAGAATTGATGTGGTCTCCGCTGTCGACGAAGAATCGGATCAGCTTCCCCGGACTGGGGCTGCGCAGCTGAGTGGGGTCATTCTCCTGCTCGATCAAGCACGTCTTCGCGTCCACCATGAGCCGCAGCGCGCCAACTTCCTCCCGCCAGTATATCGAGTGACTCTTCCCGTCGAGAAGGACGAGAAGACCTCCATCAGCAAGAGGGCGCGCGCCTACCATAGTTCTGCCTCCGTTGAGGTATAGCGTCCAGACGGTCCACGAAGAGCGCGCCGCGGTGAATGAGAACCGTACATTCTCATAGATGAAGTCGATCCCGAAAACGGTCTTGAGCACATCTTTCGCAGGGACCTGGCCCTTGTCGAGGATGCGCTTGTATTCAGCCCAGCACGCCTCCGATGCCATGTACGCCTTCGTTACCGCACCGCAGATAACAGCAAGAGTGACGTCCGGGCGTTCAGCAGTGAGCTTGTTGCTGATGAGGGAGTCTAGCCAGCCGGTGGTGATCGTGTTCTCCTTAAACGCCTCGAGCTCGAGGAGCTTGATGAGATATTCGACCGTCGTACGGAAGTCCCCACGAATGCTGAGCTCCTTCAGCGCAACGATCATGTTCTTCCTGCTCTCCCCACGGTCCTCGCCGTAAGCGAAGATGTGACCGAACTGCGAATCGGCAAACTCATGCAGCCCTCCGGCACTGCTGACGGAGAAGTAGCCCCAGACGTTGTTGCTAGAACGGAAGTTGAGCTCTTGCAAGACACCAGAGGATGGCTTGAAGCCGGCGTCAGGGTTCTCCGCGGTAATACGGACTGCGACGACATGGCCTTTCGGGCGAGGCTTGCGTTGAAGCTGATTCGCCTCCGGTTTCAACATCTCGAAATCGATCTCGGACGAGCCATTCGGCGCGACGCCATACAGTTGGCGGATATCGCGGATGCGGTGCATAGGAATACCCATGGAGATCTGCAGCTGCGCTGCCGGAAGGTTCACTCCGGACACCATCTCTGTCGTCGGATGCTCGACCTGGAGACGGGGATTGAGCTCGAGGAAGTAGAAGACATCCTCCGCGTGGCTGTATAGGTCTGGAAAACCGTCAGCACGGCATATGGATTCATTCCAATGGACTAACATTCGACGGTTCCTGCACTAACATAGCCGACGAGTTTGGCAAGACGCACGGCGGCGCGCTCCATCTGCTCAAACGTCTCCTCTTTCGCGATGGTCACTGGCGCTTCTTCGATAATCTTCTGGTGCCGTCGCTGCACGGAGCAGTCACGTCCAAAGAGGGAGATCGCGTTTCCGTATTGGTCGGCGAGCAACTGGACCTCCAGATGCCGCGCCTGTCCGGCAAGCTTCATGATAAATATGGGAGAGCCTATGAAGAGTAAGACGCGTGAATATCAAAAGTAAAAACGAACACGTACCGGGAATCTCTCCAGCGACGGCGTGGTACGCGTTCTTGAATGCGCCAGGCGCGTCGACCTTTCGGATACCCTTTCCTCCTCCACCCTCGCTCGCCTTAATCATCACTGGCCACCCAATGTGCTCAGCCTTCACCAGACCTTCCTCTACACTCGTCACACACGCGGCAGCGTACGCGTCTTCCGGTACGGTCACGTATCCAGCATCCGAAAGGGTCGTGTCTGTGATGCCTGTCCCGGACCACGGCATTGTTGGCACGTCCGCGCTCTGTGCTACGATCGTACTCGAAATCTTGTCGCCCAAGCTGCGCATGGCGCTCCCCGGGGGGCCAATGAAGACGATCTTGTTCTTGCTCGCCGCGAGGCTCTCTGGTAAGCGCGGGTTCTCGGACGCGTGGCCCCACCCGGCCCATACAGCGTGCACACCTGCGCGCTCGGCGACATCAACGATGAGGTCCACGTTCGCGTAGTTGTTGTTGTTCGAGCCGCCGGGAACTTCAATGTACCGATCGGCCATGCGGATGTATTCGGCGTTCACTTTGAGATCCTCTGGCGTAGCCATGACAGTGAACTCGACGGCGCGCTCAGCGCCGAATGTCTCGTAGCTCCATTGTCGGATGGAACGAATTTCTTTGACGGCCGCGATACCTGCACGAGGCGTTGGGCATCCAGTAGCATGGTCCCCTGCAGAATGCACGCACCATTGTTTGCAATGAGTACCTTCGTTATGACAGTATGTCCACCATTTTCTTTAACAAAATCGGTCACTCGTCCCGGCGCGGCCTTTTCTACAGTGTTCCCGCCTGCGCGAGAGGTTAAAGACAATACACGCGCTGAAACTTTCGCGTCCACTTACCGATATATGAAGACACTTTTGAATGATCGTAAACGGACATGGCGACTGCACCAACTACTTGCAGAGAGGGTGCCGGATAGGTTGTGAGCGTCGAAAGCTCGAAGTTGGGGCTCAAATACCCGCTGAGGATCGGATTTTGCTCTCCCCAATAAATTGGACGGGCGACACTGGGGTGTCAGATTACGTCAGCGTGGCGGGGCCTTCAAGTTTGGGGGTCGCAGCGGGGTCGGATCGAGGTGATGAGTGGATCCTATGCATGGTGCTTTCCATAAACTTGTCTTGTACAACATTCAGAACAAGCGAATTTCGAGAAGACAATTTTGTTGAAGCAGAAGCGCGACATGGGTACATATGAGTGCGTTACATACTAAACGCGTCTGATGGCGGCGGTGGCTGTGACCGTGGCGCGCCTCCTTCGCCGCCGTGGTGAGCGCGAACAGTTCATGTGCTATGCTACATACATACTTACCTTTCTATATTCATACAGCGTTGGACCTTCATCCCGGTTGGAAGGCTATATTATGAGCCCTTCAAAATCTTCAGCACTTTGGATTCAGTGTGTGTTCAGGTACTATGGCCACTGCTCAGTGCTCGTGCAGGTGCGCGATTCCCTGATATAGCTCTGCATCTGATGGCCACCTTTTGTAGATAATCGTGCTCAAACCTGGGCTCGAACGATCTCCGAGTAACCCTCAGACTGGCCTGCCTTGTGTAGGGCCTATAACAGCTTGAAGCACTTGCGCCCAGCACGGAACCACTACTAACGGCCGGCGCTGCTATTATTATTGCACCCCCGAAATTTGTACAGCCATGACTGTTTCAGGGCCCCCTTGCTCCACCTCAGGCTTTATAGAGCACTTGTCGCGAGACATGCATCCCCCAGCTGCGCTCGTCCCAACGTCCCCTTTGCACTTTCATTTCTTCACGGGTACTGGTCTACCCACGTCTTATTCACTTATACGCCTGCACTCTACGCCCGCACCTTAATCGCTATCAACCCTCTCACGTCCAACACGTCACAATGGTTCGCGCATCCACCACGCTCTTCGTTGCAGCGCTTGCAATGGGTGCCTCAGTCCCGTCTTCTGCGGCGCCTATACTTGGTGCTGGGATTAACCTTGCCAGAGACGCAAATGCTTCGATACCCGACGGCGGAAACAGCACTCCGTCTACCCTACCATTCCTGGGCTCCGGGTATTTGATATCACATCTTCCTGGTCTACGCACTCTTTTAATCTACTCTATAACAGCCCCGGGAATAGCTCAGGGCAGGGGAATGAGACGTCCTTAGGAGGCGGGAGCGGCAGGTAACAGACTCGTACTTCCTCCCCCTCAATGAATCCGGTGGCTTATCGCACACACAGCACCCCTGGGGGCGGTTCAACACTCCCTCCGTTCATCATATATCTTCTGAACATGCTGAACGGCGGTGCTGGAAATGCCAATGCTACCAATGGTTCGACCTCGGGTAACAGCTCGGCAGGCCCCTTCTTACTTCCCGGGACGCCTCTTGCGTCGGGCTCGAGTGATCCTGTCGCTAGGTACAGTACTTATTTTAGTATCTACTATGGCTATCGATTGACTTACGATATGTTTGCAGTGGAATGGCTGATCTAATGCAGTTCCTTAGCAATCTCTCGTGAGTTTTTCTTTCGCCGCGAGACTTTAAAATTTCTTCTTGCTGACTTTTGTTTGAATCTATAGGGACTCGAACTCGGGAGCAAATGCCACTCAGTCGGATGGTTCGCAGTCCTGATGAGGAATAGGCATGACAGATGACGCTTGAGCGGTGTAGTGACATTGTTGATACAGACGGTGTGTGCAGCACCAAAAGTAGTGCAGGACATAATGAATTTTACGGTTATAAACGTGCAACCCAATCCCTACAACATTCGAGCAACACTGAGAAAGAATATGAAATCGACTTCCGCTTTGGGCGAGAAGCACTCATACTGGGCGTTGAATCCCAAATCTGGATGATCTTGATTATTGGCATTGTTTCGCTCACAAAGAAAGAGATGGAGAGGTGTTACATAGTCACCGACGAGTGTTTATACATCATCTCTCTTGCAAAGCTTTCAGAGCAGCATCTCCCTCCGCAGAAATAATTTCAAACGCCTTTCGGATGTGCCCCTCCTCCGTCAACGGCGACCCTACCGCCATCCTGATGCAAAACACATCGTTGAGCTGGGTCTGGGTGAGCAGGAGCTCAGTGTGCGTGGATATGCGAGCGTAGAGATCCCTGTTGAGGTCGTTCAACTCGGCTGAAGACAGCACCACTGCGGGGGGCACGAGGCGGAAAACGCTCAGCGCGAAAGACGGCGGCGTGACGAGGGCAAAGTTTGGCGACGCGCGGATAAGCGATACAAATAGGTCGCTCATTTGGATGGTCTGGCATGCGGGAATCAGCCATATGCTAATACCCATGGGGATGGATAGAGCAATACCTTCCGGATATACTTCCTGAATCCCTCGACCCCGAAACTTCTCAGAATGAACCACATTTTCAGCGATCTGAAACGCCGCCCGAGACCAAGATGCCAATTCCGGTAGTCGATGACGGTACCTACCACGACAAAATGTCTAGAGGATCAGAGAAATGAAACATCATGATATCACGTACCCGCGTCTCCGTGCTTCGTGCGCAAGAATTCGGGTGTGATATCCAGGGCCTCAGTAAGGTTGGCACGGTCCCGTACCCACAGCGTCGACGCGTCGAAATTCGTCAGACCCCACTGTGGAAATACGATATATTTGACGAAATTTGATAGGAATATAGTACGCACTTTGTGGAAGTTTGTGCAGAACGAATGCACGAACGAATTGATCACATCCAGATATGCAATTTCACGGTACTCTGGGCATGACAGTGCAAGACCAGCCCAAGCCGCATCGACGTGTATCCATATATCGGGATGATTTTGCACTGCGTCATGAAGCGTTTGTGACAATGGTTAGCGCTAAATCTGGGAGATAGAGGCAAGTTCGCTGTCAATAAACGCACAAACGTCCTTGATTTCCGCCATGTTGTCGATAGCACCCGATGATGTTGTCCCCAGCGTGGCAACTGCGAAGATAAAGTTGAAAAGCCGGCCCTCTACATGAAGCCTGCAAATGAGCGTACCGAGAATAAAGGGCTTCAGTCCGGCTTTGCTGTCTTCTTCCAGTGCTCGCCGTAGTGTTTCTCCCCTGAGCGCATACTGGTCCTCCTCATGTACAGCAAGTGCGCGTGACTTCAGGCCGAGGACAAGCCCCGCCTTCGCGCCGAGCGAGTGTGTCTGTGTAGTAGTGTATATCACGAGCTGCTCGAGCGCGGCGTCAGGGTGCAGGCGGATGTATCGCGAGCGCGCGGCGACGACCGCAGTAAGGCAGGAGTCTGAGGCGCTTGTCTGTAGACACGCGTTGAGGGTCACGCATGTGGTAAACCTAGGATAGACAAGACCTGCATGACGCCTCCACCGATTCCAGATGTATTTAGGAAGGCGGAACTGAGCCCAAGGAGCTGCGCGGCCCAGTCCATAGTGACAGCCTCCAGTTCAGTACAGGCAGGGCTGCATGACCACTATATCGCATGCACGGTTTCAACGTGTCGATCGCAATTATCTAGGAGGTGGGGTGCGTACATTAAAGCCAGGATTCGGTGCACTGACAGCATACAGCTCAGCCAATATACCCTCGAACGAGCTTCCGGTAGGAAAATACGCGAAGAAAGATGGGTGCTGCCAGTGCGACAGTCCTGATCGCAGTATCGGTCTCGCGGATCAGTGGAAGGGCAGGGCCTAAACGAGCACCAGCTCACCGGGGACAATCAACTTCTGGTAATCATCCGCGATGAGCTCGAAATCCTCGCCGATGTCGGGCGGAGATGCTGTATCAAGTCCGTCATGACACGGAACCGATAAAACGTGCGGCGAGTTTCTTACATGGGAGGGCACGCCTTAAGTATCCTGGCTCAACAGAAGATGCGACCGGTTTGTCCTGGAGAGAGTACCAATAGTCGCATATTCGATCTATGGCCTGGTACCCAGCTTTGCGAAACCTAAGTGTCGTTGTTAGATATAACGTTTATCAACGTCAGTACAATCGATGCTGAATGGACATACTGCTCGATATCCATCGGTGAGATTGTAAGGCTGGTAGAGGTGCTTCACCAAATGGTCAGTACTTGACCTGGTCCTGGTCCCCGAGAGCACTTTGCATCGGTCACGCAATGAGTCAGTGATCTCGGCGATGTGTACGCATTTACTCGGCTTGGACACGGTAAACTCACCGTGTAGTTCTAAGTTCTATATGGTGGATGCAAGATAGATGTGCTCGTGCCGGAATAAGGCAATGATTCAGGGTACGCAAGAAGATTCAGAAAGTCTTGTCCGTCATAGACGGTCTTTGGATGAGATCGAGCATTCGATGAGACCAAGCAAGGTTCCGACCCGCCGCCGGCGACGGGTTTGGGGAAGTGCTGTACGATTGCGCACAGACTCGGAAGCGTCATTGATACCCATAAGAGCCTCTGTCAGAATGATCGTATTATTTGAGATATCCGAGCATCCACAGGAGACCGTGGTGGTAGAGACGCAAGTAGTGCTGAGGGTCACAGTTTCGTGGCGCGGTGACTCTTGCGGATGACTCGGACGAAGACTCGGAGCGGACGCGACCTCCGAATCTACTGCGTCCTTCACTTGCAATACACAGTTCCCGAAGTCTTCATCTGGTTTACTTTGATCTCCTCCGTGTGCAGTACTATCGTGCGCGGTTCCTTGGCCGTATCTTGATCTCGCGGTATCGTACGCTATGGGACATCTCATCACGCTCGCGACGTGTGTACATTCTGTTTCTGCGATTTCCCCCCACTAATTGTCGCATAGATGGTACGCATTATGCTCATTGTTAACACGCGGGCGACGGGTCAATAACCTTCTAATAAGTTCGTTGAACCAATGGGCCCTCGATTTCCAAGTGAGCAACCACGTTCGCTTGGGCGGACGCGCCGGGATAACCATGTTGTAATTCCAGGGAAATATGGAGCGCATACTCGAAAGCATCTCCATCGCAAAACAGCGCGGAGCGACATTGAGAGTAGGACCTGAGCTTGAGATTCCGTGAGTCGCCAAGTTTTTCCGGTGAACTCGCATTCACATCTATTCAGCGGATATGGCTGTCTAGACCATTTCCTGGAAGGTAAGCTCACATCTATACTTCGATTGGCGTGTTAGTTAGTATGGTTGATCTAGGTGACACCGTCCTACACTCTTGGGAGGTCCTGGCAAAGATCTTAGAGTCAGAGATCGTAACTGACATTGTTTGCGATATTGGAATGTGCGCTACCTCTCCTCATCCCTACAGTTTTCCCTCACAGTCACTTCAGGCCGGTTGTGCACAAGAATGTCATTTACAATTGCCGTGTTATCATTCACAACAAGAAGATCCTGCTCATCCGGCCGAAAATGTGGCTTGCGAACGACGGGAACTACCGTGAGCTAAGGTACTTCACACCTTGGATGAAGCATCGGCAGTGGGAAGATCATTTCCTGCCACGCATGATCCAGGCGGTCACAAAACAGGTGTGTATACCGATCGTCGCGGCTGGCCAAACTTAACAGGAGATTGGTAGACGAAAGTGCCGTTTGGCGATGCTGTTGTGAGCACCGCCGATACATGTATCGGGGCAGAGCTATGCGAAGAACTTTTCACGCCGGCTAGGTACCAGATAGGTACCCTTGGTCCGAATTGTTTGCTGATCATATTGCAGTCCTCATGTCCTCATGGGCCTGGACGGCGTAGAGATCTTCACAAACTCCAGCGGCAGCCACCACGAGCTGCGAAAGCTCCACACCCGTATCGATCTCATCAAGGAGGCGACTACCAAGGTACTTTGGATTTCTCGTAGCCACTCGTCCGCTAACGTATTCGCATAAGCTCGGCGGTGTGTACCTGTACGCGAACCAGCAGGGCTGCGATGGCGATCGGTTGTACTACGACGGTTGTGCTATGATCGCGCTGAACGGTCGCATGATAGCACAGGGCTCGCAGTTCTCCCTGAACGACGTCGAAGTGGTGAGCGCCACCATCGACATCGAGGACGTGCGCGCACACAGGGCGAGCAGCAGTCGCAGCATGCAGGCCGCGCAATCTGAGAGGTACCATCGAGTGGAAGTGCCGTTCTCGCTGAGCACGGGCAGCTTCCCTGAAGTATACGAAGAGCATATAGTTGGACTGTTGCGGACACGCGAGTTAGAGGTGAGGTATCATAAACCCGAGGAGGAGATCGCGTATGTTTTCCCTGCTGGGATCTTGGAAAGGGCTAACTTGGTCATAATTAGGCTGGGTCCTGCGTGCTGGCTGTGGGACTATCTGCGACGCTCGCGTACACAGGGTTATTTCATCCCCCTCAGTGGCGGCATCGATAGTTGCGCCACCGCGGTGATAGTGTATTCTATGTGCCGCCTCGTAGTGGAGGCCTCTCAGCGAGGAGGTCGGTCTCTCCTTCCGCAGTAGCTAGCTAGCGTCGTTCATATCAGCGCGGTCGCTGACTTGACTCACCTTTTTTGCAGAGGAGCAAGTGATCTCGGACGCTCGGCGCATCACTGGGGAGCCTGCGGACTCCAAGTACGTCCCGTCCGATGCGCGCGAGTTCTCCAACAGGATATTCCACACATGCTATATGGGCACGGAGAACTCTAGCGTAGATACCCGGCAGAGGGCGAAAGATCTCTCCGAGGCAATTGGCGGGTACGTACATAGTCCCCTCTGATTCCGAAATGACCATAGCACTCATATGTGTCATTATTTTAGCTACCACACGGACCTCAACATGGACACCCTCGTCACCTCTGTCCGCAGCCTCTTCAGCTTCGTGACCGGCATGAAACCGCAGTTCCGTGCGCACGGTGGGTCTGCAGCGGAGAATTTAGCACTGCAGAATATTCAGGTCGGTTTTTTATTTCAGTGTGATTTTTTTTCGGCTGCATTGTAACTGAGGGGGAAAACCAGGCTAGGCTTAGGATGGTGTTGGCGTATGTGTTTGCTCAGCTGCTCCCTTGGGTACGGGGCAAATCGGGAGGGTTATTGGTCTTGGGCAGCGCAAATGTCGATGAAAGGTACACTATCAGTCAAGGCATTGTCGTGTAGCACTGACGAAAAGCCTAGTCTGCGTGGTTATCTTACGAAGTACGACTGCTCATCAGGTTCGTCATGTTGACCCGTCGGACAGTTATGAAGACTGATGCACTCGGTCGCTAGCGGACATAAACCCAATCGGTGGCATCAGTAAGACAGACTTGAAGCGTTTTATCGCATACGCCCAGGATGCTTTTGATCTACCAATACTCGGCAGGTGAGTACTCGCATACCCTAGCGTCAAATATCCAACCCAACCCTTTTTTGTCAGCTTTTTGGATGCTGTACCTACCGCCGAGCTGGAGCCTATCACTGAGAACTACGTCCAAGCCGATGAAGTAATGCCTTTTTTCTACAGTGACGAACTGTGATGCTGATGATCTCTTGCAGGCTGATATGGGTATGACATACGACGAGCTCTCCGTCTTTGGAAGACTGCGCAAAGTGGAAAAGTGTGGACCATACAGCACCTTCACGAAGCTTGTCCAGGAATGGGGGTCGTTCTTGTCTCCCGTACAGGTGCGCAGCGCCTGTCTCTGCATGTCGACAGTCTTGGTCGTATAACTCTTTCTTCTGTAGATCGCCGAGAAGGTCAAGCTCTTCTTCTTTGAGCACGCTAGGAATCGTCACAAGATGACAACATTGACGCCCTCATACCACGCCGAGTCGTACAGTCCAGATGACAACCGTAAGCCCTGCTTTCCGTTCCCTTCGTTTAGACCTAACCTAAAAATGTAATGTAGGGTTTGACCTTCGACCATTCTTGTATCCGTCGCGCTTCCCATGGCAGTTCAAGAAGATCGACGAGGTTGCTGCGGCTTTGCCAGACAGGTCAATCGCAAAAGGGCAGCACATAAAGGAGGACTAGGTTGGTCGGACTAGTGCTGGCGTGGAATTGTTATAGATAAGTAAAGTAAGAGTGTATGTTGGATAGAAATACATGGAGGCGATGGTGTACAAGTGTACAGATAGTGCGTTGATGGGGTATACAAAATGAGATGCATCGATGAGCAGCCGGTATAGATGAAGGGATGTGAGATACAAGCAACGTCTATTGACGAAGGAACCGCGAGAAGGTGCCTTGAATAGCGATTTTCTTCATTATTGTAGGCTCCGGAGCTAAGCAGAAAACAAATTTTTAGTGGTCGGAAAAGGGTGGAGGTCAGAGCGCACTTACGGTCGGTTAGCCCTTCGTCTTTGACCTTCCGCTTAACGCTTTCCATCACTTCGTTTACCGAGGAACGGTCGAGGTCACCACGAGCTTTCATTAGACCCTCCACGAACGCGATGTTCGGTCCATACACCTTTGCAAAAGACCAGAAGGATAGGAAGACCATGCTCTTTGAAGCCTCTAGGAGCGACAGGATCATCTCCACAACTTCGAAGTACGATTCCAGCTCCTTCGCAGGTTTGAAAGTGCTGAAGAACCCGAAAACGTCACTGACATCGTCTTTTATTCGATCGGTCGCAGCGGGTATCTTCAACTTCGGCGAATTTGCCAGCGCAGTGAGATATGTGACGAGGAATGCGTCGAGGAGATCCTCGACAAGGAGTTCGAGGAGAGAAGGGTTGAGATATGTCTGGTAGTCCGTCATGTAGTCCCGCATGGTCTCTACGATCTGGCGCATGATGCCGTCGTACCATGGGGCCTGGAAGAGTTGTTTCGTAGCGGGCTTCAAGTCGTTGAATATGATATCAATGAGTGTCTGCGTGCACTTCTTCGCGACGTCGAGGTAGCCGTCGATGGCATCGTTGAGTCGCTCGTTGATTGTCACCCTGTACTTCTCTGAAACCAAGGGCTCAATGCGTGCGAGTAGGGCTTCGGCGTAGTCGGCAGACTTGATCTGGTCGTTCGCAAGGGCGATGGTGTACTCGACGAGACCGCCTGCTACCTCCTCCGGCTTCTCCGTATGCTTCTTGAACTCGACGTCAACTGCCTTCGTCCACTGCTCCTGAATCCCGCGCATCACTCGGTTGATATCGCTGACGACGCGGGCGAGGATAGCGCCCTGCCCACTCTCGGTGGCAAGGTCGATCTGCTGGTTGACCATCTGAAATAAGATGACAGCACCCTGGGTCCCATACAGTCCGTCACTGTCTAGCTCGGGAGGCTCCGCACGCGTGCTGAACTCCTGGAGCTCCGTCTTCATCAAGTTGGCGGACCATTCGTCGAGCTTCTTGATGATTAACTTCAAGTAGTCGTCGATGAGGCTCTGCTCCTTCCCGTCGAGAAGCGGGGGCTCGAGGAGTTCTGGTGGCACCTCGAGCTCCTTCATGTTCTTCTTGTACTCCTTGAGCCACGAATGAAGTATGAGCATGACGCTCGCCTCTGGCTCCGCTGCGATGAGTGTTTTGATCGTCGCGTTCAAGGCCTTGTGGTACTCCTTGATGAAGAGCGCATGTATCTCGTACTCTTTCGGGAAACATGGAACGACATCGCTTTCGATGCGGATGAGGTCTTTGTACATCCAGTCGTCTAGTCCGTCGAGGAAAGCTGCAGGATTGCGTTCATCGTCTTTGTATGCCTCCTCAAACTTGGCTTTGATGGAGTCGGTTATGGCTTTGACGATTTTAGAGCGGTAGTGTTTGATGACGCGCGCATTCGCCTGCATGGATTTGAACTTGGACGCAGCATCCATTTTGGCAGCTTTCTTGACGAGCCTGATAACGATAGCCTGCAACAATATCATGAGAACGAGTCCCCATAAGGTCCATCACGGCTCACCTTTTCGTCCTCTCTACCCTCAACTTCAGCAATCTTTATCAATTTCACGATTACTTCGGGGTGACCGGCGCGTACGATGGGCAGAACATTCCGCGCGAGCGCGATTATATACTCGTCGAAGGCCTCTATAACCTTGTTCAAGCGCTCAAACCATCGCGCAAGGGTAGCCCTTGAGTCGGCAGACGCCTTCTTGGCCTGGTGTAGCGTTTGATTTCGGAAGCCTTCCAGCTGATTTATTTGGTAGTGCATGGGGAGGAGATTGGGAGCAGGACCTAGTATGTCGCTACTATCCGCTTCAAGCATGTCCTCCAGTACGTCAAGTCGGGAGTTCATCTCGAGCAAGTTGTTCACCATCTCCTCTGTTTGCTCGAAGTTCCGATGCACCATAGAGACCTAACAATACTGTTAGATCTGGCTATGGACAAGAGCATGGGACGTACTCTGCTAATCTGGTCGAATGTTGCTACCACATTTTGTGGGTCGCGGCACATCTTGTCCACCGTCTCCATCTCGTCCCTTATGGCTTGGACATTATTGCGCGTGCTGAAGAGCCTCCGGAGACCTTCACGAGTAGCATCGAGCTGCTCCTTCGCCCCACTTTTCAATCTCGCGTCGATTGACGCCTTCTCTTTCTCCAGTTTCTTCCGGAACGCTGCAATCTTCAGAAGGTCGTCCGGAGACTGCAGATATTCGCCGACCGCCTGTGCGGCTGATATTTGGGCAGTCGACATTGCCAATCAGAACGTGAGGCTCTAGTGGTTAAGAATGACAAAGTTATCCGAGCCAGGACAGACGGTAAGTGTATGTAGACAGCTAGAGACAGCTGTGGTGGTTGCGGTACAAGGAACAATTGCTGAGATAGACGCTGGGACGCGCGACGTCGCGATCTCGTTCGGCTGTGAACTCCATTCCGATTTTCTCACTATGTCGTTGCGCACGACGAGTTCCAAGGCTGTTCGACTAGCCAACGGAAAGCGGCGGTGCATCCTGCCATACAGCAGATATGCATCGCAGACTGCGATACAATATGAAGATTCCGACGTGGTCATCGTGGGGGGAGGGCCCGCTGGGCTTGCACTGGCGAGCGCGTTAGGTGCGTGCTTATTCGCACATATTGCTCTTATGCGTCGTCTCACAAGATACAGGCTCATCCAAGGATGTCAAAACCGCATTGCGCGTTACTTTAGTCGAAGCGGGGGACTTGTCGAAAATCAGGCAGTGGGCACCCCAACAAGGTGCTTTCTCAAACAGAGTCAGCTCAATCACGAATGCGTCGCGGCAGTTTCTCTCCGGTATACCCCTACTTGCTACCTGTGTGGTTGTGAATCAGAGGCATTGACTGCTGTCATAGATATTGGCGCGTGGGACCATGTCGAACAGACGCGTACATGGCCAGTCGAAGAAATGCAGGTCGGCGTGCCATCTATAATATTTCCTATACTTTCACCAACACACATGCAGGTCTGGGATGGGGTGTCTGATGCTCGTATAACCTTCACAGCATCTGAACTAGGCCTTGGAAGTAGTTCTGAACCTACCCAAATGGCACGACTGACGGAGAATCTTAATCTACAACGCGGTCTCCTGAAACACCTCTCCGGCATCTCCGAAGTGGAGGTGCTCGACAACGTGAAAGTCAGCTCTATCCGCCGAGAGGAGCATGAGGGCGGTGGGTGGCCGATGGTGCATTTATCAAACGGAAAGATTCTCCGAGCACGGTTGCTTGTTGGTGCGGACGGCTTCAACTCCCCCGTACGATCATACGCGGGCATTAATGCCTACGGCTGGGCATATGACACCCAAGCTATCGTTGCAACTCTTCAGCACCCTCCGCGAACTGCTCTGCAAGCTCCCAATACCGTCGCGTACCAACGCTTTCTTCCCACAGGGCCTATCGCGTTCCTCCCACTTTCTGCTACCACCTCCTCGCTCGTCTGGTCAACAAAACCTGCCCTGGCGTCTATCCTGACCGGAGTAGATCCTGCGGTACTTGTCAGCATGATAAACGCTGCGTTTCGTCTCCCAGAAGTCTCCATGCGATACCTGCATAACCTCGTCCTCGATGCCAAACAAGCAGGGACCCCGCTAACGGCAGAGGACCTGCGGGGCGAGATACAATGGCGCGAGCGCTCACATTCAATTGACGAGCATTCTGCATACGCCTCCGGGGCTATCAGACCAAGTAACCTTGGAATACCACCAGAAGACTCAGATACTTTGCCCCCGCTAGTAACATCTATACTCCCTGGAACCATCGCATCGTTTCCGCTGCGATTCAGTCACGCAGATGCATATATTGGCGAGGGCGCGGGCGCTCGGACAGTGCTAATCGGAGATGCTGCACATACGGTCCACCCGCTCGCCGGCCAGGGTCTCAATATGGGTCTAGGCGACGTCGACGCCCTTGCAAGGTGTATAGAAAACGCTGTCTTGCAAGGCGGTGACATCGGTCAGCTCCCTTCGTCTTTCCGTGTATTTGTTGACTAACAATTTGTATACCATATCACAGGTTCGCACACCGCCCTACTTCCCTATTCCCAGGAACGCTACTTCGAGAACCACAAACTGATGGCAGCCGTGGATAAGCTGCACAAGCTATACTCCACGACGTTCGAGCCTGTCGTCTGGGCACGCACGGTCGGTCTCGAGATTGTGAACGAATTCGACACCGTGAAAGCAGCGCTCATGATGTCCGCTGGTGGGAAGGCAAAAAGCAGAGATGCTGCCAGTGCATGGGCGTTCGCAGGGAACAGCGTAGAAGGGCTCTCGCGGGGCATCGGCGCTGCTCGGGTCATTGGACAGTCGTTAGCGGGAGCCGTTGGGAGTAGTTTGCGACGGTACATCGATTCTTCGGTCTCTGGGCGATAGATAGGCATATGGGTATCGATTGACAACAACATGGTATTCAACGTTAGGTCATACGAGTGAGGAGGTAGAACAGTGCGTGCGGAATTAAAGGTTACTCAGTTCATTATGCCCCCGTGCACCTTCCTCATATGCGCGTAGACTCCGCGACCGCTATCTGTCTCCGTGAACGTTTGCATGCACTTCCAACAAATGTGCGTGTTGCATTGAACACACGTCATATGGTTGCAACCCCCATTTTTCTGCAACGGAGCTTTGCAATTGGGACAGGGCTTGACGCCGTTCTCCTCGCTCCACTTGCGGAAGGCCTCGTCGCCACCGTTCAGATTACTGCGATGGGCCTCGCACGACAGGCCTTCGTGGAACTCCACATTGCAGGCGCCGCATATCCGCACGAGACACGCCGGACATTGGAGGACCGTTCCACTCGAGCGGGGACGGTAAATGACCTGACAATCTGGCGTAGGGCAGTAGCAAAATTCCTCTGGCCGAGTGTGAACATGCGCCAAGAATGAAGCCTCCACAAGCCTCTTCTCGTCGGGCGGGGCCAGCAAATCACGAATGATATTGTAGGGCACCTTTGTCTTGCATGCGGCGGGAGTGTTGTCATGGTCGTTTTGAACCTCTGCCACGCACTTTAGCACGGAAAAATTTGGGCCAGCCGCTGACTGCAAGAGATGCTGAAGACAGGACCTGCAATAGAGATGACCGCAATGGAGACGCAAGGGCTCGGTGACCTCGCAGAAACATACTGGACAGAGGGCATCGACTGCGATAATGGTCGTGGGGTCGTAGGAAGACGCCAGCATACTCACCGTCCGACGGACACGATCGATGCCGTCGCTGTCGCCGCGTACGGTCAGTTGGCGAGCCACGACATCGAGAAGGACAGCATCAGTGCCGATTTCATCCTGCAAGCTCTTGAGGCCACCTTTCAAAAGGGCAGGGAGAACGCCTGGAGGCAGCGGGATGATGTGGCGGCTGGACTGCAGCTCCTGCAGTTTCGCGAGAACCAAATTCAAGGCCTGCGTAGTGTCGGATGGGTGTCCACCAAAGGCTCGGAGACTTCGGGTTCGCAGGTCGCGCTTGACGAAGAATTGCGATCCTGTATTGATTGCCTGGAGGAAAGACTGTCCTTCAGGTGTGCCAAAGTATTCGTCCCAGACGTCGATCCCGCCAGAAGCCAATAAATTGCCTCGAAAGAGCGCCTCCAACTCGACCTTTGCGCGACCCAGCGATTTCGGATCGGTCCCGTATACACGGACGCACACAGTATCGAGCTGTTTGCCCGTCTCATCCCGATCGTAACAGCGCATCGTGCATCGCCCAGCATACTTTTCACGAAGTGCATCGAAGGCCGCGTATACAGCTGTAAGCTGGGGCGCAGGAATATTGTATTTGACGGAATGTACGTGTTCCACCAAAAGGTGACTGTCCTTCAGGAAGGTCTGTGGCTTGCGGTGTAGGCGAGCGGCGGCAGAAGCAGCAGCATCCGGAGAGCTGAACTGCGCGAATGCAGCGATTTTGGGGCGGCCTTTGTCTGCGGAGACCTCGAACGAGTCGAGGGGACCGTGTTCGAGTAATTTTTTACGGATAGCATCGACGGCCGCCAATCGGTCATAGCTGGGCTGACCGATTGTAACCGACGCAGCGTGACAAAAACGCGTGAGGTTTACCTCGCTTGTGTCTAAAGGTATACCCTTGATCTCCACCGAGTACGATGACTTATCCACCGAGTAAGATAAAACAGGGCGGATGTACACGCGCAAGTCTTCGCGGCCACGGGGGGCGCGAATTCGGGGTGCCTGGAATGAAGCTGACAGTTTGGACGTGCCGAACATCATCCCATCGAGTCGCGCTGCCTCCTCTTTTGCACGAGCGATGGTACCGTAATGAGCCCATGCGAGAACACTTGGCGCATACCAAGAGACCTTGACCTTCCGGCTAAGCAACGTTCCCGCCCCGCTTTCCACCGCACGCAAGTTGAGACGCGCAGCCAATTTGACGAGGCACCACATTTTCCCGTCAAGCGCTTCGACTGCCCGCGAGGCATCCTCTGTGGCAATCATCTCAACACGTGCGGTCGGCGCAACGGTGGCGCTGTGCTGCTCGATGGTGATACGTGCGAGGGCGCCGAAAGGCTCGATCAAGTCGATCAAGTCCTGTTCGCTGACGCGGGTTGGTAGATTTGAGAGAATAAACAGGGATGAATCAAAAGCCGTGGTGACATGCTCCACGGATGCGCCAGCACCAAACACCACCTTGCAGTTGAGGAGGGATCGCTCTGTAACTTCGGCTGCTGGGACATCGGAGGGCATCTGGACGGTCTCAGCGGTCAACACCTCAGAGCTGTCAATCGAGGACCAGATGGTGCTTACAGATTTCTCATCGTTCTTTCCATTAGGCCTAGATATTGCCGGAGTAGGTGTCACAAGGGCTCGCGCCGTGGGCACGGGACTCACAAGCGAGGACGTTTGCTCGCGAGTCGACGTATTGACGACAAGAGCTTCACGAGAAGTCTCCTGCAGGAAAGGGCAGGCCGCTCCACTCCGACATTTTCCTAGGCCAAAGAATTTACACGGGACTTGTGGCGGTTTGCGTCCAAAGGAGATCACAGGTGCGTCCGACGGTGGTGGCGAGAGAATATGAGGAAAGGTGCAGTTCGAGTTTGTGCATCGACCTTGGGCGAAGAATTTGCATTGACCAAACGAGCTGGATTTTGGTGGAATAGGTAGTGCCCCAGTCTCGATCGACGAGCGGTCAGAAAGGAGGCGAGACTGAGGTGTCCGCACTCCCGCCAAAGCTAGCGTCGTCGCTTGGTCCCCGTGATTGAGAAGGCACTTGTCGCCGAACTTGCAAGTGCCGCGCAAGTGGTGCGGGCAAACGGCTTTGGGCGGGTTGCTGGATAGGTTGATAGGGTGGTAGAACTGGCATGTATCTCCCCGCGTGCATTTTCCGCGTGCATAGAATTGGCATACAGGGCCGGTGGCGTTACCTGCTGTCATCAGAGACGATCAGTAGGTGTCAGACTTGGGGGAAAGGTGGGATACACACGTGTTGCCTGGCCACGCACGGAGGTCTCGCTGCGGGCACCTGGGAAGATCTGAGCTTTGGAAGTTCAAAAACCTAATCTGCTAGTCACCTCAAGGTGAAACGGAAGTCGCGGGTATAAATCGCTCTCATCCAAGCGGCCTTGCATGTTGCAGAGCTCTGAGCTACAAATTCAGATTCAGAGAAATCCCGTTAAGCCCAATGAACTATGGTGTACGAAGCACTTACCTGCGGCAGACATAGCACGTCCTCACCGGCTCTGCTAGCAGCAGCAGCTCTCATTTCTTGTACAAATGTCGCGTAGAAAAATAAACCTGGTCCATTTAGCGGCACGAGGGCGGGAGCTTTTATTATTTTTATTATTTTATTATTATTTCACGTGACTTCTGTAGTTGGTTCATTCCAAAGTTCAATTTCTCTCTTCTTGTCCTCCTCAAAGTCCTCTTTATTTTTCTGTTTCCTGTCGTTCAAACGTCCACTCACGCTCTTTACACGACGCCGTATAGCCCCGTAATCAAGGCGACTCCTACGAAATAATAAAAACAATCCACCGACTATTGGAACGACTCGATACAACTTGAACGAACATGGGCTTCCTCAAACGCATATTTTCCATCGGTAGCAAACGCAGAAATCGAAACCGGCGCAAGCCTCTGATCGATCTTAACGAGTCGGGCCTGCTTGTAGTTCCAGAAGATGCGGAGCCCCAGGAAGACGAAGGCGCAGGCCTTGAACAGGACAAGCAAGACAGACAAGCTGCACGTTTGTTGCGCTCTTCGTCTGCCCACTTTGCTGTTGTCTCCGAGATCGACTACGCGTCTCTTCCACCTCTACGTGCGTGCTTAGACTTCGTACTTTCTTTACCAAGCAGAAATGACTAATTTTGGACGCGCCAGCCCATCCCATAGATCGCATTATCAACACGCCAACCGCGTCGACTTCCAGTCTCGCAAGCCGTGCCGCCACGGGGACGTACACCGTCAAGGTCGGACGACGCACCCAGCACACGCGCACCGAATTCCCGAACGCCAACCCGCCTGTCGACTCATCCCAGAGACTCGATCCAGTCACACCCCGGGCAAAGACGCTGCGGCAGGACCCCTCCGTAGCGAGTCTGCTCGATATGTACGATGCGCATGGCTGCCTTGACGCGCATGCTTTCTCTAATACACCGCCGTCCCCGGGCGCGGAGCTGGGCGAGCTTAGCCAAGGACGCGCGCAGACGCGCAGAACGGGCTCGACGCTGCGGCAACTTCTGGGTGCCGACTCAGACAATGACGTTAGAAATAGCAGCGCCCCCGAAGGCGATATCTCGTGGGCCGAACGGTTCCTCCAGTACGTTGGTCTTTTTCTGCTGTCTGGACTTTGCTCATGTGTATCTCAGAGAGCAAGGAGAAGACAGTGCCTCCGATACGTCTTCGCTTGGCCTCGTAACCCCCACCGATGCCCAAACACATCTCCCCACACGTACCCATATAGACGACCCATACGTCCGCACGAACACCACGCTCTCTTCGAACGACGCGTCGATTCTCGACGGAAATGCCATCTCCTCAATGGAGGTCGAGCTCAGCACCGGCACAGAGCTCAGCGACCCTGAGCACGACGCCCTCGCACCTTTCCGTTTCCTGACCAACAAACAACACAATATGCCCGACAAGGAGGAGCGCGCGCTCCCAGCCTTGCCTCCCTCTTCACCGGCACCGTCGTCCCCGTCGCGCTACTCCCCCTCCCCCGAGGTTCCCTCTCGGTATCTGGATTATAACGCCTCCATTCCCGACTCCCCACCGGTTCCTGCATCCCGCTTTTCCTCTGATACTAGCCACGACCACATCGTGTCCACGCCCGCGTGGATGACTCTGCGCAACCGCCTGCGGCCGTCTACAGGCTCGCGTGACGCCGACACGCTGTGCGCCGGGCCGCAAGTCCACCATGCTACTATAACCAATACACTTGACGTACAGGCGCAGACGGGACGCATCCGTGGCCCCCGTCCACCTCCCCAGCAACAATCCGTTTCTTCGCGTACCTTCTCCTCGACCCGGAACACCTTCTCATCGCTTGCAGCACATAATACGTTCCCGGCTACGCGCAAGACCTTTTCGTCTTCGCACAGCACGCAGCCCGCATCTACGATCTTCAGCGAGCGGTCGAGCAATGGCAGCAACACCAACCTCAGTGCGTACACACGCGGCACAGAAGATTCCCGCCGTACATCTTCCCGTGGCCCGTACTCAGATTACACAGAGGCAACTACCCCGACCGACGCTACCGACTCGTCCAAACCGGCATCAGAGTACGTAGACCCCTACACGCCTATCCCGGCCGCGCGCCACCGCCACTCCGCGTCCAGTGACAGTGCACGGTCCGTGGTCGACTTTGAGGACCAGGAGCTGGCCTATGTTGCGCGCCACCCTGCGCCTGGCCCGAGCTCTGCGGCCAGATCGAGGAACAGCGCTGCAGCACCTAGCGGCAAGCCCGCACCCGCCGTTAAACCTCCTCGGCACTACGGCCAGCAGCGTCCCACCAACAGATCGGGTCCGGAACCCGACAAGGAGAACAGCCACGCTCACGTACCTTCTTCGTCTGCGCAGAAAGGTAACGGCCTCCGTACGTGCCCCTTCCCCCTTTTCGTACAAACGTGTGCGTGATATACTAATTCGTTTTTGTTATATATGGTAGGCTCCAAGAACTCGAAACCACAACTCCCGCCGATCGTGCCGTTCACGCCCATACGGACGCGGTCGATATTTCGCCCGCCGCGCGGCAAGACCCCGTCCCCCGCGTCGTCGTCGGAGCTCTCACCGGCTGCAAAGGAAATGATGAGGGAGGTGCGGAAGAAGCGGGTGTACGCCCGCCAGGAGAGGGTCGTGAGCGGGGGTGCTGCAAGACGCGTGCGGTGATGTTCTGTGCATGTGGGCGCCTTTATTTTTCTTTGGTCATAATGTCTTTCTATTCCTTTGATTCGTTTTCGTGTTTTCGCGCTCTCGTCGTTTATGCATGCATATGTCTGGTCCGCCTTCGATTATTCCGTTCTTGTATTTCTTTCGTCCTTGCAGTCGTTTCCCGCTATCCTGTTTTCGAAGTTTATGCACTGTTTTTTAGGATCCAAGAGAGCCCATGTCTATAACTGTAGTTAGATGCACACAAGTATATGCCCCCTTGCCAGTCGCCATGATTTTTTGATTTCGTTGAGATGTTGAAGTTGTGAGGACTACGATCTGAAGCTTATGTGGGAAATAGAAAGTTGGCACACCTCGTAGCGTAGAGGTATAAGATCAATCCAAGACAGACCGCACGCCATTGTCAGTTCCATAATCGCAACACCTGCACGACTGTTAAGGCTTGTGATGGCAGCAAAGCGACAAGAACACGGCGGCGGAAGTCCTGTTAAACGAGAAAGAGATTGCGAGGTATTAAATAAATATACAGATTGGGATACAATGCCAGACAATGCACGAAAGCTATCAGTCCGTATCAAGACACTACCAGAAAGCACACCTACACACTTGTAGTTAGAAAGCGGAGGTACGGTAAAGTCGACTGAAACAACGCACCATCCTGAGAAACACTGGCACAGGTTTTCTAACGCAGTCGCTTGCGAAATTAGCTTGTCCACTTGCGAGGTCACGCTGAGCACGACGTCCGGGTTGAAATCGCGGCCTATGTCACCAGAGTGAAAACCTTTACCTTGCAGCGAATAGAATGAGCAAACGTACCAGTCAACTTATGTTGCACGCGGTTGTATACGACGAGAGCCCGCGCATTGCGTACTTCCTGGCGTGCACCTGGCTCGCCTGTGGCTTCTACAGACACAAGAAACGCTTTAGTTTGCGTGGAACACCAAAATATACACAAAATATTACCGTTGAAAATATCGTTTTCGTCTGCCTTCAGCTTGCGAGTTGGGCCCTGGGGGTATGCAGCTACCCGTGCAAGCTCGGCAGCGCGATCGGGATCTGCAGTAGAATCTGTTCATGAGACCGTCTTACTTTCTGTCATATTCGAACAGCAGTGCTGGCAGTTCACCTTCTCCATGCCGTAGGTCCACATCTGTTTGCATAAGTCTCCAGTTGATAAGGGGGTCATATACAAATGCCTCCAACACAGCCATCAACGATTCCTTGTTGTCGCGCAACACTTGCATCGTTATTTCGCAGGTACGGCGGTAACTGCCTTCGATCCCGCTGACCTAAAATATGGAAGAACAATGAGTGCCAGTGCCAACAATATATGGATTGACTTACCTCCATAGCATGTGTTAGCATTCTCGTCAGGCGGAAGGGGACCTTCTCCGGGAACTTTTCTCGGTGCATAGCAACTTCGAAACAATCGCCGAAATCAATGTGCACGACCTTGCCGGTGCTACGCTCCAAGAGCAAATTCGACGGATGCCGGTCTCCCAAGCCCAAGATGTGTCCAACCATGCTCGTCACCGCTAACGACCGAGTGTAAGTTGCGCGACGCTCTAGCCAGTGCTCCGAATTCGTGCTCTTGAGCCATAGAACACGATAAAGGTCTTGGCCCGTGGTGTTCTCTAGAGCATATTCGAAGACTTCAACCTTTTGTAGCAGAATAAGGTTCTCGTAATCGGGAGCCATCTGTTGCGAAATTTGTTGAAAAAAAGGTCGTGACAGCACTGTGGCAGCTTACTTGTAGCATCAAGCGATATTCGATGTTCAGGAGAACCTTGCGCGACTCGCGGTAATCGCGAACTAGAACGTGCAGTGTGTCACTATCCTGGACCCAGCCGAGGAGACCGGCATTTGGAGCAAGTGGAATCACAGGATAACGCTGAATATGCAGCCGGCGCTTGAAGCTGTCGGTATCGACAGACAGGAGCGTGTTGACCAAACTGAAGAGCTGCATGACTCTCTCGTCTTGTCGGAGATCCTCGTGACCTGAGAGAGATACAATGAATGGACGTCACTGCAAATGTAATTAAACACCCACCTTTCAAAACGTATTGATAGTCTCGGCCGTCACTCCCTTCCAACGACAAACGGCGAGGCCTCTGTTTTGAGGAAATGACGGACAGTTTCGGAGAAAAGCATGTTATCCGAATAATTGGTCGTCCACTTTGGTAGGTTCCTAAGGATGTTTTTTGTTTGACGTTATCACTAAAGGCGGTGTTGAGGGTTCACGTACCCGGAACAGCCAGCTCTAGATTGCGCAGTTTCAGTAGGTCCGGGGAAACATATTGGAGATCTAGTGTCGTCAGTTGAGGGAGTTGCTTCTCGATTTTTTTGAAGACCTGCAATATCATTAGCATCATATTTTCTTTTAATGAGAACGACAAGCACTTGCCGTGTAGTACAGATCCCAAGCCTTGTCCAATTCACTGGTATCATTGTAGACTCGGTATCTGTGGCACGCTTCCCGAGCCTCGTGTAGATCTTTTCCGAACACTTGTGCGAAAGACGTCTCTCGTGCCGTAGTCGGCCCCTAGGGTAAGTCGTGAGTATCAGCTCTATACGCAAGGGGAAATACTCACAGCCTCTAGCATGTCATGTAAAGGTGCCAAAACTGCCAACATCCCTTGTGGATCACGAGCGGAGAAGTACAATCGAGAAGCCTCCTCGAGGCCCTCATGCCAAAGCTCGTGCCACAAAATTGCGACTCGAATTAGCTCGTGACTGACCACCAAAGCCTTTCAGGAGATGATAAGCGAAGGCCCACAGCGGTTTACTTGGATTGCATACCTGCTGAATTATCTCTGAGCTATGCTCCCGCATGCGATCCATAATCTCCAGGGCAGCATTCTTCCTTGCAACGCTGGGCGATTTTGACGCCACCGTCAAAGGGTAGATTAGCGCCTGGGGATGATGTTTTCCGACATCGTTCAACAGATTATTAATATTTCTCCGGATATTGTCACTTGGAGTTTGGATGCGAGCGATGACCTTTTAAATTGAGAATTGAGGGTGAGTGTAGATTCTCAAGATGGTGATGGTACGCCGTGAAGTTACCTGAGGGATGACTTCGAGCCACGTATTCACTCCGACGGTAGAGAATCCGTCGCTCATGGCATGACTGACATCGTCGTGAGTGCCGAATTTGAACCAAAGCGTCAGAATCCGCAAAGTGTCTTGGAGGGCGTTCTCGTTTCGAAGACCTATAGATTTGAAAAAGCCTACAGGAAAAGTTAAACCCCAGTCATATAGTACACAGAGAAAGCAGAGATTCGATACCTTTGACAGCTTGGACGACATGGTGTGCGAGATCATCACCCGGTATATCATCCGTCCTGTCCTCGGCATGGCTCTCAAGATTGGAAACAACTTCGAAATTAGTTAAAGCCCATGTATGCCAGGCTTTGTACCACGTCGGATCGAAGTGCGTCGCGAGCATGTAGTTATGTAGTATCCTCTCAACGTCCCGCTGTATCGTTCAACTTTGGTAAATCGGCGCGAACAGTCAGAGAAATGGACTCACATCGTTCCAATTCGTTTTTGTCTCAGCACCCCACTTTGCTTGCTTGAAATAGCATCGAGCGAGCAATCGCGAGACCTCTTCAAGCTTTGTCTTTGATACCCCAGAACGATGAGTGGGTTCCTGCGTTTCGACTTCCAGGTCCCGTTTGAGACTCTCTGAGAAGTGGCGCAGGAACGTCAGTGTTTCGTCTCGAGACCCGTTGGCCCACATGTATTTCAATTGTGCATAGACGACGTTAGGCGGAGCCTTCGGTTGCTGATTATCCCGAAGATGGTGTAGCTTGTATGACAGAATTAGTTGGAGGGCGATAACTATTCCTTGAAAAGGTACATACCCGATCCGGAGAGAGAAGGGAGTTGATTGTCTTTTCCGCCAACGCCATGCGCTCGGACTTGCGGCAGAGATTTGCGAACTTAATCCACATGACAGGATCGTCTTCAGGGAGGAGCACGAGCGCTCGCACTTGAAGGATTCGTTGCCATACTTCGACGTCGGGCTGGCACCCTTGTAGCCTGAAAGGTGACATTAATCGTAGTGGCTGGAAAAGGTGCTGCAATCACAAACCGTTTCATCCAAGTCTTCCGCATCATACGCTGGCGGTCAGGTTGGTCAGCGTGCTTTTTGTAGTCGATTATTTCTTCAAGCTCAGAAAGCATTTGCGCCCGAACCATGATGCTGTGATGCGACAACGTTGACATTACAGACATGGGATGAGCAAATGAGACTTACTTGTATGAACGACCGTAACCTTCACCAACGAAGGACGATAGCTCGGGGTCGAGGAGGTCACGGGCTTTGGCAATGTGAATCATTGCCTTGGGGAATTGATTCTGATGGACAGATAGGATAGCTCTGTAGTATGACCGATCGGGGGAGTCAGATTTCATGGTCGATATGTAGTCGTCCATGGAGTCCCAATCGTGCATCGACCATGCAGCCGCTGCAGCCATAGGGGCCACTTCCCGTCGATCTTCGTGATTGGCATTGGCCCAATATTCATCGACGTAAGTAGCAAGCCTATCCCATTCCCCAAGGGCGTGAAGACATTTCATTCGGCCCATCTGGAGGCCAGGGTAATCGGGGTCTTGCAACGCCTTCTTGTCGTAGGCGGCGAGAGCCTCATGCCATCGCCCGAGTCGTTCGTACCATTCCTCGTGCTTGGTGTCGTCGTACTGCTCACGGGCAATAACCAGGGTCCCCCAAGCCGCATCGTGTTGCTGCAGTCTCGTGTTGACACTGATGAGATCCTCGATGATGGTAGGTGACGTCTCGGAAAAGAATTCGAGTTCCTTGTAGTGCAGCGCCTTAGCGTACGCATGAAACTTCATCGCATATTCTCCTAAGGTGCGGTTCTCGATCGGCAAGGGTTTCTCCTGGTGTTCCATGAACTCTGCAAGGTTCAACAGGCGATGAATGAGGTCCGATGGTGCATTGGGAGACGTGATGGCGGTCTCAATCGAGCGAACAAGACCCTCCTAAAAATCAGGCAAGGAGTCAGACAACTTGCACTGCGACAGATAAAAAAACGAACCTGATATTGGTCGTAAAGCTCGCTCCAGCAAGAGATGAAGGCAGCGTTAAAAAGTTCTTTAGCCAGGGGAGGATGGACATCGACCAAACTCATACAAGCACGCAGTGCATGGGAAGGCGATTCCTTCATAAACTCAACAGAGAGGCGATGCATCCACTCGATCCAATCTTCCCGAGATGATATTTGAGAGACGTCCCAAGCCTGCTTTAGGTGCTGTTGGTTCACCGTCATCTTCGTAGCTTCTGCCGGAGCTGAGAATTCTGGCGCCTTCGAATCTTGACTCATCCTTTGAGATATTCACGTTAATGTAGGCAAAATTGAGACAGATGTAATACGAACAGCAATTCAAACACGCCTGTTTCCTGGGGGAGACGCTCGCCACTGAGGAGTTTGGATATTAAGTTTTCGTATGCTGGGTGCGTGATACGGTTACGCATCAAACACTTCAAAACAGTACGTCTCAGTAACAACAAAACAGGAGGACCGTTAGAAATATACCTTGTTGATAGTCGGAACGAAGATGGCGAAATCAGATCCAAGCTGTTTCACGAGGGAGCATAGTGTATCCATCACAGCCTGGCGTAGCTCATTGTTCGAATTCTCGAGAACGCGAACTAGGGGATGTATGATGCGCGATGCATGGTCCGAGAAGTTAACGCGCCGCGACAGTCCGTCGATCGTCTGTATGGCACGCTTGCGCAGCGCTGTGCTACCGTCGGGTCGCTCATAAGATTTGACGATGATCGGGATTACGAGGTGCATATACTCCTCAATGTTGGCCCCGAAGGTAAGGAATGCGTCGAACACCTTGATTTGAGTATTCACACGTTTGTCGGTCAATTCACCTTCGAAGACCTTGAGGATCGGAGGGAGAATGGCCGGCAAGAATGGCTTGAATTCTGCATCGAGCGCCTTTCCAAGCGCCTCGATAAGAGCGACGATGGGAAGTTGGAGTGCTTGGTGTTCCCATAAGTCCGTGACGAGGCCGAATATCTCTAGCATATAGCCTCGCACATGCTGCTTGATGATGCCAACGAGAATGGCCAATTGTTGCAGATGGAAGTCCTGAGTCCGTGCTGGAGAAGTTCGAGTAACTTCAGCGAAAGCCGGTATGATCTAATGTTGAAGATGTGAGGGCCCACAAGCAGTTAATGTTGACAAAAATTTGTACCTGGGGTAAGAATGAGACACATTTGAGACCCTGCGTCTTGAAGATCGACATGATAGCTTCGATGACAGTGTGGTGATGGCTGCTTTGGGACTGGTCTTTGAGTACGCCGAGGAGGGCATTGATGACAACAGTCTGGAAGTAATCATCTGATGCTGAAGGCGCAGCGTTATTGAGAGGAACCATGTTTACAGCAGAGACGGCGGTCTCGCTATTGACGGCATCCTCTTCAGGCTTGCTCTAGAGAATAGGGTGAATACGGATGTATGACGGATGCCGGATGATGCCGTACCTTGCGTCGATATGGGTCCAACGCACCAAGAATACCCAGAACCTTGACTACCTCGCGCCTTACCGTCTGGGTTGGGTCCGTCTTCAAAATCTTGCCAAGGAGTTGGAGTAATTGCGGGTACTCGACGAGCGGCGTGATAACATAGCCTGTGCTGGAGCACACTTGGCCGAGCGTATGTAGCGCTGCATCACGCTTGACAATGAGCGGATCGGACAAGCGTTCCAGGATGCACTGCATAAGCTGGGGAACGTGTGGTAACGCATCCTCGCCGCCGACACAGACAAGCTCTCCGAGGCACATGATGACGTTCGCGGCGACGGTGGGATTAGGGTCGTTTGCTTTGCGCAATAGCACACGCAGCATGGGTAACGCGTACGGTTTGATAAGGCGTTGCGTGGAGCTCACGAGCAACGTGAGCAAACGCGTACACTCCTCGCGATTCCGCATCACCGTAGAGTACTCGAGCTCAGTGAGGAGCTGGATCAATGCCTTCCGCAGAGACGGCATCACGTACGCTGGGTTGTGCATAGCTAGTCGCCCAATCAACCCGACGGCTGTTACGCGGTTCTCGAATACCTCGTCGTTCAGGGCGATGAACAGAGAACGAACGTTCTCCGCCTGTGCCAGATGTTTATCAAAGCGTTCATGCAGCGAGGATAGTACCGTCTGCCGGATTGTCGCATCTGGAAAAGAGATGAGTCCGTCATAACATGTGCATGCCGACGCCTCCCACCTGGATCCGCTATTCCTACTGTCAACAATTTGTCCAAAACATCGCTGATGATCTCGATAGCATGGCTACTGGATTGGTAGCATATGGGATCGCGGACGAATAGGCGACAGCATGTCAATGCTGCGGCACGTCTCACTTTCGCATGGTCGTCCTCGAGATAGGGCAGCGCGCAGTTTCGGACGAATTCGTTGAGTACATGGCCGCTAAAATCGAAGGAACCTAGGGTGTTCAATGCGAGAGTTATCAGTTCGGGACTTTTCCCGTTCGTGCTTAGCTGTGTCGCATTAATATCACGCGCTATGTCGCTGCGCACTATCGAAGACGGTGCACCCAGTGGCTTGTAGGGCTGACCACTCAAGATATTCGATAACAGATCAAGTAGTCGATCTTGCGAACAAAAATCAGTATTGCACTAGTTGAGGGCAAGTGTCACGTACCTTGAATAGTCTTGAGCAGAGGAGGTATATGCCGCGCGATTGCAATAAGAGCCTGTTGTAAGGGCTCGCTCAATCCGCATGCAAACATCAAGTCCAATTGGTCGTGCAGCAGTTTCGTCAGATTCGGACCAACGGCGGAGGCAAGCATGCCGACGCATTGAAATATGGGCTCCTCTGATGGAGCGTTCTTCTTTCCGCGCATCTGGAGACCTTGTTTGATTTGCACCATAATCGAATCCAGGAAGGGCTTCATGTCACTGCCCACGGCAGCAGCCGTGTGTCCAATGGCAATGAACGCTATGCAATTGTCAGCAATAAGAAAGGATAAGGAAAGAAGAAAACACACACCGAAAGAGCGCTCGTTGGGCTTGTCGAGCTGCGTCAGCAGATGCGCCATCGACTTGTGAAGAAAATGCTCGGAGAACGTTTGTGTGTCGTATGCGGCCAGCGTTGGTATCAACGTGATAACCATCTTCTTCACCAGTCCATCTCGGTGCGTCTTGAAAGAAAGTATCTGTTCTGCGGTGTCCAAAAATATCTCCTTCATGAACTGTAGCGGCAGATTAGCAACTGAACAAAAGTAGCTGGGGAAATCATACCATGCCACCGTGAAGCAACAGTTCGCGATACGTCAACAGCGCACCGTGAATAATTTCAGGCTGGGACATTCGAAGGCCCGCCTGCGCGTCCTGTTGTATGCGTAGCAAGTATGGGCTTCGAGTCTGGCGCTCGCGTTGCGTGACGATCTCGAGGCATGCGGCGAGTAGTTCTGCAGCACCTTCGCGAATGAAGACGCGTGCATCCCGGAGCGGGGTTAGGATCTTCTCGAAGACGATGTTGATATGAGTATGGAAGTACGTTGGACTGTTGCGTGCGAGTTCCTTGAGAATGAGGACACCGGCGTATCGCGACGCGTCTTGCTTGTCGCCCGGTTTGTCGCCTTGGAGCAGACCGATTGCGGCGGGGACCTCGTAGTCCATGAAGTGCTCCCCAAATGCAGCGCCACCGATAGCAGCAATTTGACCGAGAGTTTTGGACGCGGACAACATGATGTTGACATCGGGATTTGGGAGGAGAGATTTGACATAGTTATAGAAGCGGAAGAGGTTACGCTTGGACTCAATCGTCTCGCCTCCGTCGACGTCCAAAAGGTTGTCTGGGATACGTGGTTGGTCAAAATGACACGCGTTCATAGTAAGCAAACGCACCGATGGCCAATATTCCGCCAAGTTTCTCGACATTGCTAACTTGACTGTGAACGAGTTCAAACAGTCGCTTGTTGATATTATCATCCCAGAGTTTGGCAGCGGTATCCGAAGACATCTCCGCTACGGTTGTAGCGACCTGGATGCATGGTTAGTTGAGAGACACAATGTGCGGATGGGGACATACATAATGGCGCAGCTCCAGCGCAGATTCGAGGCGGACGTCGTGATTCTTGTTCTTAAGCCCTTGAAAGATACGGTCCAGAACATCATTTTGAAGAGACGCCATAGTCCCCAACGTGAGCGGCGCGGTACAGCGCTCGACGGTAGGTATGGCAAGATGGTACAGGTGAAGTGGTGCACGACTCAATCGCGGACTCGGAGTCCCAGCCGCCACAGACCTGGACGGGAAGTGTCAGGTCGATATTTCCCTTTCGTGGTCGTGTCGTCAGCTTCACCGTTTGGTTCCGCACAGCGTTCAACTCACTCCTTGCACAACGATAATATATTATTATACTCTGCATATCTAGTACTACGCGATCCCATCTGCTACTCAGCTCTCTACTTAATATCACCTTTTCGTAAGTCGCGCAGATTTCTGTTATTCTTCGACCTGGACGCTCAATGGTCCTTATTATTCCAGGTGAAACCGTACAGCGTCGCGTCTCTAGCGCTGCTTAGCACGGACAAACAAAATTTCCTGCGAAATCAGCTATGGATGCTGTGGAACTAGCCCGCCAAAAGATCGACGAGAAGATACAAATTTTGCTCCGCCCAATCCGCGCGCTCAAAACGGAGCGGAACGCCCTCGCACCAATACACAAACTACCACTCGAGATCCTTTCCGAAATATTCGTATATGCTCATGAATGCTGGAAGACACTCACGAGCGTATGCACGCACTGGCGCTCCGTCTCACTGCAATGCCCGTTGCTATGGAACGAATTACTCAATCCATACCATCGCGTCCCCGAGTGGACTGCTTTAGTCTTGGAGCGCTCAAAAAATGCGCCGATAGACATCGACCTGCGGAAATGGAATACAAGGAGACCCTCGGTGGTCATTGCGTTAAGACACGCACACCGGGTCAGGAACCTTTCTATTCACGGCAGCCCCGTGTTCTTGACCGGTGTCGTGGACAAGATTAGTGGCCCTGCCCCATCGCTAGAGTTCCTGCAACTGTACAACGAAGATAAAAATTCCCCACCCTACATTCCCCCCGACTCTTTCTGTAGCAGTACTCCGCGACTGCAATCCCTCCGATTGGTTCGTTGCGCCGTTCCTTGGGAAAGGCTGTCCTGCAGGAATCTGGTTTATCTCAGCATCATGCGACCCTCTTCAAAGGGTGACCAGGATATGCGGCTCACAGTCGCCCAACTTCTTCGTATACTCGGGGAGGCACCGGCCTTGAAAGACCTGGAACTTTGGGACGCTCTTCGCGACAACCCGGGTGGTCTCGAGCATGTAGCAGATAGCCTACGTATCAGCTTACCGCGCCTCGAAAGGGTGACGGACTTGGAAAGCAATGTCTCAACGTCTACCTTTCTACGACACATCCAATTTCCGTCCCATACGACTTTCAGCGCCGAGTGGAATGTTGACTTCGCAAATGTTAACGCCGTTGTGGGCGCCGCACTCTCCTTGTTCAACGGAACACGCGTTCGTTTTGCCCATAAACTCGACTTCCGACGAGCTGCATCCTCGATGTTCATCGAATGCGAAGGACATGAAGACCCACTCGGATATTCCATGCGCGAGAAATGTCTCACCCTAAACCTGTCGTTCCGCTCTGCATGGGCGTATGCATCGCTTCTGTCCACCTTTTTTCAACGCTTGACGTTTGCCAACGTAACCCACTTATGCATTTGGGGTGAGGGAGTCACAGCCGCGGATTGGGCTGGGTACCTCGCCACTTTCGGGGGCTTGGAAACTGTCCTTGGAGGCGGGCCTGGTGGCAACTCGCTCGTTCGTGCCCTCATAGTGACCGACGAGCGCGACACTGTCGTAGTCCCTCGACTTCGCGAGCTCGTGCTTGCCGAATTGAGCCTCGACGAGGACTTGAAGGATATACTGGAGGAGTGCCTGGAGAGCAGACGCAAGCGTGATGTCAGACTCTATCGCCTTGTTTTCATGGCGTGCGCTGATCTTGCTTTTCCTCCGGAGGACGACCTGGTGGAGTACTTCGAAGCTTGGAAAGTCCGCGTGGAGTGGAGGACAATGGTCACATCAGTGTACTGAGTGCATGCATACGGAAGAGTGTCGTCGAAGCAAACGAGGTCCATCCAACGCGCCGAATGCAACCGGGACCTCACTCGCTTGCACATATGTCGCTCATACTGGACATCGAAACTTAACGGTCGCCTACCGTGTCAATTTCAAAATAGCGTATAACGTGCAGTTGTCGGGGACATGGGACAAGCGTCATCGCAGCTCGCGATGCGTATAACTTCATATGATTGATGTAGGCGACGGCAGATGATACAAGTCCGCAAAAAATCATTGCTTGAACAGAAATGCATGTAACCAGAGAGCAGAGTCAGAACAGGTGTTGGATCGCTATTATCGTTGTCATTTTGATGGTATAGAATTGGAATTTAGTGGTGCCGCACGAACGAAAGGAAGACATACATATGTCCGTTTGAAATCAATGGGATAATGGTTGCAAGAGGCCTCGTTGGCAGTTGGTATGTGTGAATGGAAAAAGGGCGCCGTGTGCGGGCAACGATTCGAAGTCTGGTATTGTCACCTGCGAGTCAGTGAGGATCCTTGATCTTCACTTCGGGTAGGCGGTGAAAAGGCGCACGGATCGTTCAAACGCCAAGGTCAACCTTGAGAGCACAGAAGTCATCCCCGGTAAGCATAGACCATTGCTGGTGAAGTCGGGTCATAAGAGCGCGTCCATCCCTACAAGGCGGAATCAGCGATAGAAACGAAACAGGAAATGCAAATAGTATAAGATAGAGAAAGGGACTTGCCTGTCTCGAGTTTTCCATTCAGCGCGCACCGTACCGCCCTCCTTCCATGCTCTCAGCGGTTGAAATTCGCTCCCCACGTCCGGCACCTCTGCCTCCTCCTTGATAGTCCCTCGCTTCCGCTTCCGGCCCCTTTTCTTCTTGTCCGCATTACCACCATCCGGTACGGGTGCGGACAGGAGTTTATCCATGATTTCTCGTATGATGCCTTCCGCAGTGCGATTAGGCACGAATGGGAAGGTCAGCATGGACCGCGGGATCTCTTCTCCGTCTGGTGTCAGAATAACCCGTGCCCGGCAGATAGGGCAGTCGACATAGTCGTGCCATGAACCGCACGCGCTGTGCAGCCGAGAGAAGAACCATTTGAGAATGCACGTCGCGCAGAATGTATGGCCGCACGCGCCAGGATTTAGACTGTAGGGGGATGCACTGTATATGTTTGTCAGTACAATAACGTGGAGAAGACGATAGCACTTACATGATTTCGTAACATCTGCATTGTTCAGGACATTCAGTGACAGTTCATGTTTAACCGGGTGAGGCAAACTTACAATGCGCAAGTGAAATGTTCCTCGAGCTGTTCTAATCGAGCCTTTGCTGAACGTAGCTCACATTGGTCTATGAGCCTCTGCGCTTCCTGCCCCAATCTCGACACTTCCTGGAGCTGCTCCTCTAGTTTCTTGTTTCTGCGCTCGAAATCCTTCTCTCTCTCAGAAAGCGCCTTCTCGCGCTTGGACAGACTGCCTGATTCCGACTTGATCGATACCGACGAGCGGGTGGGCGCAACGGAACGTGGTGTGGTGGGGGTATAGTCGTGTGGTTGAGAACAAGGCGCAGCGCTTGCGCTCTCGGAAGTGATCTTGCGCTTCTTAGTCGGTACGGAGTCGATTTGGACGACCATGGCACTCGAGGAATCTATATGGCATCAGCCAAGATCTTTGGCGCCTGTGTTCCGGAAACTGAAGCTCACCGTCCTTGTTCAGTCTCATAGACCGTCTCGGAGCATTCTCTAGGGCCCGCCTTGCGCGAGTCAATGTCGAAGACATTCCGAGGAACGGTAACAGCACGAAATAGTTGTCGACTGTGGTGGTAAAGCACAAGGAACGCCGGACTTGCCATTAAACCTTCATTGTGCCACGGTCGCGGTGGCGGTGGCGCGACCATCACGAGACTAACTCAACGCTCGCGATAATTGAAATTTCCCGTTTCTCCTCCTCGAGCTAGCTCGTACCACGGCGACCTACGCGGCGTTCCGTGTCGCTACTACTGCAGCGTTACGAACGTTGTCTCTATCATGTGGAAACGCGTTGCAAAGGCGATTTGAGAACACCACTGGCAACTTGCGTACCGGAGAGACAGCATTGCAAGCCACCGATGCGCGACGTGCTCTCGCGCGGTCATTTCAATCGAGAGACAAGTTTTGCAACTTAAAGTGGGTTCTCATGATCTTCTGATTTTCTCTTTGTACTTAAAGCATTAGTGTGCGCCGACTTCAGTGTCTACTGCTATCTAGATGTCTGGGCTGTGTTTCGTCGACGCCAGGTCGACGCGCCTGCCACTGGCACCACCTATGTCGCGTGCACGTCATATCAGTCTGAATTGACGCGTAGTAACTGCGTATGACAAGTTCGTTCATTTTCGACACGCGTTGATCAGAAACGTGTTCAATCGAGTTGAAACTTTGGTAAAACATATCGCGGTCTCGGGATGGCCTTCAATTCATTTACGGTACGTCTCTTCCGATTCTCTACACTTTTTTGCTGATCGCTGTGAAAGGTCTGAATCAATAGGGCCACCCCCTCCCGAAGCGTATCATCTCACCGGCAATTTCCTTGCTGCTGCTAAGTTCGCCCGACCGACGACCTACTTGACCTTCTCTTCACCTTCTCCTGTAAAGCTCACGTCCCTTCTCAGCACATTTCGGGAGCGCTATGTAGACGCGGGCTTCACCAAATTGCTCATCTGGTGTCCACGGTCCCTCGCATACATGGACCGTAAATCCGGATTGACATGGCCCTTACCGATGTGTGCAGTCATGGTCTGCATCACGTCGATCATGCATTGTCTGGACTCTCCCTCGCGAAATGTCGAACGGCGGAGACCCAATGAATGATGTGAAAAGTATCTCCCCCTATCTGATTTCGACTGCAGGCAAGCCTCTCGGATGCTTTCGACTGCTAAGCAACGATATACGCACCCCCATGCTATCACGCTATCACTCGTGAGTATCTGTATATCTCCAGCACAAGAAATTGCTTATGAAGTCTGTCTTTTCTGCGCCGTGCATATGAATCATTCGGAGGAGCGCGTATAATACAGCGTGAAAGGTTATACATGCAATCTATGTCCACGTCTTCTCGTGGTCTCGACTACCAGGATGATGGAGCAGTCAAACTAGTGAGGATGATTACCGCAGCGGTGTACTCGTCGTTCTCTTGCATTCGACCATACACTCATGTTGCCCTCCCCAAATATCCCGTCCACCCCGGGCAATAGCTGCTCACGCGACATCCGTACATGTACGTATCTGGCGCTCTCTTCCTCTGTCAATTCTCTGCAACTTGTTGACGCTGATGTGCGCACTCAAACGGGCTTTCGCCACAATCTCCCGCTTATCATGACAGGCGACAGGCGTGCCCTGCCCGACGCCTCCGCCTACTCAATAATATCTTGGCAATATCAAGCCCATTGAGCAGCTTGCCCCGGCTGGGGTAGTGTCGCCGGACTTCCTGTAGCACTGACCCCACTGGGACACATAATCATCACGGATGCAGTGGCGTACGTACGATGTTAATTCTTGCGTATTCTATGCATCAATTAACTGAGTGATTTCGTGGCTCACAGGACGGGAGAAGCATCTACATCTTACAGCCGCGTCTCGGAATCCCGAGAGTTCTTTTCCGCGTCAATTGAGCTGGCCAAGGATCAAAAGAACACGGTCAACGACGGGAATACCATGACTATAAAAGTACATGGGCAGCGGTCAGGACATCCCATCGGTTGACAAGCTGACAAGAGAGTGGCCTTAGGATCAACGAGGATCAAGGCTGGTCGAAGCCAGATGTGCCGATGGTCGAGCGCGAACGTTCTCCAGATCGTATGTCAGCCCACGTCGCTTCCTCCATTGACCATCCTCCGAGGGAACGGGTGACCAAATGAGTACCATCGAAAGAGGTGTGCTGCTTTTCGCGTTTGTTCCGGGTTCGAGTTCGCGTATTTACTCGCTGTCAGTGGCCATTTCTTCGCTTCCAACCTTCCGTCGCCCTTCCATAATTGAGCCCAGTTTGGAACAAGGGAATGTACTTCCCCGGCCACAACCGCAATTTCTTTCTCCATCATGGGAAGCAGATGGGTTCTGGAACACCTTTTGCCTATGGGCGTAATAAACGGACCGTACCGTTGCATGCCGTTGATTGTTCTCCTGGGACTTACCGCGACACTTTCGAGTGGTGGAGATTCGCAAGGAATGTTGATTGCGAGCCTCGAGAAACCACGGTGCGTTATCGCATGTTCCGGGAACAGACACTTATCGCTTCATGATTGGTCGATGGCCATCATCGGACGAAACAGACTTTTTTGCTACCTATGAACGCATCCCATCATGTTTCAGCGAAGAAAGACGCTGCCAGTGCCACGTCCGTCGTCGAACACGGAAGCGGCAGTGGAAGCCACCGTAGAGTAAAGTTGCCGTTGTTCGGTTCTGAACCCAGTGAACCGGGTTCGGACCCCGAACTGGACTTGGGTCCGGTCCACAGCGGTTAGGTCCGCACAAGGTTCAGCGGCGGTTAGGTTCGAGTTCAGCAGCCTGAAGCCATGCCCGAACCGCCGTTGAACCTGTCCGGACCTGGACCGAACCGTGAACCGTGAAGGGATATATGTGTAACGCCCAAGCAAAAATCTGACCAGTCACGGGCTGCCTTGATAATTTTCTGTATTGGTCGACTTGTGTTATCACAAAAAGCATTGTTTAGGCAAACTTTGCATCTGAAATCTAGGGTGGCGCCAGATGTGGCGCACATTCGGACCTTTTATAGTCGCTTTTCATGCATGTTTTGTGGCCTAATATGCCAGAACAGTATTTTTGACATGATTTTGGCAAATATTTAGTGCCTTGGGTGTTGCTTGGGTGCTCTCCAACCTTCACTGTCAAAGTAGATGCGATAGTCAATTTTTTGGGCCCATTTCCGGTTCGAACCCAGTCCGGACCTGGACCGGACCACTTTGGACCGGACCACCACCGAACCTTGGGTCAGGTTCGGGTCCACACCAAAGGCGAGAATTTTCACCGGTTCGGGTCCGAGTTCACTGCAAAAGTGCCCGAACCGGACCTGAACCGGACAACGGCAACTTTACCGTAGAGGCGTTGAATCAGAGGATTAAGGCCTAAATGCAGAATCGAACGCGCAGACGAACCGATTTCCCGCCGGCCTCGTGAAGCTCACATGTCCAAAAATGGAAAATCAAGCACAGATCGCATCGGGGCGTGATCGAACCGGGAAACCTCAAAAGTCGCGCCACCGTTTTTTCTCCAGACCTCGAGGCTCAGAGATACGTTGTTGTGTTGTTCCTCTCGGACCTCATTGCATGTTTTTCCTAATCGTGTCGACAGCCGTACAGCAATATGGCGTAATTTTTACGATGGTTGATTGCGCGTAGCACCAAGCGCTCGGACTGCATCTGACCGAGCACTTGCTTACGACAGAGACCGGACCGACTCGAGGAGGAGGTGCGCGGGTAGAAGAGATTTGTTTAGAGTGCGCTTCGGGACGCGTCGAAATGGAAAAAACTTTAATTAAAAGCATTGCACATACCGAGGAGAACTGCGCTGGAGAACAACGTCCAATCCCCCCACTGGAGCAAGAAGGCCGAGAGAAGGCAAAGACACCACTGACCGACATCTCTTCTGTGGATAAATGCACGAAGTGCCGTCCAGAATCGGCCTAAGCGTCAGCTGAGCGACGTGCGAATTGGCTATCAGATGAAACCGGGATGATTATTGGTTACACTGAATCGTAAGAGGAGAGTACATGCGCGGGCCTCAAACCCAGGCCACGAGCAGGATAGATATAAACGGGGAACAAACTATATGTGCGATGTAAGTAAGGGTAAATAAAGTAAGAGATACGTAGTAGAGTAGCAGGAGGCAAGTAGGATGTACACCGAAAGTTAACAGAACAACGTGGGGAAGGAGCGACAGATATTTCGTACAATATGTACCGTAATAATATAACAGGGATCGCCTGCGAAAGAGCTATGTATACGCGAATTCGAATGGAGGAGATAAAGTATGTCGACAGTGAATGGGAGGTCTTGGTTTGGCAAAGGGTGTGAAGGGAGCACAGTAAAAGCAGGCGGAAGAGAGGACGCAGTATGACCTAAAGGCAGCGATTCAGAGGACGCGCAGACATAGCACCATGCACGAGGTCGAGGCGAGGCAAGCGGGAACAAGAAAAGGCCTAAAAACGCGCGGCCAACAGGCGAGGCCCGGACTGCAGGGCAGCACATCCGAGGGAAAAGAAGGGAACCAGCGCCTGAGACGGAGGATGATTTAGCCATCCCGCGGCTCGCACCTAGACGCCCTCACGGGGTCCTCTATAGTCCGGGTAAAACCCTGCGTTCTGGCCCGTCCCCGGACGGCTGCCCGTGCTCGCCGGGTACACACCAGTGCTGCCTGCGGTCCCCGGACGCACGTACCCGACCGCACCAGGCTGCATGTCGTCCGTGTACCCACTCCCAGGGCGCAAGTCGTCGGTGTACCCGCTGCCCGGGCGGATGTCCTCCGCATACGCGCTGCCCGGGCGCAGGCCTTCGGCATAATCAGGATATGCTGGCCGAGTCCGCTCGTCCCCGCTGCCGTAAATCATGTACCCGAAAGGCATCGGGTCGTACGCGCCGCCATGTGCGGCGGGCGTGTGCGGGGTCGCGATGTGCGCGATAGACGTAGACGGCGGGTAGTTGGGCAACGGCGTCAGGAGCGTGCTGTCCGGTGGCAGCCCACCCGGGTGCGTGCTCGGTTGGGCGTACGGCGGTGCATGCATGGGGAGCATACTCGGCTCCCAGCGCTGGCCCTGGCCCTGCGCGCTAGGGTCACCGTAGTCGTACCGCGCACCGCCGCGCGGGTGCTCGTAGCGCGTGCTTCCACCGAACCGCTCAAAGGCGGGCAGCTCGGAGTCCGAGTTGCCACGCCGCCGCGGGTGCGCATGCGGGTGCGGGTAGGGCATCTCCCCATGGCTGCGCGCGTGGACGTGCGGGTGGTGCGCGTACGGTGGGGCCTCGCCCTCCTCGCCCGCATCGTCCTCGCGTTTCGCCTTCCGCCACTGCTTGCGCAGCTCTTTGAACTCTATTGGAGAAGCCATGTCAGCTCATGTTCGGTCGATTTAATGAGACGTGAAAATGAAGGGTACGCACCGCTGGGACTGCGCCGCTCGCCGTGGCCCTGCATGACAACGTGCGCATTGAGGTGATTCAATGTACCGTACGCTTTTCTGCATTCAAAAGAAATATAGAGTTTGTCAGTGGGCGTTGTCCACGTAATTAATGTGAACAGGGGAGTCGTGAATTGCTCTGCGATGAGCGTGACGGACGTGAAAGAGAAAAGACGCGGCAGATGAGTCGGAGCACGAAGGCCACAAAGTGGGATATTACACCCGCTGCGATAAGACACACCACTTCACAGAAAGAATGAATGCGCCCAGCGGGTGCTCGCTCCAACGAAACAGAGGCCGAAGCCGACGAAATTCGAGGACGAAAAAACTCACCGACAACCCTCCCAGCGACACTCGTACAATCGCTCGATCTCGTCGTATCTCCTCCGAGGGCGTTTCCGGACATTCGTCCCGGGCAGCGCGACGAACGCATACGTCTTCGTCGTTTGTGCGTTGCGTGCTGCGCCGGAGTTGTCTACGGAATGGCCGTGCGCGGACGATGATGCGGCCTGCATAGCGGTTGCGGACGCTGGCGCAGAATGAGGAGGCACAGACGTGGGGAACGGCACGGATAGATGTATAGACGACGATGACGAGCCGGAAGGGGAGGTGAATACGGGGCCGGCAGTGTGGGCTGACGCGTAGAATGGCTCGTCGTCCGTCGAGCGCGACTTGACGGGTGTGCGTCTCGCGGAAATGTTCCCAGTGGAAGTAGACGTAGACGCGGAGCTTGATGTAGACGTGGAGTCCATAGTGGTAGACCTCGACGTCGCCTGCCCCGGCATTCCGTGCGCGAAAAGCTGCCCCGACGCCGACCGGGTAGAGGTAGCCGACGAGGACGCCGAGCCTGGGCGCGCACCGAGTGAACTTGTCGTCGCTATCGACGTGCCCGTACCGGGCGGGCTCGGACCATACGCATATTCTGCAGCATAGTCATGCTGCGCAGGATAATCTCCTCGCACTTGCGCGTACTCTGCAGTGGCGGGGCGCGACGTCGTGGAAGTATACTCACTAGTATAACCCCCGGTGCTAGGCGGACTCGGCCCATACTGTGCATACTCCTCGACGCGTTGGATGTCTGTGTCGGTGAGGGACGTATGGTACCCAGCGGTTTCTGTGCCGGTTGGGTGATAGTCGGTGTTCCCAGTGGTTGGGGGTGAATAATCCGTAGTGGTCGGATAAGTGGACCCTGCGATGTAATCTGTGTCTGGCGGATATGCAAATGTGGAGGAGAAAGAGGATAGTGGGGCAGGTTGCTGGGGGTGGTGCGCAAAATGGTCTTCATGACGGCGAGTGAAGGCATGATCTTGGAGGCGGGCGAACGAGGGTAGCTCGTTATGTGTACGCGTGTAGGAGGCCTGTTGGTGGTCCTCTCGACGATACGACAGTGATGTATCTGAGAACGACGTTGTTGGGGGCGAGTAAGAGTAGTGGGGGGTAGCGAGCTCGGCCATGCGTCCAGAGTCGGTGTAGAATGGGTGGTGAACGGGGAAAGATGGGGAACTTGGAGGCGAGGTATTTGAGGAATTACGAGGTTGGATTTGAGTGATAATGTTATTCGGGTTAATGGGGGAGGATGTGGACCCTGTACGATTAGCGGCATTTGGGGAAGGATAAGAGTTTGGACGGCGGCTGAGATCGCTGCTGTCTGTGTACATGGAACGGTGGGCGGAGGAGTGGAATGTTTGCGAGGGGGAAAAGGGCGAGGAAAAAGGGAAGGATAAGGAATTGAGCATTCCACTTGTGCGACTCACCACCGACGACACCAGCGAACATGAACGAAACGAAACAAAACGCAAGAAAGAAAAGAAAAAGAAAAGAAAGCTCGAGACGTCTCGGACTGGAAGGTGGCGGACGTGCTTCGTGAATCTGACGCTGCCATGATCGTTCTTTCCCTTCGCCTTCTTTTCTCGCCTTCCTTGCCACTGCGCCTTCTCTTCGCCTTGCCCCCATCTGAGATCGTGTATGTAACCCCGTGAGCGAGCTCCGCTTGTGCCGTCCGCTTTGATTTTATTTTCGTCTTCTGCTCATCGCGTGTCATGTCTTTTCATTTACTTGCGTCGAGGCGCGCTGCCGCCGGAAGGGCCAAATCTTCGAGACTTTCGATATGGAAAATTCGTTGAACAGGAGTCGTGGTCGTGGAACGTGTTTGAGGGTGTCGATAGCGAGACTCTGACGGATTCGAGGCGCAGGTCGCAGTTCTAGCGCCGTACTTCAACGTGTACCCGCGTTATCGTGCCCACTGTGCGCCGCCGCCGTCCTGTACAGCGTACGCCTCAAGTCTCGATAACAAAATACCAAGTAAAAAACCTGTAAAAACGCGTCGACAAAAAAGACACCCGACCCTTCTCCACAGATGCGTCGAAACACAATCAACCGATCGTCCCGAACCGAGATTGCCGGACCGACATGCGCGCAATATTCCCTTATCCGATTGCCCACGTGCCTTTGCCGCCGGTGAATAGATGTGATGTTGATTCGTGCGTCGATCAACCGAGCCGCTCAGTTCGTTTGTCGTCCACGCCTCTCTCGCGTCCAACAAACAACCATCCTCTTTCTCTCCATGTTCCAGTCCAACGGCGGACCTTTCAACGCTGGCTTGACACTCGCCGTGTCCTCGATTTCTCGAAAATATGCTGCTTGTCGAGCAAAAGTATCTACCGCAAGCCAATCGTACGCAATGTCCGATTCCAGAGGATGCCCGAGGCGACGAGCTTGCAAAAGGCTGTCGTTGAGCTTGCGCTAGGCCGGCGGTAAGTATCGTGTGCTCGACATTATGACTGCAGTGGGCCGCCGGCGCGATCGCAATTTATCGGTGCACATAGCATTAGCATTAGGGCCACGACGCACGAGCGCCGAGGACTACCGTGCCTGCGCGTCGGCTGGGCAATGATGCGTGGTGAGTCCGCATCAAAACGTTCTGAGTCTGCTGCGTGCATCGTGCTGACCGACTGGGTATTGGCCTCCTGACAGGTTCTATTGGAGCGCTCACTTCTACACGCCCACTCAAATTTCCATTCCGCAGTGGTCGGCGTGTCACGAACGCTTCGAACGTGGGCACTCCGCGCGATTATGAGATTTATCCCCCCGACGCATACTTCGATTGACTACCTTGCTCTCCATCGAACCCTCCGCGCTTCACCGAGGGTTGCATATCCCGTGCTCGGTGGGACCGGTCTTACTGTTGAGGGCGACGCACAGTGACTTCCAATTTCGCTCGTTGAGTATCATCCGATGTATGCTGTGGCCAATGATTACCACTCGTAAAGGCGCGATTTGTACCCTCTTTCCAACTTTGTGCTCACAACGCTTGCGACGAAGTCTCGTTGTCTCAAAGATAATGCATGCTCGAATTTCTACTCGCGATAGCTGTGAGGATCTTGGGCCATTCGGCTCCCAGTCTCGTGTGCATATTCATTTCTCGTCAGCGACATTGATGGGTCCGGCGGCGACTCGAGAGAGCCGGGTAGGGTTCCAGGCATACTTCCCTAAGCAGGTGCGCCAATTGAAACATCGTCCACGGTTCGCGGCACTGACACGTTCTCGCCGACCAGTGATTCAAAACCTTTACATATCAGTACTGGCGGCGAAGGCGCACGAGAAGACACCGCTTTGACAGGCGGGGGTGTTCGTGCCCTTCGATCTATTTCCCCGCCTACGGAGACCGTACCGCTATCTTAGTAGTAACGCCGCGACCAAAGGCACTTTCAGCTCTGCCGCTCTACTGTTGGTGGCCGACGACAGTCGTGGCTATCTGTTGGTATTCAATGCAAGTCAAGACCTCGTTTCAAGAGGTCGGTCCAATATCGAGGACCGGGGCCGCTGCTAGTACTATCTGAGCTTTCGAGTGGCTATCTGAAAGATGGATGTTGGCCAGAGGGAAGGGTATTATAACGTTATCCTTCCACAGGATGTACTTGATAGAATCGAAGACGATTGTACTTGCACGACCTACTTGGAGCGAACTTCTCAGACCTGTAAGTGGTAGACGGCAGGTATCAGGTCAATATTTCAATTTCGCGACTTGGCGTGACTTGGTTTTTGCCGTCGCGTCCTTGTCGCGCCCGTCCATAGAACTCAATTATTGCATCTGCTTCACTCCATATCGCCTCCTGGTAAGCCCAGTATCCCTTTCAGTGATGTCTAGAATGTCTATGCATCTGGGGTTGACGTCCAGGTCACAGCCGACGCGCCTGGCGATATCTCAACTTTTTGCAAGCACACATCATGGAGACCGTCGAACTGGCGCGCCAAAAGATCGACGAAGAGATAGAGCTATTACTACGCCCCGTCCGTGCACTCAGGACGAAACGGAACGCGCTGGCGTCGGTACACAGACTTCCAACTGAACTCCTGTCCGAGATATTCGTGCACGCGCGCGCAAACTGGAAGGACCTGACGAGCGTGTGCAGCCATTGGCGCTCCGTCTCGCTTCAGTGCCCTCTGCTATGGAACCAGTTGCTTGACCCGTATCATAGTTGTGCCGAATGGACAGAGCTGGTCCTGAAGCGCTCGAAAAACTCGCCCATAAAACTCGACTTGAGCATTTGGACTTTCAGTGAGTCTAACGAGTCGACGGACCTCGCACTACAACACGCAGCGCGGGCCAGCAGGATCGTGCTTTCCGGCGACACCACTTTCCTAAATGATGTCACGGGCAGGATAACGGGTCCTGCGCCGCTGTTGGAAGTCCTACGCATACACAGATGCAGTGTTAGAGGCGAGGATGGGCCTCCCTTCATTCCGCACTATGCGTTCTGTCGCAGCGCTCCACGATTGCGATTACTCGAACTGGAACATTCCTCGTGGTGCTGGAACAGACCGTTGCCCAACTGTCTCACTTCTCTCAGTGTCGTGAGACCCTCTTGCCGTGATGCCCCGCATACGCGGCTCTCGATCTCCCAGCTTCTTCGTATCCTCGGGGAGACACCGGCATTGGAGTCTCTGACGCTTGTCGACGCTCTTCGCGAGGACCCCCTTGATGTCATACCGGCTAGCCTGCGAGTCAGCTTACCGCACCTCAGACAGCTGCAGCACGGCGACGATATCTCGACGGGTGTATTTCTACGCCACATCCTATTCCCGTCTTCCACCAAATTCTCCGTAGACTGGAATGCTGATGCCGCGAACCCCAGTGGTGGGCTGAGCACCGCACTCGCGGCGTTCAGAGAAACCAGTGTCCGTTCTGCAAACCAAATCGTCATTCAGCGCTCGGCATTCTCCCTGATCGTGGCGTATGAAGGCCTCGACGAGTTTCCGATCTTACCAATCCCCACAACGCATCTCAAGCTAGCCCTACGCTTCCGCTCGGAGTGGGAATGGACGTCGCTTCTGCCTGTCCTACTCGGCCAGCTAGAATTCGACCACCTATTCAGATTGTGCGTATCTGGCGGCGTCATCACGGCGGATGATTGGGACGGACACCTTGCGGCTCTCGGCGATCTGGAAGTGATCCAGGCGGACGGGGATGCCTGCTACGGGCTCGTGGAGGCCCTCACCGTGGAGAATGCCACCGTCGCAGCTCCGCGGCTGTACAAGCTCGAGCTCGCCGAGGTGGATCTCGAGTACATCCTCCGGGATATGCTGGAGGACTGCTTAGAAAGCAGGCGCGCGCGCAATGCCAAGATCGACCACCTCAAGCTCATAGCATGCGATTACACGGCATTTCAGACGAGCGACCACGTCATTTCGCATTTCGAGCGGATGGGATGCGAAGTCGATTGGAAGCAGGCAAAGGAGTACACTAGATACTAACTACATGCACGTATAGAGGCTTTCACTCTTGGGGTGCTCAACTTAATCAAGGATTCAACCAGCAGAGACTTGGGACGAGCGAGCAATACCTCAATTCACTCAGCTGTCATTCCTCTATTGGAACGGCCCTATTGGCGAATTTGAGGACTCAGCATAGCCGGGTTGTCTCCCGGCGGTGCCGTTACTAAGTAAGTGTGTTCTTTGAAACATCATTCGCGGTTCGCAGCGCTGAAAACATCATCCAGTGCGCTGACTAGTGGCTTGAGCCCTTACCTCTTCCGGCACTGGTGGCGAACGCGCACTAGAAGATGCATCGGTACGACGGTAGCGAGGATTCGTACCGTCTACGCATTTGTTCGCCCTCGGAGATCTAGACACCGCTGTAACGCCGCGCGAAAGTCACCTCAATTATCAGCCGCTATACTCTTATTAGCCGACGACATATATGGCTACCTGGTAATATTCAATGCAAGTGAAGGCCTCGTATCGCCTCTTCAGATCTCAGACTTTGGTTTCCTCGAGGATACTAACGCGTATCGGAGGAATGCCATCTCAAACAGTTCCCTTCGTTCTACCAAGCCGCGTTCTGCGAAACGCTGAACTTTCTCGTCGTGACTTGCGCGAAAGCTCCGATAGTACTAGTAGCGAGACCGGCCGTCAATATTATCAGTGAGCCGACTTCTCAGAATGTAGAGAGCCTCATGTTCAGAATTGAGGAGGTCGAACTGTCTGTCTAGTGGACGGCAAGTATCAGGTCAAAATTCCAAATGGGGAAACGTGGTTTTCGTCCGAGTCGTCGTCGCGTCTGAGTCCGTCAAACATAACACAAAGACTCAAGTTTGCACTGCAGCCACTCAGTACTCAATATTTCTCCCTGGTACGCCGACAAATCAATTACTCATTGCTGTCTAGAACGCCCATACGTCTTGTTGTCAACGCATAGGTCATTGCCGCGCCTCGGGGATTGGCAAGTGTGCCATACTATCTCAAGTGCAGGTCATGGACGTGGTCGAAGCAGCGCGTGAAAAGATCGACGAGGAGATAGAGGCCCTGCTACGCCCCATACGCCCCATACGGGCGCTCAGGACGAAACGGAATGCCCTCGCGCCGATCCACAGACTTCCTACCGAACTCCTTTCCGAGATATTCGTGTACGCCGCGCGGGCAAACTGGAAGGGACTGACGAGCGTGTGCAGCCACTGGCGCTACATCTCGCTTAAGTGCCCCCTTTTGTGGAGCCAGCTACTCAATCCATATCACCTCCGCCGCGAATGGACAGAGTTGGTCTTGAAGCGCTCAAAAAACTCGCCTATATGCCTCGACTTGAACGGTTGGTTGGACCAGCCTACGGAGTCGACGGATCTTGCAATACAACATGCGTCGCGGGCCTACCGAATCACTCTTTGGGGCAACAGAGCTTTCCTAGCCGGTGCTACGGACAAGATTGGGGGACCCGCGCCACGGCTGGAATTCCTACGCGTACATCGCGATCCGCCCGTGGAAGAGGACGATGTGCCATTTATGCTGCACCAGTCCTTTTGTAACAGCTCTCCACGACTGCAATCACTCGACTTGGTCGGCTGCGCGTTTCGCTGGGACAGACCATTCTCCACCTGTCTGACCTTTCTCAGTGTCGTGCAACCCTCCTCCCGTCATAACCCGCAAACGCGCCTCACGATCTCCCAGCTCCTTCGTATCGTCAAGGAGGCGCCGGGGTTGCAGTCTCTGAGGCTTGACAAAGCCCTTCGCGATGACCGCCTTGACACCGTACCAGACGGTCTGCGTATCAATTTGCCACAGCTTATGAATCTGCAACACGAAGACGACATCTCTACCAGTGTATTTCTCCGCCACATCATTTTTCCATCTTCGACTATGTTCCGAATCGACTGGAGCGTCGGTTCCGCCGATCCCATTGCCACTGTGAGCACGGCGCTTGGGGCATTCAACGGAACTAGCGTCTGTGCTGCGAACAAACTCGACGTCAGCCGTAGATCAACCGTTGCGGTCATTTCATATGAGGGACCCGGTCGCTATCCATTATCGTTCAGGACCAACAAGTACCTCGAGATGATTTTGCAAGTTCGATCCGAGTGGGCGTATTCGTCACTCCTCTCCGTCTTGCTCGGCCGATTCGAATTCACCAACCTATCTCATTTGTGCGTAGCAGGCAACGACCTCTCTGCGGAAGACTGGGACGGATACCTTGCAACTTCTGGTGGCTTGAGCATCATCCACGCTGGTGGGAACGCTTGCCACGGGCTCGTCGAGGCCCTCACCGTGGACGACGCTCCTGACGCCCCCGTCCCAGCACCTAAATTGTGCCATCTCCAATTGGCTGATGTGGACCTCAACGACGACCTGACGTTCATGCTGGACAATTGCCTGCACAGCCGGCGTGCGCGCAATGCTGGAGTCAGCCAGCTGAAGTTCGATCACTGCAATCACAGTGCATTTGGTTCGGGCGACGACGTATCGGCGCACTTTCGCCTTTTTGCCCCACAAGTCGAGTGGAACTGAAGTGTACAGACGGTACTAAAGCATGTTCACACTACATGCTACGCTGTTCGGTCTGACGTGATCTAGAGTTGGATTCCGAGTCGTTTTTTGGGCAGCCCAACGTAGCAACCTACATAATTCAACATACCAAGTTCTTGGTGTCAACGTCTTATTACCATTCATCTCGTTTGCCCCCATGCTTGCCTATCGTTCTGAGCTTGCATGCTGCTTGAATTTATGCAAATACGGACCAGGCGCTAACCTAGGTCAAACATCCTCGGGGCGGCAATCCGGGACGGTGCCTCCGAAATGACGCATGATCCACGGTCAGTGTCAGGATTGAGAGCGCCGCAGCCTGAGCAGCTCCCGAGCGAACTTGACTTGAACACCAACGACCACTATGCCAACTATCACAGACATTCCCGTCGAAGTCCTCATCGACAACCTCCTACCGCAAATCCCCATCCGCGACCTCCTCAGTCTCGCAGCAACCAACCGCGCGTTCACTCAGCTTGCCGCCGACGAGACGTTCTGGAAGCGCAAGCTGCAGGCAGACTTTAACTTTAACGGAAACGATACGGCGCGGACGAGCGGCTGGAAGGCGATATACAAGGGCTTGAGTCGTCCAAAGGTGTTTACATGGGGGTAAGTGGTATGCTCTAGTACGCCCGGATGACGCTGATGTACGGCGCAGAGAGAACAGCCATGGGCGTCTTGGCCACGGACAGCGTGGACAGGACGTCCCGTACCCCAAGGAGCTGCATATTCCAGGCGCTCGCATTGTCAGCCTTGTCGCAGGCGGAATGTGCGTACATCCTGTCATCCGCAGTCAGATAACGCGCTGAATATAGGTCGCAGGTCATTTCACGCTCTCGATTCTGAAGGCAATGTCTGGGTGTGGGGTGCGTGTGCAGGGCGATAACTTTTATTCTAATCGCTCACGGCCGGCGCAGGTACTCTGAATGGCACGGACTTTACGCTCAGCTCGGACGGCTATTCTGAGCCAGGAAAGGCCGCTCCCAAGCCCCTGCGTCTCCAGCTCTCGACGCCGACGCGCAGCATCAGGTGCGGTGCATGTCTTTGTATTGCACTCGTCGGCTCATTTCGGTTCCAGCTGCGGCCGGCTGCACTCTACGACGCTCGACGCCGCGGGGCACATCTGGACATTCCTCTCCTGGGGCCGGCCCTTCCGTCTCCGCTCCCCGCTCGTCGACTGCACGACCCCCTCCTCCACCCCCGCCCAGGTCGAATGCGGCTGGGCATTTTCTGCCGCGCTCACGCATTCCGGCGAGGTGCTCGTGTGGTTCCCGTTCGGCGGCGTGCTCGCGCCCTACGTCACCGCGCGGAACACGGACATGGACCACGAAGGGGACAAGAAGGCGCAGGCGACCGCTGAGGGTGTTGTCGAGTGCTACCAGTGGGAAGTGGAGCACGATCCGCGCGCGCTGCCCGGCCTACCTGCGTTGCCTGAATTACACGGCGACAGCTCCGAGACCGTGTTGGTCAAGATTGCGGCCATGGACAAGTGTCTGATCGGCCTCACGAACCAGGGCCATGTGCTGAAATACGGAGAACTTGTGAGCGAGACGACGGTCGGTCAAGGTCGTTGGGAATATGTGCGTGCCAATGCCATCTCATCTGGGCCTTACTGACACCCGCACAGCTCCCTGAATTCAGCGAAGCCGCACGCGTAGGCGCCCAGCCCGCGTTCGCCGACGCCGACCTCACAGGCCTGCGCATCATGCACATCTCCGCGAACTTTAACACCTTCACCGCCTACTCCACCGCGCCCGTCTCCGTCGTGCTCACCGGCACGCCCGCTACCACCCCCGACACCGCGCCTCAAATCGTCCCCGCGCTCCAGAACCGCGCGGTCATCGCCGTCGTGCTCGGCGACTACCATCTCGGAGCGCTCACCGCCGCCGGCACGCTGCTTACCTGGGGCGCGTACTCGCGCGGCGCGCTCGGACTCGGTGACCCCGTGGACCTCGCGATCGGCGCGCCGGGCGGGTTCGCGGACGACGTGCAGCTCGCGCAGGCACGGCAGGGAAGAAGGCGCGCAACGCCGGACAGGGTCGAGGTGCCCTGCGAGGTGCGGTTCGACTGGGGCGAGAAGAAGAGGCACGATACGTTTTGCTTTGCCGCTGCGGCGGGGGGTTGGCACACGGGCGCGCTCGTTATTGATTTGGAGGTGCGTGTGTGACGCGGCGTGGTGTGAGTTGCGTCTGACAAGTGTTTTACAGCCGGACGACGAGGATGACGAAGAGGCGGAGCAGGAGAAAGATGACGCACGCGCTGAGCTCGACACGGAGCCCATCCCCGGGGCGTACAATCCGATGCCTCTTCCAGGCCAGATTCCGCTGATGCCTGCGTTTGGGCGCGGTGGCGGCAGTCACTTTCGCATCGGCTACGCGGGGCGAGGGATGTTCCGGGGAAGAGGGCGGGGACGGGGAGAGTAGGCGGCGCGTTGACAATGAATGTATACACGCAGAAAGTGCTACGCATGTTGTACGATTGTGATATGCTACCCTGGGTAGTACCCATGTTGTCTGTAATGTCGAAATCACCGACTCGCGATAACACACGCAAAAGGACTGGGGATAAAACGAACGGTCCCTGCTAGACGATAGCACAAAACCAAAAACAATGGGCCTGACTGGGAATTGAACCCAGGACCTCCTCGAGATGCGAATGTCGTATTCACCCTAACAAGGAATCATACTACTAGACCATCAGGCCGTTGGAATGCATGCTGCGGTGGTCCACTCGAGAGGGGGGCCGCGTCGGTCGAGAAATGGGCGGATACTTGGTCGTCGATAATCGTAGTGGCGGGGGCTCGACACCAAATAAGACCAAACTTGTTTTCTGGTTTCATTTTTGCCGCGCCACAGTGGCGCGGCAAAAACGAGACCAAAAAGTTGGGTCACTGTGTTCCAGTCTCGTTGCAGCCTCTCCATTCTACTCTCAACTACTAGTGCTTGTCCGTGTCCTGGAGTGGACCACCGCAGCATGCATTCCAACGGCCTGATGGTCTAGTAGTATGATTCCTTGTTAGGGTGAATACGACATTCGCATCTCGAGGAGGTCCTGGGTTCAATTCCCAGTCAGGCCCATTGTTTTTGCTTTTGTGCGATTCGTGCGTCCTAGCAGCAGGAGTGGTATATATACCATTCCGTTTATCCCATTAGGCCCTTTGTTTTTTTATTTGCGTGTCACGGGCTCGAGGATAGGTAGGCCGCTATGCACGTCCATGACCGTGGTGCAGCGTCGCGGCTTTTCGTACGTCTACCAAACGCATTGGTGCACGGCCGCGTTGATGTACTTTATGCAAAGGCTGATTGTGGATGCGATTTAGGTCCGTACTCGAGCCTTCCGCTGAGGGCGGAGATGACGTCCGCAGGGTCGGAGCAAGTACCCTCCAGGTCGCCAAGGACCCAGTCGGAGATTTCTTGAATGTATATCAACCGCAGGACGTTTCTGTTAGTATTCTCCCCGGTCACCCCAAAGGCCTGCACGGTTAAAATCGCACATTAAAATCGGTCTTTCCAGCGTTTGCAATGTCTGCAGTCCACGGAGGATGCCTTTCCGCTATACTTCCGAGGTGGAAATCGTCCCGTTCGATGCGTCGTCAAGCACCCGAGCCCGTCGAGGTGCGCATGCGACTTCACAGTGACCTGCCAATTAAATGGTGACCACGACCAGACGCTGGACTGCTCAGTAGAGTCTCTGCCCCCGTACGTTCCGGGTGACGGTTTCCAACCCGAATTGATGAAGACAATCGCGTCTTTCCTCGATAAACTGGACCCGGCTCTTCGATCGCTCAGCTTGAAAATACACGGCGAGTACTCAATTAATGTAGCCATGCCGAAATGATGACCTTGTTCGCCAGACCATCCGGAACTCGCCTTCCAAGAAAGGTTCTAGCATTCATTGAACCTCCCTGCTGCAACGGCTAAGCGTCACGCAGATTCGCCCACGATACCCTGACCGCATTCATGGAGGAGCACGGCTTTACGGTCACCAGACATTACCTGGGGCTGGACACGGCATGGCGCGCGGAATTTTCGAATGGCAAGGGCGGCCGTACTATTGGTGTTAACTCTGAAATGGACGCATTGCCCGGCATTGGGCATGCCTGTGGACACAACCTTATCGCTGCGAGTGGGGCTGGTATAGCTCTAGCCGTCAAAGCTGCCCTCGAGGCTCACGGCGTCGCTGGATCCGTCGTGCTCCTGGGAACACCAGGTACTGCCATCTACTATTGTCCATTCTTGCCGACTGATTCCCTTTCAGCGGAGGAGGCCGGCGCAGGTGCACAGTATTTTATACGAGCTAGATCCTTGGCTAATCCGCGCAGGGAAGAGCATACTTTTATCTCGCGGAGGATATCGCGGCATGGACGCCTGCGTCATGTTTGTTTCACGCCTTGATCACTCCTTGCCCAGATATTCATTATATCAGGTGCCATCCCAGCGACGGGCCCGTCCACCACGTCGGCATGGGCTCGACACTTGCGATTCAGCCCATCGAGATCGAGTTTTTCGGACATACGTGCGTTACGGACAGTCACTACGCATTCATTTGTTGACTATTCTTTTAGGGCGCATGCAGCAGCCGCGCCGTGGGAGGGCATTAACGCCCTTGACGCAGCCTTTATGGCGTACTCCGCTGTGTCTGTCCTGAGGCAGCAGCTGAAGCCTACACACCGAGTCCACGGGACAGTGCAAGGGAGAGACTGGGCCGCGAATAGTGCGTGGTGTGCAGTCGTCTCAGACTAATGACGCGACCTGTCTTTGCAGTCATTCCAGACTACGCGAAAATGACATGGTTCGCGCGAGCCCCGACACTCGCAGAGGTAAAGGTTTTGACGAAACGCGTCCAAGACTGCTTCCAGTGAGTCAATTGCTCTATACACAGCCGTATCTCACTAGCATGGAAACTAGAGGGGCGGCATTATCCACCGGATGCAGGTTGGAGATGAAATTAGGGCAGCCTCTGTACGACCTGCAACAAAATAGTGTGCTGAGTAGGCATTTGTCCTTCGTTACGGTGGCACCGAGCTGACTGCGAGCAGGCGGCGACTACCTCAGCGTGGTCAAGCAGCAGTTTGGCTATGGAATTCTTCCCTCTATTGCAAAAGCATCAACAGACTTTGTGAGCATTGACTACGCACATCAACGATACCGGGCTAACACCGAGAAACACAGGGCAACGTTACTTACGGCGAGTATGTTCAAACACACGACTCTGGTTCAGAATTTACACCGTCCCGTTTCTAGCACTACCGGCGATTCACCCACAATTTAGTGCGCCTGACTCTACCCACACATTTCGTGATATTTGACGTGCCCTTTTTCCAGCGATTCCAACTGAACCCAATGGTGGAAACCATACTCCTGCTTTCGCAGCCGCCGCAGGAACACCGGAAGCTCACGAGGCGTGCATTACGACCATGAAAGCCCTAGCCTACACAGGTTTCCGGGTCCTTAACGACGACGACTTTTACGCGAGGGTATTTAGCTACCTGTAAGAGCTCATCTGAATGAAGCTGACGACTTATTTGTAGGTCAAGAGTGCCTTCGCAGAGGAAAGTTCCTCGCGCACAGACTGTTAGGACTCGGATCGATTCGCTCGGCGCATACACGGACACTGCCAATAATTGGTGGATTAACACTTCTTCTCCTCATCTTTGAGAACATGCGATGAATCATGTCCATGCCACACTCCGTCCTCTTGTATTTTGACGCCAGATTTTTTTTGTGCGGCGGAGAATGTGGGGTATATATTGCACTTGCATAGGTAAATTAAATATGCGCAGCTGTATACGCGCGCCGTCAATCCAAATTGTCCATGAACAGAGAGCAATTATTCTGAGCCAACGTGAAGCATACTAAACACCTGAAAGCAAATAGTTCTAATAGTGTGGGACCGCGGACGCAAGAGTTCCTCCTCAAGCTTCCACCGCAGGCGCCTTCTCCTTGTCCGCATCTTTGAGGTGACCGGACTTGCTGGCCTTTAGTTCCTCGTCCCGCTTGGCCTTGGCGGCAGCACGCGCCTGAGCTTGCAGTTGATGGTGTTTTGACTTGCCCGACGCAGCTTCGGCCACCATCCTGTTGACCAAATTAGTAGTCCTCGTGGTCTAAGACGTATTAGAATGGAGGCATACCGTTCAAGTTCTCGTCGCTCTTGGTCTGACTCGTCGGGGACCGTGGACTTGAAGATTGCACCCATAAGTAGCAGACCCTATAGTGAATGCATTAAATATCTCTGTCGCTCTAACGATGATGTCGCGGAAATTGACCTTGGATCGATTGTACAGGACTTGGTCAGAGACTGTCGGATCTTTGAGGACATTGTCAACAGCTTCGCGGAGAACCTGCACCACTTCAAAGCGTGTTCCTCGCCACGACGCCAACATGATCTAATCCAACGCGTAATCAGCGAGGGTAAGCAGCGTAAATGAACAAGCCGTACCCTTCCAGTAACATCTAACTCGAGCGCTCGGAGCTCCTCTTCGCCAAGCTCACCCTTCGCTTGCAATTTCTCCATCTCCTGCATCATTTGTTGTACTCCAAGCCTAGTCGAACGAGAGAGCAATCAGCAACGCTCGTGACTATATTGCAAACCACTAACGCGCTCCCAATCACACCCCATGCATCCTTAGCTAAAGCGCCCTTTTCTTTCAGTCTCGACCAGAAGCCAGGACTAACAAACATGGCGCCGTCAGCGATACTGCAAAACCCAGTAGTAAGATACTGCGCACATGCCCAAGAATTTCTTCGACTTCATGAACGATGACGCTTTCGTCATGTATACCGTACCGATGGTATGTAGGAGCTCGACGCCAAAGCTTTCCAACTTCAGATCGTCGGCCTCGCGTTTCATTTTAGCCTCGAATGCTGCGGTTTCGGGGTCGTCTTTCTCTCCAGGATGCTCTGCCTCGACAAATGGTCGCAGTCTCTCTATGAGTTTGGTAGTGAGCATGGCTATCCGCTCCTCCATTGCGCGCCGTCGCTCTTTCTCTAGTTCATCGAGCTTTTGCCTCTGTTCCGGGGTTACCTTTGATTTCCGGCTTTTCGGCGAATGGTCGCCCTTGTCCTTGCCAGAAAGGGATTTTGAGGATTCGGGGGGTGGCGAGCCAGGAGAAACCATGTGAAGGGACGGTCCGTGACCAGTAGCGGTTTGAGGTCTCGGTGTCTCCGTTCGTGGGGGTGAGGCGGTATGCGGCGTAGACGCCGCAGGTGTTTCGGGCGCGCTCGCGGGTGCCGCGGCACCGAATGGGGTAGCAGGTCCTCCCGCGACTGGCGGTGAACTGGGGGTGGACTCTCCACCGTTCATCTCTTTCTGAAGCTCCGCCTTGTCTTCGTCAGACATCATGGTCGTCGCGACGGATGTCATCTCTTTCATGAGGGAGATTTCTCCAATCTTTACCCTTGTTAGTTTGCAATTGTCGTGCATTCGTAACTCTGCTCACATAATCGATGAATCGTTCACCTCCGAAGACGTTTGCGAAGAATCCGGCCGCGTCATCCATGCCGACACCACCCTCTTTCTCCACCTATGTGTATTGGTAAGGTGAATATCGCGACAAGACACAAACTGGTAGTATACGCGCCATCTTTGCTCCATTCTTGTCATATACAGCACGCAGATTCTGAGTAAAGTATCTGTAGTCAGCACATGGTCGTATACAGCGGTCCACTCGTTCCAATCAACTCACAGGGTCGGATAGGATCTGGTAGGCTTTACTGTAGATCCCCCTGAGCGCACATACAAAGTTTCGCATGTAGACTGAGCGCACCTTATATCTTTGAATTTCTCCTCGGCATCAGGGGCATGATTCTTGTCGGGATGGAACTACAGGTTGCCGCATAACATTTAGCGCTAGGCGTCAAGCGTCTGGAGGCCAACGACGTACGAGCATAGCCTGCTTCCTGTAAGCTTTCTTCAACTCTGTATCTTGTACATCTACGGGTACACCAAGCTATCGATATCGCAACCAGTGAGCAGGGGGACTGTGGCGTCCATAGGAGAGCTCGATCAACGTACAAGGTCGTAATATTCGGTTTCGACTGGTGCCATGGTGGCGGTAAGAGAGTGTATTAGCAGAAATTAAGCAGGCAGCCGCAGTGTAGATTTCTCGTGGGACTTCAGCAAAGGAATGAAAGCAAGCAAGAAAGCAAACGGTACTTTGGTGGTGGACCAGGATATAAAGGACGAGGAGGACTCCGGCTGCGAACCCTGATGAGCAATCGGACTCCGGATGCGGCTCTGTTCGCTCGACCAGCGGCAATTCGTGCGGCGTTCACCAGATTTACTCCGTGCGCAGCTACACCGCGTAGCATTAAAAGACAAGTCTAGAAAGACACAGCCGACCTACAAAAAATGCCTCGAGGAGTCCCAAACGCGAAGCGGGATGACACCGGTGCGTCAGAACAGACCTATCGTTTTACGGGCTTAACCAATTCGCGACAGGCATGCGGTATACGACTTTCCATGTCCCCCTCGCGTTCGTCAAACCGTATTTGCGTTGGGAAGATATAGCTAAAAGGCCCATGTTAGCGCAAACCCCAAGCATATGGGAACAACATATCTGAAGGCTGAATCGCAAACATTGTGGGCAAGAAACGCAGTCCGGAAAGCAAAGTCACCCCCTGAAGACACCACGTCCCATGATCACAGGTAGCAAGCATCACTTTTTATCATATGTGTTGGCGTGATGAAACCTGAATATAGCGCAGGCGTGGCTCCAATGTTCTGGTCTTCCATCTGGGGTCGCGTTTTTTGCGTATAGGGAGAGCCGCCGACGTCAATCCGGTCTCCGTTCCAAACGTTATCGCTCGAAGGAATAAACCGCCCGTCCCGATCCCAGCTTTTGTAGAGGGCATCTCTCGCCCGAGGATAGGACGACACCATCCTTACGCGAAAGATGTTCCCTCCGACGTTGACGAGTATGCTGTGCCACTAACATCCGACGACCCCGTAAGTGTTTACTTGGTCCTCTATCTTCCATGATCTTATCGTGTTTTTTGCAGTTCGATGCAAAAATGGCTGCTATAACTGTATCCCTTCGTGACCGAATGCGTTTCTACAAGTTACGAGTCGTACCCAATGCCGCCAACCTCGCTTCGACATTCAACGACCAATTTAAGCCCGAGATCATCCAAGAATATAACGATCCATATCGAGCCGAATGGATTCAGGACTCTCAGGAAGACACTCTCGTTGGCGAAAAGGTATTCCATACGACATAATCCGTGTACACTTAATTGACGTTGTGAAACTCGAGGCCCTCCGTATAGCAGACCCAACAACCGCTGGATACACCGTTCGATGGCCAATTTACGGTTCAAATTTCAATAAAAGAGACTATCCCTCGCAGCAGATGATATTGAGCGACGTTGAAACTATTCTTCAAGTAAGTCTCCGCGAGAAGCTCAATCTCGAACGCCGCGATTACAAAGTGAGTAACGAGCCGCCTCTCCAAAGGGGTCCAGTCTCGCTTACGACGACTAGGATCACTCCGTCTTGTTGGTGATACCGGATTTCTACGAGCGCGCATACGTTCGCGATCTCGTGAATATCATTCTGGTGACTATGGGCTTCAAGCAAATATGTGTCCAGCAGGTAACCGGCTCATGTCTATAGTTCCTGTAAACATTAACCGGTATATCTCGAGTAGGAGTCCCTCGCCGCCACCTATGGTGCAGGAATATCCAACGCGTGCGTAGTGGACATCGGGGCTAAAACGACTAGTATCGCTTGCGTAGATGAGGGTATCGTGATTGCGGACACGCGGTAAATATTTCTGAGATGTTTTGCAATAATTGACTCCTTTAATCGCATGTTTATAGGCTTGCTCTGAATATCGGCGGCGACGATATCACCGAATTCCTCTATGTCTTGCTAGAGCGGATCAATTTCCCTTATAGGGACTGTAATCTCGCGCGCTGGTATGACTGGAATCTTATGCAGGATCTGAAGGCCAAGATGTGTACGCTTGCTGAAGTGAGGCTGTTCTTATATGCCTAGTAGTGCACTTTGCTAACCATGTCTTGGACCGATTCGTCTAGAGCGATATTGCACTGAATCTGTTTGACTTCGTAATTCGTAAGCCAGGAGTGCCCGCAGAAAAATACGGACTACGAGCGTACGACGAAAGTATTCTAGCTCCTATGGTGCGCACTCACCATCCTATATATGCATTGCGATCACACTTGACTCAATGCACATCCTCGCGCGCCGTCTCAGTGTATTTTCGAACCACGAGTCATCGAATTCGACCGCAAGAGGATAGGTTTACACAGTTCCCACCCTGATGTCACGGAAGAAATCATAGAGCATCCTGGGGACCATGTCGTGCGTCGTAGATGAATTCTAGTTGCCCATTATCGACCCAGGAGACTCACTACTTGACATCAATATTGACAGACACAAGCAATGGTCATATCGACGCAGCATCTCATTCCTCCTGCGCCTCCTCCTCCTGCGCCTGAACCACCCGCTCCCGCACCGCCCCATGATCCTCCTGCACTACCTGCACCACAGCCAGTGCAAGGTAAGAGTCACCGAGACATCATCAGAGTCCCAAATATCGACGCATTCATTGTCTGCTGTACAGAGATCGAGGGCACCGCTTCACCCGAAAAAGACCCCGCGCGAAGCACTGCGACAAGCAACGACGCGACCCCTCCCATCGTGCTTGCAGATGACGCCGCAGCAATGGATGTCGATGTGGACGTCAAGCCCGCCCTACAACCGTCGCCTCAACCTCAATCCCAACCTCGACGCCCGTCTCCCAAGCAATCGCAGTCACAATCCTCTGCAGCATATCCCGGGGGATACGCCATCGATGTGTGCTTCGAGGCTAGTAAGCTACCTCTGGACGTCGCAATCTTCAATAGCGCGCGCGCAGCGGGTGGCGATGACAAAATCCGAAAATACCTCCAAGCAGTGCTTGTAGTGGGAGGAACAGCACTCGTCCCCGGTATGGCCCATGCCCTGGAGAGCAGGCTACAGGCCATCGCTACGCCGCTGGTTCCCAACATGGAGAAAGTTCAGATACTTCCCCCGCCGAAAGATGTCGACCCGCGTGTGCTCGTCTGGAAGGGCGCTGCGGTACTTGGGAAGATGGATGGCGTGGCGGATCTGTGGCTCACTGGAGCCGATTGGGTATGGGTTTTCTACTTCTCTGCTATTTACTTTGCTCATCCTGTTTTGGTATGATGTGATAGGACGTTCTGGGTATGCGGGGGCTAAAGGAGCGTTGTTTCTACCTGTAATTCCAGTGTCATATCACCTGAATCTAGCTGAACTGTATAATGTGTAGCTAATGAATGGATATTTTTCGGTTGAAGTTGACATCGGCCGGTCCACGGAGACAGACGAGCGGGGTACTTTGCCATCTTCACACGGACCCTCATTGTTGTACGCGCATTGACGCAAGTCGTGAAATGTCGTGAAATGTATTTCGTGTCAATGGCCTTTGCAAATGGAGCTCGAGTAGTCCTTGGTACATCTAGAGGTGTTATACAGATGCGGTATACAGTGCGAAGGGAGTGGAGGCATACACATACATACGTTGCGCTTTGGAGTCTGGACTCGTTGCCGGAGAATAAAAAAAACAATCATACCAATACAGAGGAACTCACAAGCTCTTCGTCTTCATTTCCCACATGCCTCTCTTGCCTTTCGAGATGCCCTCGAACAGAACGCGCTTTCTCAAGAAATCAATCCGCTTCACGCCCTCCATCCGCATGCTCTCCGAGCTGCCACACCGCACGAAATACGCCGCCTCGATCTTGCGCCGCAGATGCCCTGTGACCTCCGCGTTACCGAGGTCCTCCTCGCGTATCTGGCGCATGAGGCTCGTGTGCATCGCCCAGAATATGTCCATGAGCGTCACGCCCGCGCTGTTCGCGGTGCCGACGTCGATATACCATGGGAGGCGCTCGTGGTATAGCCGCATGAACGGCACGGGCGGCTCGCAGGCGAGGCGTGTCGTCAGATCGGACATGGTTGGCGTGCGCCGCGTGAAGGAAAAGTAGATATTCTCGGGCCGCGGGGGGGCGCGCAGGTCGAATACTACCGGCGGGCGGCTGTTGTTGTAGTGGATGTGAGCGTGTAGCGTGGGCCGCAGGCCCATGGAGTAATCAGCTGCGCAAAAACATGTGAGCTCGATTGTCCCGCGTGAAGTAAAGAGACGCGTACTCAAGGAGGATATACGGCGTAGGACGCCTGCCACGCTAGGCTTTACCTTGAAGTCTTTCCTCCACCCGCTCGGCCTTTCCCCAAGCTCACCGCCAACGACACCGTCTCCCCAAGGATAAGGCACTTCAGCAGGTTTCATCATCCCGATCCCGGAGTCGAATGACGAGGGCGTGGTAAACGACGGCCATTGCTGAGATTGGAACGATCCGGGAACCGGCGGCTGACTAGAAGGCGGGTATTGCGGTCCAGTAGGCACGAGTGCCCACGCGTACGAAGATGGCACAGCTTGAGACGGTGCAGAATTGGGGCGTGACGGAGATACAGAGCGGTGTTTCTTCTTCTTCTTACGAGACGTGTGCGTATCGTCATGCGCGGTGGGCCACAAGGGTGCAGACGTTGGTGGCGGCCCGCTCCAGGCCCCAGCGGGCGGTGAAGGCTGATGGTGGTATACGTACGGGCTGTCCCCATTCGCGGGCGCAGATGCTGGAAGCGGGTATTGGTTTTGCGGTGCAAATGCAGAACTAGATGCGGACGTGTTACCGCTGGAGGACGGCCATGGCGTCACATTACCACCAGCCCACGACGGACGGACGTGTGCAGACGGATCGAGCGCGTGCGCAGAGGTTGCAGCGCCCCAGTTGTCTCCATTGGAGGGATATGGATACTGTTGACCTAGCGGGGGAAAGACAGAGCTCGACGACGTGGACGTATCGCCGGACGACGGCCACGGCTGAACGCTAGCACTTTGTGAGGGCCACTGGTTTGTGCCACTGTTAGGACCCGTCGCAGGCGCCGTCTGCGCCCAAGCTGGTCTCCCAAGGCCAGGCTGCTGCGCCCCCCATCCTCCTCCGGACGACGACACGGGCTGCACGGGTTGGTCCCATGCAGTGCCGGCGTTGCCACCATGTGGTCCCCATGCATCACCTCCGTGCGATGGCGCCGCATCACCCCATCCTCCGGAAAACGACGCAGGTGGAGATGCCGGACGCCCCGTCGCTGCATGTGCCTGATTACCCCATCCTGCTGCGCTGCCGCCTGTAGTACCCCATCCACCATCACCCGCGCCCCAACCTCCGCCACTCGGAACATCATCCCAGCCACCACCGCCTTGCGCTGCGCCGTCCCATTGCGAAGGTCCGGGAAATGGACTTCTACCTTCGCTGTGATGGCGTGAGCGTGTATTGTGACGCCCACCCGGTACAGGAGTAGCACCAGCGTGGCGATGCGATCCCCCTGGACCCCACCCGGTATCGCGGTATCTGCCGGCCCCGTCGCCCCAACTGACTTCGATCCCAGGCGGCATATCGTCGGGCATGTTGATATGTTACTTCTAGGAGCAACGAGCCTTCTTTAGGGCTGAGGAGATGAGCAGCTTAGAACGACGTACGGGTAGAGAAAAGCAACCAGAGGGATCTGAGTTCAATGAGATCAGAGCGAAAACTCGACGGCGTGATGTTCCTTCGTCGAGTACTAGGTTCGTCCCTGGAAATTTGACTAGGTACATCTGGGTAAGTATAGACATTCTAGAGAACAGACGACGTACAAGCCTGCAAGGACCAGAACAACGATCGGTTCTGTAGAAACTTGAAGCAAGAGCTCGTTTGCGTGCAGTTGGGCTAGCGACGTGGATTTGAAACTTGGGTTGCACCTTGAGCAGCAACTGGTGTTGCTGGCGATGACAGGATCGTTTCCACCTGCGATCGTGGTTTAAAGAAGAGAGACGCAGAAGACAAGACAGTGCGAACTTACCGCCCGGGCACAACTCGTGCACAACTTGAAGCTCGTTCGACTTCTTTCCACAGGCGCTATGGCACAGCCGCGCGTTCCCTGCTTCCCGCCAATTCCCACCAGGTTGTCCGCCGGTTATCGAATTCGAATGGACGAACAGCGAGAATACTTCGGGTCAACGAGATTGCCACGGTAGAAAAGAGCGAACGAACACTGGCAGACACAGCGATCGTGATCAAGATTCAACAAATTCACGCGGGGGTGGCGGTGCATTTCATAGCGTTTGTTCAACTTCAACCACTTCAAAGCTTCATGTTTTATCGGAGGCGCTCTCAATGATTCCAACAAACTCACTACCGATGTATCTCTATCCTACCTGGAGTCAGGAAAAGTTGGTACCTTGCACATTCAGTGACCTATATCTCAAGGCCGCAGTATCGATTTTATAACTCGCTGGTACTGTAACTAAGTTTTTTCTGTCTGTTCTCCCCAGTTTTTGGACGGATCAACACACCTTTCATCTCCTAAGGCAGCGAATGAGGTAGAGCAAATAAACCAGGCAGCATGAATGGGAGGTCCAGAGATGTCGACCTCCTCTGGCTGTACTGTCTATACATAGTAGACGGCGTGTATCAGGTCAATTTGGGGACTTGTAGACTTCGTTTTCTCGTGTCTTCGTGGTTGTCACGTCCTACTCCCTGGCAGCCCCAGTTACTCAAACGCCCATCCTTACCTGCTGCATCTGCTTCACTCAGTACCACTTCCTGGTAAGCCGGGTAAACCTCTCATTTCTGCTCGGAACGCCCATACGTCTGGTTGACGCGTAGGTCCCAGCCGTGTCTCAAGAACAGTGTGCACGGTTAAAATTGAACGGGCTAGGGTCGGCAGTGATTAGTGACTAGTGACTGTTTAAAATCTCAAGCGCGCGCCATGCAGACGGTCGAATTAGCGCGCCAGCAGATTGACGAGGAGATAGAGCTCTTGCTACGCCCTGTGCGGGCGCTCAAGACTAAACGGAACGCGCTCGCGCCGATACACAAACTTCCCCCCGAAATTCTTTCCGAGATATTCGTTTACGCCCAGAGATACTGGGATGAACTTACGGGAGTGTGCAGCCACTGGCGCTGCATCTCGCTTCAGTGCTCATCGCTCTGGAACCAATTGTTCGACCCATATCACTCTTGCCGCGAGTGGACGGAGATCGTCTTGAAACGCTCAAGAAACACGCCCATAGACCTCACCTTGAAGAAATGGCGGGAGCCTACTGCCTCAACAGACCTAGCGCTGCGACAGGCTCCACGGGCCAGAAGAATCTCGATTTCGGGAGATAGGACTTTCATCGCTGACGCAACGAACACGATGAGCTGTCCAGCACCGCTACTGGAAGTTTTGCGCATAAACAGGCGGCCGGAGAACGAGCACGACCCGCCCCTCCTATTGCCTCATTCGTTTTGTCACGGCTCTCCGCGACTGCAATCTCTGGAATTGATACGTTGCTCGTTGTGCTGGGATAGGCCGTTCTCCGACCACCTCACCTATTTCAGTATCACGCGACCCTCTTCTAGGGATGCTCCGCCGCGGCTCACGATCTCCCAGCTCCTTCGTATTCTCGGGGAGGCACCGGCACTGGAGTCTCTGATGCTTGTCGATGCTCTTCGCGAGGGCCCCGTTGACGTTGTACCAGCCAACCTGCGTGTCAGCCTACCGCGCCTCCACGATTTACGCCACGAAGACGATATCTCAACGAGTATTTTTCTGCGCCACCTCGTATTTCCATCCTCGGCCACATTTTGCGTCGACTGGAACGTCGATTCCGTGGATTCCAACGCCGCTGTGAGCGCTGCGCTCGGGGCGTTTCAGGAAACCAGAGTCCGTTCTGCGAATCAAATCGTCGTCCGAGGATCAGCATCCTCCCTGACCATCGCGTACGAGGCCCTTAATCTGTTCCCCTTCGAATTCGTCCCCGGGACGTTCCTCAAGTTATCTCTACGCTTCCGCTCTGAGTGGGAATACGCATCGCTTCTGTCCGTCCTGATTGGCCGATTTGAGTTCGCCGACCTATTCAAATTATCTCTATCCGGCGGCGATGTCGAAGCGGAGGATGGGGATGGCTACCTCGCCACACTCGATGTTTTAAAAATCATTCACGCCGGTGGGGATGCCTGCTACGGGCTCGTTGAGGCCCTGGCCGTGGCTAAAGCTCCCGAAGCTATCGTCCCAGTTCCAGGATTGAAGGAGCTTCATCTATCCGATGAAGATCTTGACGAAGGCATGAAGGATATGCTGGATGAATGCTTGCAAAGCCGGCACGCGCACGGTGTTGGGATCGGCCACCTCAAGTTCCTGGAATGCGATTGCACTGCATTCCAGTCTGATAAACATGTGGTGATACACTTCAGCTGTATGGGATCCCGAGTCGATTATAAGGCGAAGCCGCGAGATCTATGCTAAAGTACATACAAGTATCTGGCAAATATATGATTCCAAACGTACGCTTTCTTTGAGTCAGCTCCGGACTAGTTGCCGTACATCGTCCTGCATTCATGTTAGACAGTGGTTCAGTCTACTCAGAGGGTGAATGGCAATCATATATACTCAGAGGGGGAATGGCAATCATATATACTCAGAGGGTGAATGGCAATCATATAATCGACTAAGTGCTAGCGTCAAGCTGGACAGCCGGATGCTTGGCCAATGCACAAGCAGGCGCATTGGAGCGCTTGCGCAAGAGCAAGGGGGTCTAATTAGTATACATCCTTGAATGACTATCATTGAGGGGAACCGCGCGGTTGTATCATTGGATATCACTGGATTGCATTCATCGTAGGCATGTACAGATCAAGGGACATCTCGCTATTTCTTCAGAAACTTTTATAAATCCTGCCGCCCGAGTCGTGTGACGGTGCTGTAAAGCTCAAATCAGTACACATCCAAGCGTCAGGTCATGAAGTATGACTGACTGTTCGATTTTCTACTTAGGAGGCGCTGAAGGTCGAGCCGATGGGGCCGAACTTGATGTTCGAGTACGTGACGGACGCGCTCGCGTCAGTCGACTCGACGTCAGCCGGCACACCGGACGTGGTGGCGCACGTTCCACGGGCGACACCCGGGGTCGATGGGTCACCGTCAGATGGGTCGTTGCTGTCGAGCCAGAGCATGTTGGCGGCGTAGTCGTCCCACACACTCATGACTAAGACAACACCCTTGCTGAACGCCTTGCTGATGCCAGCGAGACCGCCGTTGGACTCGAAGCTGTTGGTGTCGCCGAAGGCAGTCTTCTGCTGGGTGCAGAAGTCTTCGGTGATGGAGTTGACGGGGTCGATTCCGGGGATGTTGACTGCGCTGTTCTGGATGATCTTGCCGTTCTGGACGTAGATGCGGCGGATCTCGGAGAGCGTGCCGGTGGTCGTGTTGTCGTTGGTCAGGAACTGGGTGACGACAGTGAAGGGGGAGCTGGTGTCGACGGTCAAGCCCTTGCCGTAGAAGGTCTTGTCGCCCAAGCGGTACGAGTTGAAGTCGCAACCGTCAGGGTCGCAGATTCCGGCGTATCTGCCAGCGGTTCCACCACAGTCAGTGCCAGTGCACTCGGTCTGGCCGTCAACGGAGCACGGGTGCGGGGTGACGGCAGCGGAGATGGAGTTCGCTTCCCAGATGTCCATCTCATTGCAGCACGAACCCATATCACCGGTGCCGGAGTTGGCAGAGTTAGAGTCAGGGGTCCAACCCTCTACGTTGGCCTGAGAGTCGGATATAAATAATGCGCAACTGTAAAAGGTAAACGAAGTAACGGCGCACCTTGCCGTTGATGAACTTGAGATCCCGAGGGCATTGCGAATCGCAGTAGCCCGTGCCGTACTGGGCACCAGCCTTGTTGGTGGGGTACTTGGAGGTACCACCGTCGGCGTCCATCTCAGAGAAGTAGAGTGCGCCGTTGAGACCGCACGGGAGGTTGGAGACGTCGACGTCGAAGGTGAACTCGTTGTTCAGGACCTTGAACAGCTCGTACTCCGTGTCGCTGGCCATGAGGTACGTACGCGAACCAACGTTCGTGTTCGCGCCCTTGGTCACGAAGTTGAGCTTGAGCGAGTTACCGGAAGTGGTGATACCGTAAGTGCCCGAGTAGTCGGCACCATCGAGGGCGCAGGCCGAGGCGCAGGTCTCTGCATCAGGGCAGATAGAGGTATCCCAGGTGTTGCCGGTGTAGCAGTTCGTGTAGCCGCTAACATGCGAAGGTTAGATATATCCGATGGGAAAGCCCAGGGAAACTCACCTCGTCGTGTGGAGCCAGCGCCAGTTAGCGTCAAGGGTGACGCTGCCCTGGTTTTCAGTGCATGACCCAGACGCGGTGCAGCTCTGCCAGGTGAGGGAGGGGTGAACCTCAGCAGTCTGCGTGCCTATTTGCTGGGCACGGGTAACAGCGAGGAGCGAGAACGCTACGAGAGCAACGGTAGGAAACATGTTCGATGGATGTTCTCTATGAAGGGGTTCGATTAGGAGCTAGTGGGAAGATGTCTAATGAGACTCACTATATCTTGAGCTGAGACCACCCAAGAACTTTTGAGGGGTGTGTTCGGACTGAGGAAATACGATGTAAACCAAGGCAGCTTATATAGGGAGCGGTCCCGGATAATACCTTGCCCAGGAGGTCAAGCGACATGTCTGGCATCGTCTCGATGCTCACAAGTGGGGGATTTTTGCCAGTGATTGTCCGAGACCGGGTAATACTCGCAGCCTGGGGGGAAGGCGATTGTTCAACGTGATCAATACAGTGGGCCGCCTCAAAGTCTCCGCTTGATGCAGAAGAGGAAGCCCGAGGAATTTCGAAATCATTTAGATCGAGGATGTTGAATAACCCGCGCTGAATCCGCGTCAGAATAGCAGGAACATGCAGTATTGTTACATGAAGCTCCCGAGGTACCAGCGCAGGCCCGCCGGGGCGGCCTTTCGGGTGGTCTGGTAATAGGCAACGTTGAGAGCTCTGGCGGTAGTATCGTGTCAAAATTGTCCTTCGAAGCGGCAGAGCGCATAGGCGAAGAAGATGCGGGGTAAATTCGGTGGGGTGGCGCCCGTCTGGCAGGTGGTCTACAGGATAAAACTCGGGGCGGGGTATATTTCCGAGACAAAATGCATCAGCCACATCCTTGTTGGAACGGAATGATCTGTCAAGTGTTGCTCTCGTCACCGAGGAGTATGATGCACGTCGTGAACACAACTGCAGTCACAACGCTGATGACAGCCAGATGCGGCCTTGACGGAAAAGTCAGGACGTTCTGTCGCCTTTACGAAAGGATGCAATAACACACTTTGTCGACTTGAGGAATGCCCTGCTCTGCTGCAAATCATGGTAGCCACTCTGGTACTCCCACATTCCTACCGCGATGACGCAGATACTTGCGACGACCTGCATAACCGCCATGGGGGTAGCAAAACGCGATGGAGGCTCAGGATCATTGCTTGGACCAGTCGATAGGCTTGCCCGGAGAAGAAAGGAGGATGAGAGAAGGGACATGAGTAGAGCGAGCTTTAGATGTGAAAGCAGATTGCGCTCGAGCATACAGAAATCGCGTGCTGTGCTGCCTACGTTTTCAACGACTCTTGCCATGGCGTACCAGATTGGCCTCAAGAAGTCTAGATATACACCGACAGTGTTCCTCGTAGTAGATATCCAGGAGACGCTAGTAAAATTGTCGAGAAATTGTTGATCAAGAAATGTGGCAGACGTTGTTGAACACGCTCACGAGCACGCGTCTATAGACGCGGCGGCGCGTCGACGTCTCTTTCTTAGTGCCACCACATGCACAGTGGCAGCGCAAATCATATTCCTCGCGAATTTGAAATCAGGCTCCAGCTGTACGCCGCATATCCGCCTTATTGACCTGGCTAGCGACATGCCAGATGTCGTCGACGTCGACGCCGAACCCGAACAAGAGATCCAGATACTCCGTGTGCACAGGCCTGGGCGCAAGCCATCCGAGGCGATTGATGTAGACACCGCCAGCGTACATGATTCAGAACTCCAACTACGGCAGTTTTTACATCGTGCACAAAAGGCCAAAGTCTGTACTCCATCTCAACCTAATCTCGACCGATCCTAGAAGACTGAATCTCAGCATAGGCTCAGGAGACGCAGGGCCAGCGTGCACCGCAAGGTCCTGTTGCCGGTCCCTCCAACCATAATATAATCCCGAGGCGAAGCACCCACAAGGTATGCTTTCTTTTTGTTCCTGCTCCAACGTCGACCTTCTGATTCCGAGCGTGCGCAACATAAGACCGCGCAGTCCTCGAAACCCCCGGTGAGAATGAACCAATCCGTCGGGCAGACACAGCATGCAGACTCTCCTCTTCGAGAGCCCCATCCACAAATCATTGAACTCTCCGACGGTGACAATGACTCGCAGCCGCCTCCGGCGAAGGTGCGTTAAACAGAACATATGCTAACAATCGGGGCTAAGAATTCGAAATAGAAAGTCAGAAAAAGATTCACGCCCTCCTCTGACGATGAGTACGATACAGTACATGCCGGATTCGATATCAAGAATGATAGCATTGTAAGCACTGTCCCTCCTCTTTTGCACGCGCCGCTGACTTGTGAAAGTGGACACCACTTCCCGAGAGGAGTACATCCTCGGACGACATTACTTCGATGCTCGAAAACACCTCAATATCTACTCCCAACCCGTCTGTCGTGAAGCCTCTGGGAGGCCCGATTGACTACCCAGTGTCATTGGACATTCCAGGATCGTGGATATGGACACAGGTAATTGTGTATCAACCTTTAATACCATAACTGATAGCTGGCGCAGGAACGACTTGGTTTTCCTCGACCTAAAGCAAGAAATTTAACGCGTGATCTTCACTATGACATGCTCAAGCAAATATCCTCATTTCGCCATGTTGCTTCAAGCTGTGAGCCGGGCTCTATCTACGTTTAGTGGGGTGCTAACGGATCGTCTTAGCTATCAATAAAATCGCTCAGAACGGGCCCTTGATAGCTGCGTGTAGCTGCACTGTCGATGGCTTTGCAGACTTCGAAGATGACAGCCCTTGTAGGTCCATTTCCGTCTGACCGAAATAAACTTATTGAGCGTTGTGCCAAGCTGCTCCCAGTCCTTATAATAAACCAGGCTCGTTGTTCTCGATTCACGGCAACGATGGTGAGGCTTATGCATTCTGTCGAATAACTCCCTCACTGACAGTGTGAAATATGCACCCAGTCAACATCATTGAGGGCCACTCTGCCAACATACCCCGATCGGTCCGCGTCCGGTACCTCGAGGAGGGGCAAGGGCCAGATGAGTTCCGAGACGAAGAACTCTTTGAAACTAAATATTATACCGTGAATGACGTCCAGTTTGTACCGCACTGGTGAGTTCGGCTCGTGATTACGCCTATCCGCGCTAATCTAACAGGCCTGCAAAATTGGTGTCATCGGGCGATGACTGCCATGTATGCCTGTGGGAGTACAATAACTTCGACGAGGACGGCATCCGCATGCCACCCACGCTACTGAAAAAAGGTAACATATCAAAGTATAGCGGTCTGTCAATACTGAGATGACACTCGCCAGTCAAATATAAACATGTCCCCATCGACCTCAAATACAGGCCAGGTGTTTCCGACGAGTCGCCTCTAGCTGTAACTTGCAAGGACGGGCAAGTCATGTCCTCCCCTGTGTCTATCGTTCGATACTCACTTCTCTGGCTATCAGGAAGATATACATATATTCACAAACTCGAGATATCATGAACGAGCGTAGCTATACGCTGACTGTCGCGCCTCCGAACCGAGAACAGGCTGTTGGTGCGATGCAGTGGGGTGTAGAGTCGACGTCCGATCTGCTCTTTGCATCCTCAGAGCCTCTTCAGGAAGCAGATCACACGGGGTATCATCAAGCATTTGACGTGACGACACGGCGAGTGTCCTTCGAACTCGACGCGGGGGACGCTGGCGATGCCATGGCCCTGCATCCACTAGGTAAAGCCTCATTACTTGACTATGCAATCTTCTGTGTTTTCTCATCGATCTCGTAGGCGATCAGCTAGCACTTTTAACCACTGGCGAAGCCGCTAATACATTGCAGCTGTACGATGTCCGCCGCCGGATAGGAGCATGCACCGGCACTGAGCAGCTTGTGTCCTTCAACGGACCCGGCGAAGTCACTACGGCCCAATACAGTCCGGACGGCATATACCTGGCCCTCGCACGAAGCGACAACTCGGCTCACGTCTACGACTCGCGGATGCTCTCAAGGGGCGTCGTACATTACTTCAACCATCCCCGTTCCCTCCACAAGAATGAAGGCAGTGGTGAATACGGCGTCGTCGAAGCGCAGTGGGTAGAAACGCGAGACCGGCGGAGGCTTGGGCTCGTTACTGGTGGAAGTGACGGTGGGTTCTTCTTCTTCCATTGCATCGCATACTATCTCTGAAGCACTCTGGTATAGGCTGTATTCGGCTGTGGGATGTCAGGAAGGCCTCCGACGATCCTCTGAATGGGACCGTTCTGGCGGAGACGGACTTCAACATCGGCTACTTCTCCCTCGGAGACCCTGCTAAACAGGAAAAGCCACTCGTTGTGTAAGTACTGATGATATTCAAGATACTTTTTCCCAATGAACGCTAATCAATGGGTCTTATTTACAGAGGAGACTGTGGCGGAGGCGTATATGTATATGATCGAGTGCCTTATGACACGGGGATATGATGTTGAATTATTGTTCTCTCGTGGTGAGTTGTGCGTGGTACCTGGAACACCCCGAGCTTGACCGCCTTGCTCAGACCTTGGGACAGCGATATATTATTATTACATAGTGGAATGCTACCTATCGGACTCCCGTCATCTGGATGCTATGGTTCTGACCTGCATATGCATAGCGCAATCGTCCTTCAATTGTTCGTCGCTCGTAGTTTGACGGCAGCAGTCGCGTCTCGTCTGATTATGAGTTACAAGAGGTATGACAAGCTCTTTACATCCCTAGTTCGTAGCTATTGGTTTGCTCTGAGGACCATATCCTCTAGACTAACGGCACGGTACCCGTCTGGGCTGGGTGCCCAAACTGCATCATCCAACAGATACACCAACAGTCCACCCCGACCATCCGCCGTAGCAGACACACGGAACAGCGGCATCCGCGAGAGCTCGTGTGCGCGACCCGTGGGAATGAACAGCAGGTTGTGCGCAGCGGCGAACTCCTCGACGACAGAACGGAAGGTAATCTCCTGCGTGCGCGCAGGGCGCGCCTTCGCGGGCACATCCCGTTTCGCCCCTAGCGATTCCAAAGTTTGCGGCGCACTGTGGTCGGGACGCGGCAGCTGGGTAGGCGCATTGGGCCCGAGCTCGAGAGCCTTGTTCATCAGCTGCAGCCCGCGCGTAAAGCCGTTCGCGATCCCGGGCAGCGCCTGTGCGCTCTTCGGCAGTGTGTCTTTCCAGCGGTCGAACCAGTCCGCGACCTCCGTGGTGCTGACGCGCGGCTGTATGAGCCACACGTGGAGCACATCGAGCCATTTCGGGAAGAACTCGGTCTCGAGTATTTGCGCGAAGACGGACGGACGTAGTGTGTCGTACCATGCGAGGACATGCTGGAAAGGCGCCATGTCCTGCGCACGCGGGTTGACGCGGAAGTCGTTGCGAAGGGTTGCACCGAGTTTGGGGACCACGTACTTCAATAGCATGTTGTCCCAGTCGCCAGCATCGAAGACCTAGTATATTCATGAACACCTATTTTGGAAAGAAAGCGAAGCCACTTACATCTTTCCAGGCTATGAGGTCCTTTGGAACGTCCTCTTCCACGGTCCAAGCTCTTAGCAAGCCCTTCACCTTTCTCCTGGCGTCGCCTACGACTTCTTCCAATCGCAGGCCCACATGAGGTAACCAGGGGAAAACCAAAGTTTGTAGAGGGACTTTGTCCTTCTTCGGATTCCAGTCTGCGACAGCCGAGTGTACTTTGGGTAGGATAAGTTGATCAAGGAAGTTGTCGCGGATGAAAGGGGGTAGCAAGGAGGACCACGCCTCGTAGAGTCGTACAGCAGGATGGGGGTCCTGCGGGGACCAGTCGTTGTTGATGGTAGAGCGGACCTTGGGCAACCAGACGTGCCAAAGAAGACTCTCGAACGGTGTCATTGGCTTTTCACTGCAACGGAGAAATTTAGATAAACGAATGTAAGACATGGGTATTGAACGGCTTACACTTGCACTGGGTCGATCGTTTTCGAGCCATACACGTCCACTTGCGATGCGATGTCCTCGTTTACTAGGTTCATCTTCAATGCACGGCGCCAACTACGGAAAAGAGTAATAAACGCGGTTGGATCTTCTAGCGGATGCCATTGAGTAACCATGCGTCTGAACTGAGATGCAAGAACAGCCGTTAATATCGTACTTATGCAGGCATTGAAGCAACTCACTATGGGAGCGATAGCACCGACGACGACATCGTCCAGACGATATTTATCGAACTCCTCCGGGAACTGCGAGATAAGCTTGTAGAAATGTGACTGGAATGGCTCGAGGGTTGCTTCATAAACAGAGGCCAACTCTTTTGCCTGCGCGTTGATCTCGTCTACGACAAGATGCACTTGTTGCAATCGCGATATCACTGTAAGAAAGAAATTAGCCAATATATGACATATGGAATGAAACAAAGGACGTACACTCAGCCTCTTCCTCGACTTTCTTCCTTAGGCGTATATCCTCGTTTGCGATCCACTTCTTCCGCTCTTCGAGAGCCCTCGCTTCACGCGCGAGGCCGTCGAGGTCACTCGTGCACGCGTCACCAATCAGCCGCAGGTTATGCCGGACTTCCGGTATTCGTGTAGGGTCAGTAGAGGGTGTCCACGACGATAATGAGACGTCTGCAAGAGATGCTACCTCTCGGGGCTACGGGTGCATATGTGAGAACAAGTGCGAAAATAAAAGGTCATAACACGTACTGTAGCGCCTGTCGCGTCGATGATTTGTCCAAGACCCGCAGCTGGTGCCTGCTGCCCAGCCTCCGCAACGATCTGCTCGTATGTCTTGTGTTCCACCCTCGTCTTGACTTTCTTCGGCTTCTTCCACGCATCAGACCGCTTCTCTTGCTGCGCCTTCTCCGCCCTCTTTCCGCCCTTTCGCGGCCGGACATCCTCGTCGTCGCTGACCACCTCGCCTTTTCGTCTCGCTTCCGCCTTCGAATGCTCCGTCTTCTCCTTGAAGCCCTTAAACGCGATACCCATTTTCTGCGGTCGCAACTTGCTCTCTACGGGCGTGACGATACCCTCACCTGCCGCACCTAGTCCTGTTCCAGCCTGCCACCCCATCTTCTCCAGCATGCGTGCACCGAATGACCCTTGCAGCTTGTTGAAGTGCGCGCGCTCCGCGGCGGAAAGCGGCGCAGCAGACGGTGCAGGTGAGCCATTGTTGGGCAAGAAAGACCGTTGAGTGCGAGCGGCACCAAACGAGGCAGGGAGGTCTCCCTGGACGGTGGGTTTGGGAGGCGGAGGAGTAGAAGATGAGGACGGCTGAGGTTCCGCGGGGCGCGATGACCCAATGCCACCCTTGGTAAAGGCTGTGAAAGCACTTTTTGACTGGCCCGAGGATGCGCCAAAACCAATGCCGCCTATTCGAGGTTTCGCTGGTGGTTGCTCCTCTTTCACCTCTTCCTCCTCCTCGTCTTCGCGCACTCTTGGAGATGGTGGCTTGGAAGCGTCAAAGTCATCCGAGTCGTACTCGCCTTCAGCGTCGTCTTGCTGGCTACCTTCCTTGCCGTCGTCGCTCGAGTCGCCGTCAACGTCCATTTCTTCCTCCAAATCCACCTTCTTCTCCCCCGACACGAACGCAGGCGCCTTGGTCCAGTCGCTCCTTTTCTCCCCTGCAGCCTTTCCCTTTCCCTTCTTTCCACCGAAGCCCTCCTCCTCGCTATCCTCTGCAAACACACCATAGAGCGCATCGTCCTTCCCGTTCTTTCGCCTCCGTTTCCGCTGATATGGGTCGTCGAAGAGTGCGCGTTCCTCGCGCGCGTCTGGGTCGTTAAGATCGTCAACTTCGGGCGCATCGTCCGAGCCTACGGAAGAATCAGAGTCGTCATCTTCAAGAAATTGACGTTTTCTCCGTGCCATTTGGTACCTCTGTCGAGTAGTGAAAGCAGCTGTATTGTACTTTGCAGAGTCCGCTGCTGGGTGCGCCAATATTCTCCACGCGCGTTTCCGAAGTCCGATTGCGCACAAGTTCCGCTCCTCCTCCGAGTCCTTGATCATTGTCATTGTCCTGCTATTCCCATGTCATTCCAATAATCTTTCGACCGCGCGGAGCACCTGTCGTATTTTCCTGGTGAACCTCGTTCGAGCTCATTCAGATTGTTCTACCGCTCGCTAATACCACATGTCCTTGGACCGACAATTGACGCTTAGAGATTCGCAGGAGCATTTCTCAGGACTCGGTTTCCATTATTGTCCGATTAGGCCTTCACAGCTGTCTTTTCTCGTCTTTTCGTCGTCAAGCAGCGGACTATTGTCGCACTGCTCGATATCACTGCGTACCTGGGTATTTTGAGCCCTTTGCAATTGTGGCAGACCTCAGGTCCGACGCTGTGCAGCCGCTGCTTCGACTCTTCTCACCCGTGCTCGACCTGGATCGGTGTCGCCGTGCTGGGACCCCCTTTTCGGATCCACAATACTTACATCTCTGAGGAGTATATAAGCATTGGGGCCCGTCCGTTTCTTGTTTCCCACTAACAGCCTCCCTCCCCTCTTGCATTCAATCATCAATGTCGTCCTGGACGCAGATGTGGACTGCTGCCGCCACCGCCGCAGCTGTGCTGACTGCAGTGCGCGCTCAGCAGGGCGTCGGCTTTCCTCACGTTTATCCTGGTCAGCCATCTGGAGATTACAGCCCAGCGTGGCAGTCATGTCCGTATAATTTTCTTCGAAATGCCCGTCGTCGTTGTCGCCTCAAACATGGCAACTAGATTTCGAGGTGACGGAAAAGCTTCCAAATGTCACGTTCGACCTTACGCGTAATTTCGCCGGGAATATCGCTGTGGGACGCGCTGGTCACCCGAACAACACGCTATTTTTCTGGGGCTTCGAGAAAACTAACGGCTCCCTGACGAGTGGCGCAAACGAGACCAATAACGAACCATGGGGAATATGGCTAAACGGAGGGTATGTCTCCGGTCCTGCAACTCATGCCCTAAGTATAAGCATAAATCATTGACGGGCAATGTGCAGTCCTGGATCATCGAGCCTTATAGGTCTCACTACTGAGGTGACTGAGTAACCAAATATTTCACTTGGCCCGTATGATATTGACGCTGCACCTCGCACCGGCAGAACGGGCCCGTTCACATTCAGAATGATTATTCTGCGGTAGCTAACGACAAAAGCTGGAACAAGATCGCGGATTATATATGGGTTGACCAACCTGTGTTCGTTATTTCATTGCAGTCCTCTCCGCGTCGCGTTTTCATACTAAATTTTCTGCACAGAGGAGTAGGCTTCGGCACTGTTGATAAGGATGGATTCGGCAAGTCATATTCTATTGTGGCATTGAGGATCATAGGCGCTGACGCTTGGTGCTTGTATTCCAGCCGGCGACGAGGACCAGATGGGAATAGACTTCGTCAGTGTTCTCCCTTGCCTCAGATTCTCGGGCTGACGGGAGGATCTTTCATAGATGGGTTTCCTAACGAATCTCGTCAAAGTGTTCCCAAGCCTTGCAACGCGGCCCCTGCATTTAACGGGCGAATCGTATGCCGGAACCTACATAGTAATGCTGCCGTAGTCCCCGGTTGGATTCACGTCTAACCTACCCATCCATTTCTAGCCGTACATAACGAAGACACTCTTCTCTACGGATAAACCACCCGTAAACTTGAAGAGGATTGCCATTGGGGATGGGACTGTCGCGTCCGGAGAAGTTTTCGAATTGCTACCCGTGGTATGCCTCTTTTCAATCTTTTTCGCCTATCACTAAATTTTATTTTCTTTGTAGCCCCAAGTCCTCGAGACGTACCCACAAATCATCGGCTACGACCCAGAAGTCCTCGATTATTTCAAGGGCCAGTGAGTTTTCTTCCGTCCCACAATCTGTGTGCACAGATATTCAGTAATAAACAATAGGGCCCATCTATGTGGCTACGACCTCAACCTGACCTACCCGCAGACGGAGAAGTTCCCTTCCCTCGTATACAAGGCAGGCGAACTCGACCTCCCGCTATCCAAATCCTCCCGCAAGGCCTTCCGCTCGAAGCAGACGCTCGAGATCGAGATGGCGTCCCGCTACGCCGCGGTCTCGCGGAAGCGGTCTGTGGACCGTATGGACGAGCTCAAACGGTGGAAGCGCGATCTTAGCGGTCGCGCGAATGGGACGCTCGATCCGTGGTATGCCTGCGATCTGTATGACGAAATGCTTGACTATGCTATCAACTTCACGTATCCGTGGTGTGCGTAGTCCTTTCACTTTCAATGATCAAAATAGGCTGATGCACTGTTTTTTCATTCAGCACTAAGCAAGGCTGTCGGTGGGACCTTTGACGTTCGTCTGCTTCCCACTACCCTTGCCTCGAGGAACTGATCAATGTTATAGGTCTATGACATTCCGGATGCGCTTTCACCTGAAGCTCCCATGGACCCCTCTGTGTTTCTCAATGGTTCGTTTGCGTTGATTTAGTATGTTTCACGTGTCACTGAAAGCTTTTCAGACAACCGGACGCGTGCGGCTCTTCATGCTCCTACTAGCAAGGATTGGATAGAGAGCATCAACTACTTATTTGACGGCCGTGAGCATGGCCAACATACTGTCCTCCTCTTCGTTACATGCTAACGCGTCCCCGCCGCAGCCGATGGTCAAGACCCCAGTAAGCATGAGATCATATCTTACAAGTCTTGACCGGCACTAAGTGCTCTCGCTTTGTGGCACTCAGGTGTCGAGTACGTGCTACACTCTTGTCGTCGATGTAAAATTGCTCATTGTCCTGTTCAGACCCATGGCCTTTTTGGACGACTTGGCAACGAACGCGACGAACCTTGGCGTCTCTGTGGTATTATTTTCAGGGAACGACGACTCCCTTGTGGCACATCCCGGCACGGAAGGTTTGTCATACATTCCTCCTATCATCTTCGCCGCTTACCAGTAGCCACTCTTAAGTTGCTATCCAGGTTAGTATCTGAATTGTTGCGAAAGATGTCCGCCGTGCTGAAATGATCGGTGTTAGAATACGACGTTTGGAGGCATACAGGGTTTCACCAAGAAGCCCTCCACACCCTGGTATGACGATTCTGGCAACTTTGCAGGTATCGTGCACCAAGAACGCAACTGGACCTACGTGCTTGTCGCGAACGCCGGCCACCTTATCGCCTATAACAACCCATCTTCGGTAATTTCTTCGCCTGCCCCTTCTCCGAACCACGGTGTGAACTAAACACATTCGTACAGGCATTCGTCTTGGCCCGCGAATTCCTCTTTGGAAACAACCAAACAGGGCTCGTCACGAACTCCTCTGGAGGTGTGTCTGTTGTCGGTGGGGAGAACTCGTCGCTAGCGGGGGATTTCCTTCCCGGCCAAGCGGGCATCTTCGTAGGTTCGGGCACCACGCAGTCGACGTATTTCTTCCCGAGCGCTACTGTCGCGGCTTGGGAGCAGTTCATCCACACTGCGACGGCGACGGCGAGCCCTGGCACAGAGATGCAGGCATCCAGCTCTCGGAGGGAGATGCTCGTGTCCCTTGGTACGCTTTCTGTGGCCACGGTCATAAGCGCTTTCTTCCTGTCATAAATTTTTAACCTATGGGACTTTGCATTGGGCAATATTTGGAGCCAGATAGATCATTGTATTTATACGAACATACAAATACATGTAGATCGTGTACAGAACGAGAACGCGCCTTTGCTGGGCTGTCAGTCGCGTCCCGGTGAAACTTTGACGAATAACCCGCTGCGGGATATATATGGGTAAGACTTTGTTTGATTTATTCGACGGCCCACTAGACGCAGTATATTCAAACTTGATACAAACAGATTGCAAACAGGCGAAACGGTACTCATTTGAATGCTTTGAAGATATTGCGAAGCGGAACGCGCACCCGACTGGGACCCTTTGACGTCGATTCCGACTTGCCGCGCCTCAGCATGTTCTCGTCGAGCGTCGACCACCGCGATGCACTACTCGGTGTGGATATCGTAGGAGTTTGAGGCTTGGTCTGCTTCCCGCCGAGGGAATACCGCCCGAGGGAAGAAGGTGCTTTCTTGGGTGGTACTTTCGGCCCTTCCGGGGTGCCTGGCTCGATCACCGTAGCGCCATAGAGTACGCCGATCGGTTCCTTGGGTAGGGCTGGAGCCATCTTACGTGCGCTGGGTGAGCCCTTTGAGCTCGGAGGCGAGCTGACGGTCGCACGCCGGGGTGTGGGTGGCTTGGGTGTGGCGCTCTTCTCTCTAACAGGCGATGTTACAATGGACGTATATCTCCTTGCAGGAGACTTTGGAGTGGCGACTGTAGGAGGGGTTTTACGTGGAACTACGGGGGCCTTCTCCGTGGAATCGACACCAAAGCTCTCTTTGAGAGGTGACGATGACTTGAGTGCACCCGCCTTGACGACGTCGGCAGCACGCGAGGGAGGGGTGAAAATGGGAGCAGCGTTCAAATCAGTCGTTGGTGATGCAAAGCGCACGACCTTGGCGCTCTTGAGTATGCTCCGGAACTTTGTGTGCCTTGGAGGTGACATGCCTGAACGAGGCGTCGTGGGAGGGCAAGCTGACGACACCGCAGGAAGTGGGATGGATGGCGGTTTCCCCGCCGGTGTAGTATTGCGGCGGCGAGTAGGACTTTTCGTCACCGGACTCGTCATCGATACATCGCTAGCTTCCATATGACCCGAGGCATCGTTCGCAAAGGAGGACTCGGGGGTGTCGAATTCAATCGTCTTGTTCAGTTTCGATGCTGGCAGAGACGCGTGCCGAGTGGGGTAGAGGGGCGCTATGACGGTGGACTTGGCAGGGAAAGCTTTGTGTCCATACGTCTGCATGAGATTGTGCGCGAACTCCCAGTCGTCCTCGCCTTCCTGTACATCCTGTCCAGTCATGGTGATTCGCGAAAGCGGCGATTGCTGAAGCATGAGGGACTCGTTCTGGAACACTGCGACGTTGGGAGAGCCGTCACCCATAGATACGCATCGTGACCGCAAGCTGGCGACCATATCTTCAAGTCCCATGGACGGATCGTCTTCAGCAGTGTTGTTGGAGAAATCAAATTCGGGCGTGTAGGTCGATGGTGAGCCTAGGAAAGGTGTTGGGATGTTGGGGTAAGGGAATGAGTTCCTTGCTGCCGTGGGCTCTGAGTTGGGGGGTAGAGGCATAGACAGAGACGGTGGCGCCTTCCTGCCTCGGCGCACAGCAAGGACACCTGGAGAGTCCGGCGGGGAGGATATAGGGATACCTTCTGGCGCGCCCTTGAAAAATGAACTCAGATCCTGTAGTTCGAGCATCATGTTCACCATCTCGGGCGCCATGTTGCTTGCGGGTACGGACAGCGAAAGCCGTCTGTTTTTGCCACCCGTGTGGACGATCACTTCCCGTTCGAAGACAAGTGAGTCCCCGAGAGGTGAGATTGCGGGGAGGGAGGACATGGACATGGAACGTGCCCTGCGACGTTCACGGTACCCATCGAGGGCGGTTTCAAATTTCTTGGGATTGAAATAGGATCCACTAGGCACCCAGTCTTCCGATCGAGAAGTATTGATTTTCCCCCAGGGTTCGTTGAGAATGGATTCGACGGGCTTGATGTTCTCCTGCAGGTATGCGCGAACAGGCGTCGGCGTAGGGGACGGGCAGCATAAGGAAATATACGCACGGTCCATTTCTTCACTGACAGAGTTTCTCTGAGCATAGTCTTCATGCGTGGGCTTGTCGGGATAGTGGTACAAACAGACAGATCGTCGCCATCGTCGGCCCCAAACTTGATGAAGTGCGAGAGTCCTTGGGGAAACATGTTGAGATTGGCGCCCAGTTGTACAATTTTCGTGGGCGGTAGACGGGGACGATGCGAGGGAAAGGGCGGGACGTCTCCGAGAGACGACATGCTGGATTTGGAACCAAAGCTGATATCCATGATTTCGTAAAGTAGACCGGGGTCGCATTCTACATCCGTGCGTGCTATCAATTGGCATATGGCGAGGGACGACGTCGACGAGGAGCTGGCGGGAAGCGTGGAGGTCCTGAAAGAGGCCGACATCGCTGGACCACGGCGCCGGAGGGATCCAAGAAAAAGGCGAGCACGAGAGCCTGAAAGTGTTCCTGGCGATATTCTTAAATACCTGGAGGCTGACCCAGAGGCTGACGGAGAAGCCAGGAGCGCTACCGCCACCGCCACGAGAGAGTGGACCAGTTTAAAACCTCACCGTCTGCTCGACCATCGCGCTTAAACACCGGAAGTTTGCTGCACAACGCCTAGGACTAGCGGGACAATGGCCATAAATAGGAAAGATAGATTATACAAGATGACACGAACCACGAGGTATTTCCGTCCTAAATATGAATCAGACCATCAAAGCTGTCTTTGCCCCGAAACCTTCTAGACGGTCAATTTCTTCATGAAGTCCTTTGCCAGCGAGAAGCGTGGCTTGCTTGTTCGTGTGCGTGGGCCCTCGACAGGGCGGTGCGAGGCGGGAATTGAAGTGCGTGGTGCGGTTGTCGGGATCTTCGACCGTGATGCTGCAGACTCGGATTTGCCCCTAGCCCGGCCCGTTCCCGTAGTGGGCAACGGAGCGACGATTTCTGGCTTGGAAATGAGCCCGAAGAATCCCCCACCGCCATGAGATTTGCGAGGATGTGGTATCGGTCTCGCGGGCGCCATTGGAACCGGCCGCCTATCAATCCACCCGTCGCATGACTTGCGTGCGTGCGTCGGTGCTTGTAGACTGGGCACACGCCCAGAGAGCACGGGCATCTTGGACTTCAGTACTGTAGGTATACTGCGAGCCCGATACGCTTTGCTATGGTAACCATACGCAGGCATCGCGATTAAGGACTTCGATCCCCCGACTAGGAACTCGGGTGCGTGCTGTATAACACAAAAGCGGGGTAAGCAAGAGCAATTTGATCAATGGAATGAAAGCAGAACGCACGCCACGATCGTAGATATAACATGGCTGGGCATGGCGGGGAGGATCTGTGCGCTTGCTCTCGAAGATCACCTGAGCAAGAGATATATCGGTTAGCAGCTAAGCTTGTACGGAATGACAGTGCGTGCATACCAGGGGTGTTGGGGGCTTGATGGCAGGAATATCGACCTCGGGAGCGCGCCATTTGCCTTTATCAGACGCGTTCCACCGCGGAGGGTCGTCTGCCTCACTCGCTTCCTGAGACGACACTTTGGGGGGATCGTGTACCTCCTTCATCTCGTAGCCTAGCCGGTCTAATATCTTCATGGTACGCAGTATGTCACTCTGTAACGCGTTTGGACTGGTCCCCTGGGCATCGCCCGGGCCCATACTGTCCGGAGCCGGGACAGGTTTGGTCGTAGCCGGAATCGAGGCCGCGATGTTTTCCAATTCATCCAAGATCGTGAGCATGTCGACCGGCAGACCAGATGAACGGTCTTGAGAATTGCTGGGCTTGCGCAGCTTGCTCGGAGACACAGACGTTAGGCAAAGCGAGTCGCGACAATTCGAGAAGCCGACCGGCCGGTAGGAATCTGAGACGATGAGCTGGTCTTCATTATTGAGACTGCCAAGAGTGACGGTTCTGGATATAGCGGAAAGTGCATCGTCTTCGTGCTTGTCTCCTTCTAGATAGGCGAGGCAAATCGAATCATCGGAATTTGACGCTGCGGCTATTGTCCATAGGCTGGCTGCAGTCGATGGTATACCGGAAAGCAGATTGTTATGCTCCGAGTCGTCAACCAGGACCTTATCGTCTGCTGCAGGTCTGCGCGTGGTTGGAACAGGCGGAACTATCTGAGAGGGTCTGTGTGTAGAATTTGCATTGCGCGATAGTGGCCGCTGGGGTATAGCATGCGGGTCGGGAGAGGTGCTAACGGCCGTAGCAGGAGTGCACGGTTTGCTATAGGACTTCCGCGAGATGCCTGGGCGCAGGGTCTTCTTTGAGATCTCCAGTGGTGCAGTAGTACGAGTGAGAACTTTGGAAGTCGATTGCTTTTTGACAGGGACATGGCTAGGGTCATTCTCCGATCTGGAGCCGTATGACCCAGTATTTTTTATGTCCGATAGAGCGGGTCGCCTCGGAAGACATGACTGGTGAGTGCTTGGAGAGCCATCTATGCCGATAGAAGGCAAGTGCGACTTCAGAGCAGACTTGAGAATAGGCAGATGTGTATGGCGTGTGGGTCCCTTCATGGAGGTCGACGGTAGCCGAGAGGGTGCGCTAGGGCGGTCAAGATAGTCCTGCTTTTTGTCCATGTGAGTTTCCTAAATCTGTTGAGACAGGAAAATTTTTGAGTAGAGGTGATAAGGGAGGGTGGGTCTCGAGGGCTGAAACAAGCGGCCAGTGGTGTCGCCAGACATGAGGCTGACTGGCTGCAATCCTAACACGGTCCTGGCGTCTGCATCTGGCCTCATACATATGCAACATTGGAACAGCCGGCATAGCATAGCAGATACCGGCAGTCCGCAAGTCCGGGATGCAGAAACGTTCGAGTGGAGCATGAAACACAGAGATATAGGCATACATCGTAGGCGGGGTGATTGAACGCATTCTGTTCACGAAACCTGCGAGGTGATTCCAAGTTGTAATTCTTTGGTGATTACAGTGTGCAATGACCTGCATGGACGTCCTATACAGGGCCCGGGAGAGAACTACAGCGAGGATGAAACTAGGATGGCAGCGGTTGCAGGAAGAGGATGAATTGAGGAAGATGAACAGCCACACAGCCTCCGAATTGCAGCACCTCGAAATCAAAAATGAAACAAGTCCCACGCTTGCGGCGTATGCAGGCGCTACTCTTCTTCTTGACCTCGATCTCGACGGCGGCGGCGACAACAACAACAGCGACGAAAGCTCAAAACGCGCCTCTGCTCCATATATCTCGCCCAACATCGCGACTGGTCAAGTTTAAGGACTTCATCTGTCAAGACGTTTCACCTACATACGCTCAAGAATTCACCCTCGCGTTGATCACCTTGTGAAGTCTCGCTACCGTGCTGTGAGCTCATAGTGGGGTGGAAGGCTGCGTGCATTGGTGCGTGTCTTTTTCCAACTATATACGGGGGTTTTTTTTTCATTTCGCTGTGATGAACCGTTTTCGACATTTGCACGTCAGTCTGAGTACTCTCCGTACACGAGATGTGACCAACGCTTTCTGAGTTTTTTCTACTTGTCTCGGACGTCTGTATGTAGCCCAAGGCTGACATGTCTGTACAGGGTAACCACAACTCGGGGGAGGGAGATAACGCGCGGACGTCGCGGTCATTGCAACTTGTGAGTCCTCATCTTCGCGTCGTTGCATCCTTCAAGATGAGACTAGTATCGACATTTGCACGTCAGTCAGAGCCCCAAACTTTTATTAGTTTGGTGCACACGATGTCACACAGCTTTTACTGAATCTTTCTGTCTACGTTCATTACCTTGACAAGGTCAGCTCATGCCATTATCTTCGCAGGTGTGACGCTTTTGGACGGACCCGAGAAGATTGTACACCATTGAGATTTCGGCGCCTACCCGGTGTAAGTCTTGACTACCACCATTTTCTTCTGTAACCCGTCTACGCTCCGTCTTGTAATCCAATATCATTTTCGCTTTCCGTTCTTACGAATTCACCCCTCTATCTCGTTCAGTATACGCGACATGTCGGCGTACAACAACCCCCATCCGCCATTGACACCGACTCTCAATGGCCACCGACCGAAATCAGCCGCGCTGGTGCCCACAAACAACGTCACAACGAAGAATAATGTGACTGTGCGCACGCGTATCGACCCAACGCTAACGGTCGACGAGGTCGTCCGCCAGCTGTGCATGAAGCTGATGATCGAGGAGCCCCCCTCGAACTTCGCACTCAGAGATGAGACGGAGGAACTTGTCACCAATGATAACCTGCGGAAGAAGATAACAGGGAAACACAATCTCAAGTGAGTCTTGCAGTCCTATCAAATTTTGATAATTCACGCTCATCTACGGGAAGGCTCGTTAATTCACCAGCACTCGAGGCAGCGGAAATTGTGGCGAAGCTTAGCATACGAGATGAAACGTTGAAGTACACCTTGTTCTCGCTTCAAAAATATATCCGGGTGCGTCCCCTTGATTCGATAGATGTGAATGCGTCTCAGAACAGCAGAGTTGTAGGAAGAACAATTTGCGAACGAGTTTTTATTGCGCGACGGACTCAACGAGCTCGTCGAGGTTATCACCGACAGCCATGGCAACACGCTCGCTGTAAGCTTTCTTCCATTATTTGCCATGCTCGCAACCTCAATTATGTGTATGCGTATAGTATGCCCTGACAGCCATGCAACACCTGATGGAGCTAGAATATGGCTGGTCAACTCTTGGGGATGTCTTCATCTTCAAGGTCGTTCAGATCCTTTCTTCGTCGCCGTCCCTCATCAATGTATGCCGTCCCGCCACTGCTATTCTCAAGAAGCTCGTGGAGGCGGACCCTGCCAATGCGCCAGGCCCCTTGACCGCGAGCTCAAGCCGGGCACCACCGGCCGTGCCGCCGGGTTCTGTGTATCGGTACGGATTCCAGGTGGTGTTTGAGCAGATGAGGAAGGAGAAAGGCATACTGGAAACTGTCGTAAGCCGACTGGGAAGTGCGGACACCGCCATGGCACTCTACAGGTTTGTCTCGCAAAAGACGCCTTCATCTTTATAGTGATGTTGACCTACTTTTTGCAGTATGATGCTTATCAACTCGCTCCTGGCTCACGCGAGCGACGCTCGGTGGGAGGAGTTCATTGCCGAGCTCGAGCGGCTGAACGTGCGGAAAGCAGTGATCGTGAGTTCCTCCGTGTATCTCTTTTTAGTATGATGTGCTGACCAACAGCTAGCGTCTCATGTCCTCGCATACCATCGAAGACCTAACGTCGTGCATCTTAGACTTCCAAGCAAATATCATCCGCGTCACGTACCGCAAGAAGACAACGCTCGTCGAGGCAGACCATGTAGTCGCGCATCACAACGCGCTGAAGCAAATTTGGGCTGCCAGCAAATTGGAAGAACTGGATGACGGTGACGGCGGAGTCTACAAGTGGCGGCAAATCGGGTTTGAGAGCGAGGATTTGTCGCTTGAGTTTGGCGACAGTGGCGTGTTGGGTCTGGACTGCTTAGTGCGTTTTTTTTTTGCTCGCAGGAAACGCCTCCCCGATATTGATTTGTATGTCTCCCAGAAAAACTTTGCCCTGAGCGATCCCGACATGTTTGCCCAGGTGCGTTACGGCCGCAAGTTGTTTCACCGGTTTAAAATTGACCACTTGGACTTCTAGATTGTGAAGGAGCAACTCAGCCGTCCCGAGGAGCGGCGTTGCTCCATTGCCAAGGCTTCAAATGAGATCGTGGAATTGCTCTCGGAACATTGGGCAATCTTCGCCCCCGGATGTATGTAGCCAGCCATTTTCACGCAAAGTTGTATTTCTAACCTCGGGGCAGACTCGACATCGACGACATTCCAGCCATTCTTCTTGAGCTTCTACAAAGTCCACGCGCTCGCGACCAACTTCTTCCTCCGCATGTGGAACGAGAGTGGCGCGGCAACCGGTGATTTTACTCGGGTGGTAGCCCTTGCGCGAAGCCAGTACGTCACTTGTCCGCAACCACCATGTTCCCTTCGTCAGTGGCTCACGCGTGGCACAGAGTGAAAGTCGCGTTGCGCAAGGAGAACATCCGACAGTGGCATGAGGTGGAAAGTGACTTCCTAGACTGCGAGTATCGTGCAGTCAGAGATCGGCAGTTGAAGGAGCTGGAGATGGAGGACGACCTTTTGAGTAAGGTTCCTGTGCGGTGAGTCCGGCGTGTCTACATCTTTCAATGGGTGCTTATGACCGGCATTTCAGAAATCTTCGAGCGAAGCTATACAAGGAGTCGTATGAGTTCGTGAAGCAGCAGCGTATACAATGTCTACTTCAAGGTGCTTGGTTTGTCAACGCTATTCCCATATCAGCTCCCGTTCCGCGCGATACAGCACGCCGCCCCACGCGACCTTGGAGATTTATGAGACTCGTAAGTCTAACCACACGTTTCGTTCGTCTGCTATCAGTCTAAGCTGCTGAGCATCTAGGACAACGGCCATAAATATCTTCATTATGTCGACAGTGCTGTCAAGTTCCCTGTGCGAAGTGGCCTGGAGGACCTTCCAGAGAGGATTGAGATTGCTTTGATCAGTGAAATCGCCACCGGGACTTGCGCAGCGCCACCCAACGTCATACGCGATCCCAACGACCTTCCTCCCACCTCACCTCTCGGCCCATCCCCTCTGTCCTTTTCTATGCTCAGCGCGCACGAAGGTTCTTTGGCAGATCAAGTCGCCCCAGACCAGACTAGGTGGGCTGATTGGACGGATGGATTGAATATGTTACGCCGGGATGGTGGACACGTCGCGTCTCAGGAGACGGCAGGGTTTGTTGAAGCCTTGACAGAGATAGGGCTCAAGATCAAACTGCTGGGTGCGTGGCTGCAGTTCCGTTCACGCTCACTGCACGATATTGACTGTTTGACTGTTTCGTTCCTTTGCAGACTTGTCGGGTGAAAAGGTGGAGATACCCAGCGGATTGGTCGCAGGACCCCCGCCTACTAATACTGATTTCTTTTTCTCTGAACCCTTTCAATAATGTTATTGTACGGCGCTCCCGGTGTAATTATGGTATTGTGTTTGTTACGATGAACAGCATTGTCTACTGCTGGTGAACAGTTTCGGGTAACAAAATATAAGCGGGGGACCTGAAGACTGGCGGATAGGCCCACCTTCAGGCTTTAGCGCATTTGTGGATTTTACGATGTTCCTTCCAGCCTTCTTTCAGGCATTGAGCATCGCAGAAATACGCTCGTCCTTTGCAAGTGCCTGGGTAATTATGAAGGTTTTAGTCTGGACGGCTCGTTCACTTCACGAGTAGACGTACCGCCACATTTCTTCCACTGGCCGGCGCAGCCACAATTGAAACAGCGTTGCCACGGTCCGGCTGCAGCCGTTCGCTTCTCCTCCTCCAGGTCGATGCCCTCGAAATACCCGCCCGGCTCATCGACGCAAAGCTGCCATATATCGAGATACGTTCGCGAGATATAGTCTTGTTCTCTAGAGGGGACGAAGTCTGTTGTGCTGTATCCACCAAATAAGAATGTTTTCCCGGTCACAGGATCCGCAATGAGGCGGGACAAGGCGCGGTAGGTCGGGAACCCGCGGGTGAGCACTTGTTTCCAATTAAGCGTGGTTGGGTCCATGATAAATGTGTCCCCGTAGTACGAGTAGCTCTTGGTCGTCTGGGGGAAAACGGTTGGTGTGTCGGGGCTGTAGCCTCCGAAGACGATGACTTTGTTCAGCTTCGGATTCTATGACCTACGTCAGGGACGGTACTCGTGGGTAGACCAAAGTGCTAAGGACTGACGAAGGTGCATGCCATCTCGGAGCGAGGGCTGGGGACATTGCCGAGCAAGCGCTCCCTTCTCCATTGCTTCTCAGCGATGCCCCAACTGAAGAGGTCGTCGTATCCGTATCTGTTTTGCACCCCTCCCGATCAGCAGCGCTCTCGATCGAATGCACGGCAACTTAGCACGTACCCTGCTGTAGCACCATGAGGAAGACCCATCATAGAGGCACCTGGGCGATCCGCCTCTCCGAACATAACCCAAATCCTCTCCTCCGTGGAGTCCACCCAGCTCGACGGATACCGTCGCGGTCCGGGGACATTATAGTCCGCCTTCGGCTCTGTGGTACCAGATAGGACCTGCCATGTACGGCTCTCAATGTCGAGGGCCATAAGCAAATTCGTGCCGATTGGTGTGTCCCTCCGATGTTCTCCTGCGAAGATGTACATCTTCCCCTTCACGATTTGCATCGCATAGTCGACGCAGAGCTGGTACTTGACCGGCCAAGCCCTATTCTTGATGGTCGTCATCATCTTCCCCCATTTCTCTGTCTTGAGGTCGAAAAAGTCGACCTGCTGTCGGCCGGTGAACATATACGCCTTGTCCTTGTATACGCCCAGGTGCCAACCCTCGCATTTGTCGATGAGCGGCTCGGGGTAGTCAGGAAGCCTGCACCAGCTATCGAGTGCGTTCAAGTCGACACAATGGAAATCGCGGTAGTGGGGTGCTGTTACCCCACCATCCTTTTCACCTATAAATTATATTAGACGGATAGATATTATGGTCTTAGGTGGTCCTCACCGCCGAGAACGTAGAGTTTTCCTGGCATGTTGTCAGCGACTTCATCTAAGGCACACAAGCAGACTGCAGCTCACCGTTCCAAAAAGCGCTTGCAAACCCGGTTCTCGAGACCATCCCACCCGGTTTTTGCAATCGGAGTTTCTGCCAAGATCCGCGGACTTGCAATGCATCGCATTTGACGTTCAGCTTTGGCACCAAAGCGGGATCGGGGTGTCGGTTGGCCAGAATTTTACGAGGATCGCAATTGTTCGTCGCCATAATTCTGTTGAGGGCAGCATTGTTGATGGGCGCCGCTGCACCCAAGAGTTTCTGAGCGGTAAATATCCGGTGACTGGCCGCACCTGTGTTGCCGAGGTCCAAGAACACCTCGCAAGCAAGGCGAAGGGCTTCCACTCGAGTGTCATAATATTTTTGCTGGTGGATATGATATACCCACCAGTCTACGCACAGGGTCAGACTAGCGAATGATTTAAAGGGACGTGAGCGAGTACATACCAAAGTATATTTCGGTCGAGGTGTAGAAATGATGCCTGCACACCAAGAACACCTCCTCTAGCCACATGAGCGCCTAGCAGAAACCAGTCCATTAGCACGACGATTAAATCGGAGGACCAGAGCCCACCTCTGGAAAGTCCTTGAGTTCCTTTGCGCATCTGGCGACTGCAGTGCAGTGCTCCATCATATCCATTTTCGCCCAAGCACTAAGCTTTGTGTATGTGTCCGATTTCACGCCCCCGCCTCCCACTGCCGGGAGAGGGACACGGAAATCTTTGCCGACCAAGGTCTTGACGGCCTTGAGATACTTTGTGTACGCGTCTTCATAGTTACGCGCTTTGAAAAACTCGTCGCCTTGAATTTTGAATGCAGTAGCGCGCATCATGCGCACTTCCTCCGAGTCGCCTCCGACTGCACCAGACAGGAAGCCTTCTGCCTTGCTCGGATCCTTCAACAGCTCCTGCAGCACATTGCGACTGTTCTTTTGGGCGTCTACGTTTGCGGGAATCTGATGCCAGGTGCCAGGCGAAACTGGGGATTGGGCTTGCCGTGCATTGAACTCTTTCATAAACTTGGCCTCCTCTTCCCGAATTTTGCGTGCCTCGTCGTCCTGGGTCTCCTGCCAAGGTTTCTTGCCTCCCTTCTTGCTAGAAGATGCTTTACCTGTGTCGGTTGTGCCAGTGTCCCATGTTTTGAACATACCGCGGATACGGGCCTCCACTTCTGAGTCCATGGCGATTTGACTGTGGTTCGGACGTAGCAGGAGACAGCAAGCAGAATGTATACGCAGCTGTGCAATTTCGTATTTAAGTTCGTATCGATGCAATGAAAGTATTTCGAAGTCGACGGGCGGTAAATCGGACAATCACGTACTTTCTTGAGTGCGAACGTGACCTCTTGAAGCCACCAAGACGCGACGCGCTGAGCTCACGCCACAAAAATGTCAAAAAGCAACGAACAAAACAGAATGGCGATGATACAATACAGATACAAAATCCAGGCCACCATGCCAAGCTCAGCAAAACGTCCCCGAGCAACCATCGACCTCTTGGAAACGCAACGAGAGCGGGGGTATACATATTAGACTGGAGATGTTAATCTATCGATAGATGCGGTAACGTTCAGAAGCGGAAGAGTCCTTTCTTTTTCTTCTTCTCCTCCTTCGCGCCTGCAGACATGTTCGATGTCGTGGACATGCTGGATCCAGAGTACGACGGGGCCGCAGGTGGTGCAGAAGGCCGCAAGAGCCGACTCCGGTCTTCCTGGGGCGCTGGCGCCGGGGCAGGTCGTCGAGGCGGTGGCGCGTCTTCAGTGTAATACTTCTCATCATAGTACTCCTGATATGGTCGCTGGCCGCCTCTCGGGTCCCGAAGCCCGTTTGGAATCGCTTTCGATCCGACGCCACCTAGTTCGAGTACTTTGAGGTCGTCGATGAACTGACGAGGGGTCGTAGTATGGGTCGATCCTGCAGAGACAAGCTTAAGAAGCATAACAATCGAAATCGCCTTATCTGCGTACCAATGATGATGTCTTTGTGCAACGATTCGGACAGCAGATACGCCTGCCTTATTTCCGAATATGTCATACCGCCCGCCACGAAAACGAGCAGCCGCTGACGCGTTTCAGAGGGAGCGCCAGGTCGGGCAGCTTTATGCCAACTAGGTTTGGCGCTCCGCAATGATTTCGTCTGAACAGGGGCCGCTCGCATACTAGCGACAGGCGCTGCAGCCGATGGCGAATCCTTCACATAAGGGAACAATGTGGGGTCTAGCTTATCGGCGACGTGATCCTGCAGAAAGTCGCCGTCAATAGCAGTGGCACACACAGACACGGCTGACAAACCTCGAGAACAGTGGTGAGCAGCGGCGTGTATCGGGATAACTCGTACTCCTCGTCGTTGTTGGTCTTCATCTTGATTCTTTTCTTGGTTGAGCGGTCACTCGGGCCCTATGAACGAGATCAGAATTACAGATATAATTGTGACATGAGATACTTACCCGCTGCACCCGCACACCTAGGTACACCAAGGCATTAACGGCGTCTTGCTCGGCTAGAGACAATCTAGCGTGTTGGTAGAGCCGCCGTCGGTCCTCCTCCGGCACACCATCACGGTACTGTATGTACAGAGCAACGATCCGCACTTTGTTCGGATTGCTGATGTTGCCGAGTATCAGCGTGGGACCTTGACATGATCAAGGGGCACTTACACTATATCTCGACTGTCAAGTACCGGGACCATCTCTTCGACGAGTGATTTGGGAGTCTTTCCTTCCGGAGTGAGTCCAGTGGCGCAATTCTTCGGGGGCGACGTAAGTTTAACACTTTATTGCATACATACCAGCGCACGTACCTGCTCAATCCCGGCTACGGTAGAAAGGTTGTCTTTGCCAAAGATGTCCATGCATTTCTCTGCCATGTTCAAATGTAACGAGAACTGTGGACATGAATATAAGTAAGACTACGAAAAATTATAAGTTGGCCTGCCGTACCTTTTCTCGTTGCTCCTGGTACTGCGGCAGATTGGCCAGCATGTCCTTCATATCGTCCAGGTTAGCCACACCCTCACTTCGGAATAACAAAAACATGTGATCAGTGGAAAAGACAATTAGGAGAGGGAACAAGCGTACTCTGCTTTGAAGCCCGCATTCTCCTGGCAGAACTTTGTGAAGTCCTCCATGAGCTTATTGATGGCCTCACGCATGTGCAGATGGCGGACTTGTGTCCAGACCGAGTCTGCATCCGTTAACGTTGCGGTCTTGTCCTCATAGACACCATTAGAAGACTGGAATTTGTAACTGCGAGATGTTAGGATAGGTGACGGGCAAAGCACATCGATACTCACGTATATTTTGATCCTTCGATTATTGGGAGCAAGTCGTTGGCCATTGATTGATACGTGAATTCGTGAAGCAGGGGTGCAACGACGTCCATGGATCGGTCGGTGATGAAGAGCGTTGCGCGGGGACGTGGAGGGTCCGCAGGTTTCTGCACACCAAGTAGAATCAATGGCGGTGGAAAATATGGAAACGAGCAAACGTACCGGAAAGTCAGGATTTGCTTTCTTGTACTCGTCCAAGTTTTCTTGAACCATTTGTGCGAGAATGCGCGATACATAGTCATTATCCGCGGCCTCGTATGCTCTGGCCTGGTCTCCACGAGCCAAGTTAGTCCGCCATCGTGCGCTAGTTTCAGGAGGAGGCGGGGGTCGCGTCGAAGCAGTCGGCTTCAGGGCACCAAGAGGTGGATGGTTTGCCGGCATGTAATAGCGAATGTACGGATACTCATTAAGAGTTATGCACACGTTAGATATCTAGACAGACAATTAGTAGGTAGGCTGGCAGCGAAATATGCGAGAGAGGATGTACGGTTTTACTGGTGAACCTGAGGTCTTCAATGAGTCTGTCCCGGGCAGCCTTTGCGCCCGCTTCACTTTTCGGAGGACTGAACATACTGAAGAAGAGCCCAGGCTCCTTCATAGAGAATGTCTGAGCCTCCGTAGCTACATGCTAAAGGTCAGCGGGCTGCTCTATCCCAGGCGTCTCGAAAACGCACCCCAGAAATTAAGGGAGAGCTCCTGAAGAGCCTGCAGATGTGGTTCAGCAGGTGATGATGTTAACCGTTCAAACAAATGCTCCGCTAGGGCTACCGTAGCTGATGAGTCGCAGAACGGAACGTCGCGTGAGGCAACACACCGTCAATGAAGAACAGGTGCGCGGCGGCATACTGTTTCTGAGGGCCCGAGAAATCCTTGATGATGCGGTCGATATTCTGAGACGTAGGCATGAGCAGGTACATTGCCTCGAATTGCTGAGGGTCCCGGTAGCTTGTAATCGATTCAATCACTTCGCGTCTAATGAGCACAGAACGCTTTGAGCGAGCGCAAGACCGGCGTACGGGTCACATTTTCCTCCAGAATATCGAACTGCTTCAGAACTGAGCCCAGCAGCTTCTGCGAGAACTCGTCCACGACGAGGATCTTCCATCGTCCAGGCGGGTTCACCGACCGAATGACCTCCAGAAATTCTGCGTTACTGGGTCAGATTGCTGGAAACTTGGTGCTTCATCTGCAAGAACTCGCGTACTGGAACGGACGGTCGTGATCAGGGAAGTCATTGCAGCAGCAGCGGTGCCACTGAGGCAAGTGGTCAAGAGCAAAGAACGCGCCGAGCGGATACTGGACGCTGTGCTCACGACCGCACGAACGGACGGCTATCACCGTGGCACAATGACCTCACAATTAGCCCCGCGACCTTGGCACTACTACCAACTTTTGCAACCTTCACTGACCAGCTTGCAAGGGCCTTGAATATGTTGTGATCCAATGCACAGGTAAGTATCAGAAAAGCCAGTGAGATTAATCATGAGTATATCTACTGAATATAGTACTGCATTGTCCCGTACAATAAAATCTCTAAGATGAAGTCCAAGTTAGACCAATGCAACTCCAAGGATCGCAAGCCCGAATGCAAGCAAGGACGTAGCCCTAGGAACGGAGAAGTCTACAGCAGCGGAGACACCATCAGCGCTCCCGCCTGAGGTCGAGGTCGAGTGGTTCGTGTACGGAAACGTCTTGTTCGTGTTCGTCTCCAAGTACAAATCGGTAGTGGGGATCTTCGAGCATTGACCGATAGGTTGAAGCTGACAACATGCGTCAAGACTACGGCCTGTAAAGCAGCACGGCAACATTAACTCACAGTCAACTTGGGGTTGTGCGTCAGTGCAGCATTGAGGGTATAACCTGTCGCGAGGTCGACAGTGATCTCGAAGAGATCGTGTTGAAGTACGATGAATCTGCAGGGAGCAAATCAGATATACGCTATAAAGCTGGAAGTAAACTGTGTACACACCCAGTGTCGATCAAGGAAGCGTTGCCTAAGATGGCCTGGAAGCTCGCAAATGACTCGGGACCAGGGACGATACCACCGGCTACTTTCCAGTCTATAACCACTAGTGTTAGGTATCGTACGTTGGAGGAAAACGTCAGAAACATACCGTTGGTGTCAAACTGGCCAGCAGACGGGGTACGAGTCCAGATGATAGGTGTCAATCCCATGGCCATAGCAATGGCGCGGACACGGTCATCTGAGGGCCCAGTTAGCTCTTGTACTCACTCAGTCACGAGAGAGTGCATTACCGATATCACCGTAAGGAGGCCTGAAAGTGGTCTGGAATGGATTATGAGGACGCTGACAAGCGCTTATAGTAGACGAGGAACTTGCCGGTGTAACGCCAAGAACGGCTTTGATCGCTGCACGAGTCCAGCCCAGCTCTGCGACGATTTGCTCCGTAGTGAGCGAGGTCAAGTGCTATAGTTATGGGTGAGCTAGCATCCTACAGATCTCGCGACACTTGGGAACGTACGGGGTGCGACCAAGTGTGAACCTGAACGAACGCGTCAGAGAGACGCATAGAAAAAAACTACGAGTGGGACCTACACTGATCTCATGGCCTGTCATGTACTCGTTGATGAGGATCTGAGGACGCTCGATGACACGAGAGCCCACAACGAAGAACGTCGCATGTAGGTTCTTCTGGGACAGGTAGTTCAGGAGCGTACTAAAAAAGTCGGTTAGCAGATGTCATGGCATATGATGAAGTTCACAAACGGAGCTAGAAAGTCAGGGATTAGTAAAATGGGGGAACCTCGTAGAGACGGCGTGCGTACTGTAGGGAGAAGGACCATCGTCGAAGCTAGCCAGAGCAGTCAGTAACAGTCTACTTTGATAACTGTAAGGCGAAAAGCCTACCTCATGCCCCATGTGTACTTGTCGGGGCAAGCGGTGATGTCAGTAGGTCCTACAAAATCATTAACATCATGATTACCGTGAATTAAATCAGGTTTACTGACTGGTCCAGCCACCACATGTCCACCAGCCACGGTTTTGACCGTCGGCCGCAAGGGCGGTATCATTGGCACAAGTACCGTCCTTGGTCGGGTTGAGAGCGGGGATGTGGAAGCCATCAAGTTCCTTCATCCACTGCTGGACTTGACTAGAGGCTAATCATGATGTCAGAAATGCAGTGACAGTATGGACCCAGGATGCGCATACAGGTATCGGGAATCTTGTCCATAGCGGGCCACTTGTGCGCGTCAAAGACGACTAGACGCGTAAATTAGCAATGAAACACGTCAGAAGTAGATCGATCCTGTCTTACATGCTGTCGGGAGGCCGGGGGCACCCGAAAAGGAAGGAGTGGCACCTGGGGCAAACGAGGCAGACAACGCCTGTGTCGCTCCCGTCGGCATGCCCAACGTGATGGCGCTCAAAGGCGGGACTCCAGTGGCTGCAGGGGGCGGGGCTGACACGGAAGCTGCACCGGCCGAGGCGGAAGCAGATGAAGCAGCCGAAGTAGACGAGGCAGACGACGCCGATGCAGACGTCGTCTGGCTCGTCGAGACTACTGAGGAGGATGCCGCAGAAGACGAAGAGGATACCGCAAGTGCAGCAGGGGAGAAGGAGGAGGTCGAGGCGACAGATGATGATGCCGACGGGATCAACCCTCCCAGCTGGCGTTTGTGAGCGAGTCGCGCATGCTTGCCGTTATGTGCATTTGCGGCAACGATTGCGCTGAAAAGAGTGGCGAAAGCTTGGAGCTTCATTACTGGGGAAAAACGAGTGGCGGCGCTACGGCGCAACGGTGGGGGTCAGGAATAAAAGGGGAGGAGGGAAGGGGGAATAAAGATGAGCTGGGCGTTGAACTTCAAAAAATAAGGGCAGCAGCTTGGCAGCAGCTATTTCACCTTTGCCGCCGTGAAATTCGCGGAGAGAAGCTAGGAACCCAAATTCGAAACGTACTAAGTTCTGTTCCTAATTACATATCTTCTTCCCGCGGCGCACGCACAGGGAAAACCGTCGAGTTACATTTCGTGTCGGTGGGACTCTAATACAGATGCAGGTAAGATATATATGCTAGGGATGAAAAAAATGGTGAGTGATGGCACAGACATGAAATAGAACAAGTTGAGGATCGCACGTATAAGAACACACCGATGCAGCGGCGAACACAAAAAACTAGAGATTAAAATGCGCCAATGAGGTAAGTGTCGAGTGGAGTGTACAACGTGGGTTTATCGCGGGATGGAAACCATGGAGGCATTGTCAGGCATGACATGCTGTGGTTGGCCCGCAGCTAAGTGAAGACTGAGCACACGGTCGTCTGAGACCAGCAAAATCTCGTCGCGTCCGTGATTATGGGATGGGCGGGGGTACTGAGGAGGGTAGGGCATCTGTGGATGCACGGGGGCGCCATATCCACCGTTGTACAAGGACTGTCGACTGCCGAACGAATTTGGCGCGCCGTACGGGTTGTATGCGGGAGCTGGTACACCCTGGTATGGATTGTAATACGCGGCGGCAGTGTTCGTAGTCGATGGAGGGGTGTCGGCAAACAGTAAACGAAGGTTGTTGCCTTGAATCACTTGCGACATAAAGCCGGTTTCGACGTGCCGTATCTCAACGAACGTTGACTCGAAAGCGAGAACATAAGGATAATGAAGAGCTGGAGTGAAGCCTGGTGAGCCATGCGATAACAACGCTCAACGAAAGTCGTCACTTACCAAAACCTGTAGGGGAACCTTCCCAATGGACCATGAAGTCTTTCCGTGATCGCCAGCCGCTTTTGTTCACATAGAAAGCAAAATCTGTAGAACAGGCCACATTAGTATCACGAAGCGCCTCGCAACGACGTGAAATATTCCATACCGTCATAGCATAGTAAGAACTCGTTGTCAATACGATAAATTGCCATGGGTCGTAAGTTTTCTCGCTTTCGAACGAAATCCAGCGAGTCATCTGCAGGATCCAGAAGGCCTTGGGTGTCCAAGCTCTCGAGGTCGACTATCTCAAAGCCCTTCGAGCAGCCCACACAGAGTTTCGTCTTCAAGAAGTGGATAGAGCTCGATTCCACGGGTATGTAGAACTCCTATAAGAGAAACAATGAGTACGAGAAATCGAAGCAATGGCACTGTAATTACCCTAAATAGCTTCAAGGTGTCGTTACCGCCCTGCAAAAGCTTCCGGAAGGTGGGCTTGCTCCTGCCGCGGATGTTTTGGTCTATAGGCTCGAGGGCTTTAATCGTGCTCGAGAGCGGGCTCGACTTGACGATACAGACCAGCGTCTTGCCCAGACACATTCCAGCTTTGAAAAACGACGTATGAGACGATATCCTCTTCGCCCGTTTGAGGCCAGACATGGGGTCCATAGGGTCCAGCGCGTCGAATGGAAACGTGATGACTTGACGTTCTTTGGGGACAAAGATTAGATAGTCTGACCTGACGCCAGACAAAAAGAATGAATTCACCAGAAAGAACAATTAAAAGTTGATACTCTTCCAAGAAGTCAACTTGCGAGACGTCCAGGAGTGCGAGGACCTTCACAGGTGCCCGGTTGGCTTCTCGAAGATCAGAAAGATATACACCATCGTCCGTCCCATATACTACACGACGGCCAGCATCTGCCAAAAACAGACGATGTAAATTATTGCGCCACTGAATTGGACAAATAATACTCACGGAATGGGGCCGCGCAGTTGACCTTCTGAATCGGACCAACGAAGAAGCCCTCGCTGAGAGTGCTTGTGTCGAAGATCATACTCCGCTCGCGCATCGCGTCCTGTTGTTTCGTGATGTTCTCGACCCACTTGCGCTGGCTAACGTACGTGCTCGCCCACAGCGTTATCTGGTAGTGCTTGCGTCCAAGGTGCACGAAAGTGATCGCAAAGCCTCCCTTGTTGCCGCCCTCTACGCGGATCGGAACCGCCGGCGCATACGGCGCACTCTTGGTGAACGAGCTCTTCTTCACCAAGGCTGATTTTTGTCGGTAACTTGGCTTTTGGTTGGCGTAGTCGTCGATCGCAGATATGAGCAAAAGCTCCAAGGGGATCGGCTATGGCATAGGTATGAGTACTGCTGCTCGCTGAATATACATGTGGACTGACCCGACGATAGACTTTTAGCTGCTCGTGCTTGCTCTTTTGCTTCACCATGAGCAACGCATGATCAAAGAGATATACCTGTAAGTCTCCGGAATCTCCTTGACCCGACCCTCCACGTCTATTTAGAGCGCCCTTGTAGATGAGCTCGCGCCCTTCCTCCTGCAGACGTAGATCCTGCATGTCCATCATTTCTCAGTTACTTCATCATCTTAAGATATAAAACCAGGACTTACAACTTGCTCTCCAGGCTTGAATGTGAGCTGTTGATCTAGCTGCAGCAGGTTGAACCTGTTCTCCGCTCTGCCGGTCTCTACGTTGACCTCGCCTAAGAACTCCTTCACTTTAGCTATGACCTCGGGAAGTGTGGTTTTGTCAGGACTGTCGTCCGGGGTATGTTTCAACACTGCGCCGAGTAGTAACGGGTATCGAGCTAAACGTGTCGTAGGTTTTGTCAAGTAACCATTCAACTCCAGCTTCCTCGACTCCGGGAGACGCTCCGTCGTCTATCACAATACACGATTAGCGCTTTGAGCCATTACTAACTGGATAAACGATGCGCGTACCTCGACGAATTGAGCAAACGCAGTATTTGAGCTCTTCTCCTTCTCGAACTCGTATTTGCCGTACAATTGGTGGGCACCATATTGCACGAACGGGCTGAAGTGCGGCACGGCGTCCAACAAGATGTCGCCGATAGTCTCGACGACTGCATATTGCTTCTGTCGCTTGTTTAAGGCGTCTCGGAGACGAGTGTTCACCGCGATGATGTCGTGGATATTCCAAAACACCTGCACGATGAATTCTTCCTCGCGTTCTGGTGGAATGATGCCTGACCCTTTGAGTCCCTTGATCCAAACCTGCATTCGGTCGTGAGTCAGATATTCAGTGGGTTAGGGCAGAGCTACTGACGTCTCGTAAATATTCCATATCGCGTACGAAATCGCGCTCTGTGTAGATGACTTCGTTGATAGCCTCTTGCCGCCTTTTCTCGGCATCGGTCATGTTCTCAACGATTTCTTTCGGGACGGAATGTATCCACAGAGTTCCCGGTTCCTGAGAAATACCGATATTGAGTCAAGGGGAATGAAGTCAGTAACGATGAAGAGTGGGCTTACCACAAAGTCGCCCAAACTCTCGCGGCTGATCTGCTTCTTCAAGCCAGGTTGGGGCTTCATGTTCAAACGGGCCTGTTGCTCCAACCTTCGTGGGCACGCGATGCTGTAACACAGCTGCTCACGGGAACACGTCGGCGAATAGCAATCTGTTAGTAGCGTGAATACACCTGAGGGGATCGGTACGTCGTCAGTAGCTGCAGAGTCATCTCGCTGATGGGTGACCGCAGGTTCCGTTGGAGAGGGCGAGGCAGGCTGCGAGTCCTCCTTGCTGTCTGCGTGCGATTCAGTCGACACGTCGCCTGACGGGGCAGAGCTCCCTTGACTGAACAGCGACGCGGAGAGCATCTTAGGTAGCCCTGGCCGCACGTCTTTTCCAGTGACGGTACCGTCAGTCTTCACCCCCTCTTCTCCATTGGCAAGGTCCCCGCTGACGAATGGACTGGGCAGCTTGGTGCGGAACTGATATAGCTCTCCAGCGCTATCCCGCAGTCGATGGTCGTAAGTGACGTCGTGGAAGAATTTCTGCGCGTCAAGGGCCCGACCAAGCAGCAATGCTAGATTTCGGTCGGTAGTCTTGATGATGTAGGCGATCTTGTCGACCGCCTCCCGCCCATCAAATGCATCCTTATACGTAAGACCGTCCTTGACGCGATCCGTGATTGGGACGCGTTCGCGGAATGCTAGCGCAACGCGCGAGAGTAGTGCTGGATATACGATGGGCGTACGCCGCGAGCCGCCGGGAGTACGGGAACTGCTGCTATCAAGAAGCGAAGGGATCGGCGGTCGCGTGGAACGCGAAGAATCAAGAATGGTCTTCATGGCTGGACTTGCAGCAGACATGGACATAGAACGATCCTGGGCTGTACGGTCTCGGCGAGCTGTTGGGCCGCCGGGCATTGTACGGGACGATTCGGAAGACCGCCGTGCAGTCACCGACGGGTCGACGTGCATGGACGAGGCGGGCGAAGTGCTAGTTACCGAGCTCCGTGGGTTACTTTCAACAGCAGTCTCTAATTGAAGCGGATATGGACGTGAGGAAAAGGCTGGGGGCGGTTCCGATGAACCTGAAAACCTCTGCGAAGGTGCACGCGGTTGCGGTCCTTTTGGCGCAGCTTGATGTAAAGTTAGTACCGGTTCATCGACTCGCCATATTAGAAACTCACGAGGACGGCTGCGAGCCCATGGCAGCTCGCTGCTGCTACTTCCATCGTCCGTGCCCTGATCACTTGGACTACTGCCACCGAAATCAAGACCTAACCGCCCGTCATCATGCTCGAGATTCACGCCTAGCCGCGGGATATCAGCGTGTTGGGGAATGGCTTGGTATTGAGCGCGACTTGGACTCGATGCTTGCGGTGCATCAACAGGCCGTGACCGGTTGCTCCACTCTGCCTGTTGCCCTGCAGGACTGTTCAGGTATACTTGCGCCTGATAGGCCTGAGCGGGAGTCATTCCGGCACGAGTGAGCGCTTCCAGACCAGCATCTGGGGGCTCCTCAGGTTGAGGTGCTATGATACCGGCGGACCGCGGGGAGCTAATGACAGAACGTGCACGGGAATGAACGGACGGTGCTACCAGCGTCGATTGCGGCGCGAGACTTTGCACATTTGGTGGGTATGGCGAATATGTCCCTGGAGGCGGCGGCAGCGGCGGTTGTGAAGGTTGTGGCGAGTGGGTAGGGTAATAAGACTGCCTGTATGCGGCATTTGCGGGTTGTCTGTACGATGGCGCCAACGAGGAGGCATAGGATGTACGCCTGTCGACATGCGCCTGATACTGCTGGTGCTGCTGATAATGGTGTTGTTGGCCGTTTGGAGGAGCATGCTGGTTATAATGAGGAACAGGAGGTCCTGGTGGTCCTGCCAATTGGTGGTGTGAGGCACTTGGCCTGCCGAATATGGCCTCGTATGCCTCGTTCCCTCTGTCTGGTCTGCGAGGACCCAGCGGTCTGTCCATGAGCCGAGTATGCAGGTATCTCTAGCGAGAATGGGCGTCAGAAAGAGAGAAATACGGTCGACGTCGTGGTTTGGTGCAGCAAAAGGTGCTCGCGCAGTCGCGCCGGCTCTGCCTGATCAGCTGAACCTTTTTTGAATTCTGCTGTTGTTTCTCGACGGCGATGATGGTCGTGCGGTCCTCGTGTGTTCCCCGAGGATGATCTGGTGTGTTCTGGCTACGTAGCCCTTCGAACAAGTGCAATTTTCCTAGCAATCTCACCAGGATGTGCTCAGGACGGATGTGAAATCAGATGGAAACCGGCCTCAAATGACGCAGTCGAGGGCGAGCAACGGCGACAATAAATTCTCTTGTAATGAAAACTCGACACATGCAAAAATTATCATACGTCTCTATACTGGCTTTAGCTTGTGGTCAACATTGTTGTCTATGAGGCTGTCTGAGGAACTACATAGGAATCAAGGATGAAGGATCGACAGATTCATCGAGTGTAACGTTGTCGCGCGCCGCAGTGCACTCAGGCTCCGCACTGCGAACTTGCTACAAACCACCACGGCGCTCCAAAAAATCCCACTCCTTCGCAAGAAAAACACACGACGGCCTTGACAAAGCCATCCGACGCTATGCCCTTAAATGCGCCCAAGAAAACACAGTGGAATGAACCCGATACTCAGTATGCCAGACACTACAACCGGATGAAGCGCGGCCCGAAATCAGCTGCCATGTTATATTGCAACTTTGCAGCTCTCTCCAAGTTGCCTTCATGCTTTCCTGCGCGAAACGACGACTACTAAGGCCCTCATACGCCCAAACACGCGGGATGGCGACCGTGAACCTACCGCCAAAACCGCGCCTACCGACGTGGAAAGCGCTCGCGCCCGCCCCGCCGCCAGGCACTACCACGTTCGCCGCCCAGTCAACGCTGCAGCCGTTGCCCGTGCCGACGCTCGAAGATACTATCATGCGTCTCAACGAAAGCCTGAAACCGCTCGCGCGGAACGAGGATGAGCTCAAGACAGCTCATGCGAAGATCATCGCGTTCGCGCAAGGCCCCGCCGAGGACCTCCAGCGCCGCCTGCTCGAGCGCGCCGCGTCTACACCGCACTGGCTCGAGGAGTGGTGGGATGACACAGGGTACCTCGGGTACAGGGAATCCGTGGTCGTAAATGTCTCATACTATTGTGAGCGCTCCCCATGCGGATACTAAAGCAATGTCTAATGTGTTGTAGACGGCTTCTCCGCGCACCCAGCGCACCTTCCACAGACGCCCGTAGCGCGTGCGGCTGCTATTGCACGCGCAGGGATGCTTTTCCGACGCCAGCTCAAGCGCGGAGAGCTCGCTCCAGAGGCGACGAAGGAGGGGCCGCTCTGTGTGGATACATACCGGTGCGTCTCCTCCGACCACCGCCCTAGCCTCTGCTGATGCCCCGCAGATGGATGTTTGATTGTGCTCGTGTACCCGGAGCACAGGGTCTCGACTGGTACGTTTCGTACGCGGAGGAGGGCGATACGGGCGACGCCGGCCACATCGTCGTGTTCCGCAATAATCGCCCTTGGAAAATCGATATGTTCGATGGGACGCGACTACTCAGCGTTGCAGAGCTCGAGAAGTAAATGCGTTTTTGACTTGCACTAATCAGGTGATTAACGCGCGACGTAGACAAATCCAGGTTATCTACGACCACTCGACGGGCGAGTATCCTGGCGTAGGCGTGTTGACGGCATCTAACCGCGATGTCTGGGCGAAAGACTACGTGGAGCTCACCTCCCGCGCGGAGAATGCCGCCATCGTGGCGGATATTCACTCTGCTGCCTTTACTATCTCTCTCGACGCGTCCTCCCCGACCACGCCGGTTGACCATTCACGCCAACTCTGGCATGGTGCACCAGGTGCGTTGCAGAACCGCTGGGTCGACAAGCCCTGCCAGTTCATCGTGTTCGACAACGCCGTCGCGGGCTTCATGGGCGAGCATGCGGTCATGGATGGAACACCCACAGTGCGCTTGTGTGACAGCGTCCTCGACCTCATCCACTCTCCAGACTTCGCGTCCTCCACCTCGGGCTCTAATTCCTCATCGAAAGCCCCAACTCCCCTCGATTGGAAAGTCTCGCCTACCGTTACGGATGCCATCAAGGCAGCGAACGCGGCCGCGGAGGCGCTCACGGGGACGCAGGTGCTAGGCATCCACAATACCAAGTATGGCAAGGCGGCGATAAAGAACTTCGGCGTGTCTCCGGACTCGTGGGCGCAGATGATCGTGCAGCTCGCATATGCGCGACTGTTGCGCGCGCGTGGCGAGCAGCGGCAGGGCGGGACGTACGAGGCAGCGACGACGCGTCGTTTCTTCAAGGGGCGGACGGAAGCGATACGCGTCGTTACTAGCGAGGCGGATGCGTGGGTGAGCAGCATGGATGACCCCTCCGCGAGCGCCGAGAAACGGAAAGAGCTGTTCAACAAAGCTACGAAGAAGCACGTGCAGCTGGCGAAAAGCGGCGGGGCAGGCATGGGTGTCGACCGTCACTTGTTCGGTGAGCAGTGTCCTTGATCAGCTCAAATCGACCGCTGATTGTCTGCAATAGGCTTGAAGAAGGTCCTAGGGAAGAAGGAGGAAGTGCCCACAATATTCTCGGACCCACTTATACAACGGTCGAGCAACTGGGTGCTCAGTACATCCGCGGTGTTCTCCAAGCACTTCGAAGTCTATGGATGGGGCGAGGTAAGCGATCCTCTCAGTCTTCGGATGTTCTCTCTAACGCGTTTTGGTAGGTTGTTCCAGAAGGCTTTGGAGTCGCGTACATGACAGGCTTTGACGGTGCGTGTTTCGCGTTTCTCCTCAATTTCGGCTCACCCATGCAAGTTTGTAGATCATCTGCAATATACGGTGACGAGCAGAAAGGAAATGCCCCACGCGCAGTTCGTGAAGGAGATCGAGCAGGCGGCTGTTGACCTATACGACCTGCATGCTGCACTCGCGTCGCACGCCAAGGCGAAACTTTAACGACGTATATCCTGCTCCTGCGTCAAACTCTATGCACTTACGATTTTTAGTGCCTATCTTGAGTGCCTATGGTCATCCCAATACCTACAAGCTGTATGTTGGTTTCAACTCGTTTTCTGCGAGATATTTTATTTAGGAGTCGCGTCGGTGGCGTCACTTTATCCACGTGGCGATTTATAGCAATTGTCGCTCTTGAGTCTCATGTCGTCGAATTTATCACATAAATTTCCCGCCTCTCCTTAGCCTCGTTCCCCCCACTCCCCCCACATCCTAACCCTTCTCTCCCAACGGTCTCTACTACTTTCCTTACGACGCCATGAGAATCAGTCAAAAAATCGAGCAAGGGCGGAAGGAAGACAAGATCTGGTGGTCTTTCGAGTACTTCCCTCCTCGCACGGCGCAGGCAAGTCATTCAGTGGCTCAGAGAATTGCCAAATCATGTTAATATGATGCCGGGTTGTAGGGATTGCAAAATCTACTCGATCGGATAGAGCGCATGCGCGCGCTAGGTCCAGAGTTCATAGACATAACATGGTAAGTTACCCCTGCGCGTGCTCTATGTCCTCGGCCAACAATCATGAACCTAGGAACGCGGGAGGACGGACGTCGGACCTCACCTCTGAGATGGTCAAGACGTGCCAGGGTCTCATCGGCATTGAGACATGCATGCATCTGACATGCACGAATATGCCGAAGGAGAAGGTGGACATCGCATTACGGGTACGTTCTCTCCGTCACTCGCTATTCTGTTGGCTACTGAGGCCCTTCGAATGTAGGACGCAAAGCAATCCGGCTGCCGTAACGTTCTTGCCCTTCGCGGTGACCCTCCGATGGGCAAGGATGAATGGGAGGCAGTGGATGGCGGATTCGTACACGGCATTGATCTCGTCCGTCACATCCGCCGCGAGTACGGTGATTACTTCGATATCGCCGTCGCCGGATTCCCGCAAACGCAGCTCCTGCCCCCCGAGGAACGTGCGCTCGAGATGAAATACCTGAAAGAGAAAATCGATGCAGGCGTGGACTTCATCTTCACGCAGATGTTCTACGATGTGCAGCTGTTCATCGACTGGGTCAGATCCCTGCGGGAGGCCGGCATCACCATTCCCGTCGTTCCGGGGATCGCGCCCATACAGACTTGGAACGGATTCCAGCGCGCGACGAGCCTGGCGAAGACCAAGATCCCGCAGGAATTCCTGGACGCCCTAGAGCCGTACAAAAACAACGACGAGAAGGTCAGGGAGATCGGCACCAAGCTTGTCGCAGATATGTGCAGACGGATCCTGAAGGAGGATATTGGCATACGCGGACTTCATTTCTATACCATGAACTTAGAGAAAGGCACCAAGATGCTCCTTGAGGAGTTGAATCTTGTCCCGCGTGTCGAGACCATCAAACCTTTGCCTTGGAGACAGGTCCGTTCTTCTATCCTTTGAAAGATTCCCTACTGACGATTGTTCCCGCAGTCCCTCACACCCAACCGGCGACAGGAGACCATTCGTCCTATATTTTGGGCGAACCGCACGAAATCCTACATCTCGCGTACGGAGAACTGGGACGAGTATCCTAACGGCCGGTTCGGAGACTCCCGCAGTCCCGCATACGGTGAACTTGACGGTTATGGTGTGTGGATAAAACAGACCGTGAGTAGTCTCTTTTCGTTCAAAGTGGGAACGCAATTAAGATGTCTTCTGTCTACAGAAAGAGGATGCCCATAAGCTCTGGGGTCAACCCACATCCTACGCAGACGTTTACCGATTGTTTAGTCGATTCTGCGCTGGTGACCTCTCTGCCCTTCCTTGGTCCGACCAAAAACCTTCCTCCGAAACGTCCGTTATTGCTACTCAACTAGCAAAAATGAACGAGTTTGGGTTCTTGACCATCAACTCCCAACCAGCTGTGAATGGTGCTCGGAGTGACGATAAAGTTTTCGGATGGGGACCTGCCAACGGCTACGTTTACCAGAAGGTGAAATGCCAGATCACCACTTTCATTCTTTGAGACAATGGCTTAAATCTATCCCCGACAGGCCTATCTGGAGTTCTTCGTGAACCCCGAATTACTGTCATTATTGCTGCAGCACATCGAGCGGGATCCGAACATCACGTACTACGTTATCAACAAACGCGGAGACCTGCGGACCAACACCCACTCCGAGGGACCTAATGCTGTTACCTGGGGCGTTTTCCCGGGGAAGGAGATAATCCAGCCGACTATCGTCGAGGCAGTCAGCTTCATGGCATGGAAGGTACTGTCGATTTCTTTTTACTACTGCGGCTTGCATGTCTGCTAACACCAGTGATGCAGGACGAGGCTTACGAGCTCGGTCAACAATGGGCCAAGCTATACGAGGCCGAATCGCGGTCGAGAAAACTCATCTCGGAGCTCATGGAGACCTCGTTCCTTGTCAACGTCGTGCACAACGATTTCAAGAACCCGGACGCCATCTTCCAGCCGTTCTTCAAAGCCGGTGCGGAATACCTCGCCGCACACCCCAACGGTCCCTCCGCCCCTCCCGCCGTCAATGGACATAGTGCATGATATACCTAAAATCTCCCATCTTACTAATTCAACTTAACTCTCCGCGGATTCCTGACTCTCCCCACTGTATCCATCCATCGACTACTTACTACCTACTACTTGCACCTCGGGTTCAACCCCCGTTTGTTTTTTTACCACCGCGTTCTCCTTTTCGCCACGCCTCACATTTTCGATCACTGACACCCTACAAACTGACACTCATCGTCGATCTAGCATTCATTGGCATTGTATATTTCTGCATCAACTGCATCGTTAACTTACATTCCTTGCACCAATACGTATCCTGCATCCAACTGCTATATCCTAGGGCTTGCCAATGCATCTAGAATTTATGGATATCTGCAAGTGAGCGCGCTGAGGCAGATGCGCGGCGCGGGGGCCTGCGGCGTCTGAGAGGAACTTCAATTCTGAAGTGGCATAGAAACACAAAGTTATATTATGCGCAATCCACACCCGGAGAGCGCTCCAGACTATGTGACAGCTTCCTATATTGTGGCTCCTCCAACTCACACTCGTGCGAAGGGATGCATACGTGTCCGACCAATACGCTGGTCTAGTAGAAAAGTGGCATAGCCCACCAAGGACCACGTAGGGACCTGCAAAGCTCACGCAGATGTCTCTGCAGGCTTCGGGACAATGTTGTTCTTCGTCAATAGCTCTTCGAGCTCGCCGGACTGGTGCACTGATTTCCGTATCGTCAGCGTGTACTCTGCGGAGATACGAGAGGCCAGCACGTACTTCCAAGGACGATATCGCAGCCGCCCACAAACTCGCCGTTCACGTATAGCTGCGGGAACGTTGGCCATTCTCTGCAATGAAATAGACAATTAGTGCCCATTCAGGCAGAAACGGAGTCGATGAGGGGAGGTAGATTGAATTGTGTACAACTCACGAGAACTCCTTGGCACCAGCACGCAGATCGCTGTCCTCTAGGACGTTGTAAGTCTTCATCTTCTCAGGCGGCACGCCATGCAGATCAAGGACCTGGATGGCCGCCCGCGAGAAGCCGCACTGGGGAAGTGAGGGTGTCCCCTTCATGAAGAGAACAACGGGGGAGGCAGTAATGGCGGATTGAATCTGGGCACGCTCCTGCGTGGAAAGTAGCCGTTGCGTGAGCCGGAGGGTGTGTGCAGGCGAACGAGACGGTCGGAGAAGTGCTGTCTTCAGAGTCGTGAGTCAAATTTTGGGCAAGTAGACGGGGCAAAACATACAGATGTACGGAGGGCGGAAAACAGCATCGTGGATAGTCGAGCGTTAGGTTTTTTGTGAGCGGAATGTGTGCGTTGTGGTGGTCAAGAGCAAGGTGTATTTCGGTGAGAAACGTCTCGGTAAGCGTCATACGAGACGGAAAACCACGTGGCTTTTCCGTCTTCGGGCCAATGATCTGCGCAGGATCTCACCGTCTCTTTCCTTCATACCACGACCTCCAGACGATTTTACTTGTATTCTACCGCTTTAATTAACATTGTATCCCTACCAAACGACACTGTAAACGACAACTGTAATCAGCAATGGCCTCCCACTCACTTCAGCTCGAATCGCCGGCCCAAGCTTCACCGATTTCCTATTTTACTACTCTCATTTCGCATACATCAAGGTAAGTGCCGTATCTAGTACAGAAAAGCAAACCATGTAACAGAACGCGACCCCTGTATAGCCAGAACATACCAGCTCCAACATCTGCCGCAACTGCTACACCGAATTCCGCGGCCTCTCAGAGAGCCGTCATGGTCGTTCTTGCGCTCATCCTCTCTGGCTTCGCGGTCTGTGTTCTCATCACGGTGCGTCTGGGCTCATTCTCTTTGTCGCCGCTAGACACGCGCATGGATTACACTGACAAGTGTCGCGTTTTTAGATATTCCTGGTCCTCATGCGCAGACACGCCCTCAAGGATGGCATGAAACGGCGTCGTCAGGCCTCCTGGATATTACGCTCTAGTCGATGGCCTCGCGCTGAAGCTCGATCTGGCGAGGACAACTTGAACATGTCTGGATCGTCGTTTACTGTTTCAGACATGTCGGTGGCATTCCTCCTTACCCCCCTCTTAACACCTTTCCACGTCTAGGCTGCACACTGCTAACCCGGTGGTGGAACCATCATTTCTACAGAAAATACTCTTCGAGGCCAAACTCCGTCAAATTTGCGAAATAAACACTTCGAGAACGCCATTTGCTTACGACAAAACATCATCGCCTGTCTTTTCTCTAGCTTATACCCAGCACAACGCCGCTGCAATCATCAGATACCACCGCCGGGACCCTACCTCCCACTGAAGACGTCGACATCCAACGATCAACACAATCAAATACCTACGTACCAATGCCCTCGACACCGAGACGGTTACTGAAGTCTCAATCAATTAGAAATAGTTGTACAGCTTTCCCAATGCAAAGAATTTGACACGAATATCCAGTACCAGATGATAAGTAGATGCTTTAGATCTCAGAATCTCGCGTAGTCGAGGATGATCGAGTGAAGATCTGCGGCCTCATGCACGGTCAACTAGTTCAAGAACTTCAGCCCAAACTTGACGTTGCAACTTACTTGAGGTAGCTGCCTACAAAGTATTTCAATTAGATCGGCATCATACGTCCACTCGTACGTCTCCTGGCAAGTATGCGGGTTTTGTCACGTAGACGGTTATCGTCCTGCAGCGGTATGTCGCCCGAGGATCAGCAATTGCGCTCGTTGGCACACCCTGCTCAAGTGGACACTGACGCGCAATTCGACCCGGCACGCCTTGGCGAACACTGGCGGGAGGCGACGTCTTCCAAAGGGCACCGCTTTTCCCTCTTCAATCAGGAAATCGAGCAAAGTCCAAACGATGACCGGCAGTATCGGTGGGTATCCCAAATCCGCTGGTTGGTGTAGTCATTTTACAGAACTGACTGGTTTTGGCAGGCTCGTCGTATTGAGGAACGGCTTAGAAGTGCTGCTCGTGTCAGACGCGCAAACGGACAAGGCGGCAGCGTGTTTGTCGGTCGGTGTCGGCCATCTGAACGATCCCGTCAGTTCCTCCATGCGCATATAGAGCTTTGCAGAGAATCTTTCATATATCATATTAACTTCGGTATGCTATACAGGATGACTTGCCAGGACTCGCCCGTACGCGCGTCTCTTACATGCGCGCATTGATGCAAGATCCCTGATTCCACCATGCCCAGATTTTTGCGAGCATATGCTCTTCCTTGGAACTGAGAAGGTGTCCTTTCGACTAGCATGGCTTAACGCTCGTCAAGAGATCAATTAACCCTCTCATTCAGTTCCCCGACGAATCGGAGTACAAGCGCTACCTGTCGCAGCATTCTGGGTCCTCGAACGCATCAACAGCGATGTACATAACACAATACCACTTCGACGTGCACCCATCCGGGCTCGCGGGCGCGCTCGCGCGGCATGCACAGTTCTTTACTGCACCGCTCTTCGCCGCGTCCTGCACCTCACGGGAGGTCAACGCGGTCAACTCTGAGTTCCAGCGGAACCTCCAGCTTGACTCGCGCAGGTTCTTCCAACTTGCGAAGGCTACCAGTAACCGAGCGCCTGGGTCTGTGTATTGGAAATTTAGCACTGGATCGAAGGAGAGCCTGTGGGATGAGCCTGTGGCAAACGGGGTGGACGTTCGTGCTCGGCTCCTAACGTGGTACAAATCAAACTACAGCGCGAATTTGATGAAGCTCGTTATCCTCGGCAACCGTAAGTCTTTGCACCCTATGCACGATTTTCTTTTTGGATGACGAGCCGGTCTTATAGAGCCCCTCGATGAACTTGAGAACCTTGCTATCACAGAGTACTCCGATGTTCCCAACAGCAATCTCATGCCCGCGACATATGATGTCCCCCCTCTTACTCCAGATGAATTAATGGTTCGCCTCGATGTATCCCCCAATCATTGCAAACAATCCCTGATATATGATTGACTCTAGACAGAGATATCTTTCAGGACAGTGAAGGACACTCCTCAGCTATACGTCGAGTTTCCTTTCCCAGACCAAAGGTTGAAAGAGCATCTATTTACCAAGGCAAGCGTATTGCGGCTCCTGTTCATTCCGCCACTGACATATCATTTCTCACAGCCAGGCAAATTTATTGCGCATTTTTTGGGACACGAGGGACATGGTTCTTGCCTCGCGATTCTCAAGAAACAAGGCTGGGTCACCGACCTGTCCGCATATGATACCCATGGACCTCCCGGCTCCGATTTCTTTCGAGTCACCTGTCAAATGACCGCTGCTGGACTCGGTAAAGCTCTGGCTATTCTACGCCATGTTACTCCTGCTCACATCCGACGCAGATCACTACCGGGATGTCGTCAAGACGATCTTTGCGTATCTCGACATTCTGCGGTCGACAACGCCGCAGGAATGGGCCTTCCACGAGATCCAAGCGCTTGGAAAGATCGCCTGGAGGTTTCAGGAGAAGGGCCAACCCAGACCGACAGTGCAGGCGTTAGCGAGCCAACTCCAAACGCTTTATCCGCGCGACAAAATTCTCGTTGGCCGGTGGTTTGCAGATCGCTTTGACGCAGATCTTATCCAGAAATGTCTGCATGCACTCACCGCGGAGAACTGCCGCATATTTGTCGGGAGTCCGAAGCCACTCGCCGGGAAAGATTATTGGCCGCTCAAGGAGAAGTACTACTCCACCGAATACGCCCTCGAGAAATTTGACGAAGATTACTGCAAGGTTTGCAATTTTGTGTGTGTTATAGCTACTTGCTGATACGTTGAACGATCTCTAGCCCTCGAGTGAGCACAAAAAGCACTTAGCGCTTCCCGATCGCAATCCTTTCATCCCTCAGGACCTAGAGATACGAGACAAAACCATACCCAACGAGGTATGTGACCAGTTTCACATATTTGATCAGCCGCTCATTTTCATCTGCTCTCTGTAGCCGTCCAAACGCCCGTATCTTATTCAACGAACCTCCAAGTCGTGTCTTTGGCACAAGAAAGACGACACGTTCTTCGTCCCAAGAGCTTCGCTTCATATCTTATTGAGGACGTCAGTTTCTTGTGCATCATTTTCTGCGCTCAAGCCTTGGCCTGACTCATATTCCAGACCTCTCGCGGACAAGACAGCTCTACTCGCTGTCAAGACCAGAGTACTCACAGAACTTGTAACAGAGACGTTATCGGAATATGCCTACGATGCGTACCTCGCAGGACTCGGCTATAGCATCGATGTTGGGGTAGACGGAGTGCAGCTGACTGTCACAGGCTATAACGACAAGCTTGCGGTCCTATTGAAGATTGTTGTCGAGACACTGAGAAACCTTCAAGTCGACGCATCCCGCTTTGAGCTCGTCCATGACCGTGTGCGTTTGCAGACTAGTTTGCATTCGATACGCTGAGGCTCATCAGACATGATCTCATTATAGCTCACGAGGAGTTACGCAAACACGAAGAAGGACAATCCATACATGACGGCGGATACGCTCCTTCGTCACCTTACTCGTCAAACACATTGGACCTATGACGAGCTCCTTAGAGCACTAAAAGGTATATCTCTCAAAGATTAGGATTATTATAAACTCTGCTAACGCATATCTGCAGGCCTGAAGCCGAGCGATATCCAAGGGCACATTGAACCCCTACTGAGAGAGGTACGGGTCGACATGCTTGTGCATGGCAATGTCCTCCGAGATGTGAGTGGTCTGCTTCGGTCTCCTGACTAACAGTGCTCTCATGTTGTTTTTCATTGGTAATAGGAAGCGCTCACCATGCTCACGCTAGTTGAGTCGATACTGAAGTCCGAGTCTCTCGATCCTTCACAACTCGACTTTCACCGCGGCCTCCTGCTTCCATCTGGTATGTTATCAAATTCAATCTTGTACTTTATGTTCATCCTAACCGACTCATTTACATTTCTATAGGCTCAAATACGATCTATCGCCCCCACGTACCCTCTGAAGAGAACGTCAACTCTGCCGCAAGCGTATACTTTCAAGTCTGCGAAACCTCCAACCACAATCTTTACGCCCGCCTCGCACTATTTGCGCAAATCGCGAAAGAGCCAATCTTCTCCACCCTTCGCACGCGCGAGCAGCTCGGCTACATCGTCAGTTCGGGTGTCTGGTCCGCGCGCGGCGTTGCAGGCTTCAGGGTGGTCGTGCAAAGTGAACGGCCCGCGGAGGTCCTGGAGGAACGGATCGAGAGTCTATGGAAAGAAAGCTTCGACAAGTATCTGGCCGATATGAGCGACGAGGAGTTCGAGAAACAGAAGCAAAGCCTCATCGTCAAGCGGCTGGAGAAACCGAAGAATCTTTACCAGGAGTGCGTATCGTCTCTCCTCCGCAAAGGCGTTTTTATCCACGCTACGTCGTATTAGGGCATCACGATACTGGAGCGAAATTTCTAGCGGGGAGTTGGATTTTTTCTACCGTGAGATCTCCTCTATTACATTCCTAGACTTAGATGACGAACCTCTATCATCAGGCGAGCGGGACGTAAGCATATTCGCTAGCCTCCGCAAGCAGGACATCTCCGAATTCTGGTCGAAATATATCTGTCATTCGCCAGAACGAGCCAAGGTCTCCGCCTTGATGCGCTCCCAGCGTCTCCAGCCCGACGCAATGTCACCGTTACTGGCAATTCTAGCCCGACACGGCTGCGACGCTGCCCACACGGAGCTCGACACCTTCGGAAAGACGAAACCCACCGTTGAACAGCTGCGGACTTTCGTCCACAAGCTCCGATGCTCAGCGCAATCGCCTGCCTTGAGGGAAGAGCTAGATAACGCTATCGAGAGCATGGCGAAGCCGGTGCCGCTGGATCGAGGGGTCGAGGAGATTTCGGAGCCTGAGGCGTTTAGGACAACGTTGAAAAAAGCGAACGCGGTGAAGCCTGCTGGGGATTTCGAGGAGGATTTGCTTGTGCATTCCCTTGCGCGTGCTAGTTTGTAATGCGCGCCCGCGCGTCTGTACGATAATCGATGCACATATGGCTCCGTAGCATCGTTCAGACCGTAAGGTTGTGAGGTGAACCGGGTCTTCCGACGGCGGGTTAGACCAGGACACCGCTCAAAGCCACAGACGCAGCACAGAACTATGTAGTCGTGACTGAGGAGAGTATTGATATTAGTGAAGATGGTTGGTCAACAAAGAAGATAAGGTGCATTAATTCCGTTTCCCAAACCGAGATGAAATCTAGAATCTACTGTTTGCTCTCCCGCAAGGAAGACCAGACATCTTCGGTGGCGGCTGCTATCCGCTCCTTCACGCTCCCGAAGCTGTCTAATGCAGGACGCACATCGAGTGAGAACACTGGGCTGCCATCTGGCTCGGGCGGCGCAGAGTAGTAGTCGATGACGTAGCGAACCTCTTCTCCAGTCTTTGGTCGACGAACGACCCAGTCATGGCGATCGAAGGGAGGTTCGGTGCTGCAAGGAAATTCAGATGAAGCGCTCGGGGATTGGGTGGGATGCAAACGTACTTGAACCGTGACGGTAGAAGCCATCCCGCCAGCATCATAATGCGAGCTTTGGGTGACATGTCTCCTGGTCGTCCTTTGAATCGCGCAAGATGTGGGTCATCATCACCACTACACATACTGCGCTTCAGCCTTTTTCCTTACAACTAGAGGGGAGGGGACATACGTGTTCTGTCGTTTCTCCCACTTCAGCACTTCCTGCCATGCCTGCTCGTTCAGGAAATTGTGGATTTCCACCATGGTTTCCACATGTTCCTCCGGTGTCTCCCAGCCCTTTCTAACCAGGGCGTTGTAGAACTGCTGCGGCGACGGGTACTCCCACTTCGCTGCTGGATCTCGGGGTATCGAGGATTCCGTGCGCTCGGTCGGGAGTTGAACGCTTTGGTTGGGGGCAGCTGTTTGGGATAGTGTAGGCATTTGATTGAGAGGATTGAGGCCCTGGCCGTGGTCTATTGGACATTGCGCCTGCGATGACTTTGCAGGCGGATCGTGAGGCACTGGGCACCCGCCTCCAGCGGGTTTGTCATGGGGTACGGGGCAGCCCCCAGCAGATTTTGACAGCGTCGGCGGGGCGTTCTGGGATGTCGTTTGTCCCATAATTGCAACCTGTTACCCGAGAGAGAGAGAAATAGAGGAGAGGAATAGGAACAATGCCGTTGGCTGCAGCAATCGAATGCAAGTTTTGTTGGTCGCCAAAAGTTTAAGCCGTCCGTCCGGCAGGACCCCCAATGCGCACAGTGGCTGTCTTCTTAGTATGTTCGCGACGCTTGAAGATTCTCTCTGACGACCACTCATTTTTGTTCAGGATACGCGGACGCAGCGCTCCAGTATGCTATAGACATCATAGAAACTCGCCGGCAGTGACAGTGACTTGCAGACTCTTGCAGACAGTCTCAGAAAAGTTGAGAGCGCTTGTACCACGGACGCACCCAGGTCCCACAGGGTCCCACGACCGTCCCACACGATGTATGCGGTCGAGTGGTAAGTACCGCTATATCCCTCCATGTCTTATGCTGATATGAAGCTATACAGTTAACTTGGGTCGCCTTTCCTGCAATGATGTGCGTTCGACGAGTAGGAAGGGCGCGATACACATAGTTTCGGAGCCGGACCTCCTGCTCTGACCACCATGGGACAACCCTTTCGCTCGGAAAGACAATACCACGCCTGTCACCTTGGGATCTCATGCTCTCTCTCTGCGCTCAGAACGCGCTCAAGAAGAACCTTCCGATAATCGCGGGTAGACGCAGACCGGTACGTGCGCACATCTCCTTCCCCCAGCCTGCCCCTCGCCAGTACCTCGGATCACTATTGACATCCGCTCCGCATATATATACACCCATACTCGGCGTACGCTGCTCCCCCTTGTAAATCACATCTCTGAAGTCTGAGCAGGTTTCTCAAGCTACAAGATACCTACAGACCGTCGTTACACGGTCCTCGCACCCGGACCTATGTCCCCTTGACTGCGCATATATATCACTCCTGCTCACCACCAGGCTCTGCCTATCGCGGCGGAGGTGCAATATTGCGACGCGTCGCATGCATAGGTCGAGGTTCGCATCTGCGAACCAAGGCTCTCCACCCTTCCCTGTTCTTTCCACTCCACCTTCCTCTTCATTTTCTACAGTGGGATCGATGAGACAGCTCCCAATCCGATAATGATACGATGGGACGAGTGTCAGGAAAAAGCTACTTGTACCCGAGTGATCCAACGCTCAAAGCTGCTCCTCCTGAATCTTTGAAATACCACCGGTACATGTGAGTTCAGAACAGTGCCAAAATTATCATTCTCACGTCCTACGCGCCGCAGGGGATGCCTAATAGAAAGACGACATTTTCATGGGCCAGCGGGCGCGCGCATATGGCGGAGTCGCCAGTATGTCCATTTCTCGGGTCTGCGTGTGGATTCCTAGTGTTTTTTTTTTTCGTCGCGATTCTGCGCCTCGCAGATCACCCCACTTCCCCATGGCACAGTGTACCATTACATGTCTGCAACCATTCGAGACCTGTCGGCGGTACTTGTACCCCACTCTTTCCCCACGGGCCACGGCACACATCTGATTCCAGATGGCCGCCTTTTGCTCAAGCGAGACCCCGAAAACCTTTCCCCAATGCAGACGTGTGATGGTGTTGGTGTGTTCAAGAAAGGCCTGTATAAAGCCTGTTTCTTCTCCTTCCCTTCCTAAGATGTCAAACATCGGGTTCCTGTGGACCTGGCATCCGCATACTGCCTTTGCCTGTCGAAGAAGGTGAGTACAGGATACAACCTCTCGCTATGTTGTCGACGCATCGAGGTACGCGCCTGATTTTTCGCTTAGTTTGAGGGGTTTACCCGAGCCTGCCATACTACTAGCTCTGGCATGTGATCGTAACGCACGCTTCACGCCGCTACCCTGATCTATCCTGTTTCACCGTTCACGCATTGAAAATACGCAGCATCAATACATACAAGCTGCGGTGGTGGGCTGAACAAAAATGAAGGGTCAAATGACTTTCACTTCAAGAGCTCACGCGCACGACAGGAACAGGATAGCTACACAAGCATTGGGGACCTTGTCGAGGTCTCCGATCTGCATTCTGACATCCACACATGTGTCCGAACGGTCTCATGAAAGGACCCGGGACATCAGAGGACAGGACAGGACAGGACATCCCAACTCCTGCACGAAGACCAGAGAAATAGGCACGTCGCTCCGGATATGTGCAGTCCCGGATTCTGCGCTATTCAACGCCGTAAATCGGTACGAAACATCCGGAGAATGTTCGACCGAGACGCGTTCAGCCGCACACTTGGCAGACGTGCAGCCGCATCCGCCAGAGACCCATGTCGACGGAGGAAGCTTGACATGACGGGCGCCCACTATGTCTCGCAGTCCACTGCAGATGTATGATCTTCAGATCGTCAAAACGCCCAAAACGACTTTTTCAGTGAGTTTTTGAATGGTCAGAAGCTGCTCGGTGCGTGTACGTTCCACTCAAATGGTTATCCCTTTCGGCAGATAAAGTGGATTCGGTCGATTCGGAGGATAGAGTAATTTGGCGGTACTCGATGGGGCACTTTCAGTACATAGAGGTTTTTCTCAGATGTCGCTATCGGGCAGAAAGGCAACGGGAATGGAGCATCCCTCCATGGGGTGGATAAGGAGCAATAAGTGTTCCCGAGTTCCCTTTCTGCGCGGCTGTTCCCCCCAGTGTTCCCCGAAGGCCCATGCACACACCCAACTGACAGACAGGCACTTCAGAGGTCGCTGTGTCCCTTTGGCTTGGGCGCAGCCCAAGCGGCGCGATTTCTATAGACATACAGGTAGGTAGGACTGTGTTTTATAGCAAAACACCCCATCGACACGATAGGGTGTTTCTGAAAATGATAGGCCCCATCGGGCGTGAAAAGAAGCTCCCCAAGGGCCCATGGAGGACAAGAAAAATAAAACCTATTCCACCCCATCGTGGCAAAAGGGACATCCATCTGAATATAACTTACTGCTCGGTGCACGCTGTTTTCCAGGGCGACTTATGTTGCAGTAACAAATTTGATCGAGCCTGATCTTGGGGTTGCGGGGTCCCCTTCATACCCCGCGTCGGTATAAAGTCATGTTTCGCGTCCCCATCACCGCTCCAAAAACCTCACTCCCCCGTTTTCCCTTGCCTTTTCGTTGTTTTTCGTCTCGACAACATGGCTGGCGGTCCCGTAGCAACAGGTGGAGGTGTCGGTACCAACGCGCCCCAAAACCCATGGGCAGGCATTCTTATGGTATGGCCTTTCTACGCGTCCCCACACCTTCGTACGAGACTCACAAAAAATTATCTGTAGACGTCGTTTGCCGCGTTTGGTGGTATCCTGTACGGATATGACACGGGCAACATCAGTGGTGTCAAGGCCATGAAAGATTGGCTACGGACATTCGGCTCTCCGGACCCCACTGCGGTGACGGGGTATTCCATCACCTCGTCCCAGGAATCCCTCGTCGTCTCTATTCTCTCCGCTGGCACATTCTTCGGTGCTCTCCTTGGTGCACCCGTCGCGGATATTCTCGGCCGTAAATGGGGCATCATCTTCTCTACGCTCATCTTCTGCATTGGTGTCGCATTGCAGACGGCGTCTGTCACCATGCCTGTCTTCGTCGTCGGCCGTGTTTTCGCTGGTCTCGGTGTCGGTCTCGTCTCGGTACTGATCCCCATGTACCAGTCCGAATGGTAAGCACCCGCCTTGCATATATGCTGTCTTCGCTAACGCATCGTTTTTAGTTCACCCAAGGTTTGTCTCCGGTAGCGTATGCGCTCGATAGATGCTAACTTGTTTCGGATGTGCCAAATAGTGGATTCGTGGCGCTGTCGTCTCCGCCTACCAATGGGCTATCACCATCGGTCTTCTGCTCGCCTCCGTCGTCGTTAACGCGACTGAAGGGCGCGATGACCACTCGTCATATCGGATCCCCATCGCCATCCAATTCGTGTGGGCGTTTGTGCTTGTCGCAGGAATGCTTGTGCTCCCCGAGTCCCCGCGCTGGCTTATCAAGAAGGGCCGTGACGCTGCTGCTGCACACTCAGTCAGCCGGCTCACTGGGCTGAATGCCGCGGACCCTGAGATTGAAGTCGAGCTTGACGAAATCCGCGAGAACTTGAACGCAGAGATTGCATTGGGCGAGAGCTCTTACCTCGATTGCTTCAAGAGCGGAAACAACAAGCTGGCACTGCGTACGATTACGGGTATTGCCCTTCAAGGGTACGTGTTCGCGCCTCCTTCATTTTGCTTGCACGAAACTTAGAGGCTTCATTTTGTAGATGGCAACAGCTGACGGGAATCAACTTCATCTTCTACTACGGAACGTCGTTCTTCCTCAACTCGGGCATCAAGAACTCGTTCCTTATTTCCGTCGCCACCAACATCGTCAACGTCTTCATGACGCTCCCAGGAATGTGGGGTGTCGAGCGTTTCGGACGTCGTCGTCTCCTTCTCGTCGGAGCGGTTGGAATGTGTATTTGCGAATACCTCGTTGCTATTATTGGTGTCACTATCTCTGTCGACAACGTGGCGGGTCAAAAGGTCTTGATTGCATTCGTATGCATCTACATTGCCTTCTTCGCCTCCACTTGGGGTCCCATTGTAAGCAACGCTCCCGTGTCTTCGTGCCATTCGCTGTTAACTGACGTTCTGCATCCGCAAAGGCTTGGGTCGTTACCGGTGAGATCTTCCCGCTTAACGTCCGTGCGAAGGCGATGTCCCTCTCCGTCGCGTCGAACTGGCTCTGGAACTTTGGTATCGGTTACGCCACGCCGTACCTCGTCAACAAGGCGCCCGGATCGGCTGGTCTTGAGGCAAAGGTCTTCTTCATTTGGGGAACCACTTGCTTCTGCTGCATCATCTTCACGTACTTCTGCATTCCTGAGGTTAGTCTCTTACATGCAACGATGTCACTTGGGATCGACACTGATATAAATCAATCCAGACCAAGGGCCTCTCGCTTGAGGAGATCGACATTATGTACCAGCACACTACGCCAGTCAAGTCACTCGCGTACCGCAGGCAGCTCCTCGCCGACAGCCGCCTCGGTCACTCGGAAGGTGTCAAGGGAGCCGCCACAACGCACGAGCATGAGGGCTCCACCGAGAAGGTTTAAAACCCTTCCCTGTGTTGTGCGCATTCTTCTAGGACTTGGAGATATACGATTAATTAGGACGGATGTAATCTATCTAGTATTGGGTGTGGGCACGAACTTGTTGACTTATTAACACATTTCGGTATTATGTTATTTACTACCCGCACTCCCTCGGCCTCAAGCCTCATTGCACACAATGATGATAAAAGTATCTCGCTCGTTTGCATCGACACAGCTGAGTTTGTACCACGTACCGAGGGTAGCTAGAGTGTGTGTGTATGCTGAGGAAATGAACCAAAACTTGACAGTACATCCGGCTGGGACCCCTCGAATACACAAATCCCAAATAGGCAACCGTTACAGTCGACGCGTTTCGCGCTTACGCGTCTCTCATCTTTCCTTCACCAGCCATGGACGCACAAGCCTCAACATCCTCAGGATCCATCGACCAGCGCAGAAAAGATGCCCTCAAAGGGTACCGGGATGTATGCTCTAAGCTTGTCTTTGACTTGCAGTCGTTGACGTTATTTGCCAGAAAATGCGGAATCACGAGAACATTAGCCAAAGCCTGAAGACTCGTAAGTGCTTTGCGACTGCAGCCAGTGAAGCGGTCGTTTGATAGGCTGGTATTAGTTCGATTCTCGTTGAAGGATTTAGAGAGGGATTTCGAGAAGACTGAGGACGATATTAAGGCCGTGCAATCCGTGGGCCAAATCATTGGCGAAGTTATGAAGCAGCTGGACGACGAACGCTGTGAGTCCTCATCCCAGGTCTTCCTGAAAGTGTCTGACGGAAGAGCCAAGTTATTGTGAAGGCATCGTCGGGCCCACGATATGTCGTTTCGTATCGCCCAACTCTACCGGCGGACAAACTGAAAGCAGGGACACGAGTTTCGTTGGATATGACCACCCTTACCATCATGCGCATACTTCCAAGAGAGGTCGACCCAATGGTGTACAAGATGAGTCTGGAGGATGCCGGCGGTGCTTCGTTCGCGGGTATCGGAGGCCTGGGTGAACAAGTCCGCGAGTTGCGAGAGGTGAGTGTCTTTGTCTTGAATGGGGGAATTACATGCGTCGCTGACACGCTCCCACCAAGATCATCGAACTGCCTTTACTAAACCCCGAACTCTTCCTCCGTGTCGGTATCAAACCTCCCAAAGGTGTCTTATTGTACGGCCCTCCGGGAACAGGGAAGACCCTGCTCGCCCGTGCTGTTGCTGCCACTCTCCAGACAAATTTCCTGAAAGTCGTTTCGTCTGCCATCGTCGACAAATATATCGGGGAGAGTGCTCGTGTAGTGCGCGAGATGTTCGGGTATGCACGAGACCACGAACCGTGTGTCATCTTCATGGACGAGATTGACGCCATTGGTGGCCGTCGGTTCTCTGAGGGAACAAGTGCAGACCGTGAAATCCAGCGGACGCTCATGGAGGTGTGTACACTGACTGTGCGCACGACCTAATCTCACTCCCCTCCTTCCCTCGCAGCTACTTAATCAAATGGATGGATTTGACTCGCTTGGCCGCACGAAACTCATCATGGCTACCAATCGGCCAGATACCCTTGACCCCGCACTTCTTCGTCCCGGCCGCTTGGACCGCAAAATCGAGGTGCCTCTCCCGAACGAGCAGGCTCGTCTCGAAATTCTGAAAATCCATGCGGCGCCCGTCAACAAGAGTGGCGACATAGATTATGAATCGATTGTCAAGGTTTGTGACACCCCAGGCGTTTCTTTAGTAGGCTTGGATGCTAAAACCTTTCCTTAGCTCACTGACACCTTCAACGGCGCGGATCTACGGAATGTTGTGACAGAAGCCGGAATGTTTGCTATCCGTGACGATAGGTATGGTTCCCCCTTGTAGCGTAAGACCTGGCGTCTAACCATCAACAGGGAGTACGTTATCCAGGAAGATCTAACGAAGGCCGCGAGAAAGGTCTCCGAGGCCAAGAAACATGAGAGTAAGTTTACCTCCCAAACCTCGTCGTCGGCATATACTGATGGATGGAACTTGCTACTACAGCCAAGATGGAGTACAGCACCTAGGACAATTCTTGTTACGTTTCATATGTATTGCATTCGCGTATTGCCTCTACACTCTCGTCCGATTCGCCACGGGTATGAGTGCACTCCCCCCGACCTTTCGTTGAAGCAATCAGTCGAGGACTGAAGTGTTCGCAGTGGTAGTATCGTGTCAATATAAGTGATGGCGCCCAGCCTGCGCCCAGCTGCATCGATCCCCTTGCATTTGACCAATCTGTCGGACTGCATGTGGTCTTTTTCGAGAACACTGGTAGTGCAAGTCTCGACTAGTAGTAGCAGGTTGCGTTCCGGCCATGAGAGGCATCAAAACGCGATAACATTGCGACACGATACATAGTGAATGCACGCACGAGCGGCTATCCTAGAGTCATGACTCTCCGAGCCTAACTCCTGTACACGACCAGATTACAATCCCTCGAAGAATGATAGATCCTGTGCCGACAATCCACCTTTCGTCCCTGCTCCTTGAGCAGGGGGAGCAGGGGAGGGCGCGGGGGACGGGAAGAAAGACTGGCTAGGTTGCGGTGGGGAGAGCACGCGTGGCTGCATACCAACAACAATGCCACCATTCGCTCCGTTACGCGGCGGCGGCGGCAAGGGCTCCTCGAAGTCACCGAATAGGTCAATCGAGTTCGATGTAGTCCGTGGTGGCGGAGGTGGCGGACTGAGCGTCTGCGGTAGCGGAGAGGGCGGCGCAGGCCAGCGACCTGGGCGCGCCGCAGCATGCTCCAGTAACTCCACGGTCCTGCCATGGGCTGATGGATCAACGGAGGGCTTCCGACCGTGCTGGGATGGGGGAGGGGGAGTCGGCACGCTGCGAAGGGGTGGAGGGATAGAAGGCGGCGGCGACGGAGAAGATGCCATCGTACGCAGAAACGAAGAGGATGAGAGAGACGGCGCGTGACGGGACGAGATATGCAGTGGTTTTGACGATTTGGAGGGAGGCCGCGGTGGCGACGGCGAGCGCAATATAGAAGAATTAGACGACGGTGACATGAAATCGTCAAAGTCGAAAGCGCTCTGGGAAGCTTGAGACTGAGAGCGCAAAATATTCTGCGACTGTGATGCGCCGAAAAGGTCCCTATCAGAAGAGGCGGAAGAAAAAGTGGAGTCGTATGACTCAATTTTCTGGTGCGAACGCATAGATGGTGGAATTGCACTAGGTGCACTGAAGTCAGAGAAATCGTCGAAGGCTGATGTAGAGGAGGACGATGCCACAGCGGACGAATGAAAGTCGCTGAAGTCGTCATCGTCAAAGAGAGTCGCTGAAGGGAGGGGTGGCGACTTCACCACCCGGGAAGGACCAGAGGGCGGGGGAGGTAGCGCCGCTGGTATTATGGATTTAGGTGGAGGTGAGAGGATTGGTGTGTGAGAGCGCGAAGACGGAGGGGCAGATAACACGGCGATATTGCCAGTTGGTGTTGGTAATGGTGGCGATGCGAGCCGTGCAAGTGGGGTTTGGGCGCGCGATGGGAAACCGCTGGAGGTAGGCGTCAAAATAGAGGTGGGGGACATCGGATCAACCATTGGTGACCGTGTAGACGTAGAAATGCTAGTATCAGGCAGGTCAAAGACGCCGAGGCCAGAAAGACCATTGGACTGCACGCGCTGGGAAGGCGGTGAGATGGGTACGCGCGGTGGTGGTGGCGGAGGTGGTGCTAGTGGTGCAGGCAGCTTTGTAGGGGGCACCGGAGACGAACCAATCATACTAGACAGCGCCCGCAATTGCGCGTCATTATCTTCATCGTCACCGTCGTTCATGCTAGGTACATCAGCAAGAAACTCGAGATCGTCGCCTGAAAGGGAGATGGAGTTGCGCTTGTCTGAGGGCCCGCCTTTCGAGGTACGCGAGAAACGATTGAAAAAGCGAGATACAGCGGAAGGTGCTGCGGGCTCAGACGAAGCGATGGGAAGATCCAATTGTGGTGACTGTGCTTGTGAGCCAGGAGACTGCACAACGATGGGAGGAGAAGAAATTGCTAGTGGTACATCGCTGGTTGACGCGGGCGGGGCATGAATCGGCGACAGGGTAGGCTTCATTACTGAGGGTGGCCGAGCACCGTCTATGCTCGCGCGAGGAGACCCTGCTGCACTACTAGACTTCTGCACCGGGGACTGAGAGTGATTTGTTTTCGAATCCAAGGACGGACTGCCGGAGGAGCGCCGGCCCCAGAAGGATAATAACCCCGCCTTCCTCCCTTTGGCCGTGTCACTGGAAGACGACGACGTAGCCTCCATTTCTTGCTCGGGGAGCTTCCATCCCGCGGGTAGATCGTCCTGCTTCACCACCGGTCGATTTTTCACAGAGGTTTCCCAAGCAGTCGAGCCTTTAGAGGCAAGATATACGGCCATGGGACTTGAACGCGTCAATGGAATATGCCGAGTGAGTTTGAGAGACTCTGCCATCGATTTACCTACCGCTGCCTTTCCAAATTGAACAGGCGGTGGTAGAGACATTCCCTCTGGCGCGTATTTACTGGACAGCGTCGCACTGCGGGTTTGGCCGGAAACTCAGCAGCCGGTTTGTCGCTGATCTGGTGCATTGACTCACAGGTTCGGTACCCCCTCCATTCCGCTTCGCCAGTCGTTTCTCCAGTCATCCTGTTTTTCCTCTGGGCCTTCCGACGCAGGCCAGAGATCTTGGGAAAGCTCATCGCATTGGCGCAGTATGGACGCGAGCAACTCAGGAGGCTAGATTGATAGTGGGTCAAAGGTACATTATGCACACATACGGGAGGCTCACAATAACCCGATCTTGTTTCTCTTTCATGCGTTTAGCAGCCTCCCACTCGTCTGAGGCTTCTTCCTCCGCCGTTTTCTTAACCACGTCTGCCTCCCCGGCGTCATGGGTATCCCACTCGGACGAGCCCCACTCGGGGCCCTGTGCAGCAGGAGCAACAAAGTCTGCAGTCTGAGGTGTCCACGGATCTACTTCCAGGGAAGCAGGCGTCTCGTCGAATTGTATCCCTGCTTCAAAAGACCCGAAATTATCTGGGCTAACTGGGCGTGAAGAAGACGCTGGTGCTGATACAGGCGAAGCTGGAGGAGTAGGAGTTGTTATTCGTTGTTCGCGCACTTCCGGCGAAGGAGTTTCTGCGGGGCTTGGTGTGCGTGATACAGAAGGTTCGGGAGATGCCTTGGGAAAATAAGAGTTCGTCACTGGCACATCTCCCGGAGATGATGCACCAGGTGCTGGTAAAGATGCATTACTGCCAATCGGTATAGTCTCGTACGGTGAAGAGCCCCATATGTGCTCTGTCTCGACAGGTTGCGACCAGAGTGAACCGTGTGTGTCTGAGGGTTCCGCCCACTTCACATCAACTCCTGTAGACCACGACGGCATGCCCATATCTGCTTCCTGCTCGTTGGAGTGTACCGGGCTCGTCCATGGCAAAGTCGTAAGTGTTTCGTCGCGAGATGGTTTGTCGGGCTCTCCCCAAGTGTTTGCCCACGGGTCGTCCATTTGAGAAAAGTCCAGATAAATTAGCAGCCAGATGGTTCCTGTGACATGGAAAGACAGAAAGAGAGGTAAACGAGAACTCTCTTAGTCGTCGTAGTCGTCGTCGTCGTACACGGTCAGTAAATGTGCACTGGTGCGGTACAGCAGGTCCACGTGGTTATTATTATTTTATCAAATATTTGCTAGGGTTAGGGTTAGGTAAATAAACATTTCGGTGTGGCCTCCTGTTCGGTGTTGCTCTGCAACTGTTTCATTTGACTTGCTTTTGGTCTATATTGCTTGCTGTTCTGCTCGTCGCTGCCGTCGCGTTCGACATCTATAGTCGCAGCAACTACCTCTCGTACACTCGGAATGGATGCGCAACAGCGCGAACGACGAAGCATCCTTGAGTGGGACGAGAATGAAGTGCAGGCATGGCTCACCAACATTGGCTTCCCTCAGTATGAGAGTCAAATCAAAGGTGAGCATGGACACAGAGAATACCGAATACGCATAAACGAGTCGTGCTGCAGAACACAACATATCTGGTGATGTTCTGTGTTTGATGGATCCCGACGGCCTAAAGGCCGTTGGCGTGCAGACGATCGGCCAACGCCTGACCATCCTGAAGAACGTATATCTCACCAAACTCGCACACAATGTCCCTATCGACCCCGATGACTATGTTCCACCATGTGAGACACACAATGTTATATCGCGTCGATTCCGGTACTGATAATGCGCTAGCCCAAGCGGAACGGCAGGAGAACATCACCGTGGACAAACTATATACGATGATGAAGGCACTTGGTGCGCTAATTACTCCGACGCCAATTTGCATCTATGTAGCTGACTCAGAACCGACGTAGAGAAACGAATACATGATCAGGAAGAGGAAATCCGCATCTTGCGTGAATTGGCTCAGCCTAACCAGAACGTACGTCCCTTGCCGCGTCACTCTTATCGTTTACTCAATCTCTATACAGGAAGAGAGTCCAATACAGAGGCAGGGCTCTTTCAAGTGGGCGACGTATGTGAAGCCCGCGCGATCACCTACGAAACTTGACTCGCCACATCTATCTCCACAACAAGCGGAATATGACCACAAACCTCCGCCGCCCAGCTCGCAGTCTATTCAGCGACCTTCCGCCCACACTACAACCGCTGCGCGTGATCCGTCGCCCAGTGGGACAGACTCGCAACCCACTGCGCAGCCGCAACCCCCTAGACCTACAAGACAAGACAGCTCCGACAATCTCAAGAGCTTCAAAGTCAGCCTCGACGACCCAACGTGGAAGGTTCTTCCCGCCGCCCTCAAGAAATATCGAATCAACAACGATAACTGGCAGAATTACGCCATGTTCATTTGCTACGGCCCGCCAAGTGAGCACAAAGCGAAAATATCTTTGACCACATGCTCACCATCTTCCAGATAACCGTATAGAACGGTGTCTCAGTTACGACGAGAAACCGTTGCTGCTCTTCCAGAAGCTAAAAGACGGCAAGAAGAATCCCGTCTTCATGCTAAAACATATCAAGGACATACGGTCGCCTATCGCCGTGGCTCAGCAGAAACACGCCGCACGCAAGGCGTCCAATCCATCGTCAGCGCCGCCCAAACACGCCGCTGTCTCCGGGCACGGGCGCACCGGCTCGCGGCCTCCGAAGCTCGAAGTCCATGACCTTTCTACGACTGGATCAATTCTGACGGGAACGAGCGCCCATCCTGGTTGGCCGGAAGTGGTGATGTCACCTGCCACGGAGAACAAGGAACGTGCGGACGAGCTGCTGGTGAACGGAAGCACCCCGGCAGCCAGTTCGGCTAATGGTGGGCTGACACCCGGCGGGGGCATCCCCATCCTTGGCCCGACATCGGCGGACAGTGCAAAATCGCGCAGCGCAGTGACACCGGGCAGCACCGCCGAAACTGTAGACCTGCCGTCCGGGCATGCCAAAGAAAAGCCGGTCCTGTCTACAGGAGTGTCATATGCTGTCGCTATTTACCCTTACATGGCGGAACAGGAAGACGAATTTGATGTCGTCGTGTGCGTGCCCTTTTCGCCTCGTTGATAGGGATAGATTTGCTGACCCAATATATAGTGGGGATACGTTCGTCATATTGTCTCGCGCGCGCGGGTGGTGGGTTGTGCAACGCGATCCAACCGGCTCAGGTGTGGTTGATACAGACACGTCGAAACAAGGCTGGGTGCCGGCTGGTTGCCTGCTAGAGACCAAGGTTCCTGTCGCATCCGCCATTGCGGAAGCGACCGCCGCAAAATCGTCAAATTCGGGGGGCACGGAAGAACCAGCATCCACGCCTATTCTACCGCTCAACATCATCTCGACAAGCTTCCCGGGCATCGCGTTGACGGACTACACCAAAAAGGGTGACGAGGAGCTCGACTTGGTGAAGGACGAAGCGCTGCGTGTGTTCAAGCGGTATAACCATTGGTCATATGTGCGTTCTCTCATATACATGTTTATCCGCTCTGCTTATCATCGCGAGATAGGCTGTCAAAGAAGACGGAGGCGATCGTGGATGGGTGCCGGTGAGTCGCGTTTGTACAAACGTCAATACCATTCATGTGCTGATGAGGCATTCTCTAGTCTTGGTTCATCGGGAAGGTGGCTCCCGCTACCAATGGTGCTCCAGTCACCCCGAATGCCAACGGTGTCAACGCGGCGAATGGTACCGCATCGCAATCAATGGAGTCAGATGCTCACAACGGCATTGGCAACGTCAGTGGGCAGGGCCAGATATCACCCATGTCGTCGGCGTTCCCTCCGGTGCAGACACGCATGGCGACGGTCTCGTAGCCCATGTATGTCCCTGCCGTTTAGCGGTACCATCCGTCCTTACTTTATGTGCTGTCCTCCTCACGGGCTCTCGCTGTCTTCGCTGTCGACATATTGCATTCTATCATACGTACCACATCTATACAACCATCCCCTCACATATTCTCCCGGTCTCCTCGTCCTGCACGTTCAACATTGTACACTATTCCATGCATTTATGCGCTTATGAGACATGTCCTATAAACCTCTCATACACTTCCCCGCGTTTCGTCTTGCTCAATTTCCTCGGTAAATTATGACACCGTATACCCTGGTATATACGCAGCCTGATGATAATACAGAATCGATATAGCGGACGATACAACTAAAGCTACAATGGGTGAATCGGTTGATGAAAGTGGGTGGTATCAGAAATGAGAATAGTGCTATACTTATATATAATTTCCTTCGTGAGCAGTCGAGCCAGTCCCTCTACCTCAATTTTGCCGTCCAGCTGCTCCAGAGACTTTCATAGCGCTTTTGGTTTGACGCGCTCAGCTCCATGAACTCGGTGTATGCCTGCACAGGCAGCTCGAGCATGCCATTCGCGGGTGCGTGTATGGTGTCGGACGCGGGGTATATGGTGAGGATGTCGGACGGCGCTATGCGTGCGCGGGGCACAGTAGACGCGAGGAAAACGCGCTCGCCGAAAGGCGCGTACGTGTATACGTCTAGCCAGCGGTCGCGCTGATTTTGTGATTTTACAGCTGCGGAATTGGGTTAGGTCAGTAACATCCAAGTGCGAGACGGTTTGGGCGTTACCTTGTACGACCATAACTTGGCTGCGAACAAGGGCGACGGCTACAGATCCGCGGTTCATGATGAAGCGGAGAGTGTGGGGATGGATTATACAGTTGCTTGAGAGTGAACAGGTCTATATGATGAGGATACAATGGGGTATATTGGCGCTGAATGATCGTGGATTTGAGTCCCGCTGTCAGTTTTATAGATATGGTGCTTATTGTTCTTGACAGCCCGGAGTAGACCCCCCGCACACCAGCGCCTGTCCGTACCCAGAAAGTATCACAAAAACTCAAGACAATAGGACTCACCTCACTGACAGTGATCACAGTGAACCGGACTTTTATTGACCACGTGACGACAAAAGACAACGGGAAGGCTGGATTTGGGAGTACGTCCCAAGATTCGAGCTTCGAGATTTCAGGGAGTGTCAAGGGTGTTTGTCCAAGCGGGGAAGCGTCGGGTAGGCCAGGATCCTGTCAAAATATGTAACCGATGTTGGGGATATATGGCGTCACATGAAGAACACGAAACGGATGCATATCGGTGTATGATACAAGTGACTGAAACACATGAAATCAGCATGCAGTCGGGGACAGGCAAGATAGTTGAATCCTACCGGTATAGCAAGCGAGTCAAGAGTCAAGAGCAATGGAAAGTCATCAAACATACACTTCTCGGTGGATACAAAACAAAAAAATGATACATAGCTTTTACGGGGACCAAGGGTCAGGATAGGCGAGCACCGCCGGGGCCTCCCAAGTTGGAGAGTAGGCGCTCAAAGGACGAACTCCTGTGAATTAGAATTGAGCGGTCGCACACACAGTACATATAACAAAGAATAATGACAACTCGCCATCCGATCGAGACTAATCTGAGTTCCTCGTCAATTCAGCCCACGAGGGAAGGCCAAACAACGAAGGAAGCTTCTCCCACAACTTTTCCTGTCCCTCCCGATGCCTCTTCTTCGCGTCTTTGGCACACGGCCTACACAATGCCCAAGAGGTATTCCAGTGTCCAAACGCTAGCGCAGGGTGAACACCTGGCACCCACAATTCTCGAACGAGAATATCTCTGGTCGAGACGCAGGGATTACCGTACGCATCGAGACACCCTCTTGTCTCCGCCTCATCCGGCGTGTCGAAGATCCAATCCAATGTATCCGAACCCATTCCTTGTTTAACAGCCGCCCGCCCGCGAATGCAAGATACCTGATCTGCCGGAGTCAGTTGCGCAACACTACCATCCTCAGCGCGTATTCCGTATATGAAATCTTCCGGACTGAGGATATAGCTACAGTAATGCAGCGCGCTCGGGAGGATCCAAAGTAAGTTGACCTCGCGTGCGAGGGCTATCGCGTTGATGACATTGTGGCCAGGATGTGCCGTCTTCGTAAAGGCCGGCTTGTGCAATTTGCTATCGCGTTTCGCATTTTGCTGGTCTAGTGTCGTTGGAAAGGCCCTGCGAAGGCGGGCCAGCGCATCTGCGTACAGATGCTCTATCTCGTACTTCTTGCCCAGCCGAACAAATGCGGCGGTGACGGCAAATGGTTGCGGCTCCGACACGTTGTTAAAGTATCTGATCAATGGGATCGGTCAATAAGGCTGAGCCGTTGTTCAAAAGTTGGTACCCACGTTCGGTCGTACAGTGCAGTCAAGACGTGACCAAGATCGTCAGCCGAATCACCCATGGCTACGACCTGACAGTCATCAATCGAATCGCCCGATGGGCCTCCGATGGTAAACATGTCTTTGAAAATTGGCGAATGGGTGGCGAGAATGCTTTGATGGACGCGAAACCGTTTCGGTGCCGCCTCTAGGATAACGTTCCCGTCGTCCATCCAAGGCTCGCTGCGTAAAATCGTTGGCGCCGCAGGACTCTGCATGATGTCCGAGCTTGTCTGCTGTCACTGCAATACCACATGCAACCGCGATGACATTAATATCATAACTTCGTTAATAGTGAATGCGACTTACAATGAAGCCCCAAGGTCCTAGTGCGATCGCGGGCGTCGTATGGAGACGACCCAAGGGAGATACTGGGCGTTGCAAAGATGCTGCGGATAGGCGCCTACATGGCTAAGATTTGAAACGCTCGCGCGACGGGAGCGAAGCCCGAATCGTATCGAGTCTGTGGGATTCGACAGCGGCCCGGCCTTGGACCACGTTTAAAATGCTATCGACTTGGGAAGTCCCTTCTCCACATCCAACAATCCTGTACAGCCACTCTTTTGTGCCTTTCGATCTTGAAACCAGACTTCACTGTAGCACCGATCGACCTTGATAATGTCTGCCGCTACTCCAGAGTCCAATACCTCTTTAGAAAGTAATGTGTGGTTTATCACTGGTAAGTGTACAAAACCAGAATTGCATCGCGCTACATCGGGCGTCGAGGAGCGGGGCGTCTAGAGGTACACGGTCAACGTGTGTCTATCTGCGTGTTAACGACTACGCACGCAGGATCGAGCTCTGGATTTGGCCGAAATCTCGTGGAACGCGCCCTTGCACGTGGCGAACGCGTCCTGGCCTCCGCACGCGACCCCTCCAAGCTCGCAGATCTGCCCGCCTCACCGAATCTGCATGTGCTGCAGCTTGACGTGCTCGAAGGACCGGCTGCAATCAAAGCACGCGTAGACGAGGCGGTAAAAGTATGGGGCCGCATCGATGTGTTGGTCAATAATGCCGGTCTCGGGCTGAAGTCGCTTATCGAGGAAGGCGGGTAAGTGTGTACCGTCGACGCTAGCTGCCAGAATCGACGCATAGGCTCACGTGAGGGAGCGCATTGCAGGTCGGATATGGCGAGAAAACAGTTCGACATCTCCTTCTTCTCGGTACTCGATGTGAATAGTGCGGTATTGCCATACATGCGGGCGCGCAGGTCCGGGACTGTTGTGTTGGTAGGAAGCCGGTCTAGCTGGAGAGGTGAACTTCCGGTGAGTACTTGGTTTATCTAAGGCAAGCACATGAAACAAACGTGTATTGTGTAGGCCACAGGTACGCTCGCTACACTAGCCAAACTGAATGATCGGCATTGATGACTGGGACCACAGGTATCTACGCGTCGTCAAAAGCGGCAGTCCGTGGTGTGTTTTGGAGTGTTCTAGGAGCTCAAAAGCGTGTGCCTATGCTAATGGAAAATTTTGTCAGTCATTGGCGAAACCATGGCCGCAGAGCTCGCACAGTTTTCCATCCGGGTCACCGTACTGGAACCGGCTTCCTTCGCCACAAATACCCTAGCCGCAACAGAATTGTACGTGGACAATCCTATCCTAGACTACGACGCGATGCGCGAGGAGTGCAAGGGGTTGTACGCACAGTTCGTAGGATTTGCAAAGGGAAGTCCCGCGAAAGCTATGGACTTGCTCGTCGACGTGGTGAAGGGCGAGGGAAAGGCGAAGGGAAAACCGTTCCCGATGACTTTAGCCATGGGCCACGAAGCAGATAGAGATATCCGGCTAAAAGTGAAGAAAACCATGGAGGAGCTGGAGATTTGGTCGGATGTCATTAAAGACCTGGACTTTGACTAGTCGGCTTATGTAGTCTGGTACTGCTGTACAAAATCGGTGTGACAGAACACATACACCCCTATGAAACGGTACTTCCCTCGAGTGAGGCAAAAATTGTGAGATGGATATGAGATGCATGTCGTGGTCGGGAGCAAGAGGCAACAACGCGACGCGACCGTTCGACGCGACTTTCCTTTCCTGCTCTGACTTCGAATTCTGTCTTCACACCACCGTAACATTTCCAGGTCTGCTCGATGAAACGAAACTGCTATGTTTCGGACTAGTGGTGCATACAAACGTATAGCGCGGGCTGGTTGGCCTAGATATCACAGTACGGTTCCCGAAGACACCACTCGGGCTCTCCTGCGCGACCTTTTGCGCAAGACCGCCCAACCCGTCGCGGTGGTCACATCCTCCATGCCCGTTGACCACGCTGCCGATTCCCCCTCAAAATTCCATGGCGCTACCTTATCGTCATTTACATCCATAGCCATGGATCCGCACCCTCTCGTCGCGTTTTCCCTGCGTATGCCATCGCGCATGGGCGCCGCACTCAAAGCCGCCCAACCACACCACGCGTCGCATATGGTCATAAATATCCTATCTGCTGCACAAGAATCTGCCGCGGTGCGCTTCTCGCGACCAGATCTTCATCCTACACCCTTCGAGAGCGTACGATACCGGCTGAGCGAAGAGGGGCTGCCAATATTGGAGGGCTCGCTTGGCGCGCTGTCGTGCAAGCTCGTCGCTGCATCGTGGCCTCTTCATGACCTGGAGGCGCTAGAGCAGCGTGGCGCTTCGGCATGGGGAGTGGGTGTAGAGGCCGAAGGGGCTCTGGAGGCTGGCGGGGTAGCCAGTGAGCTGTTCATCGCACGGGTCTCGCGAGTGGAAGCCATGGACGGCGAGGAGACGGAGAAGGAACATTTGCGGACCATGCCTCTCTTGTACCACCAACGCGCCTACGCGATGACTACACCTATACCTCCTCATCCTAAGCAATAAAACCGGACGTCAACGAACTAATACTTAGACCTATCATCTGCGGGAAAGCGGTACAAATATAATGCTATATTGAATACACGGAAAACAGATAGCAAGATGAACACGACAGCTATACAGATACATAGCCCATTACACTTTCATGAAAGAGAATAGTCCGCTCAACTCAACCCATCGACGCCCACACTGATCCAGGTATTTCTCCACGGTGTCCGTCATACTCTGGAGGAACGCTGCATTATTCATCACCGCGCCATCGACAGCGCCGATATCTAAACACATGGGTCAGTCTCCGCGCCTCGTTATATCGTGGTAAGACATACCTTCTTTCTTCGCGTTCTTCTTCGCTTTCTCTGCATCGAACAAATATGCAAAGTACCGAAGTTGGTTGTACAGTTCCGCGTCGGAGTACTGGACATCGTCCTCAGTATTAACACTGAACTGTAAGAGAGGACTTTAACCGACCTCGAATGCGACTGTTCCTCGACAACCTGGCCGCAGGCATCGCCGCCCATACACACCCATCATGCGTGTCCGGTGACCGCATGTAGGATCGTCGCACGTAACCCAGCCTTCATAGTACTTCGCGATATGTGCACGTATCTGTACCTCGAGCTGCGTCTGCAGGCTCGGTGTCCCCATGATTGTCTGGCAGGCCGGACACGTCGGACCGCTGGGTAGCAATATTGACGACTAGAGAAGAGGTTAGTTAGGCTTTGCCGGAGAAACTAGAGATAGAGCAGGCATACCTCACGGTCGAAGAAGGGTACGAACGGAAGCTGACCCTCGCAGTTACGGCACCGCACAAGGAAAGGCTCAGCATTCTTGAAACGCTCTTTGTCCGAAAGCTGAGAGTCGAGGTTCGAGAATGAAATTTCCGTAGACTCTCCAGATGTTGGGTTGCGGAAGCGTCCTGGGTCCAAGCCTTATAGAAGCAAACATCAGCGTGTATTGAGACAGCGCACATGCGGAGAAACTTACCAAGACATTCTGCCAGACGTGCGCGGTCAGTACCCTCGATGGGCTCACACAATCGTTCGATGGGCGGAAGGATTTGGTTCGCAAGATAATGCTCATAATCTATAACGGTCAGACAACGCAGTCACTTTCAAGCGCAGAAACGTTGACATACCGATCTTGCAGTCACTCCCAGCTCGGCGAACCTCGTCAGGAATTTTTGCACGGTCTGCTTGGGCAGTCTTCGCAGTCTCTTCGCCCTCTGCAAGACAGAACACGTATGGAATGACGTCTCCGGCACGAGCATTGCGACCAAGCGCCTTCATGCGCAGCGCAACCTGGACGTGCGGTTGACTTTTCGCATCCGGGTAGTCTTCCGGGTTCTTGCCGAGACGCTGTCCGACGCCAAGTGTTAGTGGAGTGATGCAAGACGGGAGAGGTCACGAACCTTGTAGACAATGAAGTCTTCCAATTTGATCTTGCCTCCGCGGACATCATCGCGAACGGTTGTAAGATACTCGTGAATATTCTCCACCACAATCTCGGTGGGCTCTCCGGAGAGTATCTGGTCTAGCACGTACCTGGAGACCAATGTGTTTAGTAACTCGCCGCCTATGTTAAAAAAGCCCGAAACTTACTGCGAGACGTTCTTGGATAATGCACAGTACTCTCTGCGCTTCATGTCAAGACCCTTGATTTCCGTCGATGTCCGAGTGCCCTCCTCGACCTTAATCGCAGCATACTTCTTCTTCTGCAAGAGGAGAAGTCGCTGGAAGACACCGTCGAGATCGATCTCTAGCAGTTTGTAACAGTCATTGACTGCCCTCTTGAATTCGGCAGAAATCTTCAGCGCTTCCGCTAGGTCTGTTACATTCGAGTTTACGAAAACGGAATCCGTGTCACCGTAGACGACCTGATGCGAGAATGAGCATTGCGTGCGAAGATGGCAGCAGCCGAACTTACGTCGAGTTGCAGACTCTCTGCCAACTCTCGGGTGTGAGTGAGGATCTCTCGGCCCTTGAAGGTCGTAAGGGCAGCCAAGGGACGAGCGTAGAATCTCGAATATTCAAATCCGAGACACCCGTACATACTATTTGCTGTCAGTTTGTACGCCTGCTGTTTGATTTCGTACTGTTCGCGGCTTAGTAGATGATCATATGTGCCCCAACTGAGAGCAAAATCACACCTGGAGGAGCTTCGCGTGCGAGATCGACCTGTCTTTCATCAAGGCCTTGACTTGCCGCCGCCGACCAACGAGAGCGGCAATAAGACGTGGCAAGACACCTTGCGCAACGTCAGACGCGGGTGGTTCGGGAATTTTTTCTTCGCCATCCTGACGCGAGACATGAGTGTCTGTCGTAGATATCACGGGGATGGAATGCCTACCTCGTCCTCGACCCGATCGACCGTCGTGAAATCGATATTGTATTCTTGGATGATGCTGGGATATAGCGAGTTGAAATCCATAACGAGGATAATCTTATCCCAGAGGCCTTTCTTGGGCTCAAAGACAAGACCACCTTTATACTTGTCCCTTTTCCCTTTGGTGGTCGGTTTTGCCCCGTCAGGGTAATCGTCATCCTGGGCCTCTACTTTGACCGCAGCAGCCTTCTTGCCGTAAGTCTTGTCCGGGCAGATGTATTTGAGTCGATGGAACTCGTGCAGTAAGATGTACTCGTTGCGCTCTGCGCGTCCACCGTTGAGGGTCTTATTCCTGTTTATCAGTGAAGAGAGGTTCGCGTTGCGATGCGAGCAAGTAAGACATACCACGAGTTGCCAGCAAGATTGGTGAGCTGCCTGGTCAGTGGCAGGATCTGCACCTTCGCAGCTATCGCCATTTGATAATGGGCGTCCAGTTCGCAGTGGCGAACAAACTTCAGAAGTCTGTCAGGAGAGCTAACAGTACCGTCCATGTAGGCAGCAGTTTCATCCGGATCGATGTCTTCTCGGACGCTTTTCAGATGCGTCTTACACATTTCGGTCATGGACCATGTCGTCGACGAAATCATGCCCTTAAAAATGGCCCCGATTAATATTGGCCTCCGGACAAAAGGTAAAACTCGCACTTTCGCAGCGTCGCTGGTGAGATCACACAGCATTCGGCCGTTCAGGAATTTGAGATTGGTTCCCTGCCTGCCCACGGTAGGCCATTTCGTTCGCCTGAAGCGGCCGATTCTCGAATAGTGTTCCGCTTTCAAGTCTCGCATACGATGAAGCAGTACGTCTAGCGAGACACCAAGGAATTCGTGTCCTATAATGACGTCCGGGTCGGATTGGTGTATAGTTACTTGAAGACCATATTAGCCATATGCCATGGATAGACGGTAGTGCACAAACCAAGCAATTTGTTCAAGAGCATTCTCTCGTTTGTCACGGGAGAGATATTGCCCTTGCCGTTTGCCTTGGCGTGGCTCTCAAAATTGGGAGGAAAGCGATCCAATGGTCGTACAAACGTATGGACCGAGCAAGGAAGTTTCTCGGGGGGAGTTGGATCCTCGATTTGAACTAGAAAACAAACGTTTCGATTAATCAGATATACATTAATACAGTCAATGTCACAACGTACGGTTGGCCCATATTCGAGATGTTATACAAACGATTTCTCTTTTATTCTCCTTATGATTCACGATCGTGCGAACGCTCAGGCTCATAACGTTGAGCGGCGGCATATCTTTGGGCGCCTCCGGGTCGGTCTCAGAGAAAGGATTGACATCCTTCGGGTCAGTGACTGTCACTTCCAGTTTACACCATGAGACCTGTAACAATATCAGCGTCTGTAGATAAACGATGTTCAAAAACCTTACTCCTTTATTTTCGACTTGTGGACTTTTTATCTTAAGCCAACAAGGACCCATGATTTTACGCTTGAGCACGAGAAGCTCGAACGCGCTCGTACCGGTCCCGAAAATGCGGGCGATGTTTGGACTTGTGATATCACTCTTGATTTGCGGCTCTAGCAGTAATTGGATCAGCGCAGGGACTGGATTCCAAGTGATTTGAAGACACACCGCTGAACGGATACACGACCTTCAGCCACTCCGTCTCTCCTCGGGGAATATCTGTCTCTCCGAACGCGTACTTCCGCTTGACGGGTTTAGCCCTGAATGTCTTGATCCCCGCATGTTTTCTGACCCTCTGGAAATCATCGATGACATCCGCTGAAGAGGGCACCACGTCGGTCTCCCATAAGCCACCTTCGTCATCCTCTTCGACGCGTTTCGCACGCGGTAGAACGAACAGGTTGCGTTGAATACCTTCGACGGTAACGCAGCATGACACCCACGTCCCGGTCGGCTTATCCTTCAACTTCCCGATGAAGTAGATCTTGCCGTCGAGCTCGAGATAGTCTAGCCAAAAGAAGCGCAGGGATCCATCCGGTTCTAGAGCCGATATATTGGAGGATGCAACGGACGATGAGGTTTTGGATCCAAGGGGACCAAGTGTATCGTCGTGCGCTTGGACACTAAGCGAGTCGTAGACGGATAACCAAGACGGGGCTTCCGTCTCTTGTTTCTTGATTGGCTTTGTGTCCGTACCCGGGGATGTAATGGATCGGTGTGGCACATCTTCTTTCTTGACCTTTGGCTTGACGTCGGTGAGGTCCTCGTCATCGATGTCCATGAACGCACTCATGTCGACATCGTCGTACTCTTCCGGGTCACTGTGGACATGCAGTTTCCCGATCTTCTCTGTAGCTGGGGTAATGGCTCCGTCTAGTCGCGCCTTCTTTTTCGGGCTCAAGAGGAAATCGTCGCTGGAGGGTGGAAGGTCATCTACAATACCGTCGGAAGACGTGTCTGCGAAGTCGTTGTCATATGGAGCAGAGCCGTTGCGGTATGAGGTAGACGCGACAGGTATTGGTGAGGAAGAGCGGTCGTAGTCGTAATCCGGCGAGGGCTTGCGCTTCCGCGATTTACCCTTCGCAGGGACGGTGGCAGGAATGTCCTCCATGTTTCCGAGTAGCGATGCCATGAAATCTTCCTCTTGGTCTGCTGAGACAACAGGCCTATACGCGCTTATTGAGGGGGCAGGGGCAGGCGGTGGTGCCTTCGGCTTCGCTTTCGTAGTGGGCTTTTTGTTTTTGGCCGCTGAGACGACGTCAAGACTGAGGCCACGGCACATATCTTGGACTCACATTTTTTCTTCTTCTTGTCGAACTCTTCGTCGGAGTCGACGCGATCCTCGTCCTCGCCATTCCAGTCGTCCATGCCATTGTCCATATATCCGTCGACACCATCATCGACCACAAAATCGTCTTTCTGTAGCCTCCCCTTTACAATGCTCTTGTACTGGTCGTCGGAGACCTCATCGTATATGGTGCTGCTCTCTTCCTGAACACGGAAAGAGATTAGTGAAAGTCGCGACGCGCCCTGACCGATAGGCTTACAGGCTTCCACACTCGTTTTCCACCTTCACGCGCTCTCTTGTATTCCGCGAGTTTATCAACTTTGGTCTTGGTGTCGCGTCGAGAACGCTCAGCCATGACAGTAAGAGAGTATATGACACGGTTTCTGGAGTGGTACAGCAAAGTGTGGTCCTGCGTTGGCGCGACGCGTGCTAGGCCTCACAGGCGGCGCTTGAATAGACTACAAAGTCGTTGCAGTGAAGTCAAGGCTGAGTTTGAATATTTGTAATGCTTCAACATCTGGGTTTGAATCGCACGTAAGTACGATCAAGGATCAAGACATCTGCTTGCAAGTTGCAACCTGTTGCAACTCTTTTTAGCATCTCCTCAAGTTTCAACATCTACTACTCGATTCATTCAAGTCATACTAAATGCTCATATGCTTATGACGAGAAACGTGGATAAGTTCAATGTTCAGGAAGCCTTAGGTTCGTCGGTTCCAACTGCATGCACCTACCGTGATCGTCGCGTCGCATTTCAGCAACAGAGCGGCTTTCCCTTTCCCTGTTCAGACATGGTATTAGTAGCTGTCGACGTCGAAACGTCTTCGTCTACTTACCGCCGAGATCAGTACCCTCAGTACCCGTCCCCGCTGTGGAGTCCGTCGCGGTTTCTCAATCTTTTTGAACCGTCAATCTCGGACAAGCATATTGGCGAAACGGTGTTTTTGTGTCCTGCGTAAAACAAACAAGGTGAGCATTTTGAAGCGTATCTCGACGAACAGACTTACCCTGTTGAATCAAATATCGCAGGGAAACCGGCGCCCGAGCTACTTGTTGAATCCACGCAGAAGGGGCCTTTGGATCTTGCGAAACAAGTACACCCAACGCTGCCCCACATCCTCCGGACAACTTCAGGATATAAGATCCGAATGAAACGCCGGTGGACAGTCAATGGCGCCATCACGCCGACGGACCCACCATATGCGCGTCCGCAATGGCGGCACCAACGTGACGGGGAGCCATCAAAGGGAGGCATTACAGCAACGTCCGGTGCATGACCTGCAGCTTTAGGCGAACGACCGTACACGTCGCGCCCCAAAACTACGGGCACCCATACGGGTCAGCGTGAAGGTGACTGCGCAGCCGGACCGCGCAGCATTCCTTCACCCCGTGTGCATAACGAGACGAGCGTGATTGATTCGTAGCTGGGACGCCCACGCTGGGCCACTGCCTGTGGCAATGGGGCACCCCTGTCATGCCGCACGCCCTTTACTGTGAACAGCACCACATCTTGTGGCGGGCGGGCGATCGGATGTGCTGGCGGTGGGTGTGTCGGTGGGGAGAGGGAGAAAGTTCGATCGACTTGGCTGATAGGTGCGCTGAATTTATACCTTTTCGACCGGTCACCGTTCAAATAGCTCGTGATCTTCAACGGTCGAGGAAAGAAATCAACAAACATATTTTCGCGACGCGTCGCGCTCACATGCCATGTGATACAGTTGGCTCTCTGTCCACTGCAGTATAGCGCGAATGTTCCATGGAGCTGTCTCTTTACGGCTTGTTCCATACATAACACCGCGCGCAGACTGCGACGGTATAAGTACATGCGCTGCAATGACTTCTTTTATCCACCGCACCGAAGCACCCGCTGATTCCCCTACTCTCGGCAACATGCCCGCAGTGTCTACTTCCTTGCAATTATCGTGCCGAAAATGCGTAGAGCTCGCGTTCGCCGTGTAAATACTTACCATTGGCGTGCCCAATTTGGAACTCCGGCCAGGTGCCGGCGAGCGCGAGACATGGCGGAGGACATCTCCTCTGCTTTTTGAATAAATAGTCTTGATTCGCTTTGTCTTGATTGCATTTTTATACGACCTACCCTGCCTGCGCAACCTCCCGTTCTTTGAGCAACCGAAGTCCAAAAGTCTTGTCCAGTCAAAAGTAGAAATTTAGAGTTGGCAGGAACGTGCACGCAGCACAGCCACTTCACGCGTGTATGTAATTCTTGTTCAACAACGGCCACAATCGCGTCTTCAAGCTTCAACAGCGACGACGCTCTACAAGTTATGCCTCAATCACGTCGTGCTCGTCCTCAGGGATCCAAATCATACGCGGACTCAGACTCGGACGACAATAATGAGCAAGAAACACCAAAACCACAACGCCAACCACTCAAGAAACGCGTCAGCGAAGTCTACGCACCCGACGCCGCAGACGCCAGCTTTTCGTCCGATGGCGGTCGAGTTCCACTGCGATCTGTCAACATAAACGACGACGCGGCCGAAAAGCGCAGGCGGAGGAAGAGCACCAAGCTCGCATTTGCAGAGAATGCACAAGCGGGGCCCTCGTCTGAAGGCGCGGAAGGAGACACCAACGACGCGTCCAGGGGCGCAGCGCTGGGAAAGCAAAAGTCGCTTACCTCGGTCGATGCGCCTGCAATGATCGACGTGCCGCTCGACGTCATGAGCTCCAACTTTGAGGAGTGGATGAAGATGGCCACCGACAACGTACGTCTGCGCCGCCCGACCTTTTTACTGCTGTGCCCTGCCTGACCCTCGTCGTTCCAGAAAATCAACGCCGCAAACTCATGGAATTTCGCGCTGATCGACTATTTCCACGACATGTCCCTCCTCAGGAACAACACGGACAACACGATCAACTTCCAGCGCGCGTCCTGCACGCTCGACGGCTGCGTCAAGATCTGGACGAGTCGTGTTGACAGTGTCGGCACCGAGACAGGGAAGTTGCTGAGCAATCTTGCTACCGAAGGCAACGGTGACGACGACGACGAGCCCACGTCCGACAACGACGCGCAGGACCCGTCCCAGCCGCGCAAGCGGAAGACACACAGGCCCGAGTCGACGTTGGCGAAGAGCGCCGCGCAGCTGCGCAACAAGAAGCTCGATCTCGATTTCAGTGTCGACCCGCTGTTCAAGAAGACATGCGCTGACTTTGACGAGGGCGGAGCGCAGGGCCTGCTCATGAATCACCTCAGTCTCGGCGTCGGGACCGACGGCGGCCTGCGAGTCGTCTTCGACGCGAGCGATTCGCTGGCCAAGTCGGCAGAAGACGAAGAGGAGCCGCAGGAGCCCGAAGAAGATGTTGACCTCAGCTATCTCAGGAGTGAGTCGGCTTTGGAACTTAGTGTTTTCGCTTGCTAAAGCCCGTCACAGAGCAATTCCTACCTGACCTCAGTGTGCTCGAGGACAAGGCCATCTCGCACTCCCTGGCTGGATTCTCCTTCTCGAAAGACTCTTTCTCGTTCGACGACACGTTCTTCCGCGAAGACACCCGACACGACGATGACGACGAGGGCAACGAACCGTTCAACGACATGCCTATGGACGTTGACGGCGGTGATGGCGCGCCCGAGGACTTTTTCGTCGGCGAGCAGGCCGTAGGCGATGATTACGGCGGCGGGCCGGACGATTACGGAGGCGGCGACAGCGGGTCAGTTGGTGCGGAGGGTGAGCAGATGCACGAGGGCGGCGGCGGCGGTCGCCCGGGTGCATTCGTGCCGTTCGACCCGCGCAATGTCCCCAACCAGCGAGATCTCGTCATGGCGATGACGGACGGGGACGGCGAGAACGGAATGTTGGACTACTTCGACCAGACCTTTCTCAAGAACTGGGCGGGCCCTGAGCACTGGAAGCTGCGCAGGGTCGTGCGGAGGCGTACGTTTTGCTCTAATGACCCGCTCCGTTTTTTTTTGACCATTTATCTTGTAGCTGAGAATACGGAGCCTGCGGCACCCAAGGGTGAACGGAAGAAGAAAGAGGCATTCAAGATCGACTTCATCACTCCGTCCGAAGTGGATTTGAAAGAGACTGCGAAAACTATGTTTGCCCCCGTTACCCGTGGGGCGGGTATCAACCTTCCTGGAACATATAAGGGCAGTCGCAGCAAGAAATCCAAGGAGAAAGAGAAGAAGGACGATCATAGGCTACCCGACGACATGCATTTCACCAGTCGACAGCTCGTGACGCTTTTCCTGAAACCTAAATTTTCGGTAAGTCCTCATACCAGTTTTCAGTCCACGGGTAAGAACTTAATGAATGCGACTGTAGTTGAAAATGCGCGGGCAGCGTGTGCGTTTCAATGAAAACGGCGATGGTGAAGTCGACGAAAACTTCTGGGCACAAGCTGCTGCCAACCAAGCCGCTGGTCGTGCAGACGATGACGGTGACGAGAGTGAGTTCTTCGTCATACTGTTTAACCCACAAGCGCTAACTCAGTCTTCTGTTACCAGCTGCAAATGGCGGTGCCATCCCATTCAATACACAATTCTTCCACGACGACTATGACGATGGTCCTGGATTTGACGATGTCGACGACGGTGATATGGGTGGTCCCTCCGTAGACGCAGGCGAGCAGGATCTGCTAGCAGCAACGGCAGGCCAGACCCGGCGCGTGAAGCCCGAGTTCGTCAACTATGCGAAACGCGCGAAACGGGTCGACGTGCGAAAGCTGAAGGAGAATATCTGGCGCGGACTGGACATCAAACTTGAGCAGAAGGATGAGCATAACGGGATGGTACGTAGTACACCCTTCCGGGTCGTTTCTTGTACGGCTGCTAATAGCGCGCCTGTACAGGACGTGGATGACACCCTGCCTACCGACCCATCTGAGCCGCGCGTGTTCAGCTCCGTGCTCTCTGGTCTGCAGAAGTCGTATCCGCGCGAGAAGATGGAGGAGATCAGCACGAGCTTCTGCTTCATCTGCCTCCTCCACCTCGCAAACGAGCAGGGGCTGAAACTCGAGTCCACCGAGAACGGCGGCGTTCGCGCCGTTGAAGACGAGATGGCTGAGGAAATGGCCGAGGTGGACAAGCAGAGTCAAGTTGGTAATTTATGGGACTTGAAGGTATGTACTCCGCCTATCTTCATGTGGGAGCGTTCTAAAACCCGGCGTAACATAGGTGTATAGGGATCCGCATGCGACACCCGCCGCATAAGTCGGCCTGCATATTGGATTGGACTATTTATCATATCTGAATCTTTCTGCGACTTGTTTCTTGGCTCTGTTCTCTTGCTTTCGCCGCCCTCGATGACCACACGTATTTACAGGATTGTTGTAAACACGCACACTAGTATCGAATTCCTCATGCCTCTGAGTTCCGTGACACCGTAGTAAGAACCTGAACGGAGTTTAAAGGGGCACTCTCTGGCCGCTGGATCGAGGGACCACAAGTGGGGTAAAGTTGGTGGGGATGTCTTCCTAAAGCGCAGTCCGAGCGGTTCGCCTTACCTTCGCTGGCCACACGTCAAGAGCGGGTTATTTCCGCCCTTTCTTCTTTTTGCTTGTCGCTCGAGGAGAAGGAGGGCGCACGGGTACCTCGACGGATCCTCCTGCTGCTTCGGAAACCTCATTGTCGCCTCGCTCGATTTTGGTCTTGGCATCCAGGAAAAACATCACGTCGCGAACTTGGTCCTCCAGGTCTGCAATTTTGCCGTGGAAATCCGCCTTGTCCTTATCCGCCTGCTCCACGCGTTCTTTCATCTTCGCCAGGTTTTTCATTAGGCCCTCGCTGACCGCCCGTTCTTCCCTCAGCTCTTTTTCGAGTCTCTTCGCTACCTCCGTTAACTTATCTGCGCGCTTCTCCGCCTTGATCTTGTCCCTTTCTGCCTCCGCGATCCTGGCGTCCGCCTCCTGCTTTCGCAGAGCCTGTTCTTCCCGCACCGCTGCCCTCTCCTCCTTGATCTCGCTACTGAGCCGCTCCACCATCCCAAGGGTTTCCAAAACTTTGCTCTGCAAGCTGTTCATTTGCTCTTCGTAATATGCGCGCTGGGAGTCCAGCTGCGACGTCAGCAGGTACGAGTACTCGATGCCAATCGCCTCGATCTTCTCTGCGCTCAGGCGATCTGCGAGGCTAGGGCCGAGTCCACCATCCGTGGTGCCGCCTTCCCGCGAGCCGCCCATCGACGCGCTCGGCAGCTCGACGAGCTTCCCATCAGCCTTGTTTTGAATAAGCCGGTGCACATACCCGTCGCCCGCATAGTCCCATACGCGTTGCGTCTCGAGCTCGAGCGCGTACAGATGTGTTGTCCGCTCATAGTGGGCTTGTGCATGTGCGCGTCCGTACCGTCCGCAGCCGATGTTGCCGCAGATTAGACATATCCACAGGTTCGTTGTGGACGAGCAATCCACGCATGCGGAAAGGGACGGTGTCGATGGGTTTGCGAATGGGATGGGCACGGAGGAGCGTGACGAGGTTGGGTGCGACGAAAGGAGATTCTGGGAGTAGCGGCAGACAGGACAGCGACTGTCGCCCCATTTGCTGAGGCACATACAGTGAAATGTATGCGAACAAGGAACGGTTATAAGACCTGTGACGGCCGAGTCCATCCGCTCAAGGCATACGGGACAGGTGGGCAGCTCATACATGGACGGTTGAGCGCTTCCTAAACGTGAAATTGCCTGGGAGACAGTATCGTCCGGATCTATATTAACGGATAGTATACGGACAACATGACAGGTTTCGGGCTGTGATGAATCAGCGGTACAGCTCTACGCGAAATTAACGCGTTACGCACTTCCATTGAATTGAACGGCTTTCCGTTGTAAGCCTCGGTAAATTCGGCAGCATCTTCTGCCTTCGGAAATTGAATGATGACCATGGAGCGGTTTGGTGCAGAGTCACTGAATCGCTGTGTAAGTGTAGCCTGTCGTATTCAGCGCCTCAAAAACTCACCGGATCATTCTGAGATGCGACATACCGTCAGCAGCCGGGGCGACAAAGGTCAAGAAATCTGACGGTGTCATCCACGACGGTACAGCCAGGACACCTAGCGTAACACCCCCAGCGTCGTCCATAGGTAGGGGGGAAGATGACGCCGCCGCTTCTATCTCACCGGAGGCGGAGGATTTCTTGTTAGAGTCACGGAATATATGAACAGTCCCCTCGGGCAGATTCGTAGACCCAGCCTTAGTCCGGGCCACGAACGTCGCAGTAGTTTGGCCTGCGTGGCACATACATTTCAGAGATGCATATGTACCGTACAGTATGCCTGGCACATACCGCGCTGCTCCTTCTCCTTGCCGGCCGTGTAGGCTGGCTTGCTCATGGTTTCGAAGTCTACCCAGTCTATTCTGATGGGTCCAAATCTGTAATCCTTGTGTTTGGGGTTGAAAAGCGCGTTCTTCCGCGCGGTCGATTTGGGTGTGTGTGCGGGGAGGGGTTGGAAGAGCAAACTGGGTGTGAATACGCTGCTCTCAGCTGAAGTCTGCGGATACGACGTCGATATTTCGGATTTACGGTGCAGAGATATGCGGATATGATAGCCTCGCATGTTATCTGCCGTTTAGTTCGATGCCGACATGGGGGTCGGGTACAAGAGTGTTTACAGTCGACGGCTACCCCGCGAAGATTGCCGATCGCTTTCTTGCTCTTTCTCAGCTCTTTCGGTGCTCTTTCTTGCGTCCTGTTCTTCTAGGCTTTCAAGTCAAATTTCTGCTTTCCTTTTTAACTTTCTACAATTCATGGTCCTGAAAGCAAAGACATGCTTTCCAATACACTGAGGACGTCGATATCACCGCTACTTTCGCTGCAGAGCCCGTTCACGTTGAACAGCCTGCAGGCCATCCGAGTCGCCCTCGGTTCTGCATCCCCCAAGCCATGGGACCCCCCGTCGCAAGACTCTGAGCGGAATGCAGCAGTCCTCATTCCTTTCTGTAATGTAGACAATACACCGGGAGTGCTGCTCGAGGTTCGCGGTCAGCTGCGAACCCACTCGGGCGAGGTAAGGTGCATATCGAGCTGCCTCGGGATACTTCATAGCATCCTGATCTATATAATATGCAGCTTTCCGGGGGGACGAGTGGATGAGGTGCGCTACAATGCCGTTGCATAGACCATAGGAAGCCTACTTATCAGAACGTGCCATTCTGCCCTAGACAGACGAGTCATTCCTCGCCGCAGCTCTTCGCGAGACCGACGAGGAGGTCGGCGTCAAACCTGCTCAAGTAGAAATCCTAGGCGAGATCGCGCCTCCTGAACTTTCCCTCAGCGGCAACATGAGGGTGTGGCCATTTGTCGTAAGAATCTCCCGCTCATGCGTGGAATGTGCCGGTATGACGGCCAGACCAGGGATTCATCCATCGAGACAGTGCCTCAAGCGATACAGCAACAGCAAACCATGACGCGCCCCTCCCTTCACTGTCCTTATCATCCCTGCGCATCTCGCACCCCGAAGTAGCAAACGTTTTCCATCTTCCGCTTTCAGCGCTTGCGTCGCCCACCCGTCTGCACACGTACAAGTTCCGCGGCACGCGTCCGTATTTCGCTGTGACAGTTTCTGATCTTGTAGAGGGTGTACACTGGTCCAGTGATCCTGAGCAACGCGACGAAATAGGCGGCGGGCGCGAGGGAAGGCTGGAAGTATGGGGACTCACTGGTTGGTATCTTAGTTTGCTAATGAAGACACTGCAAGTCTACCAATAGTATATGCTCTGTGTCGTTACACGCGGCAAGGGGCGCAGCTTTCCACTGCACGTCAAATACTTAAACAAAGTCCTGCGCTACCCAGTGCACATGGAAGGACATCCGAGCGCCCACAAGTCATTGGTCCTCGTCAGCGCCCACGGCCGGTATCACCCTTTGACGGAGACCGGAGGGCTGTGTCTCGTCATCATCTGGTAATGTCACGATGGGACCAGAGCTCTTGGCCAAACTGTCTTGCTTCTCGCGCCTGTTGGCAAGAGCTTCAGAGCGGCGGGCTCTGCGTGCGCGCTCGGTAGACCGACGGGAATCCCATATGATGTACAGCCCTGCTTCGGCGATTGCGACCACAGTGGACGCGAAAAGAGCAAGCAAGACCCGCTACATTCAGACGCGGTCAGACAATGTCGACTGCGCGTATAAGTGGGTACTCACCCATTCATTTCTCCAATGAAGCCTGTCGGCTGCCCACCATGTCGCAAAACCACACCCGCCGATACTCAGCAGTGCGTTGAGGAGGGTGGTCAGTGCCCGTTTATCATCCTTGGTTCGTTGTCGAGCTTGCGCGTCCAAATCTTCTTGCGGAACATACGCGGGGAACTTCCGCTCGGGCGACGTGGTGGTCCCGGCCAAAAGCGCAATCATCGTGTACGAGCGCGGATCGAGTTTGGGCGTCTGCGCGGTAAGGGCATCAAGGCCAGCAGTCGTGCGAGACCACTTGGAGATTGCATCGAGGAGAGCGTAGGGAATTGTGCGACGCGGAGCGTCTGTAGCTGGGGCAGCAGTTTTGGGCGCGTCGAGGTAAGGCAAAAGTCGGTCGCACAATTCTGCGGGCAATAGCTTGGGAAGAGGGCGTAGCGCGTCTACAAGATGCGATTCAAGAGAGATGTTGAGGTCAGACTCGGTTTTCTGTGCTTTTGCCATAGACGAGGCCAGGACGAGGCGGTGGAGTCCAGGATGGAGGTGAAACGCGATCAACTTTTCCTGTATCCTTGCCACCACGACCACCGCCGCAAGTTGGGTCTCGCTGCACAGTTTCTGCTTGTATATATAACCCCCTGCCGCTCTATCGCTTTTCTGTATATACTGGCCATGTCTTTTCTTGTTTTCGAGGATTTCGACGCAATGAAGACGGAGTTCCACGCCGCCTGTGTTAATGTCGACATACATGACTGCGCTAGCGTGTCTGCAGCGACCAACGTCATAGACGATAGCGCAAAGGAACTCCGGGAAGATGAGGAGCTCAGGTTTGTCCAGCTACTGCACGCGACGTTGGGATATTCACCATCGCAGGGCACGGATGGGGGAAGAGGAGCCAAGCATATGGCCCGACTTGCGACGACTGTGGTTGCTACTCGCCGATGCAAAGTGGGGAGCTGAAGACGTCGACGAGAACGCGTTGAGAGGACTTTGCAGCGCACTGGGCAGATTCACGCGGAACATCGTCGCAGGAGTCCCCGAAAATCAAGCAAGAGCTTTGTGAGCTGGGTGTGCAATATGCATTGGAAATTTGGCACTGAATAGACTTGAATTCAACAGCGAGAATGAGCCCGAGATACGGCGTTTGATCTACTACCATACATCATGGTCTGCTTTCGAGGAGGAAGCTAGTACGCACGCTCCACACATATCCCTCTGACCGGGGCCAATGATTCTCAACTTACAGCCTTTCCGGTCGCAAGAACGTTATCGCAGACGCTGTCCAACCTCGTAACTACTAATGAAGGGCTCATGAGCAACCTATGGACAACATACATGAACCTTCCAGAGGAACAGCTTGTCCTTGTGTATGTTGGTCCATTTTTGTTTCACTCAGCATGGTATCTTAATTTTTTGATGCTAGGACAGACGGCTCATCGCCTCTCCCGATTCTCGTACTGTCCTCTCAGCTCTTGTCTTAGTGCTTAATTGCATTCATGGGAGCAAGGAACGAGCGTACGTTCATTCATAGCTTTTCTCGTCCTCGTGTGCTTCATATGCAAGTACACGGCCCCCAAGGAAATATACTGACGGTGTCACAGGCATATGCTGAGTACCACACCCATTGGCGCACGTACTTGTATAACTATCCTGGACCGCATGGTATCAGTGTATGAAGAGGAGGAATCCAGTGATGGTGCAAAGGCGTTTGATCTGGGGTATGTTCTAATTTTTTTTGGGCGATTCAACAATCCCGCTGAATTTTCTGCTTATGTGCAGCTACGAGATATTTACTAGGCTATTTCAAGGCAAACTAACGCCTAAGCTCTACGCGAGACTTGTTATGTATGCCTCAAACCGAACAACTCATCCGTTTGGCTTGCTAATTTATTTTCGCTTTTAGACAGGATGAAATTATCACTCCTCATCAAACAACACTCCTCAAGCTACTGGACTCGTATTTGCAGTCGACGCCAGAGATCTCCCCTGAGCAACTGGAAATCCATAGCGGATTGAACCCTATGCTATCATCGCAGTTTTTCGCGCTCTCCTCATACGCACAGCGCGCTATTGAACGTGCCCTGGCCTCGGACCCCAGCAGTCCTGCGACGCCTACAGCTGCGTCTGCGCAGCAGCCTTTGCAGGAGCTCGACATGATTTTGCCGAAAGTTTGCGAGGCGCTTGTCCTGATCACACAGTGCATTGTAACGATAGCTCTGCTGCTCGAGGATAGCAGCGCTTCAATACCGTCATCCGCAGCGACTGTGCAGGACACCCTGAACGAAATGCGCTCGCCCAGCGGCCAGGGATTAGTGGAAAGCTTAATAGGTGAGCCACGGGACGCCCCGCTCAGCGAAACACAGCTCACAGATTAGTTTGACTTGGCAGAGCTGCTCCGTCTGCTAGACATATTCCTTCCCCGAATAAAGTTCGGTAAACCGGTCACCGCGCCTGGGGCGACGACGCCAACGCAGGCTGCTGCGGATCCCACCGGTTTCCTGTACCTGAAGCGCGACCTGGTTCGACTTCTGGGTATACTATGCAATGGTACCAAGGTGGTGCAAGACCGCGTCAGGGAATGCGGCGGCCTTCCCGTAGTAATGAATCTCTGCGTCGTGGATGAGCGGAACCCTTGTGCGTATAACGTCTCCGCCACCTTGCTCTAAGCTGAGATAACGCGACTTAGATCTTCGCGAGCATGCAATCTTCACGTTACGGAATCTGCTCATTGGAAACGAGGAAAGCCAGGCCGTGGTCGATGCTATCAAGCCAGGCGGGAGTTGGGACGAAGATGGGGTGCTCCAAAATGACCCCGACGCTATCAGGAAATGAATAATTATTGGTGTGGAAAGGGTAGGAAAGGAACGGGCGCGCACATTGTATCCAAAACTCGTGGACAAAGCACGAACAATATGTATAGCAATTAGCAACAAGGTGGATGGGGAGTATGTAGCGAGAATAAATATGTTCAGTAAAACAAGACGTCTACTCGTCGTCCTCCTCTTCGAAGTCCACGACTCTCTTTTTCCGTGTCGAACCCGCCCCCGCCCGCCTGACCTTGAACTCCTCCTCATCTGAGCCTTCCTCGCTTTCGATGTCCATCTGCTCGCCGTCCTGCTCGTCAGCGTCTGCGCCAGACCCCTCCTTGCCCCCACCACCAGAATCTCGTCGGCGACGTTTCCTCTCTTCCTCCTCGCGCTCTTTAATTTGAGACTCCAACTTTTCCAACGTGTCTTCCTCTTCCTCGCCGCCACCCCTCCTCTTCCTTTTCCTGGTGGAGTCCGACCCCTCATCGCCTGCGTCCTCGTCCGATTCGTCGGCGACGACGAAATCGTCCTCCTGGTAATCTCCACCTTTCTTCCCATCTTCCGACGCCTTCCTCTGCACTTTCCTCCGACTGCCAGGGCCCTCCATGTCGTCGTCGTCGGATGGCTCGAACCCCATATCCTCTTCGTCGTCGGAGAAGGCGTAGGCGCTGCGTCTCCGGGAGAGTCCCGAGCGCCGCTTTCGGCTGAAGCCATCTTCGTCCGTCTTTTTCTTCGACTTCTTCGCCGATTTTTTCATGAGCTCCTGCACTTCGCGCTCGGGGTCCACCGTTGGGTCGGGGGCCATGCGCAGGCGGGCGACCTTGTTGTGTTTCTGACCAACAGCGCGCACCAGCATGCGGTGCGTTTCGGACTGCATGCCCGTCGGCCGGAGACTCATGAAGCCTGTCACAAGGGCTTCTGACTGCAGGACCTGTGCGCGTTTGTGTTGGGCTACGAGGTATGTGAGACCTTGTGATTTGTTGCCCGGTGTCGCTGGCGTTGGTGGTGGCTGTGAGCTCAGGACCTGCGACTGCGAAGACTGCGACCCGCCAAAAGACTGCCGCGCGATACCACCGGAAGTATCGATGCTTTGATTGATGTCGAATAGTTCTTTTCCTAGCCGAAGACTCAGGGAGCCGTCAGACCAGCGTATAACACGGCTGTTGGATTGTTTTTGCTACGAAAATGGAAGCATAAGAGTCCTCCTGTATCTGGTTCGCAAAGTGTGGAATACTCACGTCGCGTCCCGATTTATCCTTAACCCACCTCCACCGAACGGTGTTTTCCACTTTAAGTTTGATAACGTTGCTCTTTTCTCGCAACGTCTCCGCTTGGATGGACTCGTCGTCGTCCTGCTCAGGGCCCATATATGTATCCGGGTGGTATGGTTTGGAGTCCACAGTCACATAATTGGGCATCCGGATAACCCAGTGCTATGTGATGGATAATATTAGCAGACGCAAGATGCTCGAGAAAGATGAGCTTACATCTCCATTTGAGCTATGAGGCCGAGGGATATTCGGAAACGATACGTCTGCCTGAACTTGGTGCTCGATCACACCTTCAGGATCGCCTTCCTCTTCCGCATACTCCAGGGCTTTACGGTGTTCAGCTTCAGGCGTTGTCAACCTCTCCGAGCCGGTCACAGACGCGCCAGACTGTGCGCTGCATGTTTTCAGGGTGAGCAAAAACTGAGAACTACCAGTTCATGGCACACGCCCTCACCCTTCCAATTTCGCGTCATCGACATCCTCGTCATTTCCGAACAGGTCGTCCATCTCTTCATCTTGCTCTTCCACGGGTTGATGGCTTTTCTCTCCTGACAGCTCCTCTAATGGTTCGTGCATTTCTACATCACTTGTTTCCCTTGGAACAACGTCTCCTGGGAGCTCTGTACCTGTCGAAGTGTGTAGGCCTCCATTTGACTGAGCTGCTGGTACGAGCGCGCCGTCCAAGGATGACATTTGTGGTTGCTCTGTATCTGCTCACAGGTAGAGCGGTGAAAGCTGCGACTGCAAGTAAGGAAAGCCAGTGGTATATGTCCCAAGAACGGAACGCGAACCTGAAGTGAAGCGCCGCGTGCAGATAGTATATGCTGACGTAATCATGGTCTTTCTGTCGTTGTCCCACTTACGACCGGCGACAGCTTGAACCAGAATAAGTACCGCGATAATTGGAACCTACTTGGATACAGACTCGACAACTAGTGGATCTGAAACCCGTACATTCTGTTTCTGCTTCAAAGGAATCGCCAACAGCTCGATTATTTGTGTCCTGACGCTCTTGCTTTCGCAGCAACAATTGCCATTTCCGAATCGCGTCCTCTGAAAGCGCTGGCGCTTTCCTCATGGCCAGCGCATACATGCCTGGCTAGGATTTCCGGTGCATAGCTCGGCACATCTCAGATTGAACGCTGTCAAATCAACGTGGGATCGTTTAGCGCTCAAGCCCGGATTTGGATGCCAAAACTGCGTGGCGGTACTGGTGCCAGGGCGCCTTCTGAAGATCTGAATATGACTTGGGCGCCCCGGTTACATACGGTACAGTATACTGATAACCCAGGTAAGTACAGCCCTAACACATCTACCCTGTCTTGTTTGTTTCCAGTGACTTGTGTTGGTCCCAGTGGTAAATGTATGAGCTGCCTCACCGTATTGCTCACAATCACTATATTCGAATGCCTGTCATACTGCGACACCGCCTACAGTTATCCTGTAAAGAGTTAGAAATCGCGGCCTTCTTCCGGCATTTCGCAGGCACACAGCTCAGCTTCATCTAGATGAGACGCTTTCCCCTCGTCTTGCTATCGATGCTTAAAAGGCCGTGCAATTTGTCTGCTACAAGCACTGGTTCCCACTCCCACTCCGACCAAGCTACCAGCAATCGTATCAGCGGATCGCCACTCAAGTGTCGCATTGTCTATCCCTCCAATGCCACCACAGTCTTACGAGTATCCTGAGTATGGTGCATTGCATTTTTTCTTGCTCATAGCTGAATATTTTGTTAGCAGTGTAGATGACACTCATTTTGGTCACCTGGAAGGCTCAGTCGCCTTCGCTCCTAACTATGAATGGCCGGCGGCTCCATCCCAGAGGTGACTGTCATTCCGTAGCTCGTTGAAGGACAACTAATAAGCGAACCTGGTTTAGCGTTAGGCGGCCCTCGCACCCGGCTTTGGACTACCAGCCTCTGCCTAGGCCTCCCAGTTTTCCAAGAAATGCCGATTCATCCATCCCGACTGAGCATATCCTCTCTCCTATTGCCTCATCGGCATCGGCTGGGTTTGAGGTCCTACATCGTTTTTCTCTCTTGCGCGACGCGTCACTTACACATCGTTTGCTTAGACTTATCCAGAACATTACTCTGCCCATCCTAATGCACAAGTAAACTATAACGGCCAGGCGCCCGTACCTTCCTTCAGCCAGATGGATTTCATGAATTCGGATCCTACTCGTATCTCGATCAACACTGGGGCTCTGAACGCATACTCTCCTGAGCAACCAGCGTTGGACATGATGAGTGCGACGACCTCGGGCTCAAGTCATATCGATTTTGGGCCTGTTCACTTCGGCACTTCGATGTTGGCATCTCCTATACAAGGTCCCACTGACTCATGGCGCCGCGCGTCCATTATGAGCGGTCTATCCGATGATACCTCCCAGGATCCTCAATCAACCACCACACAGGTACGCCTTGCTATCAACACTCGCATTATCAATGCCTACACGCCCATGTAGGCCAGTTATCAGCGGAGACTCTATAGAGAATACCCCCAAATCGCCATTGGCGTAACACTCAGAGGGCCGTTCATACCTCAGAAGATGTATGTTCCGCATACCGGCGCCGACCGTATTCGATACGTCGAGAACACACAACTGGAACCGCCGATCATCTTCCATGTGAGGAATCCAGATGAGTGGGGTATCCCGTTGACGGATGCCCTGCGCACAATACACCGGCGCCTGCACGACCGTGACGAGCAGGTCTTCCAGCACCGCGGGCCATCTGTTTCGATCAGGATAGAGGTAACAGCGCTTTCTGCTGCGCGGCATGAAGCTTCACTCACACATTCTGTCAGTGGCCAGGATATGCGCCGTGGAGTCGTCAGATCCCGACCAAGGACTTCAGGAACCCACCTGGTCCTATTACGCGCCAAAAATTGGCAAAAAACATCGCCAAAAATGTGCAGCGCTTCCTCGACGTGAGTTTGTCGTCTTCGCAATGAGAACCCGCCGCCGAGCTTCATTGTTTCTCTAGCACGCTGCGAAAAAAGCCATGGACGAAGAAGCAGACGGCAGGTGGCGAATTGGTCCCCGTGGTATCAAGTTTGAAGATTTGGCACTGGTTAGCTTGCACCACGTCTCTATGGGTAGCTGGCAACCGCATCTACGCCTTATTTCCTAGTACCCTCACCGCTCATGGGACTAGCTGGTCTGTCCGTGACTTATTGCTCTGCTTCAGTCTGTACTGCCTTAGTTTTTCCGGTATTTCATTGCTTTCTAATTGCTTTCTGCTTTTTCTCAACGGACGCTACAGAATGTGTATACCCAAGAAGATGTATTTGATAGCTCAAAGGATCGAGCTTGCAAGAAACTACCCTTGCAAACTATAGACTTCCACCAGATTTTACATGGTCAATTGCAACGAGAACGTTATGACGCGTAACACGTTGACATTCGGACGGTATGGATAATCATGACAGTGAAGTGCAACCTGCATTGGAAACCATTACTCTGATCATACAAGGTAATACAATATATCGGTGGTCGTAAGGCTCGAAGAGTCCATGAAAACTGAACCCAAGTGCAGGGTATCTACCAGTCATCCGCAACGAAGCGCTCCAGAACGGAGCTGGCGTCCTCAACATCCTTCTGCGCCTTTTTTCTCATATAGAATATTGGACAATCTTTACTAGTGCACAAGACATCCTAAAGCGAGATATTCAGTAAGTCGCCGATAACGGGACTACGAGTACGATCATACCTGGTGAAGGGATCCCTGACATCTCTGACATTGTGTCCAAAGTCTCGAGAAGCGAACTTGCAGCTCGGAAGTGCTCGTTACTTGCTTTTGATACAGTTCGCCAACGCGGGGTCGACAGTTGTTACAAACTGCACCGTCTGTCGGATATAGCGTCAGTCGGTGAAGTCGAGCAAATGAGAAAGGGCTCACTCTTCACGCTGTTGTTTGCACGTAGAGGTGTTTTGCATCCAAGGCAAGTGACGGTCTTGACGGCAAATTTCATCAGTCCACCGACTGTAGGTGTCGCGATCTGAATAGCTCGTGTATGTCCGCCGGATACTGTCAAAGAAGTCAGAACGAGGACGGCCTGAGGTATAATTTTCTCGCGCGTACACAGTGAAGATGCCTTGTCCCCAAGAATTGGTTCAAATATCCTCATCAATGGTTTTGATAGTTGATTCTCGAGGTAGTACTTTGTGTCGATTGGTATATTGTTTTCGAGCACGTAGAGCGGGTCTTCAGACTTCTCCCACGCGGCGGCGCCTAACCAGTTAGTGAGCATAGCGCACACGGGCATTATAAGTTCTTGACTACCTTTGATACCCTTGATAATGACATACGCAACACGATCACCAACGGCGGGCGCAGAACCTATGATTATATAGTCAGATAACGAACTAAGAAGCCGACAGCGATGTGCATACCGGCATCACGTTGCCTCATGCGTTCTGCAAGCTCAACGTGGGCTTGCTTTCCAGAGTAATCTATGTGCGTGTGATTAGTACACGTCTGTTTATCCTTTCCAAGGAAGACGAACCGGTCTTAGATAGCGCCTTTGTTATGACGAGTTGTGACATGTCTACCCTATTTTGGAGCAGTTCAGAGATTGTCTGCTTGGTATAGCTGCGAGGACTGTTAGATAGTGCGTAATTGTCGTAACTCGCGGGTCCTCACTCTTCTGCGGCTTTGACGTCTCTGTCAATCAACATTTTGTGCAAGCATGTCTCAATGACTGTTGAGACAAGGCGACAATTATCTCGGCGAACAGTCTAGGGGGATGTCTAGTCAGATTCATTCCCTGAAATGCAGTTGTTCCGTGCCTTACCTCGATACCTTTGGAGTCCATCTTATCATACTTTTCTGGCTTCGTCCAATACAGCCCCGCGTATCGTTTCTTGCTGATGAGGAGATATGGGAAATACACTTTCTCGAACTCTAGGTTGATCGGCTTAACGAACTTCGCGGTCACGAATTCGGCTGCTTCCGCGCCTGTCAAAATGGATATGGAAAATTAGTATGCCAGGGAGAGACAGGGAATAAATTTCATACCGAGGGCCATGACCTCCTTAAGCTCTGAAGGACCAAATTTCACCATGACGGAATCAGTGTCGCCGTAAATGACCTCAGCGTTGTGAGCATGGCCATTTGCGATGCAGTATTCAGCCTCGACCTCCTGTATATCTGACGTTCAGACATAAGTGATTGCAAGCGAATGCCTGACTCGCCTGCTTAGTTTTCTCTATCATCTGGCGACCATACGCGGTGACACTAGATGAAATAGGCAAGCAGGGTAATTTCCCGACAGTTGCGCCCGTAAAGCCGTAGACGGAGTTTGCGCTGATCTATATAACACTTAGCTCGAGGACAGCACGAGGGAAAGTACAAGAAGAGTTATAGCGAACCTTTAGAGCAAGCTGTCGACCGTCGAGTACCGCACGCTTGAACGGATCTTTCTCCTTCTTGAGGTCCGCTTTTGCACGCTTACGCGCAGAGATCAGGTCTTCAAGGACTGTAGGCAGGAGCCCCTTGCGTCTATTAGGCTTAGCGAAGAAGTCTAATGAGGGAATCATCAACAGCCTGAACGTGAACGCCTTGGGAGAGTACTTACCGTTATTGGGCGTCTGGATATAATCGACGTCCTTGACAAGTCCTAGACGGTCAATGGTGGGCTTGTCCAGAAGAGTAGTGTAGCATAGGTTGTGCGCCATCATGATAGATGGGTACAGAGAGCTGAAATCAAGGGTGGCAATGGGCGAATCATAGTATCCCTTCTTAGGCTCAATGACCGTAGCTCCTTCGTATTTCTCGTCGGTTCCTGAGCGTTGTGTAAGAAATAGATAGGATAAGGATGAAGGAGCACTGCATACCTTCACCCTTGAGTGCAGGAACGACATAACCTTCCTCGTTTGCTTTCCGGAAGAGCTGGGAGAGAACCTTGATAGACTGTCCACGCGATAGGAGAAAGTTGAACGGTACGCCCGTAACGCGGGACATCTCGATGTAGTTGACGAAGCACATCAACTTGTCCAGCAACCGCTGAGGTAGATACGCGTCCTTCAAACAGTATACCGCCAGCCGTCGCCTTGACTCGGGTGTGCCGTTCTGGAGGTCAGTAATGACGGAATGGTGCACATCCTCTTTCTGTTCGCCCAGAAACTGAGCGCAGACGGAGTTGAGTGTGTAACTGCGAAGTTTGTGTTCACGCTGCATGAATTGCAGGATATCGAGCTGGAGACGGCCATCGAGGGGTGTTTCCTTGGAGTCTCGTTGCCCGTACGCCTTCGACGAGAAGTGTGTGTCCTTCGTGACAGATTTGATACCTTTACACGACATAACATGTGAGGACTACAGTTCTATGCGTAAAGGGAGGAGAACAGACCTTTTAACCGCCCGAGGAATGGGAATCTTTGAGACTTGAGCGCCTTCGCCCGGTCGAGAAGGTACGGAAAATCGAAGTTCGATATGTTGTATCCAATCACGACGTCAGGATCGACCTCCTCGACAAAGTCGCGCCACGCTTCGAGCATTTTCCGCTCGTCGTCGAACGACAGCACCTGGGATCCAACGATATGGGAGCACGTGTTGAGAGTGAAGACGTTCCGGACAAATGGCTTTCTCTCTCCTACGAAGCAGCCTATGAGTATACGACGTCATAGAGGTGGATCAGAGGCTTGCCTTGGCGGGTGACCATGTTCGCAATTTGGATAACTGGGTCCGTCTGGGCTTCGGGGAAAATTCCCTTGCGTCCTGCACACTCTATATCAAAGCTCAAGATTCGCAGCGGTGCGACTTTGGACCAAGGACCATCAGGGGCGTGCGATATAAATTCATCCCATCTGGCAAGATCATTTAGAGTGAAGCAAGGAAGACAAGAATGGCATGCCATACCGCACACTGATCTCTATCTGGCAAACAGACCGCCGGCCTTGATTTAGGAATTTGTATTTTCCGGCAGGGACTTCTATCCAGTTCATCCCGACGACCTGCATAGGAAACATGAGAAAACACATACATCGTCGTGTTAGGTAGGCATACATACCTTGGTGTCAATCATAAAACGTAGCGTGTAGACTATGTTGCTCTCATAAGTGCTGATAGGGTTTGGGAAGAGATCTTGGAAGTTGCATTCGCCCCGCTCGAAGATGCGTAATGATGCCTCTGATTAGCCACAACGACGACACGGAGGTTTGGCAGAAGAATACTTATCTCGAACTTGAGGGATATTTCTGGGAGTTCCACAAGTAATTTTGATGAAGCCTACCCAATCGTCTCCCCTGTATCCCCAGAGGCTGCGCTTTTTCACCATTTCGACGTGTCTGACGATGCCACCATCGAAGTGGTTCTATACCGTGATTGTTAATATCGGAAACAAAGGGAATTTTTCGGGCTTACGTTCAGATTTTCCATGAAGGCGTCCAAGTCATCCACTTGAAATCCGCGGGGAACGGGTACATAAAAGTAAGGCAAGAAGTCTGTAACGTGTGCCAGGACACTGTGGCCCGCCTGTGTCTTTGGTTCAGCCCAGGTATTTTCAAGGCAACCCGGGAGACGGACCTCGGTGACGCCGTAAAGGCGTAAGGTTACTACCCCATTACTGTTGTCGTAGGCATCCTCGACATCAATTTGCTGGAAGACTAGGGCAGTTGTGTCAGGCAGGTATGCTTGAGAGTGCTCAGCGCGTGCTTACTGATACTATCGGTCTTCTCGTCCAATGCAGGAAGCGGAGGTCGCGCCCAGCTATCCGCACCACCCTCAACATCTGCATGCCGCGTTAAGTTCCAGTATTCGCATACAGCAGCAGGACGCGCGGGACATGCCTGCACCATCACCCGACTCTTCTTTCAACCTTTCCAAGACATCCGCGAATGACGACTGAACAGGCTGAGAGCCGAACGACGGGTTTGACGCGAGTTTCCGCTTCTTCGCAGCGCGTTCGGAGTCTGCGTCCGCCGTGTCGCTGCAAGTTTCAATGCCATGCGTCAAACGCGATCGAGTTACACGTTCGACGGGCCACTCACCGTGGACGCGAAGTAGGTATGTTTTGTTTTGTCGACGGCGTAGGTCCAGCCATTTCAAACTTTTCCAGGTATAATCAAGCGAACGGGACAAGTGCTGGTGGTGGACCGGTGAAGAGAGATTTGGAAGACGCGCCTCGCTTGTGATCAAACAAGCGCGTTATGTGGCACAGTTTGCTTCCGGTGGCAGGCGCTGTCTCTATCAGTATAACATCGGAACAAATGAAAACATCCTGATTTTATTTGTTGTTCCGCGGTAGACATTTACACCAAGTACTACAGTTTCTATTGCGCTGCACGTCCATCATCATGCACCGAACCATAATTCTCTAAGTATGCGCAGTGTGTCATCTGGGTTCAACACCGTGTGCCCGATGGTGCGCGGGTCACTGAAAATCTCGTAGTCATTACCACCCTAGCAAACGGAACATCAGCACGCGAAAGTAATAGTAATGGGGCTGGACTTACTTCGTGAGTCTTGTCCCCGAAGAAATGGATTTCCTCGAATCCCTCGTCCTCGACAAGACCTAGCGCATAGGTCTTGTCCCATCCAGTGGGGAATACGTCGAAAGATATTTGTCCGCCAATGGAGTATGTGAGACCGTAGTCAGGGAATTCCTTTCGGAGGGCGTCGACAAATTTTGCCCGAAGCCCGTGAACCTACATCGTGACGTCAGTACACTGTCAGTTCCGCATGGATAGTACTGCATCGCAGACTGAGACCTGATCGTATTTCTGAAATTCATTTCTTTCTTCGATGCTGGAGTCGAATCGTTAGAATATGGCGCTGTGACCGATGTGCGGGCGTCACGTACGTCGCGTTGCGGCCTATCGGACTAACGTTGATCATGCCGTTGCGGAACTCGACAAAGGTACCACTGAGTCCCAGCATGAGCAGGCATAGGAAAATACAAATATCGGGACGCTCACCGTTTAATAGGTACATCCATATCCGCAAGGTAATGCAATATAAAGTTCACAAGTTTCTTGTATCGTTCCTCGCCGACGTATTTGATGAATGACTGCGATTCGAGGGGTTTTCCTTGCTTGAACGCGGTCAATCCGTTCTCGGCGAACGCATAGTCAAATTCATCGCGAACTGTGCACCCTTGACATTAAAGACGCGTCGCGTAGACGTAGATCTGCTGAACGCACCACCCTCCAGCTGCTCTGAGATCTTTTTCATATCGGATCCACCCACGAAGCCTATGACGACTTTCTTCTTTAAATCACGGAGCAACGCGATCATTTCTTGTGTCGCTGGCTACCAGGGTAAATGCGATTAAGGTCGCGCACATATTGCCTGCCATGGACGTTCAGAGACCTACTTGACGCGGCAGACTCAAAGTGTTGTCGACATCGAAGAGAACAAGTTTGTTAAAAGGCCTATCTGCGAATGTCGAGGAAACCATCGTCTGGAGAATTCTAGGAGATCGAGGTGGTCGCAAGTAAGAACTGTGGGCCGAATTAGAATCGTCGCGCCAGGGACCGCGACACGTTGACACGTGTATCGCGCTTGTGGTCAAACTCCGACACTACTTTTCAATCTCCGTGGCACCGCAGTATCTCGACTGGGAACGAGTCTCAAAACAACTTGCGAAACCGAGTCGAACAAACCTCTTCATTGGCCCTCGTCCAAGTACTTTGTTCCTTCTGGGCGCCTCAAATACATCGGTTCCACAGCCATACAAGTCCAAGGACATCTGGGGGTCTGAGATACACTGCAAAACGCGTAGGCATCGCATTGCGATACCACACTTACTAACTGTTCACGGTACTTGCTTACAGTCATTCGTCATCCGGCTCCGTTCCCTTGAGTCATCCCTGCGCCGACCAAGCAACAAAACGAGTGGCATCTGTATCCATTTTCAAACCCAAAGAGACCTCTCACTGTCGACGCGTAGTGACCAAGATCGTCAAGTTATGTCGAACTCGCAATATCACGTTTACGCTCTTCCTCCGGATCTCCTGGAAACACTACGACCCCGAGATCTAGTCAGCAATACGCCCCCAATAGTTGATGCACCGATTCCGGAGTCGGCGCCATCCGTTCTCGGTGCAAGAGCGTGCAACATATGCCTCGGCGCCACATTTACCGATGTAGATGGACAACGCGCACATTTCCGATCCGATTGGCATCGGTACAATGTGAAAGTTCGCCTTAACGGCGGGAATGCAGTTTCAGAGGGGGACTTTGCGCAGCTTGTGGATGGTAAGTGGTGAATGATCTCACGCGCAAATGCTTCTGACCATGTCCATTCAGGTCTTGAAGATTCTCTTTCGGGTTCTGCGTCGTCCGACGACGATTCATCCAGCGATTCAGATGCGGTCGGCGCACTAGCTGATAAGACGAGAAAATTAGCACGGTCGCCATCCCCAGAGACACGTACTGCGCCACGTACTGCGCTCTCATGGTTCCACTCGCCACCCGCCACGCAGATCGGTGTGTACAAAGTGCTATACCCTATCAATCTCCCTGCCTCGTCCTATCTCTCGGAGCTCAGAGAAATGCAGAAGGGTACGGAGCAGGGCCGGAGATGGGCCATGTTCATGGTTGCAGGTGGCCATTTCGCGGGCGCCATAGTCCAAGTCAGTCGGCCTGAAGAGGACGAACAAGAAGAGCCCGCGGGGAAGAAGAAGAAACCAAAGAAGCCCAAACCTGATACAGAGGTTCTGTATCATAAGACTTTCCATCGCTATACCAGTTAGTGCCGCCGTTCACATGGACTTCGCGATTGCTAACCGACCTCATTCAGCACGTAGGAAACAAGGAGGCTCGCAATCTGTCAACGACAACGCGAAGGGGAATGCTAAAAGCGCAGGTGCAACGCTGCGGCGATACGGCGAGCAGGCCTTGCGTGATGTACGCTCCCTAATTACCTGGTTATGTCAAATTCGCTGAAGAGCCCCACAGGATATTCGCAATCTTATTGCTGAGTGGGCGGATGAGATCAATGGGTGCGAAAGAATATTCATCCGAGCGAGCGTTTCAAACCGGCGGATATTCTTTGACTATGGGGACGCTATAATAAAGAAAGGTAACGTCTCACAAGTGATCTGTTGGTGCATCTCAGCTAATGAGTACTACGCCAGATGACGAACGTCTCAGAACATATCCTTTTCCCACTCGACGACCTGTGAGCCCTTTAAGTTTTTCTCGTCGCACGTCTCAATGCTGACTGCTCGTCAGACCCAATCTGAGTTATCACGATGTTTGCTCGAGCTCACCCGAGTCAAGATTTCACATCTCACCGAAGACGCGTTACGAGCCCAGGATGAGGCATACGTCGCGTCTCTCCCGAAACCCAAGGCTCAGCCCGCCGCGCCCGTACCCTCCTCCGAACTGCCAAAGCCCAAGCAACCAAAGCTAACCAAAGAAGAGGAAGCGTATCGCGAAAAGTGGACGCGTCTTCTGGAAATGGTCAGTAAGGGACGACTGGAGCCCCTCAAATCATTCTGGGAACGCGAAGGAGGAAACTTGGGGGGTGTGGATGCCCCGATTCCGGAATGGGCTGGGGAACGGTGGACGTCCCTGCTGCAGGTTGCTGCTCACGCCGGCCAGGAAGCAACTACGCAGTGGCTTCTAGACGACGCGCACGCCGATCCTACTATCGACGTGCCCACAGGGGGTCCAAATGACCGTCAAGACGATGACGGTAACCAGTCGGACGCGTCAGACTCCCCGCCTACGCGTGTTGCCGGCAGCCGCCGGACAGCGTACGACATAGCGCGTACACGCGCTGTTCGCGACGTTTTCAGGCGTTCCGCTGGGGCATATCCCGATCGGTGGGACTGGCTCGGTGCTGCTCGCGTACCAAGTGTTCTCAGCCGCGAGATGGAAGAGGAACGGGATGAGAAGAAAAAGGTGCGGCGCAAAGGATTGAAAGAGAGGGTGAAGGAACGCGAGGCGAAGGAGCGGGAAAAGGAAAAATCGAAACCGTCACTGGCTACCCCTCAAGCTTCTCCCCCTCCCCAGTCCTCTCTCCGTCGCGACGATAAAGGCCCAAGGAAACTTGGCGGTGCGGTCGGGGCGACTGAGGGGGTCACTGGCTTGACTCCGGAGATGCGAGCGAAAGTCGAACGTGAACGGAGAGCAAGGGCAGCGGAAGCTCGGCTAAAGAATTTAGGTGCGCGATGATTCCTGGGCGACGCTGGACCCTACACGGCTGGACGGGCTCGCGCACTTCGCGTAAGGCGAGTCACCCAATCCCGCGGGCCGCGCTGGACAACTTAGTGTCGCAGCACCTCACAGTCGCGCTGCTCCTCCAGACAATCAAGCACCCTGCACACCCAGTCACTTGCATTCAATCCGTCACTGAGGCTTGTCAAGGACAGTCCTCGCCCTGGTCTGATAGTTACGGGAGACTACCCCGTCTTGCCTTTTGCCCTTCCGCAACCTTATGGCAACCCTCTTCTAGGGTTAGGGCTAAAGTCTACGCATTATGTAATTTGAAAGCACAAATTTGAACATTTTTTGTCTTTCCCTGCGAGACGGGTCGCAGAGACTTGTCCTCACCCACTCTTGTAATTTGCGTGTCTGCTGCCTTCCTTATTGCATCTCTAGGAGCACCCAGCTTGGCGTGACTCCTGTGTCCAGATCACCAACCCCCATGGTATGGGATCAACCGGTCTTGAAGGGGCTGGATTACAAGTTGCCACCCTTTCCAAGGACGTTCTGGTGGAACTGAGTTGTGAATGGGAGGGGTGCCATGCAGTCTTGAACAGTTGGAGTGCTCTACAGCAGGTATGGGTGGTTATGTACTTGCTGTGGCACTCTTTTTTGCATACTCTCCTGCCAAATTCATGGCATTTTCTCATATGGCAATGGCATGTCATGACAAAGTTCAGGATGAATGCCATGATCACTGTGGAAGCCCATGAAATCGTGTTCAAAACGAGTTCGGGCGCGTCGCGTCGCGTCAAAAACCTTGACTTGTCTAGCAATGACCATCTCCGCTTCCTCATCTCTTTTTCGGGTCGTACTTATTCATTTGCTAATAATTTTGGTATCTATTTCAGCACCAATACAACCACTGCAGACGAGCTCGCAAAGTAAGTAGTGTAGGCTCTTGCCACCCGATAGCGCGCTGACGAGGTTGCTCAGCAGGAGGGTGCCTTTCTGTGCAGGCTTCCGAGATGCTCAGGCCCTACCCACGACAGCCTTGCGAACCTCGAGAGACACATCGACAGTAGTCATATGACGCGCGTATCATTGCCGTGTCCACTCGACGGTAGGTAACTTTCTCGTCCTCTGTTTCTGTTTCTCAACTATCCTCCAGGTTGCCAGGAAGCGAATCAGAGACGTAGCGGGCTAATCGCGCACTTCACGGCAGCCCATTCGGCGGAGTTCGAGCGCTTGGGAACCGTTGGGACTGTACCATCCGACTTTCTAAAACCCTCTCGACGTCCGTACCGACCAGTGTCTCTTCCTCAGTCTCTTTCGTCGCTTCCTAGCGGGACTATGCTGCTAATCGATGCCGCCCCGCTCCCGGTTTCGCGATCTACCCACAAGCGGCGACCTCCCAAGGACACGGGAAGGGGATTGAGTCGGAAATGGAGCAAGTTGGATGTGCCGGACGAGGAGGAGGAAGAATCTGTCGTCATCCCGTTCCCTGACCTCACGCCCTACCGCCCCGGAGATTCAGTGCCCGCAAACATCACCATACAGCCAGCGACGCACTCCGAACGCCATTTCTCGGCTCCGCAGAGCATGATACTCCCGCCGGTGCCCGAGGTGCCGCGCCCGAAGACGGTATTCTACGACACCTTCTCACGAAAGGTGCACGAGCTGGAGAAGGGTGGCTTGATGTAGACAAGCAAGGCGAGGTTTTTCTTATCGTGCTTTCCATTTGCTATCGTTGCATTTCACCTTACTTATTTATCACATATGACATTATACATACAACGTACACCATACCACTACCCACTCAATATTGTCGTACACCACTCACTGACTTCGCTTCGTTTGCGATCACAGGCAATGTAAATTCCCCTCTCCGGTCTTACTATAGCTAGTACCGCACAACTCACGAGAAATGTTGCAATTACTAGATCGACGGCGATTCAATAATGTTACAGAGGTTATATTTTTCATATCCGTTCTTTATACGGTTGAAAGAGTTACTGTAAGGATCAGGTGGGCTTGCATCCACATCTCCCGGCACTTCCGTCTACAGCGACACCATAACCACATTCAGCACATTCACTCTTGGTTGTGTTCGCGTCCCGATGATTGGCAAGCGTCAAGATCCAAGGATTGATGAAACCACGGAGAGACAGCACATCTTTACGGAGATAACGCGCGCCTTGGATGCGACCCAGACAGTTCTGGAAGGGATGGAATCATGTTAGCATTGGACAGAATATGTGCGCGGCCCACCTCGGTATTGCATTGACAGTCGAAAGCCTGGTCCATGTCCCATTCCGTGCTGGGATAAAAAAAAGTCACTAGAACCCGAAACATTTGTCAGTTAGATCACCCGTGTCGTACCAGCGTGACTGCGCACAGGAATCACCGGGACTGATGGTTCTCAAGGCTCTCAAGTGCCATTGCGAAGGGTCCGACGCGGAGAGATCAAACGCAACATTTGGTGCGCAAGAATGGTTAACTATCGTTTACCCACGAATGATAACGGTCAATAATTCGCGATAGGTGTTCCGGAGGGGATATTAAAGCAAGGCTTACCGTATACGAGGTCCGAGTTGAGCTGTACATGGTCATCAAGACCTGAGCCACATTGGACGGAGGTGTACGTTTTCGGACCCCTGCTAAGGCCCTCAAGCAGCACGATATGTTCCCCTGCGTCAAATCTCTTCGGAGCCTGTCAGCACCTTCTGTTGAATGCCGAGCTATATTGCATACTTTTTGTGCTTGCAGTGAGGAGCTGAACTTGCCTGGATTAAACTGGACGATGAAGAGGGAAGGGTGCGACGGTTCATATGAATCCTCCATAGGGTTCATTGTGGGGCAAAGCTAGGAAGGAATTGTTCCGCAGTGATAATATCTCCCCGCATGTCGGTATTTATGCTGCAGTGCTCGTGATAAATTATAGCATCGATCGGTAGAGTCAACAAGGCCCTGAGGATACCAGGAACAAGGCTCCCGGCTGGCTCGCAGCGATTCACGGTGGACCTCGATGGAAATTTGAGCAACATAATGAGTATTCGAACGCTGGAGGTCGAGTCCGAGGATATAGCGTGCCGACAATATTTATGCTATGACTGTCTGTCAGGCATCGTATGAGTATCTGAGAGTCCAGAGAGTCAAAGGCATGGAGGATCCTGGAGGATCTTAGGAAGGGACAGGGGGTAAGCGCTAAGAATGGGAAATAAATTGCTTTTTTGGGCTCCGTGAGACTGGCAACCCGTGGGAACTGCAACTGTACAGTACCACTCCATCCACGCGCACAGACAGATTCGTTCGAAGTTTTAGCTGCAACCCTCTTCAAGTTCACCGCCTATCCGACAGACAGCCATAATGTCCACCACCAAGAAATCTAAGGCGGCGAAGTCGACGGAGTCCATCTCTGCCCGTCTCGCACTTGTTGTAAAGTCCGGGAAATATTCGCTCGGGTACAAGACCGCCCTCAAGCAGATGCGCAATGGCAAGGGTGAGCACCATTTTCGAGCCGCTATCTCTCCGGGGACTGGAGCGTGAGGCTGAGAAGGTCCCTTGTGCTGACTTTTGTCTGCTTGCTTTTTTTTTCTCGTTTTTGTCGCTTGTGCCATCGTGTGTGACTTGCCCTAGCCAAACTTGTCCTCATTGCTGGCAATTGCCCCCCTCTGCGCAAATCGGAGCTTGAGTACTACGCCATGCTCTCGAAAACGACTGTGCACCACTTCTCGGGCACTAACGTCGCTCTTGGAACTGCTGCCGGAAAGCTCTTCCGTGTTGGGTGCGTATCTTTCATCTCTGCGTCCGTGTATCGATGCTAAATTCGTTGTGTCTCTCTAGTGTCATGACCATCTCGGACCAGGGTGACAGTGATCTCCTCAACTTCGCCGAAGGCAACGCATCGTAGAGGGGCGAAACCAGTCTTGGGGTATCTTCTATGTACTGTATGGATATGCACATTATGGCCGTTACTAGCGGCCCTCCTCAAAATCATTAGCATCATGCATTTGCGTCGCCTCACTTCGGAATTCTGTTAGATCCTGTGCGACTGATATTCGACTCTCAAGTGAACATCGATTACAAGAACAACCAAAACAGACCTCGAGGTTCTGGGCATCAATTACAACAACGACGGAGACATCTCAATTATAGCGCGAGGTCCTTTCTCAGCGTAGTCTGCTTTCGAGACAAAATTCTTCCCCAACGAATCGTTGAAAGTCACCTAAGTCGTGGTCAGGAGAATGTGGGCGCAGTGATGGGATGAGGTGCACGTACTTTGCCAACGATACTCGTGCCCAAGAAAGCAGCGAGACCTTCTCCCTTTTCTCGATACTCGGCGAAATATTCCGGCACGTTCAATACGCGTATCGAGCGCGGCTGAACATCGTTTTGTTGATCGGGGTTTCCAAGGATGAAAGGCTGGAGACGAGTTTGCAGCGCTGTCCCTATGCCTGCAATGCCGGTCAATAACCCGGCCCAAAAAGCGTACTGCATGATCGGCACCATACCTTTGACATGGTTGGTCAGATCGCCGGTGACGAATAGACCCTGCCAGATATACTGCCGCTGATCAATGTCACATTGCCCGACTGCATGCCCGACAGCGTCTTGCAGGGGTAGGCAACGCTCTTTGTCTCGCTCTCGTTCGCCATGCAATTCTTGTAACAGGCTAGGGTCGAATAACGGCTCGCAGAATCGATGTCGCTCCTTTCCAATTGTGAGTGTGTGTTCGCGGAACGTAAACGAGATAAGATCAAGCGCCTCCATCTCTTTGGCGCGCGCCTGCTCTGCAGCAGAGGCTTTCGCGGAAGCCTTCTTTTTGGTTCCCGCCTCGATGATGGCCTTTTCCTTTCCCGCGACGAGGACGGCTGCAATGTCGGTCACGCCCTCTTCTTCCGGAGGTATCGCCGTTTCACCGCTAGACGGGACCTTCACGTGCCCCTCCTCCCATAGCCGCCGCGCGAGTTCGACCAGCGTAGCTTGAAGCGCCTCGGGCTCGAGGGGCGCGTCGGGCGGCGAAAGGGTCGCCACGACGGACTGGTTTGTGCGAAGAAGGTGTGCAAGGTACATTTGGCAGTCACTGATGCCTAGCTTCGTGCTCGTTCTCGCACCGTGAACAGTGAAGGCCTCGTATATCGGCGTGATGTCTGTGTTGTCCCAACCGATGTCGACGACAACGCCGGTGAGCGAGTTGGCGGCGTAGAGTTGGGCGGTTGGGCGGTCGAGAATGGCCAGCCCCGCGACATTGAAGCGCTCAAAGAACACCTGCGAGATGCGCTCGTAGGTATCGCGAGGGAGGCCGGATGCGATGGAAAGCAAGACGGGCGACTCGTTCTGCAGACGCCGGAGACCGAGCCGCGTAAACAAGATGTGCTTCCATATCGCTTCGGCCTGCGTCCAGTCGCGCACAATTCCGTCCGCGAACGGCCAGGATACGACTATGTCTTGACCCGCTGCGAGCGCCTCGTCGAGTTGGGGGCCAACCAGGTAGTCGTTGACCGATGCTACCAAGGCCGAATTGGTGGGAGGGGACGGGGCTCTGCTTGTAGATGCAATTTCGCGTGCATCCTCGACCGATTTTCCATTGGTGTTGTCTCCCGACGCGACTTTTCGAAGTCCAACGCGTGCTTGGATTTCCTGGAGTCATCGGGTAAGCTCAAGTCTTTGAACAAGACAGGACTTATACGCACCACACTTGGTGTTTTTAGGAGCTCATTGAGACCGTGTCCTGCGCGCACAAGCGTTCTGCCAGTTTCTATGATGACTACGGTAGAGTCGCGAAACGCGATAGTCATGGTTCTGTTCAAGGTGGCGAACGGATGCCAGAAAATGGTTTCCTTTTGGGGCTCCAAGCACCCCTAACTCGAATCACGTCGACGCGACCAAGTGGGCTCATACGCTTAACTTTTCCTACTCTTTACCCCACATATTGCCCCACTGCCTCACATAGACTGTCTGCTCGCTGTGCACATAGAACGCTGCTAGAAACATTTGGAGTCCGGAAGTCACCTCGCTTTCGCTGTCAAGGGTACCCGTGCTATGTGGCCCACATTAGACATACCGGATACTGCCCAGAGCCCATTCACAGACTACTCACGATGGAGGCTAGTGGTGCAGGACGCAGGAGACCGTCACTGGGTCTACTTGAAGACCAGCGAAGAATGTGACCGGTGGCCGCAAACTGATGTGGATAAATACTGGCTGGGCATCCCCTTGGTATGTGCGGGCTTAACTCGCTTCGCAGAGGTACCGAATGTTATTTAGGACCTCCCAGCGCTTCCGCCTGCAAAGACCCCACTCGATGCTGCTCGAAATGGGTATGAGTTTTACAAGCACATCCAGTCCGAGGACGGCCACTGGGCAGGCGACTACGGCGGACCTATGTTCCTGCTACCAGGCCTCGTTATAGGCACATATGTCACTGGCATGTCGTTCAAGGAGGCGGAGAAATTGGAGATGATTCGGTATCTCTTCAACCGTGCGAACCCCGAAGATGGCGGTTGGGGCCTGTGAGTTCGGTGCACCACTAAACTCAACCTGTATTAAAATGTTAGCAGGCACGTCGAGGGCCATTCGACGGCTTTTGGAACGGCTCTTAACTATGTTGCCTTGCGTCTCCTGGGCGTTCGCGCAGAGCACCCAGTGTGTGTTAAAGCACGCGCAAAGCTCCATGAATTAGGTAGGCTCGTTTCACAAGGTGGTCTTCGCGGCACTCACGGAACTGAATTAAAGGCGGCGCCGTGGCGTGTCCTTCTTGGGGCAAGTTTTGGTTGTCCATACTGAACGTATATGAATGGGAAGGAAACAACCCCATCCCCGCAGAGCTTTGGTGAGTAATTCCTGCACTCAGCGCGAACATTTTTGACTGGCGCCAAGGTTGCTGCCGGACTGGGTTCCCTTCCATCCTCACCGATGGTGGATACATGTGCGCACGGTGTACGTTCCCATGAGCTACCTCTACGGCATCAAGTATAAAGCAGAAGAGGACGAGCTGATTATATCCCTCCGAAACGTATGCACGAATCCACGGACCGAAAACATCCTCCTGACACGCTCATAGGAACTGTATACGCAAGACTACTACTCCATCGACTGGCCGGCACAGCGCAACAATATCTGTGCCGCAGACAATTACGCGCCCCACACATCCCTCCTCGATTTTGCAAACGTCATCCTCAGCACGTACGAGAGCTGCATCATCCCGCCCGTGCGCCGCGCAGCCCTTGAGCGCGCGTACAAGCTCATCGTGTACGAGGACGAGAACACGGGCTACCAAACGCTCGGCCCCGTCTCGAAGATGATGAACCTCATCGTGCGTGCGCACGTCGACGGGCCCGAGAGCGACGCGTACAAGCGGCACGAGGCGACGCGGGGCGAGTTCATGTGGGTCGGGAAGGAGGGCATGCTCATGTGCGGGACGAACGGGAGCCAGCTGTGGGACGTCGGCTTCATCACGCAGGCGCTCGCGGAGACGGGTCTCGCGAGGGAGGAGCACAACAAGGACAGCCTGCTGCGGGCCCTGCAGTGGCTGGATAAGTGTCAGATCCAGGAGAATCCCAAGCACTATCAGACGAGCTACCGCCACCGCACGAAAGGGGCCTGGCCGTTCAGTACGAAGGTCCAAGGGTATACAGTCAGTGACTGTACCGGCGAGGGGTTGAAATCCGTCCTGTATCTTCAGGAGTATCTTGAGTATGCATCGGTTCAAAACCACATCATTGCTTCTGTACTAATGACCTGGCAACCGGTAGGTGGACGCCGAAGCTAGTATCGCAGCAACGGCTTCGTGACGCCGTCGACACTTTGCTTACCATGCAGAATCCCAGCGGAGGGTAAGTCAATGATTTTAGGGTCGACATATACATCTAACACTATCCCCGAAAGCTTTGCGAGCTATGAGCTAGTACGTGCGGGTACATGGATGGAATATCTCAACTGTGCCGAGGTCTTTGGTGTGTATTCCGTTATTTTCTTGGACAATGTCTGATACAAAGGAACGTAGGGGATATCATGGTGGAATACTGCTACCCCGAGTGCACGACATCCGTCATCACCTCCCTTTCCGTCTTCCGGAAGCACTATCCCGGGTATCGCGCCGCTGACATCGAGTAAGTGCCTTCTCTTACACTCGTGCACTGTGAACTCATATGCTCCCACGCAGGCGCACAATACAGCGTGCAATTGTTTACCTGCACAAGGCGCAAAAGCCCGAAGGCGGGTGGGTCGGCTCTTGGGGCATCTGTTTCACATACGCGACACAGTTCGCCCTGGAGAGCCTGTCGCTTGTGGGTGAAACCTACGAGACAAGCGAGGCGTCTAGGAGGGCGTGCAAGTTCTTGCTCAGCAAACAGCGCGCGGATGGTGGCTGGGGTGAAAGCTACAAGGTACAGTCTAGCCGTTCCCATGTACGAGGATGACATCTAATAGTGCCCTATTGCTAGTCCTGCGAGGCCGCTAGGTGGGTTGATATTGCCGACACCCAGGTAGTCCAGACGTGCTGGGCTACCATGGCCCTCATGTATGCCCGGTACCCGGACCCCGAACCCATACGGAAGGCCGTCCAGCTCGTCATGTCGCGACAGCTGCCGGTACGGTGTCTTTGTTCATTCTCTCCGGTCTCTTACTTATGTCTTTTTTTTGCAGGACGGTTCGTGGCCTTCCGAGGCCATGGAAGGCGTGTTCAACCGCACGTGCACGATCACGTACCCGCACTTCAAGTTCGCGTTCACGATCTGGATGCTGGGCAAGGCACACCATTACCTCGCAGAGCTGGAATCTCCGGGAGGCACCACGAATGGTTCCGCGTTGGCGGTAGGCAACGGACACTGATTATTGCATGCTCGTGCTGCCTGTCAGGTAACACAGACATCTGGTCAATCAGTGTAGACTTGTCTGTCCTTCCGCATCCGCTTGCTCTAATTCTAGAACGCTGGTCACTCCGGCAAACAGATTGCCCTTGCATTTCAACCCAGTGGCTATGATAGCGCCTTGACTTTCGTTTCAATATTCTACTTTACGACCTAGTACTCGCCGATCTACATACCTACTTGCATTTCTCCTGCTCGTTGATCCTGGACAACCCGGCGTGAACCCGGCGACAAGCCTCAGCTGCTTCGAAGGATTAGCAACGATGGCGTTTGCTTCTAGCCTGGTGACCGACTGTCTATGAAGCAAAACTGTCGATAGACAGCAGTTTGCTTCATAGACAGGCTCTACAGTCTAGTTTGCTTCAGGCTTGCACCGAGAATGCCCGACTGGTCTGCAAGTAAAAATTCGACTGTAAAATTTTCTAGGCGAGTGCAAATGCAATGCATACCCTCAGCTAGACGTCTATTCCAGAGATTAAGCTGCGAGATTTCATAAAACATGAAGAAAATCTGGGGACGGATTGCCAGGGCCGCAGTATTCGCGGAGTTGAATCTCGATTGCCCTGTTGGACCCGTTTCGGGACGGAGGACGATGGTGTGCTCAGTGCTCAAACGCCCCTTTCCGTATTGGCCTGGGCAAAATTTATACAGTTCGTATGCTCTTCGCTTGCGTTCTCTTCGACAGCTTCAGTTTGCACCACACGGTCGTAGACTGTAGGCGCACAGACAGGCAGATATCATGTCAGTCGAGTCCGTAGCTCGAATCGCCTACATCGCATCCGACGTCCTCGTCAACTCCGCACCCAAATTTCAGACCTCCGCTTTCGCAGCCAAGCTCAAGTCGCTCGCGAGGAACGATGGCCCACCCGTTGTCTCTGTTCCGTACGGTGCAGATCCAGGCGCTGTATTGGTTCGGCACTCCACGCGCGGAAACATCTCTTATACCGCTTCGGCCAGCTCACAGGCCGTAACGCGACTCCTGCTGCACCTCCCGGAACTCTCTGCGCACTCGATAGTCCTGCACCTGGCGGTAGTGGAGGATTTGTCGGATGTTCTGCTACTTCGGTCAGCAGTACCTTTCTTCATCCTATCGACAACAGCGCAGGAGGCCCACGACAACGCACTTCTTGCATCCCGACTCGCGCGTACAGAGAGAAAGGCTGTAGTGCACGCCTTCTATGTCAGCAGGGCAGATGAAGTGGTAGACGAAGTAGCGGAGGACACTATCCAGCCGTTTCTCCTTGCCGAGAAGCACGTCAACAAGTTCACGAACGGTAACGGGCATGCAGTAAATGGCAATGGGCATGCAGCGAACGGCAACTCGCTGAATGGACACGTACCGGCCCCATCTCCTTCGGCGCTGTACCAGGCCTACGAGTCCGCGGCATTGGCCACGCTGAGCCTCATTCGTCGTAGCCTGCTTCCGCTGCAGATTGCAGGCGCATCCGAACCTCACACTGTTGTCTTCACATTAGGCCGTGCTCATCTATCCCTCGATGTCGACGGCGTATCCTTTGTTGGTGTCTCCCTGCTCAACCCCCTTCCTGAGACGCGTATATCCGACGCTATACCCCCTTCTACGCGCAGAGTCATTGTTCTGGAGCACATCAGCCGGTGGACCATGAAATGGACACCGCTATATCTCGAGCTGGTCAGTGCCCTACAGCAACGGGATGTGGACCAACGGCCGATATTGCAATCTGGAACGCTCGGTGACACCCATGATTCGACTGCCGTCGACATTCTGAAACTCCTCGAACACGCGTCTTCCGCATCCCCTTCCACCAAACTCACTCTCGGTCGCATCTCCTCCACTGACTCATCTCCGAGCCCTGCACCGCACATTCCGAAGCACGAGCTTTCATACACTAAAATCCTCTCCCATCTCTTCAACGACCGTCTCGAGATAGCCAACTCCCCATCACTCGTCGCTAGTCAGGGTGAGATTGCGACTACACCCGAGTTCGCGCTCGGGCGTGTGCGCGGGCAGCTCGACCGGCGCGCAGAGCTCGTGGGCGCTGTCCAGGCGCTCCTCGAAGCGAAAGGCATCGACGCGAACCTGCACTCGCTGCTCAGCCGCTGGATTCTTGCAAAAGACAACGGTTCGAAAAGTGCGACTATTGGCCAGGAGGTTATAGCCTATCTTGAGTCTTCCCAAGTCGACCACTCTGCCGCAGCACGGATCCTTGCACTCCGCTCGCATCTACCCGCAGCCTCTCGCTGGATTATCGGCTCAGACGCGTGGTCCTACGATCTCGGTGCCTCGGGGCTGCACCACGCGATAGCGTCGGGGCTCAACATAAACATCCTCATCCTCGACACGCTGCCCTACTCTTCCCGCGCCTCCGCAGACCCAGCACGGCGCAAGCAGGACGTCGGGCTGTACGCGATGAACCACGGCGATGTTTACGTTGCCAGCGTCGCGGTGTACTCGTCCTACTCGCAGGTGCTACAGTCGTTGATGGAAGCGGACGCATTCGAGGGGCCCAGTGTCGTGCTCGCATACCTGCCTTACAAGTCAGAGGAGAGCCCCGCGCTGGACGTACTGAAGGAAACAAAGCTTGCGGTCGATGCGGGATACTGGCCGTTATACCGATGGGATCCCAGCAAAGAGCGCGCAGGGAAGGAGCCGTTCAGCCTCGACTCTGATGCTGTCAAGAACGACCTGCAGCAGTTCCTCGACAGGCAAAACCACCTCTCGCAGCTTGTACGCTCCAAGCCTGAGCTGGCCGCGGAGCTCGTAGGCAGCCTCGGCGAGAACGTTAAGGCCGCGCGCAAGCAGCGCGCACAGCAGTCTTACAACGAGCTTCTCACCGCGTTGGATGCGCCACCCTTGTTGGTGCTGTACGCGAGCGATGGCGGAGCCGCGGAGAAAATCGCTAAGCGCCTTGCGAATCGTGGAAAGGCGAGGGGCTTGTCGACAACTGTTGCTACCTTGGACTCGACGCCGATCGAATCGCTGGCGGAGGAGGAGCACGTTGCCTTTATCACATCTACCGCTGGCCAGGGTGAACCGCCTCAGAATGGGCGCACAACCTTCAAAGCCCTCAATGCGCTTGCCGCCCGCTCGGAAAAGCCTCTCACGAAGCTCCGGTTTACCGTCTTCGGTATGGGTGACAGCCATTACTGGCCGAGGCCCGAGGATGCGCACTACTATAACAAGCCGGGTAAAGATCTCAATACGCGGCTTGAACAGCTTGGGGGCCAGCGCGTCGCCGACCTCGGGCTTGGAGACGATCAGGATGCGGACGGGCCGGAGACGGGGTACAAAGCCTGGGAGCCGCTACTGTGGAAGGCACTCGGCGTGGACTCCATCGAAGTGCATGAGGCAGAGCCAGAGCCCATCACCAACGAGCACATCAAGGCAGCATCCGGCTACCTGCGCGGTACAATTGCCGAAGGTCTCGAGGACACTAGTACTGGTGCCATCGCGCCGAGCGACGGTCAGTTGACCAAGTTCCACGGCATATACCAGCAGGACGACCGCGACATCCGTGATGAGCGCCAGGCGCAGGGCGTGGAGCCCGCATACAGCTTCATGATCCGCGTTCGCATGCCGGGTGGTGTCTGCTCGCCCAGTCAGTGGCTTGCGATGGACCACATTGCGGATGAGCATGGCTCGGGGACGTTCAAGATCACGACACGACAGACATTCCAGTTCCATGGTGTCATCAAGCGTCACTTGAAGCCGTCCATCCAGGCCATCAACCGCGCCCTTCTGGATACCCTTGCTGCTTGCGGTGATGTCAATCGGTAAGCTCTATCGTATACAGCTGTTTTGACGTCTGGCTGACGTTTACGGTAGGAATGTGATATGTTCCGCCATACCGTCGCTGTCAAATTTGCATGCCCGCGTTTTCGAATTCTCCAAGAACGTCAGCAACCACTTGTTGCCCCGTACAACGGCCTACCACGAGATATGGCTGGATAAGAAGCTTGTTGCTGGTGAAGCTTTGAAGGATTTCGAGCCGTTGTATGGCGAATTCTATTTACCGCGGAAGGTCAGCTCTCTGCTCGTTCCTCATGCCGAGTTTTCACTGACCCCAAGACCCCAGTTCAAAATAGCCGTCGCGGTGCCACCTACGAATGACGTCGATGTCTTCGCAAATGACCTGGGCTTCATCGCCATCGTTGACAAAAATGGCGAATTGGCGGGATTCAATGTCTCCATCGGCGGTGGGATGGGTGTTACCCACGGAAACAAGAAGACGTACCCTCGACTTGGAGATGTTATTGGTTTCTGCACTTTTGAAGAAGGCCCTCTCGTCGCGGAGAAGATCATGCTGACGCAGCGGGACAACGGCAACCGTGCTGAGTGCGTATCGTTGTCGTTTAACTCTGTATACCCGAAGACTGACGGGACCTGTTCGCGTTTTACAGTCGCAAGGTGAAATTGTCTTGATATGTATCTTATATCTGTGCGCTAACAGGACATGCAGAACGCCCGATTGAAGTACACTATCGACCGTATGGGACTGGACACGTTCAAAGCTGAGGTAGAGGCGCGCCTCGGATACTCTCTTCAACCCGCCCGACCGTATTCCTTCGACCGGAATGTCGACGATTTCGGATGGAGCAAAGGTCAAAATGGGAACTACCATTTCACGCTCTTCATCGAGAATGGACGCATTCAAGACGAGCCAGAGAAGGACTTCAAAACTGGCCTCAAAGAGATTGCGAAAATACACAAAGGGACGTTCCGACTAACGGCCAATCAGCACATGGTCATTGCCGATGTCCCCCCAGAGGAGCTGCCGATAATCAAGCCGCTCTTGGCAAAATACAAGCTGGACAATCTCTCTCAAACGGGGTTGCGCCTCTCTTCGTCGGCTTGTGTTGCGTTTCCTACATGCGGTGGGTCTTCTCCGCGTATCACGATATACTTGATCTGACACCTTGTTATGTAGGTTTGGCAATGGCTGAATCAGAACGCGTTCGTACAGTCCCGTCAGGAGTCGATATCAATGGTCTAACCGTCTTGTCCATATAGTATCTCCCATTACTCATCGACAAGGTCGAGAAGATCTGCGAGGAAAATGGTTTGCGCAACGATTCGATTGTCATGCGTATGACTGGCTGCCCTAACGGTTGCGCGCGGCCATATGTTGCTGGTTAGTAGCTCTAGCCTCGCTCGCTGGTCGATACTAACGAACGATATCACTGCAGAGGTAGCTTTTGTTGGAAAGGCACCAGGCAGTTATGCGATGCTCCTGGGTGGGGGCTACTATGGCCAAAGACTAAACAAAATCTATCGAGGTACGAGCTTCAATTATGCGGTGGATTCTTATCCCTCTGACCCAGCCTATAGAAACTGTCACCGAGCCTGAAATCCTCGCGATACTAGAGCCCATGATCAAACGCTACGCTCTCGAACGATTAGATGGAGAACACTTCGGCGATTTCGTTATCCGAGCAGGGTATATCGCCCCGACGACCTCCGGGGCAGCATGGTACGATGGGATGGGCGGTAATGCGCAATACAAAGAAGTTTTGGCATAGAGGAATATCTCGGAAAATGTATCTTGGGAGATATAGGGAGCTGGTGTACGCTATCGTAATGCTCAGATATCTTGTTAACGACCCACCATACCGCTCCCTCCTATTGGGCTGTCAGTGTGCTGTGTCGCCGTGCGGTGACGGCGCTTACTGAAGTGCATACGTGGGTATTCCAGAACATAAGATTAATGACAGTGCCAGGTATACATCCAGTCATGCTTACAAGATTAATCAGACATGGTCGTCCGACCGCTCATCGACCCGCCGCAATCTTCTCCTCGCTCACGCCATTTGTCTGAGTAGTTGTGGTGGCGCCGCTAAGCCCAGCTAACGTCTTCTGCAGGTCAGTCCACTCCGACTCCCTAGGTATGGCCATGTCGCCGATATCGTAGATATATAGCTTGCCGTCAGAGCCTCCCAAAGCGGCGCGTCGACCGTCCTTGCGATCCCATGCCAGTTTGTTAATGGCACGGCCGGGGTGCACGTTTGTCGATACCACAGGTACCTGCATAATGACTCAGAAAGGTCAGAGCAAATGATCGCTAGTCAGACACACCTCGGTATCGCTATTGAGGTTCCATAGATCAAATTTGCCGGACCCGTCGACCGATCCAAATATCGCCGGATGGCTAGGGTGCCATTTCACGTCGTACACATAGTCGTCTGCTTCGTCAAACGAGTACAGCGGTGGGACGGGTTGCGCTACTGTCGATGGCTTCGCCAAGCTTCTTGACCGCCACAGCTTGACAGTCCAATCTACGCTCGAGGTCAAGAAGAGATCCGAGAAATCCACCGGCCCAACGAGTGGATGGAAATGCAAGCCCATCACCGGCCCTGAATGTGCTTTGTAGATATCGTACTGGTTTAAGCCAGCTTTTGCTCCAGCACGATCGTAGCGGTTGGCTTGGTAGACATTCCCTTCCTCAGTGCCCACCCAGAAGGTGGTGGTCTCGTTATCCGGGAAATCGAGGGTCGTTATTGCTACTTCGCCCGTCTTATTGTGCCCAGCGTGAACTAGTTCAAGCGTTTCCTGAGAATTTATTTCAATCTCGACGACTTCGGGTTGATAGGTAGAGCATAAGTTACCTGGGGCTGTGCAAGCATGTCCACAAGCCAGCTGCACACGGTGCCATCCGTGCTGCTAGTGATCAAGTTGTGCGCGTTCTGTGTCCCGACCATTTGCATAGCGTATACGGGGTGTGTGTGCCCAGCTGCACTCAGTGGCGTCTTCAGAACGGGTAAATGTTTCGAGCGGGTATCCCACAAGAGGATTTGGCCAGAGTAGGTACCACCGAATACAAGGTTCGAGTGGAAGGGCGAAAATGTTACGGACAGAACATCGGACTGGATGAATATGGTGGTGAGCCATCGGACTACCTTCGGAATGGCGGCAGCCACGTACTTGGGAATGGAAGACGAACTCGGGGCGCTCTAGCATGTGCAAATTCCACACCGCGACGATGCCGTCTGGTTCATTCAATGCAGCAGGGTTTTTGTTATAAGACGCCACACTGAGCTCCGGGTACTAATACCATACTTGTTTAGAGTCGTCGAGTGCCAGCAATGCGATTCTCTGACCTTTGGTGACCAGTCGATGTCGGTGATCGATCGGTTTTTACCATATCTTTCGTCCCAGAATGCACAAACGCGTTTCACTCTGCCCTCCGACTCGTCCCTGCGAGATTGTGAATTACAACATCATGAGAGAAGATGAAATTTCGTACAAGCCAGACTCTGCGCCGATGGTGTAATCTCGAATGTAATCATAGCCGTCGTTCAGTGCGCGCTGTACAATTTTCGAGGACTGTTCAACAAAATCCAGGAATTCGGGTGCTGTAAGGATGCTTGTTCGCTCTTCCTCGGATAGTTCTGTGCACAACAGTTAAAGCTCGATTCTCTACCACAATTCCTAGACTTACCTCGTATCTCTTGTTCGATTTCTTTCTCCAATTTGACATTCTCTTCTTCGAGCTCTTTGTCGCGTGCAATACGTTCCGCTTCTAGATCCCGTTCTTTTAGCAGGCGTTGTCGAATGGCATCCTCCGGATTTGCGGTGTCGTCCGTCTCTATCGCTGTTGTCTGTACTTCTTTGTTGTATATGACACGTTCCTAGGATGGCTTCAGAGACTAAATCAAGCAGAATGAGACGGGCATTTCATTGATACCTTCTGAGGAAGCTCAAAAAGCTCTTGCTCGACGTCAATTAGATCAGGAATATCTCGCGGTGTCATGGAGCTATAGTCGCGTTCAAAACATTTGCTTCAGTTGCACAGAGACCTCACGTACCGTTCAATTACATGGTCGGTGGCAGAGTTAGCAGACTGCGCCAGTGTAGTCCCAAGACTGACTCGATCAGAGCCCTGGTCACTCTGCCTACTTGCTCTTCCAGAGACGGCCAGCAAGGAGGGCAGTGGGAGGCTTCCGTGCCCCAACGCAGGTGTACCCGGCAACGAAGACGAGGGTGTCATGTCTGCACTGTCCAACCCGCTGCTCACAACTCGGCTTCCACTTCTACTTGGGCTCCCACCCACTAGTGCATTAACGAGGTCGTCTACATCGCCGCGTGTAGCTGTGGACGCAGAAGGGCCTGAAACCTACTCGACTGGGAGTCAGTGATTCACATTGTTCAGACAGCGCGTAGACTCACTTCGGAAAGACGGCGATCTGTGTCTGCTTTTTGACGGTTGGCTCTGGCTAGCCGTAGCTCAGCAAGTTTTGCCCGCTTTGCCTCGATTTCAGCTCTTCGTCGGTCGGCCATGTCGAATAATTCTGAGTTGGCGTCGCGGTTGTCGCGGTCAGGTCGAAGGAGGCGCGTTGGCCCAAAAAGGCAGTCGGCACCAGTCCCGGTGCTTCGTCAATCCGTCTCTCTACCCAGTACTTTTTTCCTGAAATTGCTCTTGAGCCCTACTCGCAGCTAGCGGCGTAAATATCACTGGGCCTGTACAAACATGTCTCTGATTACCCCGAGCGGTCGCAAAGGTGCCACGAAAGGTGGTGGCGGTCGACGGAACGAAAACAACAGAATCTACGCGTATCCCCTTCCTATATTATTCTCTCCCCCGGAGCAAAAATCGATCAAGTCCGTGCTTGGGCAACTCGGTCTATCCACAGCGGAGGTCGTTAACCCACACTGTGAGGGGTTCTTCGACGAAGCAACGCGTTCGATATGGGTCCCCAATGGCAAGGACGCCTTACTGCTCTGGAGGAGAGGCTTTTTCGGCAAGGGCGATCTGTCACGGAGCGAGCCTAGCTGGCTTGCTAGGCAGATTAATGCAAAACGATCTGCTGGAAAACGTATGTCCCTCTTCCCTGTCGATTCGGTTGTCCAATAACTGGGTATATACAGATTTGACTTCGGAGGAAATCCGAGAGAAACGCAGAGCGGAACGAAAACAATTCAAATTGGATCGCGCGCAGGCTATGGCAGCCGCGGCCGCAGAAGCCGAGGCAGCCTTTGCTGAAGGCCGCGTGATTTCTCCACTAGTTGGACCAGACGGTACGCGCGTTATACCATCGGCGGCAACATGGAAACCCGCACCGTCACAAAATGAACTCCCCAGTACCCCGGTCCAAGATGATGAGGAGCTGGACGTGGAATTGGAGCGCGAGATTGAGCAGATGAAGGATGTGGAACATCTGCGGCTCACGCTTCCCGAGGCCTTCTTCCTACAATGGAACTTAGACTGTCTGACTGTGCTTGATCCACATACGGTAGCGAGATGTTCAATAAAGTTTGTCGACGTGAGCAACCGTGTGCTGAATATGCACGTTACAGAATGAACCACTGAATCTTCTGCAAATATGGCGGTCGTTCCAAGCGGCCCACCTTCCCCCTACGCTTCCCCCAACCTCTCTCCACGACGCAGTACCTCACCGGTTCGACAATCCCTTTCTCATCAACTACATGGTGTACCACCATTACAGGTCACTTGGGTGGGTTGTGAAAGGTGGTATCAAATTCTGCGTCGACTACCTTCTGTACAAACGTGGGCCAGTCTTCCATCATGCTGAGTATGTGCTAGTCTGTCCTTTGAATGGAATAAATCTTGCATACTTATTTGGTCACTTAGATTTGCGATCGTAGTTTGCCCTGTCTACGAAGACCCTGCGGACAGAGATACGTCCCCCTTTGACCTCATGAATTCCGAGCCCTTCGAGTGGTCCTGGCTCTCCACCATCAACCGAGTCAATTCTCAAGTCCAGAAGGTAACCCGACGTTCTCCCACAAAATCAGTGCATGTGCTCACAGTAACTCCCGACTAGACTTTGATTTTGACATATGTAACGATCCCCGCTATGTCGCGCGTCTCGACAGATTTATTGGGCTCTCCCGCCTGCTTTTCGCATTACTCGGTGAGGGAAGTGACAGTACGACGGTTCATACCCGCACGGATGCGGGATTGAGCCTTGGGCGCTTCACCTGAGACAGGAGGGTACACGAGTAGGACATCAATGTAATCATTATACGTGCCTTTACAAGCTTGTACACCGCCGAAATGTGGCCCGCACTCACCCCTCGACATTCATCCACCCACCACTCCTGCATCTACTACGCGACAAACTCTCCAGACCGTCAAATCGCCTAGCAGATCATCCACTATTCAGCGACGTCGATCGAGGGTCGCGATGCACCTCGTGAGGCCCCGAGGCCCACGTCCAGGTTGTCCAGAAGACTCCGAAAACAAGATAGCGATAAATATAATGCGTGGGATGATCGACAAGATGCAGGTATATGCGATGGCAATGATAGTGAATGGAAGCCAGATACGGCCAATGCGCGAGACGAGGGAGGGTAGATGGCCCTATATGATGCCCTTGATGAGAACCTTCCGGTACCGCTCTTCGTAGACATGTACGAGCTGCCCATGGGCCGGCTTGCAGTCTAACGTCTTCTGGGAATCGGGGGCGTTGGTGTTCGTGAAGAACCCGCTTTGGTGGTTTGCCAAGAATTCGCGTGCCGCCTCCGCCGAATCGAATGCGAGTTCAGTGTGTATAAAATCAAGAGACAAGGATTTATATCTGTAGTACAAGCATATGTTAGCGCAAAGTGGGACCAGGAAGAGGTAAAGGTTCATGCGCACGCTTTCGTCATGATTATCAATGCCTTGATACGTTCACGATCTATGAAATGGTCCATGATGTATGCACCCATGTTCGGAGAACTGAGATAACTCTCGAAAAGCGCGTGATAGTTTCCCATTGCTTGTGCGCGCTGCACAGTGAGCGCATGCCGTACTGCAGGATCCGCTTTCTGTCGAGGCGTTAGCTGACCTACAAATAAATTGAGTTCTGCGTGCAGGACATATATCAGCGGCTCCACAGGCAAGAGGTACGGAGACAGAGCAATCGCACCGCTTCTATTCCGCCCGTGAAGGAGCATGAGAATGCGGTAGGCCGTGAATTCTTCTACTTTCCCGGGAATGCCTAGCTCGTAGAGGGTCTTCAAGGTCGCCTGGCACTGGTTGTACTCGACCATGTCACCCTGCACTAGGTATGAGCAGAGTGAGAACCCGGTGCATACATGACAGGACGTACGCTCTCGAGTGCCATCCGCGCGTGTATCTCGTAAACTTGCACCGTGAAGTCGTTCTTGATCCGTTGGACCTGCAAAGCACCCCTGGTACCGACCCGCTACACAAAAGGGAACGATAGGAAGAGCGAACGCACTGTGAGATCCTGTCGAAGACTCTTGAACTGACTGCAAACCCAGTTGTAAGATGTTTTCTGGCGCCATCGCTTCTTAAGTTCTTCTAGGGTCTGTTGGAGGATGGCGTAAGGTCGAATCTGCTCAGGTTTGGGTTCCTGAGAATTGCCACATTAGAACATGTACGACGGCACGAAGAAGAGGAAAGGAGGAAAAGACGCACTGTAGTAAGCCGAAGATAGTCTTTGAAAATCTCTTGGTTGGTGCCGACAATGGTGTATCGATCCCAGTTCGGCACATTCTGTCAATACAGCGGTCAGAAACACGTTTGCTCCGTTGAAAAAGTATGCTGACCGGGTCGGCTTCTGGATCATCTGGGTTTCCCATACCAAAAGGCGCGGGAGATGCTCCGCGCGAGTTATTGTAGGTAGCATTCAAGTGGTGCCCACCCACGGTCTTCTGTCGCTCTATTTCGTGTTCGCGCTGGAATCGTTGTGCGCGGCGGTTCAGCGCTGCTTGGTCACTGGGGTCCAGGGCATTGTTGGCATTGTTTGCCTTGTTGGCAGCTTTCTTGAGTTTTTTACTCGTGGGTCCTGGTTCATGTCTGTATGACCTGTTTAGCGGGAGGCATTTTTATGAGTTGCGATGGGGCTTACAATTTACGCTTGAGGTTATTGAAGTTGGGGGCAGGCTTCGGTAGTAGGCTTTATTGAGTAGCGACGTCGTTGAGTCAAGGATTGTCATATAGCTCAAGGGTATACCAAGGCACCTTTGTAGTTGCACGCCCGTCCAGTCCGTTGTCCATAGTGTCTTTGCTTGGAAAGCGTCAGCGATTACCTGTCTTAATTCGGCCTGCGCTTCGGTCTTGTTGGAGTCGGTCATTTGGCCCAGACATTTTGCGACCCATTCCCTGTGAGAAAGCGTTGCATGAGCCCACTTTCCCGGGGTGAAGCATCTGGCGCACGAACTTCAGAGCAGGAGGCCACGATTCGGCGGACATGGCGATTGAAGTTCAGAGTTGTGTGTAGACAAATGAGAAGATATACGACCAAAGTTATGTCAGAGGTTGATACGCCCAGCTACGTCCACAGGCAAGAGGTGTAAAGGTGGAAGTGCAGAGAAATATGGCGAGTCGATGAGCGTTGGCTTGAAGAACTGAGCTCGGAGCGAAATGGTACATGTTCTGATGTTCCGGTATCCGACTCCGAACGCTGCCCGTTGTCTCTCACGACGAGCTCGAGCCTTGCACCCATCGTGTACACATACTTAGCCTTGTTCTCTTCTCTATACACAACTGCCAAGTACGTATTTCTAATCTTGTTTGGACGATGCTCGGAGTCATGAAGAATGGTTACCCTCGGAGACTGACTATTATAATACATTAAGAATGCCTCCCGCGGGAGGACGGTGTGAAAGTCAATCGCATCTCGTTGCATATCAGAACTATGGGCGTCCCCACAAGACTGAGATTACGGATTCTGTCGGACTTAGTGAGATCAGGGCGGGATGGAAGGCGGACAACGAGCGCTGTATGCAACAATTTCAGACGCGCTTTAGGGCGGAATAAAACGGGCGATACGGAGTCCGTCCAGTACCATTTATCTCTTCCTCCGACAGGCGATAAATACCAGGACTGTGTGGGCTGAGAGCAAGCAGAAAGACGCCGATTTCAGACGGAACGGGGTTCCATTCCGATATTTCAGTCAATGCTCTCACCCGCGACTGCCCTTTGCTGCAGACGTTCACCCGCCCGGCTGTTGTGTTATATAAACCACAGCGTCCCCGGTCGATTATCTACTGCAACCTCTCGCACATCCCCCATTACCCTACGCAAGATGTCTACCCAGGAATTCAAGCAGGTGAGTGAAGTCGTGGTCGGCGAATGCGAGACGCGACTGATCTGACCGTCGATCTCTACAGGCACCGCACAAGTGAGTGGCCTGTGGAATTTCTGCACAAACGGCTGAATCAATCTCGCTTTGCTTCAAGATTATTAGTGTGAGTACTTGCTGTTGTCGGTACGGTATGTAGTAGCTAATCAACGCTCGCAGGATCCCCGGCCCCATCGAATGTTCTGATGAGGTCTGTCGGAGGCTGAGATTTTGGTATGCAATGTGCCGTTGAACCGTTTATTCCCAGGTTCTCTTCGCCAATGCGCACCCATCTATGTCGCACGTAGGGCCCGACTTTGTGCCAGTATTTGGAGATTGCATTCGCATGGTTCGGTACGTTCATTCGTCGCCGAGCGCGGCGATGCCACTGATCATTTCTGCCAGGGAGGTCCTGTTTACCAAGGACGCCCAGCCGTTCCTCGTCGCTGGTTCTGGGACTCTTGGATGGGACCAAGTAGCGGCCAACCTCATTGAGCCCGGAGAAAACGCTCTCGTCCTCCATACCGGATATTTCGGGGACTCCTTCGAGGAATGGTAAGAAACCTGTCGTACTGTAGAATCTTACAGGGCACTCACCACTGTCGTTCTAGTCTGTCGACATACGGTGCAAAGGTGGACCAGATTCGAGCGGAAATCGGCGCTGCTGTATCTCAGGCCGATATCGAGAAAGCGTTAAAGGCCAAGAAATACAAAGTACTCACTTTCACCCATGTCGACACATCAACGGGCGTGCTATCTGATGCGAAAGCTATCGCGGAGACGGTGAAACGCGTCTCCCCCGATACACTCGTCGTACTGGATGGGGTGTGCTCCGTGGCAAGCGAAGAGATCCAGATGGATGCATGGGGCATTGATGTTGTGTTGACCGCCAGTCAGAAGGGCCTGGGGACACCTCCAGGCCTGAGCATCCTCGTCGCGAGCCAGAAGGCAATAAAGGCAAGGCTTCTCTGTTCGATCCCTGCATCCAACTAACATGGCTTACGCAGGTCTTTGAATCGCGATCGACGCCCCCCACATCTTACTACGGTAGCTGGAAAAAGTACGCGTGCTCTCAGTCCAGCAAAACTACGGACTAACAACTCGCTGTCAGATGGCTCCCAATCATGAAAGCATACGAAGCCGGGAACCCCGCGTACTTTGCTACGCCCCCTGTCAATCTCGTCTATGCTTTCCACACCTCGTTGACCACTATCACGAAATCGAAACCGTCGCTCGCTGACCGTTTCAAGCTGCACCGGGAGGTCAGCCAGCGCGTGAAGGCTACCGCGAAAGAGCTCGGGCTCAAGGAGCTTGCGCACGATCCCGCGTATGCTGCTAACGGGATGACTGCTGTACGCGTGGTTTCTAGCTCATTTACTACGATCGCGACTGAAAATATCTGCAGTTGTATTTCCCGGAAGGCATTGCTGCTCCGGACCTGTTGCCACGGCTTGGGCAAAAGGGCATTGTCGTCGCTGGTGGGCTGCATACCAGCATTAAAGGTACGCACCATATCTTGTTGAGCCTCAGTAGATCGCTTTCTGACGCGTTGTTGAACGTTCTGCAGATAAATATTTCCGTATCGGGTCCGTATTGTTGTCGTGTAATGCCCTGCGTATGCTAACATTCGCCCTTCTAGGCACATGGGTGTCACAGTCGTGGATGGCCAGCGCGGGGACGTTGATAAGATCGTCAAGTCGTTGAAAGAGGCGTTAGCAGAGGCAAAGGCGAGCAAGAACGCGTGAAGGGAATTACAGGATACGGACCATTACGAAGGCCGTTGTAACATATCTTGGCTGAATGCCCCTCCGTGTATCCGTTTCCTCGATGTCAAATCAAGGGAGCTTAGTTTCATTGACCTGAGGCCTCTGACTTGTCTGTCAGAAGATCATCGAAGACGCGTGGTCGAGCACACGCACAACTTCATCCTCCTGCTGCCGGGCATCGACATCCATGATTCGGATGAGGCTTGGGATCCCTCCGGATCGGCTTTCGGATCTGCCCTCTGTCCGAGTCGTCGACGTTCAAGTTGCCTGTTGTTGCAGGCTCTGACCTGCTCAGTACTCAGTGCTCTACTGAACTTCACCTTGCAATTTCTCTTCGGACTTCGTCTTCAAGCGTCAGCACTCAGCAGATCAAGCTCTAGAAACCCAAACTTGCAATGCTTTTGCGTTCTTCAAGTTGCGCGCGCGCTCATAGTCCTCTGCTCGTCATGCGATGCGGGGCACAAGTCACTTGATGGCATAGACCTATTCAGAGCGTGCGACGAGAAATAGTCTCGACAGAGATTACTAGAGTCTAGCTGTCTAATTTATAGACCTCAACAGTCAAGCAGGATCGTATGGTACGCTTAGGATTTCTACTTATCTACACTGCACACCATTCTGATCGTGAACAGGATGGGCTTTGAGCCAATGCTATGGCCTGCCAACGGCCCTTTACAATCTATCTCTCTGCATATCAAGTTCCACGCGCTCTCTCATCCGAGCAGCACTCGAAACCCAATTATGTGGTCCTGGGGTCCTCGACGTGCGGATGAGCGCATTATGCCTAAAGTCGTGGACTGGAACTGAGCACGCTCACCGCCTTGGAAACTCGCTCTTTGATCGCAAGCCATGACGATCGTGCAGATCGTATGGTACGCCTCAAAATCTACGTCCACACTGCCTTAGACCGGTAACCTATCTGTCTATGAGGCAAGCGTCGAAAAACATGACGCTTGCCTTTCTAGTAGACAGGACGGTTGCAGGCCTAATGTAATTGTAAATCACAGAGCCTGACTAGCTTGTTTCCGTGAATTTCAGTGAAGCGCTAAGCATTCCATTACGGAGTGCTTTCGCTGTTTGTGTCGGTACATATCCCTTCCGCAGCCACACGCGACCTCGAGAAAAGCGCCCATATCCCAACACATGCCACCGCGAATCATCTCTTCTACTCCCCGTGGGATCTTAGAACGATACGCTACCTCTATCGGGCAATGCCCTCTTCCTATCACCTAGGGCACTTATCACCGACTCCCTCCTGAAGCCATATTCGCACCCAAAATCCGATCTACTCGCGTACCGCAGCACGATTCTCGTCGTATCTTACTGCGCTCAGTTGGACACGTCTCGCACAAGGAAACATCTGAAGTGTGAAGGGCAAAGCATAGTCAAGGGGCTGCTTTCTTGACGTACGTCGCCACCCTTCGAAGGATAGCACGTTGACGGGCGCTAACCCCCCGCAGCCGCTTCCTTTGCATATTCAGCCCTTTCTATCGCTCGCCATCTACACACTAGACGACTACAACCATGGACGACCCCATTCGAGCTACCCGTCTCACCAGACAATTCGAACAGATCATACGTGGACAAGTGCAGGTTACACCTCGCACATACGCCCTATTTCTGGAAGCTATCTGCATCCAGCCAGATTCCGCGACATGCGTCAATAAACTGCTTACGAGTCCTGCGGGTCTCTCTGCTCTACAGAGTGCCATGCGCGTCGAGTTAACCCCTGCTTTTTGCAACGGTCTCGCCTCCCAGTTAATGCAATATCTGACTCCCCCGGAGCTTGCTAGCATCGGAGGCGGGGAATATTTAAAACGTATCTTGCTACACATCGTGGAGCCCCCAATCTTCTGGTCTGCGTTCGTCGACGCATTTCGCACAGGGCAACTCCACGAGAAAGCGCAGTTATCCTTCGCCTGGCTTCTCCTACAACTCATCAGTCTTCAATTCGATCTCGCCGATTCATATCTCTCCATCGCCCAGGACGATGACATTCTTAACGCACTCGTCGATTCGCCCCAGCGCGATGTTCGCGCCATAGGGCAAAAGATCAAGCACGTCGTCGAATCCCGGCAATCAGGTACAGTCGTCGATGCCGACTATGGCCCCGGAGGTCGACACGATAACGACAAGGCCGACTTCCGCCAAGTCGCGATTGTCCCCACCGCAGATGAGATCACATCAAAAGAGCTACCGTTCCTTCGAACGAGCTCGTCGATAGATGACACTTCGCTGGAAACCTCTCGCGAGGCGGTATATTTCGACAACCATTTCCGCTTGCTGCGCGAGGACATGCTGTATGAGATGCGGGAGGAGCTGGCGTCTGGGAAGAAGCGTAAGAATCGCCGAGGCCACCACATTGACAGCCTCCGATTATTGGATGTTCACCACGAAACCGAGCAGCAGGAGCGAGGGAGATGGAAGGGAGGGCCATGGGCGATTTCCTTGGAGCGTACCGTGGACTTCCCGGAGTTGAAGAAGGTCAAGGAGGATAAACGGAGGACATGGTTCAAGGACAACCGTCGTTTCCTCAGCCACCGATCGATGGCGAGCCTGCTCGTCGACGATGAGACTGTCGCGTTTGCGACTATCAACCGTGACGAGGAGCTGCTAGCAAAAAAGCTTCCAGTCATCGTACTCCACCTCGAGGGCGAAGCCAGCATTGTCAAGGCGCTCTTGAAGCTCAAGTCCGCGGAAAACGTCAAGCTCGTCCAGATCGACACCGCCATTTTTGCGTACGAGCCTGTTCTGAAGGCGCTTCAAGAGGCGGAGAGCATACCTCTTCTGCGTACGATGTTGTACTGGAGAGAAGGTAGCGACATGACCCGCCCACACAGGAGCTCTTTGGGCATTGTCAAGATGCTTGAGGCGAATCCGCGTCAGGATCTACAGCCTTTGCTACAGACCGCCAAGTCCATCCTTCTCGACAGCTCTCAGAGTTCTTCCCTCTTGCAAGGCCTCACACAAACTGTATCCCTGATCCAAGGCCCGCCTGGTATATAAACTTCTACTTCCTATGTGTGTTGACTATGACTGAGACTATGTTTGCAGGCACTGGAAAGTCATTTATCGGTGCACTACTAGCGAAGGCCTTGCATGATTTTGCCGGCGAAAACATTCTTGTCGTGTGCTACACTAATCATGCCCTCGATGCATTCCTTGAAGACCTTCTCGACATCGGGATTCCCTCTTCCAGTATGCTTCGACTCGGCGGAAAGTCGACTACGAAAACGGCTCCCCTCGCGTTACAGAATGTCCAGAAAATGACTGTCGGCCGAAAGTTCAATCGCGATGATTGGCAGGTCATTGACATTCTTAAACGAGCAATACAAGATGACAACGACGCCTTGGACAGGGCGTCTCGGCAATACATGGAGCTTAACCCAGGGTATCGTGAGATTCTTGATCACTTGGAGTTCGAGGACCCCGACTTTTATTTCGCATTCCTTGTTCCTGCCTCATCCGACGGCATGCAGCAAGTGACAAGGAAGGGGAAAGCTGTGGGTCCATATTACTTGCTTCATCAATGGACCAGAGGCTGGGACGCTGGACAATACCGGAATGCTCCCAATGTACTCGAATCGCCCCAGGTTTGGTCTATGCCGCCCGCGTCTCGCATAGCCAAGTTTGCATGCTGGAAGGAGGAGCTCATCAAGGAACATGTGTCCGGAATCTATGGCAAGGCAAAGAGATATAACGACCGCCTGAAGCAGCTCGACCAGAAATTCGACGAGGAAACTGCCGCCATAATCGCCTCCAAGCGCATTATTGGATGCACTACTACTGCAGCTGCCAAGTATCGCGACCACTTGAAGGCCGCTTCGCCAGGCGTTCTTTTGGTAGAAGAAGCTGGCGAAATCTTGGAGAGCCATATCGTGACCGCGTTGGCAAAAAATACAAAACAACTCATACTCATTGGCGATCACCAGTAAGATCTGTCCTTTACATCCGAATTCAATAGCCACGTATTGACACATTTACTCAGGCAACTGCGTCCCAAGGTCAACAATTACATGCTGACGGTTGAGAAAGGTGAAGGCTACGACTTGAATCGTTCCCTTTTCGAACGACTCGTTCGAAAAGGATATCCGCACAAGACTCTCAGCCAGCAGCATCGTATGCGTCCCGAGATTTCAGCGCTCGTACGTCACCTCACTTATCCCGACCTCGTCGATGCCCCGTCTACCATGAATCGTCCCAATATCCGTGGTGTCCGAGACAACGTCGTCTTCATCCACCATGAACACCCTGAGGATGATCTTCACGATCTTCAAGCGCCAAAGGAGCAAACTGGTGACCACTTGGATGCAAAGGCGAGCAAGAAGAATGTACACGAGGTCAATATGGTGTTAAAAATTGTACGGTACCTGGGACAGCAGGGATATGGGACGGAGAAGCTCGTCATTTTGACACCATATCTCGGTCAACTGCGGGCGCTGCAACAAGCCCTAGCCACAGATAACGATCCCATACTGAACGACCTAGACTCAGCAGATCTTGTTCGTGCTGGGCTATTGTCAGCAGCGGCGGCAAATATTTCAAAGAAACCAATCCGCTTAGCCACCATCGGTATGTTTTTCAAGACAGCACCCATTGATATACTTATCGGTACTGAATGGATTCTTTTTGCGCGACCAGACAACTATCAAGGTGAAGAAAGTGACATCGTCATTGCGTCGCTTACCAGGAGCAACTCCGATCGTAATATCGGCTTCATGTCCTCGCCGGAGCGTGTCAATGTTCTTTTGTCCCGCGCGCGCAATGCTCTCATCATGATAGGCAATGCACACACTTTCCAGACTGCTCGCAGTGGCAAGGAGATTTGGATTAAACTGTTCGGCATGCTCAAGGACAAGGGTCATCTGTACGATGGATTGCCTATAAAATGCGAGCGTCACCCTGACCGAGTTGGGCTTCTCCGCTGTGCCGACGATTTCGACCAACACGCTCCCGACGGTGGTTGCACTCAACCCTGGTAAGTAACACTCAGTGGAATTTTTTGCGCTCTAGTTACTAAACACTGTCACGATGATCCATAGCGGCAGCCAACTGAAATGTGGACACCAGTGCACTTCGAAGTGTCATCAGATTTACGACCATTCGAAGATGCCTTGCGAGACCATTATGTACGGTCAATGCCCTAACGGGCATCGCCAGCAGTGGAAATGCCAGACTGGCCCACGCAGTACGTGCATCAAGTGCGACAAGGAGGCGAAGGCGGCAGAGAAAAGAAGACAGGAAGACTTCGCGCTACAGGAAAAGCGCGACAAGGATCAACGCGAGCACGCCCGGAAGATTGCTGAGATCGATAGCCAGATTGCACGAGAGAGGGAGGTCTTACGCGACACGCAACTGGCCGAAGAGCGGAAGCACGCGATCGAACAGAAAAATCAGGATTTGCGCGACACTGCGCGGTTAGCCGCTCAAGCATCGTCTTCTCCCCACACTCCTGACACCTCGCAAAACTTGTCGTCACCATCGAAGGTCGCCACTCCGGAGGCTACTCAACCTTCGTCACCCAGTCGTGTGTCTGCCAAGTCGCAAGCATCCAATGGACCTTCGACTCATGCTGCCGCTCGCTCAGCCAGCCCTGGCAAATCGGAATCGCGAGACGAGTGGGAACGTCAGAAGAATGTTGAAGGCGTCACAAATGAGGCCATCGACGCTATCATGGAGATGTCTGGCCTGGAGAATGTGAAGGCCGAACTTCTTAACATCAAGAACACTGTCGACACCGCCAAGAGACAGGGAATGTCTAGTACTAACCGAGGCCGTTACAATACAGCCATGTTGGGCAATCCGGGTACTGGTATGATCGCAATTGCTGCTTGTATAAATATTGAGCAGCTCTGATTTGATTTCATAGGCAAGACGACTGTCGCCCGCCACTACGGCAGATTCTTGGCATCGGTACAGGTCCTGTCGGGAAACACGTTCATCGAGACTACCGGATCTCGTCTCGCAAATGACGGCGTCCCTGGCATCAAGAAAACTCTAGAAGGGCTTATCGAAGCCGGCGGCGGCACAATCTTCTGTGACGAGGCATATCAGCTCATCAGCGAACACAACTTTCAAGGCCGTCAAGTTCTGGATTTCCTTTTGGCCGAAATGGAAAACAACGTCGGTAGAGTCGTTTTCATTTTTGCCGGCTATAACAGGGAAATGGAGAAGTTCTTCGAGCATAATCCTGGTCTGAAAAGCCGAGTCCCTTATACCCTACAGTTTCAAGATTACGAGGACGACGAACTTTTAGACATGCTAGCAAACATGGTCAGCAAGACCTACAACGGTCGGATGAAGGTCGAGGATGGTATCCGAGGCCTTTATGCCCGCATTGCTGTGCGCCGATTGGGCAGATCGCGAGGTCGACCAGGTTTTGGCAACGCACGCGCGTTGTCCAACCTTTTTGACCGGATCCGTCAACGACAGGCGCTTAGGCTCAAGGAAGAGCGTCGACGGGCACAACGACCTGATGACTTCCTCCTCACCAAAGAAGACCTCATCGGACCCGATCCTTCCACAGTCATGATCGAGAGCAAGGAGTACAAGAAACTGCAATCCATGATAGGACTGGGCGCTGTCAAGAAGGCCGTAGAAAATATGTTCACCATGGTCAAGACGAACTACGATCGCGAATTGCTCGAAAAGGCACCTCACCAAATATCGCTCAATCGTGTTTTCCTAGGTAAAAGCTGTTGTACCATTGAATCATGATGTCGTCTGATTTACTCGTGCGCACAAGGTTCTCCGGGTACCGGTAAGTATATGCTACACATTGTTTAACAGGCTGCTTTGCTGAGCGTACTACGGTACAGGTAAGACAACAATTGCAAAGCTTTACGGATGCATCTTGGCGGATCTAGGCATGATTAGCAACGGCGAAGGTAATGCAATCATGCTAGTCGTTTCTTGAACAGCTAGTGACGTTCTTTTCCAAGTGGTTGTGAAAAACCCGGCGGACTTCATTGGGAGTGCTCTCGGACAGTCGGAGAGTCAGACGAAAGCGATCCTAGCTAATACGGAAGGCAAGGTTCTCGTGATTGACGAAGTAAATATCTCTCTCAATCATAATTTGAGCATGCACCTGATGTAGGCGTTCTCAGGCATATATGCTTTACGGAGGAAATGGCAGCGAAAGCAACGCAGATCCATACAAGACTGCCGTTATCGATACCATCGTCGCCGAGGTCCAAAGCGTTCCGGGGGAAGACCGTTGTGTTCTGTTGCTGGTATGACACCGTCCATGCACCTAGTAAGGAGACTACTAATATCACATCTAATTACTCAAGGGCTACAAAAAGCAAATTGAAGACATGTTCCAGGTTAAAATATCGTTCTTTTATTTGTTCGTGCTTGAAACTGAAATAAAATTTCAGAATGTTAATCCCGGACTATCTCGTCGATTCGCTATCGAGGACGCATTTCACTTCGACGATTACAACGACTCTGAGCTACTCCAGGCTCTAGAGCTGAAGCTCAAAGCTCAGGATCTTGCTGCAACCGACGATGCAAAGAAAGTTGCTATCGAGGTTCTCAGTCGCGCCCGGAACCGTCCGAATTTTGGCAACATCGGAGAGGTCGAGAATCTCCTCACCAAGGCGAAGACTCGGTATCAAGAACGACAGGCATCGCTCCCAGTTCCAGAGAGATCACCGGACGCCCCCTTCGAGCCGCGAGACTTCGATCCCGAATATGATCGTAGCGACCACGCGGGTACAAATCTTGCCAAACTCTTCGAAGACGTCGTGGGCTCCGAAGACGTAGTCCAGAAACTGGCGCAATACCAGCAAATGGCTCGCACGGCAAAGGCTCGAGGAATAGATCCTCGAGACCTCGTCCCTACAAATTTCGTTTTCAAAGGCCCCCCTGGTTAGTAGATCAGTTTAATCTTATGATTCTTATCCTCGCCTTCTCTGAGCTTACGACTCTACTACTAGGGACCGGAAAGACTACTACTGCTCGTAAAATGGGACAAGTTTTCTACGACTTAGGCTTCTTATCTTCGACCGAGGTCATCGAGTGCTCGGCCTCAGACCTCGTGGGTCAGTATGTTGGTCAGACCGGACCAAAATGCAGGAAGCTCGTGGAGAAGGCTCTATCTCGTGTCCTTTTCATCGACGAGGCGTACCGTCTGAGCGAGGGGCACTTTGCCAAGGAGGCAGTGGACGAGCTCGTCGGGCTGCTCACCCAGGAAGCCTTCCGGGGGAAGCTCATCGTCGTTCTGGCTGGCTATGACCAGGAAATGAACGATTTGCTCGCTGTCAACACTGGCCTCTCCAGTCGCTTCCCGGACGAGATCATATTCCGGAACATGCCGCCGACACAGTGCCTCGAAGTCTTGCGGAGGGAGCTGAAGAAGCAGAAGATTATCCTGGCGGCATTGGATGACCCAGCATCGTCCGATTATAAGCGTATGGAGGTGCTGGTGGATAAGCTTGCTCAACTCCCATCTTGGGGCAACGCCAGAGACCTGAAGACGCTGTCAAAGAAGATGGTGACCCTCGTCTTTACCTCGGCGAAGGATAGTGCAGGAAGCGGAGCATTGGAGATGCACGGGAACGATGCAATCCAATGCATCGAATCGTTCCTGGCAGAGCGACGCCAGCGCACCGGCAGCGAGTCTACGCAACCTGCTTCTTCTCTTATTGACGATAAGCCCCTACCCGAGCCGCCGCATCAGCCCGCGACACCAAAGAGGAAGGCTCCTCCTCCCCCTCCGCGCGAACCACGGGCACCAGCACGCGAAGCTCCACGTCCGCCTCCGCGCATTACTCGAAGCGTGCAGAAGGCTGCTCCTACTGTGCAGCTCAACAAACCGTCTGGGTCGGCAGTGCAACAGGACTCGGACATTCGCGATGCTGGCGTTACGGATGCCGTCTGGTCGCAGCTTCAAAGGGACAAGCAGGTTGCGGAAATTGCTCGCGCACAAGCAGAGGAGGCGCTTCGAACCCTCCAGCTCGAGTCGGCGCGTGCCGCTACGCGTGCTGCACAAATCAATCGTGAGCTTGCTGCACTGAAACAGAAGAAAGCGAGGGACGCTGCGGAGCAGGACGAGGTGAAGCGTCAACTGGAAGAGGCACGTCTGCGGGAAGCCCACGCTAGGGCCGAGCGCGCAAGATATGCCGCTGCACTGGAAGCTCAACGTAAGGAGGAGGAAAGGAAACGGCAAGAAGAGGCCAAGGTGCAGGCAAAGTTGCGGCAGTTGGGTATCTGTCCTATGGGTTTCCAGTGGATCAAGCAAGCGTCAGGATATCGATGCTCTGCCGGGGGTCATTTCGTGGACAACATGCAGTTGGGCATATAGTTGATTCTAGTGATCTGTTTCAGAAACTCGTGTATACATACGGCAAACCAAGTAGTCGCATTTCATACTCACTCTATCATGTCGGATGACTAGACCAGAAAATGTGCATATGAGAACGCGTTCTGAATCTGTACTCACATCACCTGCACGTCCGCGCGATGGACTCTAGTGGACTCTATTGATTGGAAACCTTTGCTACGTACTCGCTCAACGTGAGCTCCGGTGTTTCGAACACGTACACCTCAGGCTTGCCTCAAGCTCGTTCGCTATATGCTTTCGTTATGTGCATCATAGCCGGCGAAGCCAGCAATACATTACTGGTAGAATCGTCAATGAGTGTGCATGTCTCTTCCGGACATGTTGAGACTCCCATGTCGGTTCCAGGCGAGTCCCACAATTCTCTCTGGCGTTCACAAGAGCACCGGTTGCTGCTGGGACATGTGTGTAACTACCATCAACAGTAGGTCAGAGGCGATTTGAGACGATACGAAAGCAAAGCCGCACACGAACGAGATCATGGCCAGCATTTAGTAGGTATAGATATTCGAGATGCGATTCGTGTTCTCGTCGACGTGCCTTTCTCAAAGCCTTTCCTCTGTATGGCGTGTTGGCACAGTAGCTCTGCGAGATACGGATGCGTCGTGTTTGTAAGCGATTTGCGTCTTCTTGAGGATTGTCTGTATGCTAGACCGTGCCAGTTTGAGTGTCTTCACCTGGGCAGACTAGCTCGAGGAAAAGTCCGGCTGGAATAGTTCTCCAGCATGATTTACCGAGAGAGAAATGCTGCATGAACGCGTAAGCCAACGTCAGGGTACCCGAGTGAGGCCAAATGCTTACCGCCGAACAATCATGAATCTCAAAGGAGGACGAAGGGCCAACAGTACCTCGGGCACACACGCATCACAGAGCGAGTGCCATGGAAGCATGTATGGTGGTTCCCCCAGGATCTCACCGTCACACTTAACCGTTAGCTATGGATATAAGAGGAACAAACGGATACGGCGTTGTCGACGAGGTTTCACGTCGGCGAGTCCCTGATGTTGATGTTTTCTGGGAAATTTGGACCTCGTCCTCACGCATGCTGGACACAGCAACGCCGCGAGTCTACCTGTAGCTCATATGTCTTTCAGTGACGTCCGCATTTTCACATTAGACACAAGTACCCTTGTTTCACCGGCACCGTTTCAGCTCGCGGTTACTGACTCAGCTTGACGCCCTGGTATTCTGCGGTGGGTCATGCACTAGCACACGCCAGAGATCTATAGTGGTATGGTTTGGATAGATCGAACATTGATTCCTTCAACCAGGATCGACTTTGAAGCCTGAATACTAGATAGTAATAACTTGGACAACATGTTCCGCAAGTACTATCGAGTCGTATGATGAACCAAAAATACTACGGGTTCGAAGCCATGCAAGGGAAGCTCACAGGTGATTTTTCTGTCCACGAGAACATAATCGCTACACGTCGAGGTGCTCGCTGTCCAGTGTCGACGGACGAACGCGATATGTGGCGGGAGTGGAATAAATCACAAGGCGGTGATTCGCTGTCGGAAGCGTCGCCGGTTCGACCCGGGGTCGGGTAGGTCACTTTTGTGACAGCCATCACCTTTATTTCGCCGACCGACCTTTCCGCCCAAAAACCTCCTACTTTTAAAATGCTTTCGAGGCTGCCTCTGAGCGCCGCACACAGCGTCGCAGCGTTGAGGGCACAACGTTCGACGCAGCTCGTCAATGTCGCTCGCTCAGCACCGGTGCGTTTTCCCCAAGTTTGCACCCGCGTTTTCTGCTACGTCGGTTGCTCATTTTTGCTGCGAGCAGGCCCGGCTTGCGTCGTCAAGTGCTGCATCTCCGAGTGCCTTCCAGGTGTGTACCAAGACTATGCCCTACTTGTAGTGCGCGGACTTTTGCTGACGCCGCGCAGGCGCTGTTGAACTCGCGCGCGACCCTCGCGTCCGTCACACTGTTCTCGGCTGGCTCGATAGCGTGTTACGCTCACCTGTACGGCTCGCTCCCATTCCTCGAGGAGGTGCACGCAAACTCTCCTGGAGAGGAGGGTCTGCACCCTACCGCCTACCCCTGGCCACATAACGGACTCTTCGACACCTTCGACCACGCCAGGTACGTGTCGTCTTCCGTCGCGCCCCGCTGCTGCTGACGCCCGCACAGCATCCGCCGTGGCTACCAGGTGTACCGCGAGGTGTGTGCGGCGTGCCACTCGCTCGACCGCATCGCCTGGCGCAACCTCGTCGGCGTCTCGCACAGCGTCGACGAAGTGAAGGCTATGGCCGAGGAGGTCGAGTACCAGGACGGGCCCAACGATGAGGGAGAGATGTTCCAGCGGCCTGGAAAGCTCGCGGACTACATGCCCCCGCCCTACCCCAATGAAGAGGCAGCGAGAGCCGGCAACGGTGGCGCGCTTCCCCCCGACCTTAGCTTAATTATCAAGGCCCGCCACGGTGGACCTGTAAGCGGTCTTCGTTTCATACTCGCACTCAGCGACTGACGTTGCGTAGGACTATATTTTCTCTCTGTTGACCGGTTACGTCGACCCCCCGGCTGGCGTCGAGATTCGTGAAGGCATGAACTACAACCCGTACTTCCCTGGCGGTGCCATCTCCATGGCGCGTGTTCTCTTCGACGGTCTCGTTGAGTACGATGACGGCACTCCCGCAACGACGTCGCAAATGGCCAAGGACGTGGTGACCTTCCTGCACTGGGCCGCCGAGCCCGAGCACGACGAGCGCAAGAAGATCGGCCTAAAGGCTGTCATCCTGTTCTCCGCGTTGACGGCGATTAGCATCTACATCAAGCGCTTCAAGTGGGCCGTTATCAAGAACCGGAAGATTGGTGCGTGTTACTTGTGTTTTTTGGTGTCAGTCCACGCGCTAACGCGTTCTACATACAGTCTACACCCCGCCAGCGGACAAGGGTCATTAGAAAGAAGGGCTCTCATTTGTATATGCCGTTTTCAATTGAGTGTCGCTTCTACGGTCTTATAGTCTTCTCGTGCGGGTCAAAGTATACACGATGGATGGTCAGACTTGCATGGTCGGCTCAAAATGCCTCAGAAGCTAGACGCATGTTGCACGATATCGGTAATACGAAGAGGATGTTCTTTGCGTGAAGACAAGTCGAAACGATATGTCTCCGTATAGCACCGGCGTTGGAGGGGACCTCGATTGCGGGAAATGCACACATTGCAAACGGAAGCTGCTCATGGTGGCACTTGAGTAGAACGCTAGCAACATGCGTTCTACTGGCTGTCCATCCACTTGGGTTTCAGTATGTGGTAGCACTCAGAAAATGTATTCGCGAGCGTCAATCCGATACAAACTAGATAAAACGTGCGCAGGGGAAACCAGCCGTGAGAGGGTCGTCTCGTGTACACATGCGGAAGAGGAATAGAATGAGCATGAATGTCCTCGGGCTAGAAAGACAGAAACTTTCAAGTCGTGATCTACGTAGCTTCGCCCGCTCAGAGAAGGCAGTCGCAAATCTCTGTGGGCGCAATGAGCCTCCGTAGAGCTAGGACACAGGGAGACAAACAGACTCACCCTCTGCGCAGCAACACAGGCACATTCCGGCTAAACATGCCATACACCCTCCGCCTCCAGCTCCACCCTTGTTCTGATCACCTTGCCTGTTCGCCGATTATCAAAAAACCAGTGAGTAACAATGAGTAAGCCGGACAAATGTTGCATTGGCGTACACATAGACGGTTTGCGGTGGTGGTTGAGGTTGGTACCCGCCCTGCTGAGGGTAACCCGGCTGGCCACCGTACCCTCCTTGGTACGACTGCTGGGGCTGCTGGGGATAGTATCCACCCTGTGGTGGCGGGCCTGCGAAACATCCAAGCCGCCCCGTTAGTCACTTCATTGTACTTCACACGGCGCAGTGCTGCGGGAAGACGCACCCTGAGGCGGGTAGTACTGGGGCTGCTGCTGCTGGCCGCCGCTGTAATAATCTTTGTTCGACATGTGTGTAGTGTTGAGGATAAAAGCACAGAAAGCGAGGATACGGGAGGAGGTAAAGTTGTACTGGCGGTGGGTGTTGTTTTACGTCGGGATTCGGGCAGACGCGGTCGTATTCCGGACTTATTTTTTATTTATATCACGCCCGGTGGCACTGCTGCCTCCGCAGTTTCGCAGGGCCTCGCAGCCTGCGCATTGCAGCGCTAGTGCATTAATCTTGCTCAGACTCGGTGCCTCAAGGTCTCACGGAAAGACACTCAGCACAGCTTCATAGCGATAGGATTTCTTGCCGGAGGCCGGGCTGTGCGTTTACAAGAGAAGGAGAATGACCGAGGATCGCAAGAAAGTGTCAAAATTACCCATACCATTCGTGCAGACGGCAATAGATGCTGGAGCTCATGATCTATAGCGACGCATCGCAAGGTAGTGACTTGTTTTCGAGCCTTAATCGATTCGAATTTTAGGAGGGGGCACTGGGCACGGTATTGGTCGAGATTCGGTCGAGATCATATTGCCATTGGGCGGACGTCGTGCACCTATAAGATATACCCGTAGTTGCCGTGAGTGAAAGACGAGGCGGTACTCAGCTACCGTACTGTACTGGGCGTGCATACGACCGTTCTACGTGTTCGAACGCGTATGCGAGTTCCGCGCGCTGGGATCGACGCGCGTAGATGTGAGGCTTCTGAGATTCATTCAAATATTAACACGCGTATTATGAGGTTACGCAGGGTTACTCTCACCGACATGGCGTGAATTGAGGATGTCGTTAAGGCGCAATCCATAACAGCAGAAACGGTGAAATGATCGATATCTGCGACCGGGGTCTCTCCCAAGATCTAATACTGTATCAATGCCACTAGTCCAAGAGCAGAACGCGATTGGCGTCTCAAAGTGGCGGGGCGCGCGAAGTGGCAAAGCTCCCGCTGGCAGTAGCACTGCTGGACGACGACGGGGGATGTCAGTTACTCGGAAAGGTGGCCTTACGAACCTAGCTTGACGCACAACAGCGATGAATCTTGGCGTCTGTTAGCATGCTGGTTTTGTGTGACGCTTGTCAGAATGGTGTTGAGTCTAGGTTCGTGAATGGTGCCATGGCAGGCAAAGGTAGGATGGAGTGTACTTGAATCTAAACACGAAAAGCTGAGTGCCGTTTGGTGCGAAAAGGTCTATGAAATACATTCCCACGGTCAGTAAAGTCGCATAACCCTTGATACCTTTCGTATGTAACATCGTAAGTAAGTACTTCCTTGTGCAGTCTGACTCTAAGTGACCACGACCGTTGGGCTGTGCCGCATCATGCATCAGGCCTCAGGCCCTTCAGGGTCAGACAAGGATATCTGAGCGTGCTGTGTCGACGACTGCTAACATAGAAGAGTCCAGCATCAGGTAACATTCCTTGTCTATTTCTTGAGTTTCTTGAAATCGGACACTGATACCCTTCAGGACTTTCCAGTGCTCATCGCCCCTTGCCATCTCCTACGAAAGCACTATTAACTATGGAAGCCCCATACGAGAATCCATTTGGGTCCTCGGATGGCTCGCCAGCCTCGCTCTCACAACCACTCATTCAAGAGCCGCCGTCGCCATCCTGGAATTCAACGAGCGCAGCGCCCGCGACCACGCCGACGCCCCCGCAGCAGACCCAGCCAACGACCGCCCGGAGTGATTTCTGCTGCAAGCTCGACGAGTGGATTCACTCCGGCGATGACGCGGAGATCCTGGTGAATACACAATGGCTCGTTCGTTCGCGGGTGTTTTGTTATTAAATGCCGCGCAGATCACCGATGCTCAGAAAGTCTCGATCAGCCCAGTGAAGTCGTACATTGTATACGTTATCGAAGCTGGTGTGAGTGCAGCTTGTCCGACTGTTGCACACGCCGGCTAAGCGTCTTTCCCAGACCTCCGTGTCGTATCACCGACACTCTGAATTTGAGTCGCTGCGCGCGAGCCTAGTGACGCTGTACCCCACGCTTGTCATTCCGCCAATTCCGCCGAAGCAGTCCGTGGCAGACTTCGTCTTCAAGGCGAGGGATGATCCGACGTTAGTCGCGCAGCGGACACGGATGCTGCAGACATTCCTGAACCGCGTGGCGCGACACCCGATCATATCCAACGAACATGTCTTCCACCGGTTCTTGACGGAACTTGACTGGTGGGTGCGTGCCTTCCGGTCATATATTCGCTCTCGCGATGCTGACGGGCGCTCTGACAGTCCAATGTGCTGCAATCGCCGCCACTGTCGCTGCTGCCGAAGAACATACTTAAGACACCCCCGCAGAACCCGACAGACCCGAACGTGTCGCCGGCATATGCAGCCCTGCCCAGCCCCTCCGCCGCGTACCCGCTCCGCAATCCCGACCAGCGCTTCCTCGACTCGGAGGTCTTCACGAACACATTCGCGAACCACGTGAGCGGGCCGATGGAACAGGTGACTCGGCGCACGTTGAAGCGGGCGTTGGAGCATGCGCAGGACCATTCTCACCTCGGCGCCGCCCTCAATGGATTCAGCCTGAGTGAAACAGGGCATCTGTCGGCGGCAATTGAGAAGACCGGGCAAGCCGCCGACACGACGTATATCTCGACCACCCGTCTCGTCCGTCAATCCCTTCGTCGCTTGATATACTTTGATCGACGTCCCTTTAGGTGCAGGAGTTGGAGCAGGACTGGGCTGAGCTGCTGCTCGAGTATTCCCAGTTCGCGTCAAGCATTAAGAAGGGGCTCGTATACCGCCACCAGAAACATGTGCAGTACGAGATGGTGCAGGATGCGCTGAAGGCGAAGCGCCAAGAGCTTGACGGGCTCGAGAAGAGTGAGCGCGAGTCGTGCAGGCTACAGGAGGCGCTCAGCACGCTCAGCAGCCCGCCCCACAGCGAGGGCTCGCGCGCCCCCGCGACGGGCTTGGATCAGGGTACGGCGGGAGATGCACGCATGGGAGCTCGTCTACCCATGCGCGGCTCTGGGTCCGGACAGGGGGAGGGGGAGGTCGCAGGGAGCACCGACGGTGACAACCAGGTAGACGAGTCCGCGTCCGCGTACCTCTTGCCGCACCCTGGTCCGAGCCCGTCGCGGCGGAGTGTACCCGGTATGGGTCTGCTCAGCGCGCTCAGCTACACGCTGCAAGTCATGATGGATATCGATCCGGAGATGGCGCGGCGGAATGAGATCAGCAAGTCTAGGGAGACCATTTTGCAGGTACGAGTCCCTTGACATCGCACAAATCGTATGATTAGGGCTGATAGTGCTCCCTGATAGCTTGAAGATGTGCTGCATCTATCTGCACATGACCTCAAATATGTGAGCTCGACCATGCAGGCAGACTTGAACCGCTACCAGGTGCAGAAAACCGCCGACTTGCTCGACATGGCGGTCAGGATGGCAACCAGCCATAGAGACTGGTGTCAGAAGGTATGCCCAAACGATGTCTCCGTATTTTCACGTCATTGACGCCATGCTTGCAGAATCTTGCAGCATGGGAAGAGGCGAAGAAGGAGATTGCGACAATTCCGGACCACCCGCATCAATTGCCCCCATCGGAGCAGCCGGACGCCGCAGCTGGCGCAGGCTCGGAGCCGTCGTCTGCGCGAAGAGATTCGACGGCCACGATCAATGCTACTGGGCGACACGACGAAATCTGAGTCTGCAATTGAGGACGTGGCGTAATACTCGGATCACCTGGACCTTTTATCGTGGAGATACTGTGGAATATACAGGGACAACAACTCATTCTTTGTGGGCTGTTTGCTTTATTCTTCAACTGTATTCATATTGACCTACAATCTATATATCGCTAACATGGGATGTTGTACTTCGGGCGGCATGCCGAGTCGGTGACCACTCGCAGTCGTATGCCTAATTCCCGCTCAGGGAAATTTACTTCAACGTGGACTGTTCGAGTTTGGCGGAATGTTGTCAATTGGGCGGGGCAAAGAGCAAATCTATCGTGAACTGCATGCATTTCATTGGCACCGCTAGTCAGTGAAAGGAAAGCTTGACGATAATGAATGGCCTGAGTAAACCGCAAAGGGCCGGGGTACGCGCATGCTGAGCGCTCCATATGTCCGACTTGAGTAGGGTGAACCCGCCTTCTTGCTGCCCCTGCCTACAACGTCCCATGTTAACGATATATAAATTGCAAGTGGATTATTACAATTGAAGAATTGCAGCGTAAAAGAGAAAAGCAAAAAGCAAACACAGCGCAAGAAAATAAACTATCGTCCCTGTATACTTGACCAGAGTATTATACTGCTTCCTCGACCATAGACTTGACTTCACCGTGTACGTGGTCGATCTCAGCGCCCAGTACCGTTGATCGTAGCTGTCGAGTCTCTTCGGGCGGTCATGGCCGTCGAATCTCTTCGCGTAGACGACGGCCCCGGGCCTGCGACAGCTGCGGCTTCTGGCTGCTCAACTGGAGGAGGCAGTTTATTCGGATGGTCGGGAATGGTCGCAATCTCCTTCTTTGCCTCTTCCCATGCTTCAAGATTCTGCGCGCACAGCGTTAGCGATGTGAGAGTGCGGGGGCATCGCGGCGGCGTACCTTCTTACACCAGTCTCTATGGCTGCGTGCCATACTGATCGCCATTTCGCGGAAGTCGGCGACTTTCTGCCGCTGGAAGCGATCCAAGTCAGCCTGTATAGTCGAGCTAGAATATTTGAGATCTTGAGCGGACAGATGCAGCGCATCTTCAAGCTGTGAGGAAGCACCGTCAGCGCTACCCCCTACACATCGTGCGACGTCAAGAAATCATACCTGCGAAATGGTCTCCCGCGACTTGCTGATCCCGTTCCGCCGCGCCGTCTCCGGATCGACATCCATCATGCCGTGCAGCGTGTAGCTCAGCGCACTGAGCAGGCCCATACCGGGCGCGCGCCGCCGCGACGGGCTGGGACCAGGGTGCGGCGGGAGGTACACGGACGCGGGCTCGTCCACTCGGCTGTCGGCACCTGTGCTCCCCGCGTCCTCCTCCCCGTCGTTCTCACCTGACCCGGGGCTGCGCGTGCCCTCGCTGCGGGGCGGGCTGCTGACCGTGCTGCGCCTGCGCCCGAGCGCCTCCTCCAGCCGACGCGCCTCGCGCTCACTCTTCTCGAGCTCCTCCAGGTCCTCGCGCTTCGCCTCTAGCGCGTCCTGCGTCATCTCGTACTGCACGTGCTTCTGGTGGCGGTACGCAAGCAGCTTCTTGATGATGGACGCGAACTGGGCGTACTCGTGCAGTGGCTCGGCCCAGTTCTGCTCCAGCTCTTGCACCTAGTGGATAAAAGAGGCGTCAGTTGAGCCATATCGAAGTGACTAATTGAACGACCGACAAGACGGGTAGTTGATATATAAGTCGCGTCAGCAGCTTGCCCAGTTTTCTCGATCGCTGCAGACAAAGGCCCCGCTTCGTTCAAGCTGAATCCATTGAGTGCGGCACCGAGATCTGAGTGGTCTTGTGCATCGTCTGACCACCGTTTCAACGTGCGGCGAGTCACCTTCTCCATTGGCCCGCTCACGTGGTTCGCGAATTTGTTCGTGAAACCCTCCGAGTCGAGGAAGCGTTGGTCGGGGTTGCGGAGCGGGTGCGCGGCGGAGGGATTGGGCAGGGCCGCATATGCTGGTGACGCGTTCGGGTCCGTCGGGTTGTGCGAGGGTGCCTTGAGTATATTCTTCGGTAAAAGCGACAGCGGAGGCGAGTGCAACACCTCGGACTGAAGGAGCGTTCATCAGCATCGCGAGAGCAAAAAAACCACCGGGAGCCACGCACCCATGAAACATCACCCTCTAAGAATCGGTGAAAGACGTGTTCGTTGGATATGATCGGGTGTCGCGCCACACGGTTCAAGAACGTTTGCAGCATCCGTTTGCGCCGTGCGATCATTGTCGCATCCTCCTTCGCCTTTCCCTGCTTAACAGCGTAGTCTGCGACGGACTGTTTTGACGGTATGGGCGGGATGATGAGCGTGGGGTACAGCTTCACGAGGCTCGCGCGCAGCGACTCGAATTCAGAGTATCGATGATACGACACGGCGGTCTGAGGAAACGCGCTTAGTTGCTGCATGTACCAGTCGAACTGGCTTCACTCACGCCGGCTCTGATAACATATGTGATGTACGGCGTCGTTGAGTTGACCGAGGTCTTCTGAGCGTCGACAATCTGTTGTAACGGTGAATAACACATGCGGCGAACGAACAAGCCAGTGTGCACTCACCACGATCTCTACGTCATCTCCGGAGTGTATCCACTGGTCGCGCATGCAGCAGAAGTCACTCTTGGCAGTCGCCGTCTGCCGCCGTGGTGACACTGGCGTTGTCGCTGCCGCTGTACTTGTTGGAAGATTCGCAGGCGGATTCCAGGATGGCGACGGCGGTTCAGAAATGAGCACCTTCGAAGGTGGTGAGGCGGGCGAGCCATCCGAGGAACCAAATGGGTTCTCGTCCTCGTAGGTTTCCATCCTCACTCGTACTTGGTCGCAAGAGGGGGTGCTTTTTGGTCACTGAAGACTGAAAGGTCCTGGCAAGTACTAGTGTCCGGATTCAGGAAACTCAAGCCATAGACAAGAAGACCGCTATACGAGAGACTTGATGCGCAGCGCAGCGATGGTGAGCACTGCAATACAGAATTCGAATAATGAATGACGACAGCAATGTTACTGCGACTTCACTGACCGTGGGAATTTATTTTGTAGACTTGGGTCTAATGGGCCATGGAATTGTTGATAAGCTAAATACTTCCAAGTTCTATCTTGGTTCTATCAAGGTAAGTAACAGTACTAGTATAGAGGCGGGCGTCAAAGAACTCCTACTACTTATCTACAGCAGGTACTATGTCCGCCTCCAGTGCGCAGACCCACCAATTGCCAGAGCAACAAGCGGTACTGGTGCTTGTCGGCCTCATAGGCTCAGGGAAGGTTCGCCCGATCCTGCATACTTAGCTGAGGATGGTCTTTGATACTCATCGAAGCTCCAAATTGGCAGTCTACTTTTGCGCAAGCACTAGAGCAACATACTGGCTTTGTTCGGTGCAACCAAGATGATCTTGGTGATAGACGTGCCGTCGAGACTCTGGCTCGCAACTCTCTCCGAGATGGCCTGTCTGTCTGTATAGACCGTACCAATGTTGACGCTACGTACGTCGACTGCCCTGAAGAAAACTCGCCGATGCCCTGTCACCATGAATAACATGGGAACCTTTTTTCAACCGTTCTAACGATTTTTGTAGACAACGATCGCACTGGATTAAAATTGCCCGCGAGTTTCCGGGTGTGCCCGTCTGGGTTGTCGTCTTTGACACGCCGTACAACGTGAATTGTTTCACGACCACTGCCCGTGCAATTCTTGGCGCTAACATGTTTTTGGCACCCACAGGTGTGCGCCGATCGCCTGCGAGCCCGTAAGTTCTCAAAGAGATATCTGCTACGACACAAACGGTTGATAAGAACTGTATTCGGTACATTAGGCACAGGCCATCCAACCATCCATAGTGCTAGCCATGGGCTGTCTATCCTCTCCAGATTCGCGTCTACCTTCCAGCGACCGACGGCGCAAGAAGGATACGACCGTATAATATCGTTGACGCCGCAGGATCATCCTGCATCTGTCTATACCGCGCCCGACGTGAACTCTATCCTCCGACGTGTCCGCGAATCCACCCCCATTATATCTGCCTCCCAATTCGACTGGACCCCACCTGCTTTCACATCCAGGGGCACCCGGCCATACCGCGGCGGATATCGTGGCGGGTATGATAACAGCCGTGGTGCCTTCCCCCAATCAGCACGAAGTCGTGGTTCGTCTTCTAGCGCTAGGCCGCAGGAGATTGTCCCGTCCGCAGTGCGACAAGCCGGTGGTCGTGGGACTGCAGGCGCCGTCCATAATGAGAGACAATGGCAGCGGACTGCAAATCGGCCGCCAGCCACGGAAATGAGTAGGGAGCAATCCACGCCGAGTTGGCGTGGCACTGGTAGCGGCTCAGCTCATGACCCCTACACTGTCGAATGAATTACTCATTAGACGAGGCGACACCGATACCCCTTCTAATACTATGCTCTGTACAACTTAATGTGTTCCGTAGACTAAACGCAGACTACTTTGATTTTTAAGCGGGCAGAAATTCTGATTTTCGGTGTCCTACTAGAGCGTTCAGGGATTTCCCATCTACGCCTGCCGCGACCCTCTTGCGCGTAAAGAACACAAGCACATTTGGAGCAAGGCACCGGTACAAGACAATAAGGGCTCGCCAGCAGTGAATTTTCACATCGACGATGAAAGCCTTCGATACAACTTCGAGACGGCAAATCCCTTAGGATCAGCACATCCCGGATTTGTAGGTCCCTAAGTCCGCAAGTTCCACTGCCAAAAGGATTTGTTCATGACGCCGGCTTGTCTGTCTCGTCTGCGGACTTCAGCTTCTGTCCCAAGATCTTCGCGCTGACCTGTAAATAGCAATGTGAAAGGGAAAATGCTGCTCAAAAGGCATGCTGAGCGGAATGCGAGATCAAATCACTCACGTTGCGGATGTGCACGGCGGCACGCTCAACTCCATACCGCTCGCTGCGCTTGTAATTTTCAAGAGCTTCTTCCAGGCGGCCAGCTAGATGATTGGTAACGGGTAAACTTAGACGACCACCGATAAGCTAGAGAATAACGGGGACGTACTGGCTTCCAGGACAGCGGCTAGATTGAAAGCTATCTCAGGGTCCTCGGGCTGAAGTGACGCCGCAATGCTAAGTAATCTGTCAGGAAGTAGATCGGAGAAAGTGCACACAGCACCTACCTCAGGTGATGCAGGGCGAGGTCCGGCCGTGACTGAGGGGAGATTATATATGCACTCGCCAAATCTGCGCAGCCAAATATGAATGCCTGCCAAAACCACAGATACGGATATACGGACTAGTGTGGGCATCGGCGCTCGTAGGCTGCAGACTGATGGATTCTTTCCATGCGGCAATGGCCTCGTCAAACTCCTCTAAGGTAATTCTACAGTTAGAGTCACACGAACGTTTAATATTTGCAAGACATACTGAGATGGTAATGGGTGACGCCGAGATTAAACAGGGAGCTGGCATTTCGTCGTATCTCGACACTCCGCTTGTAAAGCGCTTTAGCACCCTCCACGTCACCCTCTTCGAGCTTCATGGTTCCCTGCGCTAAACATTGCTCTGCCTCGGGCTTTGCAGGATCCGTGACTGAGGAGTGCTCTGTGGTGGAAGTTGCCCAACCTTAGTTGGGAAGTTAGCTTAGAGTTCTCTTAATGTTTGATAATTGAACTTACGCCTCGCGATATTTTGGGTAGACACAATCCTTCGTCTTGACCGTGCAAACGCTAGTTGACTCGGAGTTCCACCTGCGGAACTCGCCAGCACAAGCGTTGACGCGGATGCATTGGGTCGTATAGACCGACTGGGAGCTAAAGAGCCGTGTGCCCAATTTACAAGTCTTCGAGCGCAAGTACCAGCAGACATCCTAATTGTTGAGATGTAAACAGAAAGCGATAGAGTAGTATACGGACCGCGGTAGGGCAAGGCAAGGCATTTGCACCGGCAACTAATTTCGGCTTTTGCCGAGGCGCCTTCAAAATTTTGGTCCCTAGTTGCGTCAGACTCTGTCCGCGACCGCCGTTTGCCCTTTGCTCGCCGTTCGCCACAGCATACTCGTATACATTCCAATGGCCTCGTCAGACTCTAGAAACCCGTCTTCGTCCTCGTCGAGCGACCCAACGTCCATTTTGCGCACGGCAGGTTTCGCCCAAAGAAACGACGTGCCTTCGTCAGCGGAAGCCGTCACCGCGTCGGATTTGCTCCTTGGCGCATACGATCCCGCGAAATTACACCCTCTAGCTGGTTTGGGTGACCAACTGGACTATCTCGTTCTCGAGGATGACAAAAAGAGTGATCTTCCTGGTGCCGAGACAGCTGTGCCGTCCAGGGGTTGGAGCGATGATCTCTGCTATGGCACCGGCACCATGTATCTCAGCGGTACGTGTCTCTACATTGCCTTAATTGCACATGGTCTATTGGAGAGTGCTCGACAAGACGCCCATATTTTTCCGCGTGCGGGCTCACTCACACCTTATCTCAAATCATCTTTTCGACCGAAGAGGGATCTCTTATTGTTATGCGCCATCACATGCTCACGCGTATGTCCTCAGGATTGGCTCTCGGTGGTGTTTGGGGGGTACGCGAGGGTGCACGAAGACCGCTGGCCGTCTCCAATTCGAGGCTAAGGATCAACAGCGTTCTCAATTCGGTGACAAGGCGAGGGACATTCATTGGAAACTCAGCCGGTGTCTTGGGTAAGTTGTTAAGTTTTCTTGGTCATTGCGGCTCGATTTTGCACACAACTAACGGTTCAATTTAGCTCTTGTGTATAACGGAGTGAATTCCACAATTGACGGGTTGCGTGGCAAGCACGATATTGCTGGGAGTATGGCCGCTGGTGGACTAACCGGTGCTCTATACAAGTCGACTGGTGAGTAACTATTCGTCCACCCTGCGCGCAGTATGAACGTCGGTACTAATCCGTGTATTTTACATCAGCCGGCGTCAAACCTGCACTCGCCGCGGCAACCTTTATATCAGGCATGGCTGGGGTCTGGAGCTACGTGAAGACTCGCGTTTGAGGGCCTACCGATGTAATCTATATCACTCTAATCATCCATCCCCAATTCGATCGCCTTAACTTCGCCAGCAGCAAGAGGTGTGTTTGATCATAATTGGAAAGGTCCACGGCCATCGAGATCTGGAGATTAGTCGCCAAATCTGCGTCCGAACGAATCTCCTTCTTGGAGTGGGATGGCCGTGTCCTGCTTCATATATAACCGACGCTTTCTAAACACGCCCTGGATCAGCCCTGCAGCGGACTGAACTCTACCTGTTCGACAAATCCAACCTAGCGAACACGCAACCACGACTGAACTCAAAACATTGCCCCAAACAAATGCCTGCAGGTAAGTTGCACATCGTTCCGAACGCCGCAGCCCCAAAGCGCGTAGGGCTCACCGCTAATAATTCGGATTTCAGCCCGCCTACATTCTCTCAATCGCGATGTTGATTTCATAGCGGTGAGTGGTCCCGGATTAAGTATCGACCACTTGCTAATTACTCGGAGGCTTACCAGGACATCGAGCTTGGCGCAAACAATAATTTCGTTTGCAAGCGTCGTGGTGCTTGCAATACGAGTCCTCTTTGGCCCCCCTTCCACCGTCAATCTAGAAGGTATTCGAGCGTCGCGCCGTCGAAAGGATTGCACCGACGGGCTGTCACGTCCGCCGCGCCTCATGGAGGACATTCGATACCCGATTATTCGTACCCATCATCAGCCACTACTTCTCAATCAGATCTCACTCCTAGTTATTCATGGGGTGCCACTACTCCGACGGGCGGATACGATGGGCCGTCACACAATACGACCCAGGGTTCTTCCTTGCAGGTGCCGCATAATTTGACCGCCAATGATGCGTGGTATGTCGTCAAATCCACCAGTGCCCCAAGCTATAGCTTACTTGAAGCCTTCTTAAGGTCCTATTACCTGGAGGTTGTTCAAAATCCATTGAGGACTGCAGAATTCGGGAATGCTAGCCTCTCCCGCTTACCTTTGTCCCCGCCACTGATAGTCCAACTGGTTGTCAGAGACCGTACAGGCAAGGCTATTTACCCGTAAGTTTGTCTTATGCCGCTTCGACAGACGGTAATTAAATTAGCGGCGGCCCACAGGGAGATAGAAACACCTTTCCTTCTTGCGCATCTTGCGCTGTTGTCAGCAGATGGCATGACACAGGTCGACATGGGCTCGTCTCCCGGTGGTACTGCCCCGCCTCGACGGCTCTTGTACGGCAATCTCGTGTCATCTCCGCATCGACTGCGCGACCTACACAACAAGCAAGGTTTATTTTTCCTCTTTCCCGACGTCAGCATCCGATGGCGAGGTCAATATCGACTGGAAATCAGTCTCGTGAGGCTTTCGAGGTAACGTGTGCTTTAACAGGGTCGAAAATCACATTCACAAGGTATTATATCGCAGGATACATCTCTCGGGTGCTATGAGCATGGCACACGAAGGCAGTGTCCTTGCTCGGGCGCGTACCCGTGCATTCGACGTTGTACCCCATGCCCGTTATATCGCGCCGTGTGAGTCCTCTGACACCGTGATCATGTATGCGTGGACTGAGCATCGTGTATCGGCTGCAGCGCCGACGCGGCTGACCCAAGCCTTTTTGAGACAGGGTGCCCCCATGCATGCCGCTGTATCAAACCAATCGCTGACTGCGGGGTCCTATACCGGCTGACGGACGTGCTGCCCGTGTCATGATTTTGTCCAGGAAGGTCATAGTAGCTGTTCTATCCATCGGCTTGGTTTCTTCAATTGCTCGCCGTTGGAAAGTTCCAGTAGGTAGCATTGATCCCCGCGTCGTGATCGTTTTGCATATTTTGTGACTGTTTCGTGCCCTGAGAATACACATCTTGTTTCTGTATGCTCGCTCTCATCAGAATGACTACGAGGTCCCTCTTCGGGCCTATTTTCGATTCGAATCAGTACTAGCTTGGGTAGTACTCACCTCTAAAGAGGGATTTCACCGCTAAAATTTGGTCGGAACGATGTCAGACATCACGACATGATCACAAGTAGTTCTTAGGCCTCGTGGTGACAGCATGGTTGTCCCGGTGCTCCTGGGGTCAACTATTTTGCAAGGTGTACTAGAGGAGTAATGTTCTCACCGTCCAGTTTATAAACCCCTCATGATCCCCATGTAGTAAAATTCAGGTGAAGATCTGCATGTATGGTGATGGCTGTCGAGCAACGCAAGACACAAGTCGCGGAAGGCCGTCCGGATCGTGCTACTCGGATGAAAAGGATGAAAACATCATTCCAAGAAGTCTTCCGGTCGGCTGGATGAGCGAGTGCGCGGTATCTGTAACATGGGATGAGCGCGTATGAAAGGGTCTTCAGGAGAAAAAGGGGCGTAACTCCCAGGTAACTCCATCTAAGTGCTGTGTCCGCAGTACAAACGGTCGTAACGATTTTTGGTGGGTCCACAAGAAATTCGTTTCAAAAAACCAGAATTTGATAACCTACATCAAGACATCAGTTTGCATTGAATTGTAGCTAGAGTATCTGCTCACATTGTGTTGCTGCCTTCGAACTTGAAAGTCTTGAGACTCGAAGTTGTATGCCGCGGAGTCTGAATTTCTAGCGCTTGTAAAGTTCATAGTTCAACGTCAGTAAAGTTTTGGGGAAGACTAAAGTTGCCAATGTTGTCGAGGATTCAAGGTGCCGAGCGGGAGAAAGAAGACGTTTGGAAGAAACCAAAATTGAGTGATACACGGACGCCAGCTAAACAAAACCGCGATTATCAATATTCAGTCAGGAATGTCGAAAACTGTCCGCACGACATGGTCTGCCTTTCGACCGGTGTGTTTGATGAAGCCCAGATGATCGAGCTCATGCAGGGCGCGTATAAATCGCGCTTGGACCTCCAATTTCCGTTCTTCCTCATCGTCTTCGCTGACATCTTGTTCGACGTCCTCGCGTTGTTTTCCCTTTCCCTTTCTATCTCCCCCTCGGCGCCTCTTCCCAGAGGTTTCAGCCCTACGCTTCTGCTCCTCTAGAACCAGGGCAAAGCTCTCGAACCAGTCGTAGACGTTGATCATCTTACCGCTATCGAGGTACCGCCGGAAGAGGATGCTCGTGTCCGGAAGCTCCCAGAGATCAGGGCTCTGCTTCGTGGGCGGATCGGTGAATTCAAATGGGCGTAAGAGACCGGCCACGACAGAGGCGCGGACGGATGGATTGATAAGCTAACAGGACATACGTGTGAGCCCAAACGATCGAGTCCAGAAATGCTAGCGACGTACCTCGGATGGAAAAGGCGTCATGCCGGTGTACCATACATCCCACAACTCACCATCCGCAAGATCAACCATGTCAGTGCTACGTAGCGAGCGTGAGCAAAATGGCAGTATGAGCCATCAGAACTAGCGCAGACACTCACTCAAGATATTTGGCAAGCCAATCGCCCACATCGTCCCTGTCTGGTTCTCTCAAGAACTGGTTGATCTTCTTGTACACGCCCTCTCGCTCCCGGCGAATTTGCGAGGGAAGCGAGCTGAAAAACTGGTGCAGATCCTCCACAAGAGAGCCCAATTGTTCTTCAGGCAATTTTCTAATAACGAGGGCTCGTTCAGATGCAGCCTTCTGTCCCAATGGCAGCACTTACCGGACCATAGTGCCCAGCCATTTTGCGGTTCTTGCCATGCGACCTCTGGTGGCCGTACACCACATGCTGACGATGCCCCCGTCTGTTTCTCCCGACGCTGTCTTGTACCCCTGCGCGCGCATGAAAGCTTGCACTCGACGCATCACCTGGAATGCAACGGCAGACCTACGCGCTTTGGAGCGGAACTGTGCACGCGCATCGTCAACAGCCGCAATGACATCTTGTGCATCCGGGGAAGGAAGTTGCAACCGCGCTACGAGCGACTCGAGGAAGGGTGTCGAGGACGGATCTTGCAGTTTTTGTATAGCCGCACCGATAGAAGGTGTCCCCAGGAGGGAATCGGCCGCGAGCACGGCCAACGGTTCGTCGAAATGTTTCATATATGCAAGCTGCGACGATTTATATGAGCTCGACTGTGTAATTAACCACCTGTTGTCATCGGATGCGTACCTGCAAGATCGAAATCACGCCGTCTACGGAGGTATTGTGTCTCGAGAAATGGTCGTCGAGAAAACTCAAGATCGCGGGGCCGAACATGATAGGTGGTTCGTAGATGAAGTCAGGATCGAAGAACAGCTACATAGATCAGATTATCCACCTCGAATCTGCGGGCACAGGTGGGTTTGCCGAACGTACCTTTTCGATAATTGCATCGAGGACTGCCGACCCGCTGGGAACGCCGACATTTCGCACACGCAGCAAGGATAGAATAGAACGGGGGAATGTAGAATGCAGATACGACGTAGAGTTTGAAGTCGATGCGGGAGTTGACAAGGAGAAGATGAACACCAGCCGGATGAAAGGAATATGCAAACTGTTGAAGACTGTCAGTGGGGCATAAATATCGTAGACAAATTTTATCACCTGCAAATATAGAGAATATCTTGCAATACAAAGGGATCGAATTGCTCGAATTCGTGAAATATTATCACGAGCCGCGGCGGATCTGATGTGTCCGCGGCTGCATCGCGGACAGCCTCGTACCAAGCCCGCAGAAGAGTGATATCGTAGTTGGCTGTCGACGCCGCCGGCCTGCGTTTGATTATATCCACGCCTTGAACACGAAAGTCAGATCACCGATACTGCATGACGGGAGTGTGCTGACCGTTTACAGGGTTATCGACGAAGCTACTGATCAAAGCCTTCATCCCAGTCGTGACAGTGGTGCACTCTCCTGGATATAGATGTGATACATACGCGCCCGTCGATTCATCTGGATCGGTCTCCGTCGATGGGTCTAGAGATGTTGCAACATCGGCGAGACAGTTTGTGTTTCCACCTACATTCTTGTAAGCGTGGGTCTAAACCGCGCTCTAGATAAGGTGAATGCTACCTGAGAGCGCGATGACCGGAAGCTCGTAATACGGAAGGCCGTGCAGTACGTCTTCATGGGTGTATGTCGCACGCACTTGCCGCACGACGTCCTCTACAATAGGAGCATGCAGGGCGTGTATAGTAGCCTAGAAAATTCTTGATTCGTGAAAAGGGATCGTGGGCCGGATAAGCTCACGACGCTTACCTGCACTGCGTGCAAACACGCCCACGCGTCTTTATAAGCCTTCAAGCGCAGCTGAACTCCATCGGGGAGATCCCTGCTCTGATAGGGCGCGTATGCCTGGAGGGTTGGTGTAGCCTCTTCACGACTTTCTAACCAAATATGCGTGAGCTTCCGCCCGTGTTCCGCGTGTATTCAGGGAGGCGTACCGGTCGGTGGGTCGTAGGGTATGTAGATCACATTCTGGAAAAGATAAAATCGTGAGCTCTAGCGCCGTTCACAGACTTGAGGGCGCTAACCTCCTGTAGATTGTCGAGCTCAAATGCTGATACCATTACGGTGTGAATTTGAAGCAGCAAAAGTTGTGTCGACTTTATCAAAGGCGTTCAGAAGAATTCGCGAGCTTGCCTGCCCTAAATTGAAAACATGTGCACAGGACACGCCCCGCCAACTCAGGCACTCAAAGTAGAACAGGTCTCTTGAAAATGCCATTGCTAGAGAGAACTCGATAACGTACAAGCGAGAAAACAGATGCTGGTAATTATGTAGGATATGCCGAAGGACGAGATCCAGGAGGACTGGAAACGAGGGGATACAGATACACGAGGTTTGACAGAGCAACAACATTGCGTTATCCAAACACCCTAAAGCCCCCCTTCATAGCTTCACCGAGCTCGTGTTCCAGTTTCCGTGCAGCATCTCCATCCGCTTCAGGGTCTTCATCCGCACCCGCCCCCTCGAAACCCTTGCCGAGTAGCGACGCGAACAGCTCATCGATCTGCTCTTCGTGCCACCCACCGTGCTGAACGGGGACGGGCACCATGAAATTCTGCAGTTTCTCGTGCACCTCATATCTAACAGCCATGTTAGCACACATTCCCGACGTATCCAAAGTGAACTCACCGTAATTTCCGACCTTTGCTTGCCTTGGTATCGACCTTTTTCTTCTTCTGGGCCTTTTTCTGTTTCTGCACGAGCATCCAGTCATCCGCACCGCCGACGCCGTTTCCACGCGCATCGATCACGTCTCGCAGCAGCTGCTGGTAGAAATCTGTGTCGTCGAATACCTCTACATCCTCCAAGTCGTCATCCTCTGCAGCCCGCCGAGTACGCGTGCGTTTGAGCAGCTTTGCGTGGTCGCCAAGGGCATCGTCGACGAGCTGCACTGCAGATTTTGGTGCGTGTGCTTTGGAGAACGCATTGCGTGTCGATGGCAAGAGAACCGACGGTGCGACTGCTTGTATTTTTGCGGACCATTTCTGGAGCGTGGGCACGAGATGTGGATGAAAGCTGAGGAGAGGGGTGGGGGATCGTCAGTATGGGGCAAGGGAAAGGAAGGGGGCAAGGCAGACGTACGCAGATTCGAGGGCTGCTGCTGCCCGTGTTGCGTCGAAAAGGTCGGCCTCCGATGGGGACGTTTTCCGCTTCTTCCTTGCTGGTGGCTGAATCGATTCGTTGGCGAGTAATAGGCCTTCTTGGAGATCGAACAATTCATCTGACAGTGACAGGGCTTCGGATAGGAGAGTGTCCAGTGACGCACGCCCTTCTGGAGTGGCCGCAAAACGTGAAGGCTGCGAGTCATGAGTCCAGAGCCGAAGCGTAATGAAAGGTACACGTACTTGAGTTAATTTATTCGCCGCTGTGGAAGATTTTTGGAGACGTATTCGCGCATCGAGCAAGGCGTCCCATATTGCCTACAAAGCTTGTCAGATAGAGCTCGCGATCGGTTGGAGCGCATACATACCAGTTGTCGCGATACTGCCTTGCCCTTCTTACGGTCCTCGTCGCGAGTCTTGCGCAGCGTCGAGGAAAGGTCCTCGGCGGGGTCTGGCTCTATCGCAGACGGAGATGGGACGATAGGATCTGCGTGCCGTACTGGCGAAGGCACGTCCTCATCTTCACCTTCGGTCTGGCTCTCACTGTCGTCTTCACTTGCCTCGTGCCGGATATCATCGCCATCGCCATCGGTATCTGATCCATCTGAGGCGTTTTGCGCCAAAAGCTGACTGCGTGTCGTGCTCACGCCATCATATTTGGGCTCGGCTATGGGTGCGTGCAGTTTGCGAATCGCAGAAGGTCTGTGATAGAAACGTAAATGTGGAAACACTTGCAATGTTGCACAGAATGAACACAAGGACGCACCCAACTTCGACGTAATGGTCCCTCGCAGCGGTAGACTGTCCATTTCCCTCGTCCTCGTCGCTCGGGTCTGCACCGGCAAAATGTGCATCTTCGGGGTCGAAATCTAGTCACGAGATCATATTTTAAAACGGGCGGATGCTGTCTTAGAAAAAAAAAGCATTTACCGACTGGGGCTGTATCCTCGAGCTGTGCGAGTTGTTGAGCTAGCGATAAACCTATGGCGACAGATCAATAAAAGGTAGAGAAATGGGGCAAGCAGCGAGGAAACGAACGATTTGACATGGTGGTACAGGAGCTAGACTTGAAAATCTCGCGGAGTCTCGAGGCCAGATTGGGCTGATGGAAGTTTTATCGAGTTTAGAGACCGCGCGAACAATTTATCTTGCCGGCAAGGTTTTCTCCTTCCTCCCACCAACTTCTCTTTAAACAGAGCCCCCCTTGTGGCCCTGCCAGCCACGCCCCCCGCTAATTAGCCAACCTGGAGCTGACATCTTACCCATGTTCCTTTGCATACTCAAATGGCCAAAAATCGTTCATTCAGTACGTTTTTTCCCCGTTCGCGCAGCTTGTTTTTATACTTCACTGCGTACATTTGGTGTCATGAGACGAGGCATCGAATAGGCATGGCAGGCCTACCCCCACGACCTAATCGCCGTGAAGCATATCGTCTACACGTTCTCGACGCTGGCAACGCTTTTTTTTTCGTGCGAGCACAATCTAATCCCCATTTCGTCTCGTTTTGATGGCCATGCGCATAGCGGTGCCGCGTTGCTTTATCCTGATGCTCATTCATATTTCCCTCCTTGCAGATCATATCAAGCAACAGACTCCCGCAATGTCGCCTTCTCACACCTTTTCCGTAGGCGCCGTCTCAAACCCGCTCTCCATGGACGACGACGACGACAACGACATATGCCCGGTCTGCGACGGCGAGTGTACGTGCGGACCCCTTCCCTCCGCGCCCAAGAACAGCAGCAACAGCAATGGCTACGCGAGTGCCCGACCTGTCGCCTCCACGCCCATCTCCAATCCCTCTCCCGCTCCCGCAGCCGCCATCCCCTCGCTGAAAATAAAGCTCACCGTGCCCCCGAGTATGCTAAAGCGCCATTCGTCAGGACCTACCGTGCAGCGCGCCCCCTTGCCGAAATTCAAAAAGTACAAGCACGACGCACCGTCCACGTCGCTCGGTGCGTCAGGGTCGAACGTCAGTCTCGACGTCGTACCGAGAAAACGAGGCAGGCCCCCCAAGTATCCAAAACCTGCCGCCAATCCCACCGACAGCACCGTATCTACCCCTTCACAAATTCACCGCCAAGCCCAAACTGCTCGCCCGCGGAAAACCGAGGCCCGTCCAAAGCCAGCCCCGAAGGCTGCCAAAAGCAAGGGCAAAGGCACGACCGTCAAAAAGGCCCCCGCTAAAAAGCGTGTCGTGGTATCCAGTGAGGAAGAGTCGAGTGAATCGGACGATGACATCGATGACATCGACGACGACGACGACGGTCGCTCCGTGCAGTTCCCGACATTTGTGTCGGCTTCCGCCATGTCCTCGTCCGAGGACTCTGACTCATCATCCTCGTCGTCGTCTGGATTCGACTCGGACTCATCTATCGAGGCCGAAGAGGAGACTTATATCCTCACCGAGGAGCGTAGGGAGAAGGCTCGTACCCTCCGGGAATTAATGGGCGAGGATGGTGCCGTGCATAAACGGCGAGACCCTAATACTAATTGGATCATTCGTCCTCGGAAACGGAGCGTCGGGCTGAGCGATGTGGATATGGATGACAGTGACGCGACTGAGGACGACGAGGAAGAGGAGGAGAAGGAGGAAGTCGAGGAGGAAGCTGAGGACGAGGCAGATGAAGAGGACGTGGAGCCCAGCATCCCCGGTGCTGGTTATGCTGGTGTTGCTACGGGATGGTCGGACGATGAAGAGTCGAGCTTCGACGCAGATCTGTTCTTCGCCAACCTCACCGATTCCGGCGACAACAGCTCGTCCTCCGGAGGAGGCGACGATGGCTACCAAACTGATAAATCCATGTCGGCCGCCGCCGCCGAGGACGGTCCGCCCGCGTTCGAAGTCTGTCAGGGCTGGGATGGGCAGATCGTCTTCACCAACGGGGTCATGGAAGGCCGGGGGGTCCTGGACATGGACTTCGAGGCAAGTGCCGCACAACTCGTAGTTGACGACAGCGCGTCTCCAAGCCAAGAGAGTGATGTCGAAATGCAGACCTCTGAGGACTTTGAGTACGAGGAGGATGGACTCGATCTCAACGAGAGCGACGGTGAAACCACTGAAGATGAACTTGTCGGCGAGAACGGACTTCCAACCCAGCGTGCCATGATGTTGTTCCGCTGGCCCACGAGCGTCTCCGCTATCAACCCCCTTTCCACCGTCAGCCCTCCGGGTCGTTCCCACCGAAGAAATTTCTCCGGCGGATCGCCTAGACCCGCCGACATATTGGCCGGAAGGATTTTCTGGGAGGATTCCGATGAGCACGACCAGGCGGACAACGATGACAGTGTCTCTGGGTCGCGGAGCGTCGTGTCGTCGTCGAGGGGCGTGCCTACTATGGGCCAGTTCCAATCCAGTGATGGCCCGCAGCGCAGTGCCGTCATCAGTGGCTCATGTTCGTCTTTGGACATACCATCGCCTTATCCGCGTACGCGCAAGAACAGGAATCGGTCGGACTCGAGGACTACGCTGGGTAGCATGAGTGAAGTACGTTCGTTTCTTACTTGTAGATGTATAGGAGGATCCTAATATATAGTTCCTGCAGGCTGAGCTTCGCGGACGGGCGATATCTCGGAGCTCACCTGCTCCTGGTGCCATCCAGCTCCCTCCTTCCGACGATCTGTTGGCGCAGGTGGCATCGGACCTTCCCACCGCAGAGCCCATCGATCTTGACGACGTTTTAGACTCGTCCTTCCTGGAGCCTGATCCGTTCGATCCCACGTTATCGAGTACATCTAGCGAAGCCGAAACGCGCCAGCACCTACAAGACCTTAGTCGTTGGGATCGCATCCCGATGGGCACCTTCAGGCGTACGCGTGAATCGGCGACCATCACCGGCGACGCTACCGATGGTGCAGGCCCGTCAGGCAGCGGGAATGAGAATCGTCTCAAAGCCAGCCCCTTCAGCTCTATGTACGACAAACGCGTCAGGCCGCGCTCGAAGTCGAACATCAGCGTCAACATTTCGCCCGTCCTCCTGCCCATCCGAGACGGAGACCGCACACCCACGAACGCCGTGCCGGACACGCCGCCGAACGAGACCAACTCCAGCGGCTCGAAAACGCGGAGGGAGATACGGCGAGAGAAAAAGATGAAGCGCAAGAATTTCACGGCGCCCGCGCATCATCAGCATCCACACCACCAGCACCGTCCCGTCCACCAACAGCGCCATTTCCACCAGCATCACCCCAACCGTACCAGCTCGATGCAGCGCACGAATTTCTTCGGGTCGGCGGGTGCCGCGCCGCCGCCTCTAAATCTGTAAAAAGCTCCAGGAAGTCCGCCGCTGGCGCCGCTTTCCCCGAATTTTTGGTTTAACGAGTTCTGTCTGCCATCTCTTCTCATGTCTGTATTGCAATCCCCCCACATCTGTTTGTTATCACTGTGCCGTCCCGGCGCCTGTCTCATCCATCTTTCCTTGCATTATATCGCCATTGACTCTGTCCTTATCCATCCATTGCCCACCACCTTTCCCGCTCCCTGTATTGCCTTTCCCATTCCCCATCGTTCGACACCACCATTGATGCTCTCCTCTTCCCTTGCTTTTCTCAAATTGGCGTACTCCGACGCCCTCGAAGTAGTTCGAAAATGTTTAGTACCCTCTTCGACAGAACAAGTATAAAAACTGTTTAAACGTTCTTGAAGGGTATCGTATCCATATGCAATCCTAAGCGGTCCAAGAGACCAGTCCACGTCTCCGCGCGTATGAGGTCTATCTAAGGTATATCCAGCATCTCGCGAGCATCACATAACGTCGTAGTCATAAACGTCAGACAGCACACTCCCCTTGACGGTTCTCCTCCTCCTCCTTCTCCCCCACATCCTTTCCCTCTACCTCCTCCCCGCCCGCAGCCTCCCGCCCCTTCTCCTCCAGGCGGTGTGCAGCCCCGCTATACCTTCCCCGCCTCCTAATGCGCTCGCCAAACCGCCAGAACAGCCACGACGAGGGACACCCCAGGACCACCGCCAGCCCCGCGAGCACGGTGTCCCCCCGCCCATACCCGAGCGCGGCGTACATCGCGGGCGCGAAGAGCGGGAAGCCGAAGCCCGCGATGGAGCGCAGGAAGGCGACCGCTGCGAGGGCTGGGGTTGTGTACATGGTACATGGTTTGTCAATAAGCGTGGTGGTATACGGGGAAGGGGAGGGGGAAGGGGAGGGACAGACCTGAGGCGGCGTGCAGGGTGAAGGTGTCGATGACGTAGGTTTGCATGGCTTGGAAGGTCAGGATGACCCCGGCGCCGATGAGCGCCATGCCCTGTGAAGCGATGGTGGGTTAGAGCATGTCGGTTTGGAGGGTGAGGGGTGAGGTGTGCACGCACGATGTCAGGGACGATCCAGTGTATGTTGGCTCGGGCACCCCATCCTATAAATCTAGTGTCATTATTGCATGCAGCGTGCTATGGGAGGCGCCTACCGAGAATGAGGAGGCCGACGGGTAGGAGTACGGAGCCGGGCACCATTGGCGCTGCAGATACAACTTAGCGACTAAAAGCAGGCAGGCAGGATGTGGGGAAAGCACACACGCAGTCGGAACTCCGGCTGTCCTACCCCACCGTTACGCGCTTTGAGGCGCTTGTAGATACCGTCGAGCGCGCGCGCGCTGATTTGCGAGGCGCCTGTGAGGCCAACGCCGAGGGCTATATAGTGCAGCCCTTGGGAAAGGAGCGGCACGCCGTTAGTGGCTGGTGATGCGTGTAATGAAGGAGTGGTGTACCCGCTATGCCTGGGGGCTGTTTGTAGACTCCTTCGTATATGCCCGGGATTGTGGTCAGGACGACTGGGGGGTGGGCGTCAGCGGCGAAGGCAGAAGATATAACAGAGATAACATAGAGACGTACGATATGTGAGGCCTGCGGAGTCATAGATGACTTAGTGCGAGTCAGAACACGTAGAGTGACAACGATATATACCATATCTTCTCGACGAAAAAACGGGTTAGTTGAGAGGTGTGGGATAGCGTACGGCACGTACATGAACGCCATGTATACACCCAGCAGCTGCACAATGAGCTCGCGGTAGAACAGCGCGAAAGGTCTTGTCAACGCTTTCGCGAATATTGCCTTCCAACTGCACGCCACCGATTATAAGTCGAGGGTGCTTAGTGGAGGAACAGGATCATTGCTTACTGGAAGTCGTCGCGCTCTTGGAACGGCGTGTGCACGCGCGACGAGTCCGATTTTTCTATGCCCATGTTTTTCCGGATTTGCTGCGCTTTGCGCGCCAGGAGCGTAGGGGCAAAAGCTACGCATAATTGCAGGTGAGTGTTCCCTCCTTCGGAAGTCATTTAAAATCGCCGGCTCACTTTCTTTGAGGAAGATCAGACCTGCGCACTGTATCGCTCCGTCGACTATGCTCGTTGCCCAGTACTTCACTAAACGGGTCAGAAAATGCAGGGTACAGTGTCGGGCATTTAAAGTCACTCACTACCCAGCGCCAGGTAGATTTTTCAGCAATCCATGCACCGCATACAGGGCCGATAACAGGACCGAGAAGGGGCGCAAGAGAGTATAGAGCAATTGCTTTTCCGCGCTCTTCAGGACGCCAACAATCGCCGAGGACAGCACCTCCGACCTGTCCATTGATTGTCAGAGTAGCGCGATGATATAGACAACCTCAAATCTTACCGCCATTGGTGCGCTGCCGCCTAGCCCAGAGAGAAATCGGAATGCAATGAGTTGACCAGTGCTTTGGGCGGCTCCGCATGAGATGTTGAATACTGTAGGAACAATGAGATTGACGCGTGAAATGGAAGGGTCGAAATAACTGACTCAGATACCACAGGTTTGCTCCTTGAAGTACTCTTGAACGTCCGTAGATTTCACTCAAGGGGCCGAGGAAAAGAGGACCGAAGGCATAACCCAAGACAAACACGCTGGTCGACATGGCCAAAATGGCCTCGCTAGTGGTCCCAAACTGACGACCAATCTGGGCCATGGCAGGAGCGGCCATGGAAGAGGATATGGGGGATATAAACGCGAACGCGGAGATGATGAGCGTGGCGGACCACTTGCGCTTGTAAGTCCAACTACAGTACTCGTGCATTAGCGGTGTCATTCTTTGTACTTCGAGTTCCGTGCGTACTTTTTTGGATTTGCTGGGTCGTGTGGGCCATCCCAGTCTACCAGGATCCTTTCACTAGTTTCTGTGACCGCCTTTGCGGGCGATACGACCGTGCCATTGGCGTCGTCAACTAGACCTGGTGGTTGGGCCTTGGACATCAGCAAATTATGAACAGAAAAGTGGGCGGTCGCGCAACGGTGCGCTACAGTTTATAACTATGGGTCGATACGGGGCATCATGGCATGATTTTTAGATCTCCATTTCCTATGTATGCATGCGCGCAGCGCACATATGGCGTTCGAGAGAAACAGGCGCGTCCATTCCGAAATCCTCGGCCTTTAAATATTTGTAAGCACGGGTCGGGTGTCGGATTTGTCTTGTACTACGAGGTTGCTCCGAGGCCGAACATACAGTATTGTGGCGGCGTTGCAGCCAAGTTAGCCAATCGTTCGATAGTTAAATATGTGACTACTAGGAATACCCAGGTGCAAAATCTATTGATAAGAGTGGACAACTGGCGGTGCTCTGGACGTCGGGGCAAAAGAGTGTAAAATTTCTATTAATTATCGAGCTAGACATAGTTGAGTACGAGATCACAAAGTACGAGTCCATTCATTCAGCACGGCTAGCGCTAAACTAGACGGCCAGAACCCCCACCGGCTTCTTCTCCTCCACCGCCTCGGCCTCCCTCTGGGTATTCTGCTTCTCTGCGAGCGCAATCGCGGCGCCACTGTAGTGGCTGCGCTTGCGGATGCTTTCTCCGTAGCGCCAGAAGAGCCATGGCCTAACAAAAAGGGAGTGGAATCAGAATACACTTTGACATAGAGTGTGGAGAGAGGGGACGTACGAGGGACAGCCAATGGCGATAGCGAGAGCCGCGAGTATGGTATCGCCCTTGCCGTACCCTAATGCTTTATACCTAGAGGGCATATCACCGTCAGACATGATGGGTGAATGAGCGGATGAATGAGAAGCACTGACATTGCAGGGGCGAAGAGGGGGAACCCGAACCCGGCGATGGACCGGAAGAAACTCACGGCCGCGAGGGCTGTATCATATGTCTCCATCAGTAAACGCGTCCGTAGGTCACCTAATGGGCGAATTGCACGCACCTGAAGCAGCATGCAGGGTGAATGCATCGATCACGTATGTTTGGATGGCTTGGAAATTGAGGATGACCCCGACCCCGATGAAGGCCATGCCCTAAGTGTTTGCATGAGATCCCCGCGGAAGAGCGGTCAACTCTAGCTTGTGAAACTTACGATATCAGGGACAATCCAAGGCACACTCTTCCGTGCACCCCAGCCTATATCATAGTGAGTAACTACTTCCACGATCTCTCGAGAAGGACATAACACTGACCTAGGATGAGGAGACCGATCGGCAGAGCGACGCAGCCAAGTATCATAGGGGCTATAACCCAATGCTTAGCGGCGTAACACTGGAAAAAGAGCGGACAAGTAGAGACATACGCAATCGATATTCAGGCTTCCCGACCCCGCCATTGCGCGCTTTGAGGCTCTTGTAGATCGCATCGAGGGCAATCGCGTTGAGCTGCGACGTGATAGTGAGGCCGACACCCAGGGCGATGTAGTGCAGTCCTACGGTGGAACCGTGAATATTGGATCTACGCTATAAGGCGTAAAATCATACCGGAAACACCGACGCGCTCTCCGTATACGCCTTCGAATATACCGGGTATGGTAGTCAGAACGACTGGTGGGAGATGTTAGTATTGGACGTTGTGGAGAGATAGCCGAGAGGCGCGCACGGTACATGAGACCTGAAAGAGCCGACTATGCGTTAGTGGCTAGGCTTTGACAGGGTAATAGACCGAAGTACCGTATCTAGAAATTGAAGAGATGTGTCAGTGCTGTACACCATAAGAAAAGCAGAGCACACACATGAATGCCATGTATATTCCAAGCAGCTGCACGATGAGCTCGCGGTAGAAAAGCGAGAACGGCCGCACCAAGGACCTGGCGAATATGACCTGCCAGCTATTTCATCGATTCCAGTCAGGACACTTCAGAACTGGCACTTAACGGAGGTGACTGACCGAAAATCGTCGCTGCCCTCGAACGGAGTGTGTACACGCGAGGCATCCGATTTATCAATGCCCATGCTCTGGCGGAGTTTCTGCGCCTTCTGCTGTAAGAGTGTGGGTGCAAACGCTTAAAAGAAAGTAAGAGGTCTGTAGAGGCTCTAAAGTACATTGTCGACTCACTCTCTGTGAAGAGGTACGAGCCGATTATGGCTATCGCTCCGTCGACAATGCTCGTCGACCAGAACTGCATGAACACAACATCAGTATCACGGATGATTGGAGTCCTGCGAAAGATTGCGCTTACCACCCAGCGCCAGGTAGATTTCTCAGCGATCCACGCACCGCAGACAGGGCCGATGACAGGGCCAAGCAACGGCGCTAGCGAGTACAGTGCCATGGCCTTTCCACGTTCTTCGGCGCGCCAGCAGTCGCCCAGTACTGCACCTCCAACCTGCTCAAGTGTTGAGCACTCAACAGAAAGGGAGCGAGCTGAGAACTCACAGACAAAGGCGCACTACCGCCCAGCCCGGAGAGGAATCGGAACGCGATCAGTTGGCCTTTGCTTTTGGATGCTCCGCACGCGATGTTGAATACTGCACAAATTAAGTGAGTCGAAATATTACATCCAAAAGCGGGGGCGCGCGCACCTAGGTACCACAGATTGGCACCTTGGATTACCCTAATATTTGTAGAGTGTTAATTGTATTTTTGATAATCGACCGCGAGTTGACTGCATACCACGACCGGCCGTAAATTTCGCTCAGGGGTCCGAGGATAAGAGGACCAAAAGCATAGCCTAGGATGAACACGCTGGTGGTCATAGCCAACACGACGTGGTCGGTGATTCCGAACTGGGTGGCGATCTGGCCCATCGCAGGAGCGACCATGGAAGACGACACGGGGGAGATGAACGTGAATGCGGACACGATGAGCGTCGCGGACCATTTGCGCCTGTACGGCCAGCTGTTTTTTTCGTTAGCGGCTGGTCCTGTGCGTAGGTAGTCAGGGTACGGTACGACGTACTTCATGGGGTTGTTTGGGTCGTCTGGTCCATCCCAGTCCACAAGAATCTGCTCTCCGTCGTCAGCGATTGTTTCAGACCGCGATGCGGCCTCGGGGATGGATGCGTTGAGCTCGGACATCGGGGGGAAGATATGGAAGGGGGGAGGGCATTGTGCAGTCTGCCGGGGCTCCTTAAATATTAGAGCGGAACGAATGCGATCTCAGCATAATACTATCTCGTCATCCCCAGCAGTATGCGCGCTAGAGAGCCGATGTCAGGTGGATACTGGGGAGACTAGCGCGAAGTTGGAAATGCCGGACCAATTTCGTCGTGAACATAGTGCACCCCCATCGTTTTCGGAGGATGTTGACAGGTTAGAATGACGATTTAACGCTATCCGCCATTCCGCGCCTAGGTCGTCGAGTCCGATCATGTTTTTGGAGCGGGACATGGACTTGCGCTGCTAGCCGCGGCACAACATATCCCGATCTGGTCAGCACAAAGTACGCGGACGATGCGCTTGTGGCTTGAAATATAACATGTACAAAGTTTACGGCGTGGCGTGTCTGCCACGTGGCGGACGCTACTCGCGTCAACGGTCCGTCGACATTTCTTGACCATTTCCTTGTTCGCCTCGACTGTCGACTCAGGACCATATTTCCTACAGGCCGCCGGAGGCTTCCAGCATAGCCGCCCGCAGCACTAGCTCTTCATTCTTATCATACAAGCGCCCGTAACGGCGCACTCACCAGACCAGACTGCCTTCTGACAAAACCGATACCGCGAGCATGAGTACTGTACCATCTTCGAGCGACCGTGGCGGAAAAGAGAGGAGCGTGGAGGAGCAGGATGTTGCTGAGCTGAAGAAGGCTATGGCGACGGGCAGCACTCTGAAGGAGGCCCCCGTTTCAGCTGGTGTGTTTCTCCCCGCCAACATAGACAGCCACTTACACAATTACAGTCGCCCCGGTCCTATGCTACTGTATCGCATCGATCTTGATGACCGTCGTGAACAAAGTACGTTCCCCGTGCCCGTTCGCTGCGAGAATGAAATGCCGACACACCGGGACCCGGATAGTTCGTCGTGTCTGGAGCGAATTTTTCGATGACTTTCCTCCTGCTGTGTATGCAGTCGACGGTGTGCTGTCTCTGTGTCGCCGGCGTCAAGCGCATGGGCATCATCTCGTTTCGTGATTTCGACCTCCAGGACGCAAAGGCGTGGTTTCCCATCAGCTTTCTGCTCGTGAGCGTCATATACACGGGGTCCAAGAGCTTAGTGAGTGATAGTGCATGCATGCATCGCGTATAGTACTAAAACATGGTCATAGCAATTCCTGAGTATACCAGTGTATACCATCTTCAAGAACTTGACCATAATCCTCATTGTCAGTGGTGTATAAATATCATAGCATGAACGCAGTATTGACGTATACGAGTTTAGGCCTACGGCGAGGTCATCTGGTTTGGCGGACGCGTCACAGGGCTCACATTGGTGTCCTTCGTGTTCATGGTCCTCTCGAGTGTCATCGCAGCATGGGCGGACATATCCACCACACTGAACTCCGACGTCGGCAGCGGCTCCCCACTCGTCCCCGTGTCCAGCAGCATCGCCGCGTCCGTCACAGACGCAGTGTACAAGCTCAACGTGGGCTATCTCTGGATGTTCATGAACTGCGCCGCGAGTGCGACCTATGTGAGTAACGCGGTTGCTGCAATGGAGGGTACGAAGCTAAACTGACGGTCGAAGGGTGGGGCGTAGGTCCTGGCAATGCGCAAGCGGATAAAGGCAACAGGGTTCTCCGATTGGGACACGATGTTCTATAATAACCTGCTGTCGATCCCCGTGTTAGCTCTATTCTCCTTCGTGGTGGAGGATTGGGGTGCAGATAACCTCGCACGGAATTTGTGAGTGCTCCCCGGGTGTCCGTAAACGTTAGCTGAAGCTCCTGCCCCAGCCCGGAAGAAACGCGGAGTTTTCTCCTGTTGGCGATTGCGTTCTCGGGTGCTGCGGCAGTAGGGATATCGTTCACTACAGCATGGTGTATACGCACCACCAGTAGCACGACGTACAGGTGTGTGACCTATATGTTTTTCGTAAATATGGTTGTTGATCGAGCCTCGTGAATTCAGCATGGTGGGTGCTCTGAACAAGCTGCCTGTTGCCGCGTCGGGCATGATCTTCTTCGGTGACCTCGTCACCTTCGGCTCAGTCGCTGCCATCGGCGTGGGCTTCTTCGCCGGAGTCGTGTACGCGATCGCCAAAAACAACCAGAAAAAGGCGGACGCCGCAGCGGCGCAGGACGGAGTCATACCGCTGACGAGGAAGCCATAACATCTGGGAGCAGGAGCATAGAGGACTTTGCAGGTGCATATATGCGGCCCATAGATTTTGTATCAGCTCACACGTTTTGGTCTACATGAGTACATACATGCATGCATAATTCTTTCTTGGCAATTTGACAAGGATGTATTTATTCGAAGTCCTTCTGTTGCGAAATTACTATCGCGCGTTTGCCATATGCGCGCGCCGACGCGCTGCGCCTGCACATGGCATTTTTCGATTTGCCCTATCGTCCTCGTTGTTCCCTGGGTAAAATGGCATTCTGCGCGCTGATATGTGCCTATCGTATGGGCTATACGTGGCAGGAAGTGGAGTATGCACCACCCTAATTCCGGTGCAGGCTGCGTAGCGTAAATACGCCAGGAGACGGAGCCCTTGGCGCGGATCTACCGTACTTACACGATTCTTATCTTGGCGCGATCCTGATAACTTGACCGTTCGCCATCCATTTTGCAATTCTTCCCTTTCCCTCGACTTGCTTTCCGCTTTTTCGTGCTGGAAAACTGTGAATACTTGCCCCAATAACTTGTATTCAGACACCCCACTGTACGCCCAGTTATCTCCTGTGAATTCCCCCAGGCCTTCCCTTGTGATTCTTGCTCGTCGTCCGCCGGTCCGTGTCCACCTCGCAAACGCGTCCGTGACCCTTGGCACTCGCTATTTACACGGACGAAAAGACGTACTGGCGCCGCCCTTGACTCTTGATCTCATACCCCCACCATGCCTGGAACAACATCCCTGCACCCCCCGCGGCTCTCGCACACGTTCGCGGTGACGCCGAGCGCACCCGGCACGCCTGTGCACTCTATCCAGACGATGCGCCGCAAGGCCGCTGGGCACAGCGGGCCCTTGACGAAGATCCTCGTCGCGAATCGCGGGGTGCGTAGCGGGCTCGTCTATCGAGCGATCGGTTCTGACTCTACGGGTGTTTTTTGCAGGAAATCGCCATCCGTGTGTTCAGGACGGCGCATGAGCTAGCTATGCACACTGTTGCTATTTACTCGTTTGAAGATAGGCTATCTGCTCATCGTCAGAAGGTCAGGACTTTTTTGCTTAGTCTAACCCGACGAAGTTGACGCATCTTACAGGCCGATGAAGCATATCAAGTAGGAAAAGGAATGACACCCGTTGGCGCTTATCTTGCGCAGGACGATATCATCCGGATCGCACTCGAGCATGGCGTTGACATGATTCACCCTGGGTTCGTCTTACTCGATATGCTCGAGACTAGATCGACTAACGTCCTTGACTAGATATGGTTTCCTGTCAGAGAACGCAGAATTCGCGAGGAAAGTCGAGCAAGCAGGCCTGGCATTCGTCGGACCCAGCCCGGAAGTTATCGACGGTCTCGGTGACAAGACCAAAGCGCGTACGCTTGGTAAGTAGACCACATCGTGTTGGAAATACTCGAGTCTCATGAGAGTATGCAGCCATGAAGGTAGGCGTCCCAGTCGTCCCGGGCACGCCCGGACCGGTAGCCGCATATACCGACGGCGCCTCATTCGTCCAGGAATATGGGTTCCCAAGTCAGTATTCCTCGAATCTATATTCTACGAGCGTGCGCTAAAGTCTACCCCTATGGCAGTTATCATCAAAGCTGCTATGGGTGGAGGCGGTCGTGGCATGCGAGTTGTAAAAGAGCAGTCGGACTTCAAAGACGCGTTTGAACGCGCGACCTCCGAGGCCAAGTCCGCATTCGGCGACGGCACCGTATTCATCGAGCGCTTCCTTGAGCGCCCGCGCCACATCGAGGTGCAGCTCCTCGCGGATGCGCAGGGAAACACCGTGCACCTTTTCGAGCGCGACTGCTCCGTCCAGCGGCGCCACCAGAAAGTTGTTGAAGTCGCGCCGGCTACACACCTCCCCGAGGAAATCAGGCAGGCTATTCTCTCAGACGCGATCAAGTTGGCGAAAAGTGTGGGCTATCGCAATGCGGGTACTGCGGAGTTCTTGGTAGACCAGATGGGCAGACATTATTTCATTGAGATCAACCCGCGTATCCAGGTCGAACACACGATCACTGGTAAGCAAATCCGCTCCATACTCTACTGCAGTGTCACTCAGCCGTTTCTACAGAGGAAATCACTGGCATCGATATTGTGGCTGCTCAAATCCAAATTGCTGCTGGTGCTACCCTTGCGCAGCTTGGCCTTACTCAAGAGGCCATCACCCGCCGCGGGTTCGCTATCCAGTGCCGTATCACCACAGAGGACGCGTCCCAAGGTTTCCAACCCGATACAGGAAAAATCGAAGTGTACCGCAGTGCAGGTGGAAACGGTGTTAGGCTGGATGCCAGCTCTGGCTTTGCGGGTGCACAAATCACTGTGAGTTGTTTCGTCGGGATATGTATAGTCAACAGCATATTGATTGTGTATGCAGCCCCATTACGACAGCTTGCTCGTGAAGTGCACCGTTAGCGGGACAACGTACGAGGTTGCACGCCGAAAGATGCTCAGGGCGTTGGTCGAGTTCCGTATTCGTGGTGTCAAGGTACGCTGCGATACTAAATGACTGCATGTGTCCGAGCTAAGCTAAACATGATGAAAGACAAACATCCCCTTCCTGTTCCGTCTCCTCACTTCCGACATATTCATTGGAGGAAAGACATGGACGACAGTGAGCACAACCTCCGATATGGCTGTACTCAACCTGACCAGCTTCCGATTAGTTCATTGATGACACCCCGGAGCTCTTCAAGCTGGTCCAAAGCCAGAACCGTGCTCAAAAGCTACTGGCGTACCTTGGAGACCTCGCCGTCAACGGCAGCTCTATCAAAGGCCAGACTGTCGGTGAACTTACTCCCTCCATTGTCTTCCTAGCTCACGAGTCTTTAGGGGGAACCTGGGCTCAAAGACGACATCGTCATCCCCGAATTCCAGAACCGTGAAGATCCTGAGAATGGACCGCCCTTGGATGCATCTCTCCCCTGCCAGCACGGCTGGCGCAACATCATCGTCGAGCACGGCCCCGAGGCGTTCGCAAAGGCCGTCCGCGAGTACCCGGGCACGCTCATCATGGACACGACGTGGCGCGACGCCCACCAGTCGCTGCTGGCGACGCGGCTGCGCACGATCGAGATGGTAAACATCGCGAAGGAAACGAGCTATGCCCTCGCGAACGCGTACAGCTTGGAGTGCTGGGGCGGCGCGACCTTTGATGTTGCTATGCGCTTCCTGTATGAGGATCCCTGGGAACGTCTGGTACGCCTCTTTGTTCACGATGGGGTCACTAGAATATGAGGCTGATGACATGTGCAGCGTACCCTCAGGAAGTTGGTACCCAACATTCCCTTCCAAGCTCTGGTTCGTGGTGCCAACGGTGTTGGATACACTAGCTACCCGTATGTATCCTCCTACTTCTAGGAATGCTTGTTTTAACTTGTTTCACAGTGATAACGCCATATACGACTTCTCCAAGAAAGCCGTCGAGAATGGACTCGACATCTTCCGTGTCTTTGACTCCCTGAACTATTTTGAAAACGTACTATTGTTTATCGTATCTCTTGTTCTTCTGCGCATGGGCTCATACTTTATATAGATGAAACTAGGTATCGACGCTGCGAAGAAGGCTGGTGGTGTCTGTGAGGCCGTCGTCTGCTACAGCGGGGATGTGGCAAGCCCCAAGGAGACGAAGTACACGCTGAAGTACTACCTCGACTTCGTCGACAAGCTCGTGACCGAAGGTATCCACGTCCTCGGTATCAAGGATATGGCGGGCCTGCTCAAGCCAGAGGCTGCGAAGCTGTGCGTCTCATCCTTTCAAATTATGATCAACGCCTGATAGTATCATATCCCCCACCTTTCGCAGGCTCATCGGTAGCATCAGAGAGAAATACCCCGACCTCCCCATCCACGTCCACTCGCACGACACTGCCGGAATTGCAGCGGCAAGCATGATCGCTGCCGCCGCCGCCGGTGCCGATGTTGTCGATGTCGCAATCGACAGCATGTCCGGTCTCACATCTCAGCCATCTATGGGCGCTGTCTGCATGGCTCTCGAGCAAACGAAGCTGGGGACTGGGATCCGCTACGCTGATATCCAGGCGCTCAACTTGTACTGGAGCCAAGTCCGTATGCTTTACAGCTGCTTTGAGGCAAACGTGCGGGCGTCGGACTCTAGTGTGTTTGACCACGAGATGCCAGGAGGGCAGTACACGAACCTTATGGTATGTCCGCTTATCCACCCCTTTCTCAAGATACCTTGCACATTATCTTACACGGAAATGTAGTTCCAAGCCGCACAGTTGGGGTTGGGCACACAGTGGACCGGTATGCGACATCGCGTTTCTCTCTTATATCTTGTCTCACAACAATCATAGTGATCAAGCAGAAATACATCCAGGCCAACGATTTGGTGAGTCATAGTCTCCGGGTCCATGTCGTGAGCCATTGCTTACACAAATGATTGTTAGTGCGGCAACATCATCAAGGTTACGCCATCTTCCAAGGTCGTAGGCGACTTCGCCCAATGGATGACATCCAACTCCCTCTCGAAGCAAGATGTTATCGACCGTGCCCCCGAGCTCGACTTCCCATCATCCGTAGTTGAATTCTTCCAAGGCTATCTCGGTCAACCGGTGGGAGGGTTCCCTGAGCCCTTGCGCACGCACATCATTCGGAACAAGAAGAGGATCGATGGCCGTCCTGGTGCAACGATGGAGCCTCTTGACTTCAAAAAGATCAAGGCAGAACTCCGCAGCAAATTCGGGAAACACATCACCGACGCCGACGTTGCCTCATATGTAATGTATCCGAAGGTGTGTGCTTGTAGACCACTGAGGGTAGCTCAGCCGAATGACTCTCCATTACTGTGCAGGTCTTTGAGGAATACCAGGGCTTCATCGAAAAGTATGGTGACCTCAGGTATGTCCTAATATTGTATCCCGCCTAAGTTCGCTACGCATTTCTGACCCTTACCGCCAGTGTTATCCCCACGCGGTACTTCCTAGGCCGTCCAGACATTGGCGAAGAGATGCATATTTCTATTGAGAAAGGAAAAACACTCATCATTCGTCTGATGGCCGTCGGGCCAGTTGTTGAGGGACGTGCGCAGCGCGACGTGTGGTTCGAAGTCAACGGCGAAGTGGGTTTCCATATTCTCCCTCCTGCATGCCATCCCTGAGTCTCGCAATCCAGGTCCGTGCGGTGTCTGTAGAAGACAACAACTCCGCCGTCGAGACTGTCTCTCGCGACAAGGCTACGTCTGATCCTGGGTCTGTCGGTGCTCCCATGTCCGGTGTGGTCGTAGAAGTGCGGGTCAAAGAGGGTCAGGAAATCAAGAAGGGCGACCCTGTATGCGGTGAGTAAACGAACACATCCACTCGTTCTCCGGAGCCTAATGTTGTGCTTGCTTGACGCAGTGCTGAGTGCTATGAAGGCAAGTCTTTGATGCTAATTTCAATTGCTACTCGCACCTAACCCAAGCATTAGATGGAATCCGCTATCACTGCTCCGGTGTCCGGACACATAAAGCGTGTTGCCGTACAAGAAGGTGATGCGCCCTTGACTTTTGCATATTTCTCCGGGACGGGACTGACACGCAGCATTGTAACAGGGGACTCTATCAACCAGGGAGACCTTACCGTGGAGATCGTGCACTGAGTAATATGGTTCGCCAACTTTGGACAGTCGTTTTCTGCCATCGCTTTGAAATAGAACTCAAACAGAAAGGCTCCTTGTATTGTACCAGTTGTAAGTGTAGGCTGTCGTCAATGTCATGTCACCAATTCCGAGTCTTCATATTGTCCAACTTGTTTAACTTTCCACAGTAGCCGCCGGTAGCCGTCTGCGTAGCAGGTTCGAATAACGCATACTTACAATTTTGCAACAGAGTCCATGACTATCACCAGAAAAATCTCACCAATATTTCGCCACCACGTTGATCGATCGATGATCCATGGAAGCTCGAAACAACGTTGTGAAAAACGTGAGTACTCCGCGTACTCAATCGCTCCGGTAATTCTACCTAACTACCTACATGATAGGTGGATTCTCATATCCGTGCAGATTCACGCATCTCTGTGGTTGAGAACTTGAAATAATGTGGCCAGTACGTCTTGTTATCCTGACTCGTGTGACAATTTTACGATTATTGCTACCAGTGCAGTATCCGGCAGCCATAGCACCTATGATCTCTCAAGCAAAAGGTGGTCGGGCTGAGCAACACTTCCCCGAATTCAATGAACATCATCAACTTCGATATCCTCGAAGATTCAAGCCTAGTTTGAATGCCAACCGGCGAGTTCGAGTCGCGATGAATGTCCGATGTCGGTAGGAGAAATTTGCGCTGTTTTTTAGCGTACGATGTGCAAGCGTGCATATATAAACCACTTCAACCCGATGGGCAAATCCACCGCAGTACTCAAGTTCCCCACCCGCACACGATATGGCGTCCACAGCAACTGTTCCAGGCCCTAAAGACTCTGAGAAACTACCCGTACGCTATCCCTGTAACCCGTCATTGTCGTACTTTGAACCTCCATGATCATTCCAGGACCTGAATGATACGATAGACGGCACGCGCACCGTCATCAAGTCGTTACTCGCCCGATGCGATATTCCGTGGCCCCACCCTGTCTACCCGCAAGATTTTGACGCAGCCGTGCGCGCAGAGGGCATCCGCCGCGGTTATCCCATGGAGGGGCCGCAGTCCGTCGGAGCCTTCGTTCCCGCAGCCGTCTCGATGATCAGCATGGCGTATGGCCACCTCCCCAACAAGTCCACGCAAATCTTCATATGTCTCTACGCAACCTTCTTCGCCTGTGTGGACGACGTGTATACCGAGAACATCGATCCCGTGAGGGAGTTCAACGGGCGGTTCATCCGGAGGCAACCACAAGCCGATAAGATATTGGATGGCTTCGCCGACTTGTTGCTTCAGTTCCCGGATCACTTCGTAAGCCTGCAGATAGCCACCCAGTTTTCCTTCACTGATACTGACAGATGACACCAGAACGGGGTTGTCGCCAACTTGATCACCACTGCCACTTTGAACTTCATGACTTCGCTTTTGATAGAGCACGACACGAATGGGATGGCAGTATGTACCGTAACTTTCCGTTTTCAAGATGCTAAGCTGATTGTGCTACGTCGTACAGATCGGAGCGAGCGCTCAAAAATTCCCTGCATATGCCCGCACCATGTCCGGATGCGCAGACACGTTCGGATTCTGGGTGTTCCCGGCCGACCTTCCGCTGCAGTCGTTCATACAGGCCATCCCCGAGGTGACCGTTTTCCTCAACAGCGGAAAGTACGTGTCGTCACATTGCTTCTGGTAAATGCAATTCCCTTACCGTGAACAACAGCGATATCCTCTCCTTTTACAAAGAGGAACTAGCAGGCGAGTTTACGAATCAGGTGTCACTGATAGCGGATTGCCGCGGTATCCCGAAGGTCGAGGCTCTTCGTCTGTTGGAGGATGAAGTCGTTGCTGCCCATGACAGGGTGGTAGACATATTGGCTCAGCATGAAGGGGCGTTGGACGCGTGGATGAAGTTTCGTCATGGCTATGTTGGATTCCATTCGCTAGCGAAGCGGTACAGACTCGATGAACTCGAACTCTAAGGCGAATGGCATCGCCCACTATATGGAAATTTATCTACAGAAATAGCGATACCATGGGACTTTATTGCACAATACTAGATGAGGATTACATCGCTAGAGCTGGCAAAAACGACATGCGACAAGTGAGAGACAATCTACGTCTTGCATCTTTTGAGAATGAACTTGTATACGGCGTCAGAGAAGAATATCCAAGCCCGTGATTTTCAGTAAAACTCAATATCTGGTGTATAGTATAGGACAGTTGGAACCATAGGACTAACACACACGGCGGGACAAAGCGAAACTCCGTCGTGCGCGCCGTGTACCCCCTTCGTTCGACCAAGAGCCGCGCTATCCAAGCTTTAAGTTGAGCAAGGAGACTGCAGGTATCTGTTTGATGTTGCTGTCGTGTGAGCTCGGCAGCACACGACAAGGAGATACACAACCCAATGATACACTGTGAGGCCCAGGTCTACGTCGTGACTCGCCCAGGCCTATTCGTCATGTTCAGCATTCCTAACGAAACTGGCGCATATAATTGAGTATGCTGTGCGTCGAGTAGCAGCATCTGGGACTTACTTCTGTATGATTCCTCGAACATGATTCATGTCCTCGCTATGCCCTGGTAAATTGACCTATACCTCGAGCTCAGAAGCCGGACTCAGCAGGCTGCGCTCGCGATGCTAATTTCACGGTGGTATCTGTTAAACAAACGTGTTACAGCAAGGACCTTGAGGGTACGGGGAAAGAAGGCTTACTCACGATTTCTGGATAGCCTAGTAATTAGTTGCACGTCGTCACACGTCAGATGGAGCCCACCACCGTCCAATGTCCCTCCTCCGAGTCGTCGAGTGGTATTTCGAGTCAATGCATGCGAGCTCCTGCCAGCGGATGTCTCTGGTAAACTGTGAGCTCAAGACAGTTTGAGGCATCGATATACATCCAGGGGAGAGTGCGCGCATGTTCAAAGCAGATATATTGGGCGTGGAGGGCATGCGGAGGTGAACAAATGCTTCTTCGAGTGCGCGGGCGACTTTTGTAACCACGATGACAGCTTTTCCAGGATCTTATTGGACACGGTTGGTTCTGAGAAGCATACACGCATGCAGCAGAGAGTGCCAGGGATGTTTTCAAGCAGACAAGTTGGGTTAGAGAGCATGTACCAGGCATGTACAGCGCTGAATGCGTTGCCCAAGTTGCCCAACACTGCAATCTCACTGCTTCAAAACCCCGCGGCACTATTTAAGCGCCGATTAGAAAAAACGACCTATCAGTAAGGAGGCGCGTCGGAAAGTTAAGTAGACCAAGTGGCTATGCGTATCCTAACTAGTACTTACTTACATTTGAACAGGCGGATTTAGAAATCCGTGCAGATTCACAACAGATCCACGCATCTGTGGAGATCTGTGGTTAAGATAATATAGCAAGTGCGTCTTCTCATGCTGACTCGGACTCGTGCGACTCTACTTAATCTTACAACTAGTACTAGTAATGTCTTTGCTAACAGTACTTCCCGGAGTGCCGGCGACAGGCACTCCGCCGAGTCTCGTATGGGACACCCAGTAATGGAGCGATGCTCTCTAGAGTTCGACAAACTTTAGCAGATCCGACGTCCTCGAAGAACAATTGATACCTCAATGCCAACCGGCGGTGGTGAAACTGTCCCGATATCGCTGGATGAATTTGCCGGCTTTCTATAGCGTGCAGTATGCAAGCGTGCATATATAAACCACTCATATCCATGGCCAAGTCCACCGCAGTACTCGCAGTCCCCTCCCGCATAAGATATGACGTTCATAGCCACTGCTGCAGGCCCTAAAGACTCTGAGAGACTATCCGTACGTTATTCTTGTAATCCATCATTGTCGTACTCTGAACCTCCAGAATAATTTCAGGACCTGAAGGACACTATAGACGGCACACGCACCGTCATCAAGTCGTTACTCGCCCGATGCAATATCCCGTACCCCCACCCTATCTACCCACAAGATTTTGACGCTGCCGTACGAGCAGAGGGTATCCGTCTCGGTTATCCCATGGAGGGGCCGCAGTCTATTGGAGCCTTCGTTCCCGCAGCCGTCTCGATGATCAGCATGGCGTATGGCCACCTCCCCAACAAGTCCACGCAAATCTTCATATGTCTCTACGCAACCTTCTTCGCCTGTGTGGACGACGTATATACCGAGAATATCGGTCCTGTGAGGGATTTCAACGGGCGGTTCATTCGGAGGCAACCACAAGCCGATAAAATACTGGATGGTTTTGCCGACCTGTTGCTTCAGTGCCCGGATCATTTTGTAAGCCTGCAGACAGCGGATCTTTGCTCCTTCATACTGACAGACGACGTTACTTAGAACGGTGTTGTTGCCAACTTAATCACCGCTGCTACATTGAACTTCATGACTTCGCTCTTGTTAGAGCACGACACGAAAGGGATGGCAGTATGTACCGTCAACCTTTCATTTTCAAGATGCTAAACTGACGTGCCACGTCATGCAGATTGGAGCCAGCGCTCAAAAATTCCCTGTATATTCCCGCACCATGTCTGGATGCGCGGATACGTTCGGATTCTTGGTATTCCCTGCCGATCTTCCGCTGCAGTCGTTCATACAGGCCATCCCCGAGGTGACCGTTTTCCTCAACAGCGGAAAGTACGTGCCGTCACTTCGCTTCTGGTAAATGCAATTCTCATACAAGGAATTATAGCGATATCTTTTCTTTTTACAAAGAGGAACTCGCAGGCGAGTTTACGAATCAAGTGTCGCTGATGGCGGATTGCCGCGGTATCACAAAAGTCGAGGCTCTCCGTCTACTGGAGGACGAGGTCGTTTCTGCTCACGACAGAGTGGTGGACATATTGGCTCAACACGAAGGGGCGCTGGACGCGTGGTTGAAATTTCGCCATGGCTATGTTGCATTCCACTCGCTAGCGAAGCGGTACAGACTCGATGAACTTGAACTCTAAGACTTCACTGCACAATACTATATGAGCATCGCATCAGTGTACGATGGCGTCGGAGCCGGCAAATTGATATGCAATACATGAGAAATGATATGATTAATGGCTGGTGTCAGGGTTGTTGTCTATACGTCGTGCATCTATTTGAAGGAACTGTTCTGAGTCCTGACATCTACTAATCTCCCTCCAAGCGGGCTCTATGGTCACTTCTCCGGCGCTACGTCTACACCGGGAAGCGGCAGATCCAACTCGTCAAGTTTGTATCTCCTCTCGCACGTATGCCAGCTGACGTATCCTCGGCTGAAATGTCTGAATGCGTCTGCAGTCTCCTTGTACGGGGAGAGTATCCGGACAGCCGATGCGTGAGCGGCGACTGCCTGATCCGCAACATGGCGGAAAACTTCGAGTTTGGGGATGTTTTGATAATTGGCGAGTAACGAAATATAGTTGACGGTGTCCCCCTCGAGCTCTTCCTTATAAAACGAAAGAATGTCACTGGGAGGTCTTTTTAGTCTCGCAGCTGCATATGTCATCCACCGACACTCACTTCAAGCCGTTGATGAAATACGCGATGTCAGGAAGTGCTTGAATGTAGTGATTTATGGGCATTTCTCTAGGAAATATAGAAAGCGCCAGAGAGTCTGCAGCGCCCGACATTCTACGGGCCCACACTGCATAGTTCAGACCCGAGGGATCCACCTAGATTATCCCCGACCACCCGTCAGATGACCTTGGTAGCTTAGTGGAGCAATAAGAAAGCATACCTGTATTCCTCCCATCTCGTGCTCGAGATAACATGCGGTCACGAAATCCAGTAGACTGCTGACCATGATGTTGGCCGGGAGCCGATCCTTTCTCGCTGTTAGCCGTGAGTGCGTCAAAGAAAAATATGATATTCACGAAGTATTCCGGGACTCGTCGTAACAGGTCGGCCCAGTCATCGAGGACCTTGTCCTTATGCGGCTGCTTCGAGTAGAATCGTTCATTGAATCCTGCTATCGCGTCCGGGTCTTTTTCGAAAGCGTCATCGACATATATCGCGAGAGACGCGTATAGACATATATGGACCTGCGTTGGCTTGCTCGGTATGTGTGTGAACGACGTGGCGCCCACCATGACACCCATGGGGATGAACGGCTCGAGAGAATCAGGTCCCTCCATAGAGTAACCGCGGCGTGCACCTTCTGCGCGGACGCGAGCCTCCAGCTCATGGTCGTATGGTACGTGCGCAACGTAAGGGATATCGCATCGCGCTAGAAAAGATTTGACAGTGTCACGGACATCGTCTTTTCCGATAGAGGCTGCCTAGAGATCAAAGCCATGTAGGTTGTCAGCTATGCAACATCGACGCGAGTGAGCAGGGCGCACGGGTGGACTGCTTGTAGAGGGGTCACTCATTGGCTTCGTATTGACCGTCATCTTGACGAGAGCAGAGCGTAGTGGGGAAAAGAGAGACGATATAACTCTTGCAGCGGGCATGGTAAGCTAACGTTTGAACACGGGCCCGGATACGAAATAATTTTGGTATCTTATATAAGTTTTCGCCAACGCTAATCATGCAAAAGATACGGTGGCCCGGCATCAGAATTTTTCATCAAGCGGTAGGTATTGGACACGAAACACGCACAGGAGTAAGCACTTGGAGAACGACGATGGTACGCATGAGTCGGCGACGCAATTCATTTGGCAGGAGGGCGAGCAAACGCTGACTATCAGTGTTTGCAGAGTGGCAAGATGCATAGTATATTCGAGCCAGTCCCAATAGCGTCGCCGACCCTCGAAGGTAAGCGTCTGAGTCGGCTGTACGAGGATTGGGCAAAGCACATCGATGTCGATAAGGCGGGCCGCTGATATCGAGGATCGTTAACGTTCTGCGGATGCCTTCCTTCATCTAGAGTATATAGCGGGACGCCACAAACGCGAGGTGCCGATCATCAATGCCTGTGACAAATAAGACCGAAAAGTTGACTGGATCGAGAATGTCTCGTAGCGCGTCGCGTTTGGGGGAAAGACGTTGTACGTTGGCGTTACACATCTCTCAGTGTGTCGAACGCACCGCATGACACCCACTGGCCACAGGGCAATGGGAAAGCGGCGACGAGAGCACGACGGGATGTCCATGCGGCAATGTTGGCCTCTCGGACAAGAAATACACGGGGCGCGTCTCGAGCGGCGCCCGCCGGGCAGATCGTGTCTGCCCGTATGACTGTCGAGGGGAAGTGAAGACATTCGCCGTAGTCTTAGATGTCCAGGTGTCCTCGTAGTTTCGCAACGCGATCCCCATTTGCAGCCGCACGCGATTATAATCCCCGATTATGGATTTCATTTCCGGTAACGTTACGCGAAGGCCGACGGGTGGTCAGATACACCCCCAGTAGTCTATCTCGGTCGAAAACAAAGGCGGCGTCAGGTATATATCACATGAAAAATAGATATATAGCGTGGCGACCCACGAGATAGTTATAAGTAGCCGCTGCCGATGTGATTGATTTGTACAATGGCTGCGGCGCGGCGCCCATTCATCCTGCCTAGCACGTTCACGAACTGAGCACGGCTTCGGTGAAGCGGTAATACTATACGCTTGTTCACTACAAACATATAGCATCAGAGAGATCAGAGGGCACGCCACAAGAAAACTTACCTTCACAACTGGCGGTGAATATGCGATACTGGGTTTGTACCTATCATCCCGACGGAAGTGGATTGCAAACAGTTGGGCAATGATAGCCCTCCATTCAAACCTTCTGCAAGGGAAGGCACGTTGCGCGACCACGATACGATGACGTTCCATAGAAGAGACTGATCATCTAGAAATAAATTGGGTTCAATGCTTGGTATATATCTGAGGTGCATTGCATGCATAAAGCAAGCGCAATATCATGAGCAGGGGAACGGGAGAACAAGATGAAGGGGGGTCGGTGAAAGACAACGAACGGCTTGACGGGACGTCAACCCGTCACTGTCCAGGAGCTCCAGCTGTCAACGACCAAGGATCAAGGGATGACTCGATGCCATTATGTCAGTACGTGGTGGAGAGTTAAATAATGGTGTGTAACCTCGTGAACACTAACTAGTCGTGCTGGGTATCATTTGTCCTTTTTGGTATCAGCAGCCTGTTTCTTCTCCGCTGCCTCGAATTTTGCTAGCTCTTTCGCCTCTACTCTCTTCGCGTATTCCTGCCCAGCCTGCGTGGTGGCAAAAGGACGAAGCCGTCAGAAACTGCATACGCTGGATAGCGCGGCTAGCACGCACCTGCAGAGCCAAAATTGCGCCCAATAAGACAGCAATGATCGTATTCCCTGCAGCTAGGACTCGCATAGCTTCAATCTGGTCATTCCGGGTGTCGACATCGGGCACAGGGTCAACGATGGTTCTCAAGGACGGGATTGTCACTGCCACGTATACGGCAATTCCGAAAATGTACCCCGCTATCCCAGCTGCCGTTAGTATGCCAGTAATCAAGAACCTGCACAAATTACTCACCGAGACTGGATCCATCGAAAAACATGGCACTTTCGTCCCATTGGATGACTTTGGTCGTGAGACCAATGACGCCTATCCCAGCTACACCATGAAGCAACGCCTAGCGTGTCGCGTCAACAGACGTGATGAAAGACAACATCCAGCAGCGTTGCGTACCTTGATAGCAGGGGGCGCATTGTAGAATGTCGTATAGAAGTGGAAGCCGTCTGCCACGACCTCGTCGGTCAATTCAGAATACAATATCCGGTGATCGACGTTGAAACATATAAACAAGACACCTGTCGGTACCCATTGTCAGTATAAAATATTGGCTGTATAGAACGGGTTGTATACCCAAGAAGAAAGACACTGAAGCCAGCACCGCTGCTTGTCTGAATCCCATATTCGACGTTTGCGAGCAGCGAGCAGTGACGAAAGTTGAACGCCGCGCCGAGGATGAAGCGCCACATTTCATGTTTGGATCTTATTTGGCCAACAATCACGAGCATTTGCCATATGCATCCGCTGTGCTCGAAGGCAAGTCTCACCGGGCAAGTGGAAAGGTATACACAGAGAAGCCACTCGGATGAAAGGATATGTTCATACTATGCAATCGCAGTCAATACAAGTAGGTCAGACGGGTATAACACGAAAACAACCATTCAATAAATGAGAACACGGTATAAAGTTCCCCCAGTCAGTCAGATACACAAAAAAAACAAGATTGAGTGAACCATGAGGTATTGTCATGACAGCTACCGTGGCGTATGCATGGAGGGGGCAGGAGAAGTCGGATGGTGTGCATTGTAGTTGGGAGACATAGGCGGTCGTGGGGAGGCGGGCAGGCCCATTATCCGACTGTGGCGATTGCCTCGTTCGCTAACGGCAATATTTAACCCACGACTGGCAGCAGTATGTGACGCCTTGGACTTTGGGGCTGAAGGCGTCGAGTCCGCGGGAGGACGGTCGTCCTTATTTGAACTAGGGGCAGGACTTGAGCGGTTTGACGATTCGACCGCGTCATTCTCCGTCGTTTCGGTACCGCTTTCGTCGACAGAGAAGTCATCGCCGTCATCTGATACTTCTGAGGGAGCTGAAAGGCAAAGAACAATCAGCAAATAGCGAAGGAGTTCTAAGAGATGAAGGACGAACGAGAAAGAAGGGTTCTGCCAGATAGACCCAGTAACTCGTCTGCGGCAGCGTCGGAGTATTGTCGACTGTTGCGTCTACTCATGTCCGACGACCGGCGATGACCTGCGGAACCGCCAACTCCATCCTCCTGAGCGCTCGATTCTGCATCTTCAGAGTCGGCGTCGACGTTGAAGACACGGTTGAACTCGCCCAGCATGAGACTGAACACGGGAGCGGCGATACCGAGTGTCGGACTAAACACGATACCCACGTTGCGCACCGTCATCTTGTTTATCCCTGCGTTCTGCACGATCAAGATCAGGTGGGCCGTCAGGGCGCGCAGGAGGCTGTAATTGGCGAGGGGTAATGCCGCGATTAGCTGGGAAAGCTCCCGTATACGTTCTTGGGGGTCCACAAAATCTAGCAATGGAGGCGTTAGCAGGAATGTCCAGCACCGCAAATGTGGGCAAAACATACCGATTACGGAAAGGAACTTTAAGTGAAGTTGGTGAGTGAAAAGGCTCACGGGAAGCTCCCGCAGGAAGCTTTTCAGAAGACCTGCGATAGCATGCGGGTCCCAATACTCGTCCGATGATAGCAGATCGACATCACCCTCTATGCTTGTCATGAGAAAAGCACGCGCGATTATAGAACAAGCATATCTACTCACCGAAATTGAACTGATCTTTCAAGCCCTTGATGACCGCAGAGCTACCGCTCAGTCGATATATACCTTCCTCTTGGTGCGCTTTCTTGCCCTCCAGATATTGTATGCATCGGAACACGATCGCAGGGAGGTTGGCTATCTGCGCCACATCAAGAGACTCCTCCAAGGGTACACCGAATACGGCCCTTGGAATATGAGTAGGTTGTGGTGGCACCTTCTCAGCAGCTGAGAGGGCCATTATTAGTTAAAACGACTGACTTGAGCCGGAAATATGACTAACCATTGTTAGGTCGACCGAAGCCCCAGAACGACCGTGATTTGGCCTTTTCTCTCCTATCGTTCGGCGTGAGCGCAGCTTCGGGTGGAGCCTCCTTTCCGCCAAATTTAAATCCAGACGGTATAGGTGCGCCATTAAGTGGCCCCGATATTTTAACTTTCGCGTTGGGATCCTCTTTGTTGAGTATCTCGGGGGTATCAGGCCGTTCTTGCGTCGGCGATGATTCGACAGTCGGCAGCGTCGGCTGATGAGGTTTGCGCTCGGATCGATGTTCGCGGGTTTTGTGCTTTTCTGGGGAGGGGTGCCTGTGGCGGCCGTCATGGCCTCCACGGTGTTCGTGCATATCAGGATAATGCCCAAGTTCCGAGTTCGCTCGCTGGTTCGCGCTGACGAGAACGGGACCCACGCCGTCAAGAGGAGAGGAGGTCGGAAGGGAGCTTGACAAAGGGCTGTCATCAGGAGCACTTGACGGCTGGCCTCTCTCCAAGTTCCTCTTTGAGGAATGGCCATCAGCCGAGCCCTGCACTCGTCTCTCGCTATGCAGAGATGGCTCTAGGGACTTGACGGGGCTGGCTGATCTGATTTCGTCCATCGATGGCCCACTTTGGAAGAGCTTGGCGTTGAAGGCGTCTTGGGGAAGCTGCATAATTGGGACAGCGGCACCTTTCACGATCATGTCGCCCGAAGCCGCGCGCACGGGGACTCGACGAGGTGTCGACTGAGCAGCCTGATCATAGGTCGCAGCCGAACTTGTGCTCGAGCGGGGTTGTGCCATGTTGACGCTGGACGCTGGTCCTACAGGGTCCTCGCTGTACGACCCCATCACATAACGAACGAGCACTTCAACCCAGCTGTCTCTGTCCGCGTCGCTTTCTGCGCAAAGAACGTGGCGCGCATTGCTACCCGATGGACCCTTTTTGGCCTCGATGATGAGGAATGCATGCCGATATTCCTTCTCTTCGTCAGTCTCACGACGATCGCCTGGTCGCTGCTGCCGTCCGATCTGTGCTCCCGTTATGGATATGGATCCCAAGTGGGCGCCGCCGCGCTGTGAAAGAACGAATTTAGTATATGACGCGTAGATGAAATTATAGCAACTCACGCTCTCGTAGTACTCCAATACTGGCCCTTGGAGAACGAAATACCGCGTCTTCCAGCCGCCGAAGTTTTTGCCTCGCTTCGTGAGGTATCCCTCCTTGTACCCAGCTTGAGAAACAGGCTGCTTGGCATCGAGCACTATATTCGACGTGAAGAATGCAATAACCTCGTCCTTGTTCTTCACAGGCAAATTGATCAGGGTTTGCAGATAATTCTCGAGTGCACGCTGTTACGCGTCGCTTGAGTATGCAATGCAAGGAGTTGAAATGAGGGCACGACGAACCTTTCTTTGATCCACTTTGGCGGGCGCATGGTCTCTCCAGAGCTTCCCCTCCGGTAAGGCTGCGATCTTCTTCCCAACGCCCTTGGCCACCGTGGCTCGCATCCGCGAATCTAAACCGAGCACGTCCGAATACAGCTTCTCTACGCGCCAGCACTCCTTTCCTTGACCCGGGTCCACAACGACGATGAAGGACAAGACCTCCTTGCCACGGTCATTTGCACGTATAGACGAGTGCGAGACCTGGATGCGCGTGTGCTTGAGATCGCTTGCAAGTAACGGGAGCTCACGAAATGACGGGGAAGTTGCGTTCGAAACCAAGAACGGCAGAGCCGCGTCTTTTGTAATCTGCGGGCCATACGGTGGGGCATCTGGGTTGACCTTGAGCTGGTGGCGTGAATGGAGCGTAGCGTCGTCAGTCGAGGTAGATCGCTGTTGCGTCGGCTGCGCTTGGGCTTGCGCCTGTGCCTGCGCCTGTGCCTGCGCTTGCGCCTGAGCTTGAGCTTGCGCCTGCGCCTGGGCTCTGGCTTCTACGTTAGCCCTGGCCTGCGCTTGCGCTTGCTCGACTGCACGCGCCTGTGCTTGTACAAGAGCCTCAGCCTGCGCATGCGTTTGCATCAGCACGGGCGATCCATGCGACGGTGGCAACGGGAAATCTTCCACAGCAGCGCGCGACTTGCTCTTTCCCGATTTACGGTCCTTCAAGCCAGCGTCTCCATTAGTCGATGCTCCTGACCCTTCGGCCATATCCAAGAACTCGCTGTCTTCCGAGGCTCGGATGGGGGCATCCACGCTATGGCTGGAGGACGGTGTGCCTTGGTCATAAGCTAAGGATGATTGGGACGAGGTGTCTATGGATGTGCTGCTGTCGAAGGGGTTTTGCGTGCCCCGGGCAGATAGTGGAGACTCGCCGTGCTCTTGTAAGCTCTCAAGCGTCGGAGGTGAAAACGATTGCTGAGAGGACATGGGATCGGGATGCTCGGATGCCCGGGGACTGGGAGCAGGGGAATCCGCCATGTTGCTAATATACCGCCTTGCCTCGTCCGGCAACGAGATACGTGAGTCACGCGACAAGAGGTGGCTACTGTCCCCCGAGCCCGATGCAAACATTTGAGGGGGCGTTAGCTTGTTGTTGTTTCCTAACGACGGCATGGGGTGTTGAACTTGGCCAGGCACACTCTGCGGAGCTGATTGATTTGGTAGAGTGGTGACTCCGTGAGGGTGAACGATGACAGGCGTTGGGCCCGCGAAAGCATTTGGATTAGCTACCGCTGTTCCGGGAGTGGAACCACTGGATGTAGAACCAGCGCGCTCCCGTTCGCCCAGGAAAGGATCTTGCGAGGCCTGCTGACGGGCTGGCGAATGAGAAGCATCATGCGAACGTCCATTGGGTTTGGATGAATGCAGTGACCGTGTCGATGCTTCTGGTTGAGGATGTGAAGGGTCAGGGAGGGGACGGGAAGAGGCGCCGTGTGCGTGTGGGGAATCCGTTGTGGCTGCAGTAGGGAGAGAGCTTGATCGGGGGGCAATGGGTGCACGAGATGTGACAGTATCGGTGGGATGGGGAGGTGGACGTGGATGATGCATAACTCTGGGAGTTTCTGTGCGACGAAGATGCGGTCAACTACGGCGATATCATAGTTAGCGAGAATTAACCCTACCTGGATCGTCACTAGAAGTAGGTGCAGCAGCATCGGTGCGAGGACGTGTCGAGCTGTGTGATGCCACGCTGTCCACACTCATTTTCCCGGCGCCTGAGGCTTTGGGGTTCCTCGACTCGCCACTCTGCGTCGCGGCATGGTACCGCGACCGATATGTCTCTCTTTCAGAACGCACTCGATCGAGCTCCTTTAGCAAGCTTGCGTACCCCGTCCTCTGCTTCTCTATTAGTTTCCAGAGTTGCGTGTTCTGCGACGAAAGCAAGTTGCGCTCGGAAAGAACCTGTTCCAGAGCAGCGACATGCGGATTCGGCGCGTTTGCATGAGCGGCCAAGACTCCTTCGTAAGTAATCGGTTGCTGCACTGTGCTGGAGGAGGATGGCAAAGGCGATGCAGAGGAAGAAGCCGACGCATTAGGACGATAATTGACGGGCGAGCTCTGAGCGGAGGGCTGCATCTGGTGGCGAGGTGGGGTGTTCGTATTCAAATTAGAGGGATTGGCGGGCATGGCGGGTAGTCAAGAGCCGGTCCAAGAGCTACAGGAGCCAGACAGAGAGCAGAAAAGAGTGTTTCGATGGGCGCTGGCGGTTATGATAATGTATTTTGACAAAGAGGATGATCGCCGGTGCTGGCGTATAGCTATAGCGCAGTCAGCTCGACGGGCATTTCTGCAGCAAAACAACGATATAACTCACGATTTCGTTTATGAGAAAAGGGTCAAGTGAGCGTTGAGATGAAGAGGTGAAGACCGTCGTGCTTCGTCGACCGTCCGTTGCAAAGTTGGCGCTCGCGGCGAGAGTCACGAAGCCGCGTGATCTTCCAACTTTTCGTCGTCGTTTCACTTGCGAAATTACAAGTCTCCGACGCCCACTTCGTCTCAAACTTGCGAGAGTACTACGACTGCTTATCGATATCTCTTTGAAACTGTGGTCTCTACCTCGTACGACACCAAAGGTCACACGTTGAATTCTACAGGGACGCCTGTGCAATCTGGTGCATCGAGTCCACCAATGAGCTCACCTGTCTGTCATTCCATCAATTTGATGTAGCCGACGTCCGCTCAGTCCGTCCCTGTCGATCCCAGCATCTGCGAAAGCGCACTCGACATTCTCCACGCCTCCACGTTCGCCGTGAGTCCTTTCTATCTATTCATTCGCTCGAGCGGAGCAGCAAGCAGAGGCTTGGTCGTGTGACTTGTGGCGCCGAGGATTATTGCTCAGTCTGAGTTATGATCTCGATCAGTTCAAGAGACACTGGAATTGATTTTCAATGTTGGACACGATTTTCAGGGAAGCTATTGGATATTTCGAAATTCAAGCGCAGACATCACTCGGAGGGGGATGTACCGCGACTGGTGCTTTCGACCGTGACTATCGGTCAATGGTAGCCACCCATTGATCTGCGCCGGCTACTTTGCCCCCGCTGAAAGACATACTTACCTTGACTTAATGCTACAGGTCGTCGATGTCGTGTACACCTTCTCTGCCAAGTCTATGCGATGGCCGGTTACGAGATTGATGTCGGTCGCTCAATGTCGGGAAATGCAGCCAGTCAATTTACGCGTGCTAGGCGCGTGTTCGCGATGTCGCAATGTCAACGGATGGAGGTGGCGTCGAACTTCGAACGAAACCAACATCGAATTTGGACTCTCCGTATTTAATTTCCTCGGCGTCGTTCAACGGTCCAATGCAACGTCCGAGATGCCTTCGACGGCTTTGTGCACAAACCTTTTCGACAATCGTATCGCTGAGACACGCGAGACGAGAATTGTAGTGGGCACCACCGGGTTGAACTTAGGTGACCTCGGTTGCGTGTACAACGTTGTATGTGCCCTGGTTCATGTTCCACTGCAACTCACGCTGGTGTAAAATGGTTATGCAGTGCCCCAAACAATAGACTACGCCTCTCCACTTGACCAGTCATTTCCGTAACGGTGCTACCAAAGCTCTCACCACACAATGATTCTTGACCCAACGTCTTGTCCCGAGCGCTCATCTTCCAGCAACTGAACACTGTAAGTCTACCTTTCATTATTGTTTGCTGCCTAGGTTACCCGCAGGCTCGCACATTAACGAGTAACAAATTGAAGTCTCGGTTTGACAATGGACCACGGCCGTGTGAGCTAGTCATTCTACCCCAATTTGGTCATATCACTCACTGGAGTACGGGAGTACGGGCTATGGCTCAAACGACCCCGTCCCGCGGTCGCCAATCTGATAACCTCTGGCTATGTCTTTTTGTCGACAAGAAGCATCCCGACGACGGCCCCTCAAGCCCCCCCTGGCCCAGCCCTTTCACACGACATTTTCTATTCTGTTGCGGCCCGCCCAATCGATCACCTGCCGCTGGGGGGTTAACGTCGAGCCGGAGATACTTCACAGGACCCTTGCAGTCGTCGGAGATGTTGCTGATGTGCCCAGCAGGGTGTAGGCAACACCCACGACATCGCCAACGGCCATCGATATCGAACGCAGGGAGATGCCGTCGTTGAAATAGTACTGAATGAGGTGCGAGCTATTACGGATGTCCCATCGGTTTTGCATGTCCTTGGATGATACTTCGTTGATCTAGGTACTTTGTAGTGCACGCTCTGGTTGTGTGACATGGTGAAAACGCGGCCCAATTTCGGTCTCCTGCAACTTCGGCGTCGAATAACGTCTCTCACTGGTGCGGAATATACCAGAGGGTCTCTCGGTGGGCCCGACGAATGTATCGCTTTTCGGCGAGCAGTGCAAGCTGGTATGTGAACGGTAAATGCCACGGATAAACACACCTCTCCGTGTCCATCCCGCTGCCTCGTGTCTGTTAGGCGCTCTCCCTCTGCCCCTTCCTCAGGAACCACGCATCTTGCCGGGTATTCGCCTCTGAAAGTCTCCAGAAGGATTGGCGGTAAGATCTTGATGTTCAAGAGCCCTTGCGCAACCCTGTTCGCGGAGGGCGTGGTTGCGGCGTGTACACTGCTAGCCCCGGAGTTCACGCCGGGAGCATGGGTAAGTACTCGGCTCATCCCGTTGACGAATTTCTGACAATCATGCTACTGCCAGACGTCTTAAACAATCTTAAACCCTCGGTCTCTTCGCCACGCTGGGTCAGAATAAAAATATCTTGCGGTTGAAAAATCGAATTCCTGCTGGCAATGAGGGTTCGTTCATCGTTGCGGTCAATGCGATTGTCAGTCAGTTACCTATCGATATTATGCATGCCGCAGACAATCCGGGGATGATTCTTACTTGGCAGTGGTGTCTGCGAGGCTCGAACCCGAGCCCGAATATTTGTAAAACTCACATAAAAGCTCAAGAAAAACTTGCAAAAATTACAATATATACCTACATAGATGCACTGCAGCGGAGAGGATGCGTTCATCAGCTGTCGGCGCAGTATAATCGAGAGAGTTGACGTCCTCGCGCAGGACACGCTGAGGATACCGCCTAGCATCCGAAATCCGACGACGCGCCTGAGCCGAGGCGCCATCATCGACCGTTGCTTTCGATCTTCCACCGTCTAGCTGTCTGCCAGCACATCCCTTCGTTCTGATTCGCGTCTGATGCGCCGTCACTGCTCTGACGAGGAGCAAAAGCATGGTCGCATTGCAGGCTGCTCCGCGCGGCTCACATGCGACAGCGTTCGTGTTGACGCAAGCTGGGGTTCCGCGGGTTTGGTGATGCATTTGCAGCTCCACGATGTGTGAGTACGGGGGTACCTGAATATCTTCACAGTCATTATATGCTGACTCATGAAACTGTGCAGCGCTACAGCTCACACCTACACGTCGTCCACGTCGCGTCGCGCGTCATAGTAGCGTAGAACCTCACGGGGTATGTCTTCGAACGTTCATATGTGCCTGGCGCATTGCGGAATGGGTCGTGAGTGCGCCGTCTTGTCTACACCCCCAAGCCGGATTTCAATGGTTTTTCGTTGGAAACGAAAAAGATGGAATTTGAGTGGCCTACCAATGGATTCCGACAGGCAGCAAGATCAGCGGTACCGCTAGTCGGTCCATTGGATTCCAATGGGTAAGTGGTCGGAAATCCATCGGGCTCGGACCGGCCGGGCCACAGCTGACGCCCGAGCGAGATGGCTGCGCATACCGTCGTTTACCCCGTTGTACTATCCGAGTCGTGTCGAGAACGAGAAAGCATTAAAGAGTTGCATTAAACTATGTAGACTAGACTGATGTGCCAATGAACGAAGTAAAGTCGAAAGCAAAAAAACTACTACTGGCTCGCACCGGCCAATACTGCTGCGAAGTCACCCAGCTCAGACATATGGACATCACGATCTTCGACGTCTGTAAGCTGCTCCGTATTTTGCATAATTTCTTGACGTGTCGCGGGGACAGATGCAGCGGAGCGTGCACGATAGGTCTCCTCATCCTTATGGATGATATTGGTTTCCCATCTGGTGAGAATATGGTTAAAATGCCGCTCATGTTGATCAGCACAAGCACGACGCACTGTTTCCAAGCGAGTGATTGACGATCCTCTCCGTTTTGCTCTTTTCCGTACAGGTCGTCAAGTGCAACCTCAAGATTCTTCCAGAACTTGGTGTCCCGCACATTGGATTGCCCGACAAGGGGAGCAGCAACCTCGCGCTGTCCCGTAATTCTTACATCAGATCATATTGCGAGGAAACATAAGATAATTCAAGCTTACCATTAGCGCGAGGGTCGCTAGGATGTTGTTCGGGATGATGTCCGGAACGGTGGGCAGGTGGTAGGCATCCACCAATTCCCGCGCAAGTTTTCTCAGCGGTTTCTTATCTTTGACTGCACTGAATAGCTGCCAGCGAATGACGACTGTTAGCAAACCTAATTTTGCGTATAGCATCGGTGCGCACGCCTCACCGATTTACGGAGATTGCTTCGGAATTCATTTACTTGTCTGACGAGAAAGCCATCGACGACGATGCGCACTGTGGGATCCGTGATGTACTGCGTCAAGTTGATTGTGCCCGCTTGAGCCTTGACGTGCGCCTGTGTGTACGAAAGGTGTGAGTGAGTTATGTATCTAGAAACCGTTCAAATAGCTTAACTTACAGCAGCCGCCTCCGCAATGTCACCGTAAGTCCCGCGCGGGATGATCAGTGTATGGCGGACAATACTTTTGAGCATCGCCTACACCATAGCATGTGCATGAGTGATTATCAACTTGTATAGAGTCGGAAATGGAGCTCAGTCACCTGCTGTGGTTTGGATAGCTTCCAGTTGCTTTCCGCGAGGTTTTGCATCCGCACTAGCGACGATTTGACGGCTGCGAGATCCGCCGAGATCTGTTGGTTGCTCTGGAGTAGAACGAGCACATATATAAACAGATACACCATCTGCTCGTGAACGCTGTACTGTAGAAAAAAAAATTAGGCCGTTGTATTGGTGAGAAGATAGCAAAGGATTTACCTCCGAGTAACGGTGGGCCTCTTCACGGTGGGCGCTCACTTTATGCCTGTCAACGAGTTTGTCGATGTTGTCCGGGGTTGACAAGGCATAGCGCTGTCCGCCGTCGATGGTGTTATGAGACCGAAATGGCGGAATGTTGCGCGGAGTCGGGCCACTGTACGAAATGTACTGGACACTTTCAGGTCCTGTAAAGTGCGCCGTAGCGCGAGCAGCCTGAGGCGGCAGGTTTTCATTAGAAAGGCCTTGCTGGGGACCGGGCGGCGAGTGTCCGGATGCAGAGAAGGGCGTCTGTGGTGAAGTGGGACTCTCTGTGGAGTTGCGCGAGGAGATACGAGCAAGTTCACGCCCTTCCGGGGTCACTGGATATGGCTGAGCGATTTGCCTCGCGGGGGTAGAATTATGGGTGTAGGGAGTAAAAGGGAACGACATCGAACTGAATAGCAAAAGAGAAACTTGGAAAGTGAAAACTTGTGAACGACAGTGGTGGAGGAACGAGCGAGAGTGAACAAAAACCAAATAAACAAGGAACTCACTGCGCGGAAACTTTGCCACCCATTGCGCCACAGTCATTGCGGCAAGTTGCAGAGTGCCCTCGGTGCAAAGCGACAGGTTCACATCATCTCTGCTTGGAGCAATGTCCAAAAGAACCTCCTACCGTGGACATGCTGGGCTGGGGGCTGACCGTACACATTTGTAAGTCCGTGTAAATTGCTCTCGACAGTATACTAATGCAACCTTACCAGTTTGGTTAATCCCGAGTATGGATACTTCAACTCGCAAGTCAGTGATGACACTGCTATTGCTGTCCTTTGTGGCGAGGATACGGATCAGACCCCCGCAGACACGGCACAAACTTTTGGAGAAGCACGCACAGCTGCCAGTCGCAGTGAAGTCGATCTTCGAGTCCAAAGTGTGCATTCAACCGCGCCCAAGGTCGAACCTTGCGATGAAAAAAGAGGCATTTTAGTGACCGGTGCATCCAGTAGTACAAGTTCGTGACTTACCCTACCTTGCCCATTTTGATATGTGACCACTGACATTTGGCTCGCCGTCTCCACAGAAGAGAGCCCCATGCCTAGTACCGCTAAACACGAGCTATCGCAACGGTCCGCAACGCCTGACCATTCAGATCCCTCGAGAGCTGCGAACACTGGTACCAAACGACCACACAACGAGCTGTCTGACCCCGAATCACCGCTGCGAACACCGAAAGCCCACAAACGGCTTCAAGGATGCGAGGACTCGCTGAACAGGAAAAGCCCGACTACCGCATCATCGCCTACTTCAGTCTACGATCGTGAGCGCTCCTTCTCGCCACGTAGCACTTGGAGGCGGGCAGAAGGTTACCGTGATCGTTTGCGGCGCCTAGAGACAACATATGCCGATCATTGCCGGATGTTAGAGCGACGGCTTACCGTACTCGAACGCCGAGTTGCACAGGGCCTGCATGCATCTCCGAGTCCCAATGATGAGGAAGACGAAGAAAACTCCGGTGCCGAGCAGGACTTCAACCACACATCGCTCACGGGGTTATTGAGTGCCGATGAAGAAATCAATGCCCGGCTGTCGTCCTTGGAGGATCAACTGGCGATGGTTGTGCATTATCTCTAGGCAGCCGGACTCGAAGAGATGAGGAACGAAGGAGGTGGGAAGGAGACTGAGGGAGCTCATTTACGAAACTTGTAATCCACGAGTTACGTTTAACAAGATTCAGCGCCGTTTCCCCAACTTTCTTACAGCGTCTTGAAGCTCGAAAAAAAACATGAATTAAGACAGAAAACTAGATGAAGTCCCAACTCCTCCAGCCGTACAGAATTAAGTACCTTGTCCCACATTACCGCTGCCACGTTGGCTATTTGCGACGTTGCCTGTGCGTGATTTCTTGGCCTTGGGTGCAGCTGCACGTTTCGGTTTCTGTAGCAGTGCGGAGGCAGCCTGGGAATCCAAAGCCTCCCGGTGCAACACCGCTTGCTCGAGAAGCTCTACCCGAGGGAGCCGTAGGTGGGCAGGAGGCAACAGCGGCTGGAAGAGCTGAACGAGGTCAGCATTGCGCAGCTGCGCAAGATTGAGAAGCAGATCGTCGGGCTGCCCCAAATGCCGTATCTCGTTTTCGAACCTGTCGAGACGTTGTTGTCGTTCTTGAACAACCTGACGAGTCGGTGAAATGACACAGTGATGCTTGTGACAATTATGGAATGTATTGATACCGCAAAGGATGTCCTACGTAGCAAGAATGTGAAATGAAGGTCAGTCAATTGTCAAGATACCTAGCTAAAGCACTCACGTCGAAGGCCAGGAGCATCCGGAAGGTTTCTGGAATGATTGAAGGGAAGCGGTAGGGCAGAACCGGTCCCTCAGCGGAAAGCTGAAAAACTTGAACAGTCACTCCGATTAGTCGGCGATGTTGAGCGTCGACGAGAATCTCCTCGACTCTTCCAATGATGGGCCTGGCTGAGTCTGAGTTGGTGCCAGCTTGACGGCACAACACAAAGTTGGACGGTGCAATTCGATCACCGTTTCGGAGAACCAGCAATCTGCAGCGCAGGACGTCAACATATGCCGTGTTTGTCAGACGTGTTCCGCTGCGAAAAGCGATCGTGTCTGACCACGCACAGGCGGGCATGCGAGGCATTGGAACGAAATGACCTATAGATTTGCTTCAGTTACACCAAAAACGAACAACCCTGGTTTGCTTACCCGTTTTTGAGCTGTTTTGCATGACACCGGACATACACATGAAGTCCAAAAACTGATCATCCTCTAGCAGAGCACGCACACCAGGCCCCGCCTGACGCCTTCGAGGCATGCCCAAGGAGGCACAATGGTCATCACTAATGACCACAAATCCACCGCTAACAAGATGTCGAACCGCGTGCAGGTGGTTAAACGAATGAGCTATATCGGTGCTAGGTGCACGGCGATTGGAGAGGATACTGCGGAGGCGGATTACAAAATTATAGGACTCGAACGTCTCGGTGGCGAAGAGAATGGGAGGCCCGAAAAGGCGAATGTGGAAGGGCAAATGCACCAGAAGATGGAACTTGGGTTTATTGAACCACTGCGTGGTCCATAGAGCGGTAGCGGCCAAAAAATCGCGAATTCTGCTCTCAAGTTTCTCCTAAAGAATGATAAGCAACCTCGATATTAACTACTGCACCGACAGCAAGTGGAAAAGATAACGCGCACCAAGTAAGCAGGCAGGTTGGTAATCACTGGCTGAAAGACGAGAGGCGTCAGACGACAGAGAGCTAGCCAAGCCTCATAATGAACGTCCGGAATGATGCCATGCAAGACAGCGGGGGCAACCTGCAAGATGACACGGAAATCGCGACCGACTAAGGAGCCAGCGTAATGTACCAGCGTGTGACCACGCGGTCGCGAAATCTCCAACCCCGCAATATTAACATCGGAGAGGCGTGTCTTGAGTAACTCCTTTTGCGCAGTCGTCGAACGTGACACAGCGTCGCGCCACCAGTACTTGACAATTCCGAGAAGAATGACATGCAGAATTTCGACAGGCGTGTCACGGTGGGGGTCAAAATCTGACGGAAACGTTAGCGCTGAATCCTGATAGCGCGCGCAATGGGAACCGACTTGAAGCGTACCTCGCAAGCGTAGAACAGGGTTGAATAAATTATCTGGGAGAGCAGCGCGTACCTCCGCAAGGTGCTCCCTCAGTTCTTCGGCCTTTGATAGCCCAGGTCTTGGCGGGACATGCTTCTGCCGGTCGCGCACCTCGTTACAGATGTTCTGTAGCTTATCGACATAATGCTGAAAATACTTGTCTTTAGCACCACTGTCTGTGGCGAGTGTGTCGACAGCACTCGGGGCTCCATCGAATGCACGCTTGAGCTGAGCCTCTAAGCTCTCGATAGTCTCGTCCTTGTTTCGAGGCGGACCAGCCTGGAGAACGGATAAGCAAAAAGAACAGCCTAGACATAGCGCACTCACTTTTGTAAAGTCGTCAATACGGCTGATTTCTCCCGCTCGTCCTGGTGCACGATCTTTGTCCGTGCCTTTCGCATGGCACACCCGGCAGTAGCATTTGCCCTGCATCCCTATATGAGATGCAAATTCACTTTGCATTGGGTTGTCACCTTGAAATGCGAGGGCCCATGGGAGGAGTAGAACCTCCTCGTTGGAATCACAATCCCACACCTCGAGACCTTCATCGGAGGCTTCCCTGTCAATGCGATTCACTTTACTTGAGAAATATGCAATACATAAGCCCGGAGGAAGAACTCACTCGAGGCTCTCGACTATCGGCTCCATCATCTCTAAAGGCGATGAAAGATTCGAGGTCGAGATAAAATGAACGTTATACAGGAGTTGCGAATGCTCTCGAGGGAGCCCGGCGAGCGTGAATAGAATGGAGTTGTGCTTGTTCCATTTTTTCGAGGTATTACCAGACGTATCGTCACAGTAAAACCACAACGGCACAACATGTATCCGTCTCCCTTTTGCGATCGCTCGCCAGCGATTTCGAACCGGCCGATTCCATGGTACTAATGGTTCGATCTCGCTTGTCAGGATGCCTATGAATACATATGAGTATGCCTTGAACCATTCATACAGAATAATGCGAACGGTACCTGCTATAACCTGGGGAGGTAGGTTATATCGTTGCTGGCATGCAGCGTCCTCGAGCTCCGTGATAGACAGGAAGAATGCGGTGAGAGGTAACTCTATGTACCCTTCTTTCCGAGCGTCAATGACATATGCATCGCCCGTCGGACGGAGACGGAGGTGATGAGCCTGGGCCCATATTTGCCCATTCCGTTTGAACCAGCGCACTGGCATGACAGGCCCAACGTCCGCGAGCTCGTTGATGTTGGCCATAGCCGGTTCTTCGACGAAATAGTCCTTGCCGTCGATGGCACGGGCCATTGGACCTGCGAGGTTGCCGTCCACCAGATGCCGCCATTTCTCGCCGTGGTAGGCCCCATCGAACGAGTCGTCAATATCCTCGGCATATGTCTTGATATGCTTACGAACAAGCGGATTCGCCCACTCCTGCACGTTTTTACTGATCTATCAACACTACTTTTTGTAAGATTGAAGCTGTTACACTTACATGTGCAAGGATCTCCTTCCAGTCGTTGAACGCGAACGTGTTCCCGAGCTTTCCGTCGACCGTATGGGTAGTAATACCAGTGATTGCATGCACCGCTTCGCGGTGGTTCTTAACCTGAGTCGCGGACGGCACATTGGGCATTCCAAGCTTCTTGGCGTACCACGTCGTCGCCTTTAACTCGGATTCCGAAAAAAGCGCCCGTGGAAACGCGCCCATTATGTCGAGTAACGCCTCCTTTGCATGTTGTAAAGTGTTAGTCGTGTGAAATGTAGATACTAGTGACAATGATATTACCTGTTTGTTCGGCCATGGCCACCACTCGTCCTCGGACTGAGCGGCGAGACTGCCGTCAAGGTTGCTCAGCAGATCTGTTCAGAACGAAATGAGTTAGGTACTCAATGATACATCAATCGAGCGCCTGACCTGCCTCGGGGAGAGGAAAACCTGCCGCTGCTGCCGCCGCAGCCGCCGGTGCGTCACCCGCACAAGGCTGGGGACTGAGCTCTCCAAGATCTTGGTCGTCGTCTCCTTCAGGCTCGAGGCGCGGTTCGCCGAAATCGTCGATATCTGGATGATCCGGTCTTGAATCTCCCAGCTCACCGCCCCAATTGTCGTAGATTTGCTGTGGGTCGTCTTCAGGAAGGGCGGGACCACAAATCGTGTTGAATCCTCGAACGCGATCGAAGAGATTTTCGAGGTTCGGCGGAGGCTCGTGTTCGTACAAGAGGATTGGTGGCTCTGTATACTCCCCTGTGCCTTGCGACAGAAAGCGTTCGCCACCATCGGAGAGAGGCTGGACAGCGGACTCGGACGGTGTGAAATGGTTGACCGATTCGGAGACTGTGTTCACACACACTCGATCTGAGCGATTAAGGCGTCGAACTCTGACGATATGAGCCTCCGTGTCCTCGTGACGCAACGCTTTGCTAAGAGGCTCAAATTCACGGTTGTCGCATATAATGCAACGCCATTGCCGCTGCCTGTTTTGCATGAAGACTGCCAAACTCACTTCATCAGAAATGATCATGGACTTTGAACGGCTGGTTGAACGTACACTGCTCGTAGTTGAAGCCATGGGAGATGTTCTGCGTCTCATTAGAGTGCATAGTGCTCATGTCTAGGGTTTGAACAACATTCGCACAACGACTCGTCTTCAAAACTTCAAAGCTTCAAAGCTTACACAGGCGAGCGCGATCGTTCAGATAACAATTCTCTCCAAGTGCATACAGGGGCTGATTGACCGGAATAGGAACACGATCTCGCCAAATCTCGCCCGGCATGTCGGCATTGCAGGCCCATTGGCGAAACGACGGGCGAGCCATTGGAGTCCGTAGATCTTGCTTACCGTAGGCTTCCAGTGGCGCACCACAGGAAATCCGTCAATACACACAGCGGCCACCGAAAATCTGGACCGCCCATTGGATTTTCATTGAGCTCCGGTCTTGGGGTGTAGCGTTCACTTATCGTCGTTGCATTCCACCACGATCAGGGGAAAACATTCTATCACGAATCGACGGTGGTTTTATGCAACCACCTACGTCACGCACACAGTACTGCAAGGAAACCTCGGCCCTGCATTTTGGTGCCATCCCTTTGCCTCCCACACCAGCCGCCAGCGCATCGACGGCGTCCTGCTTTGGGGGCAACGAGCCAAGAAGTGCAGGTCTCGTATGCGCCTCGATTCTCTACTCCCGACAATACAACTGATGGTGGCGATGGCAGCGTTGAAGGCCGCCGTCCGATCATGGCCGTACTCTGACGTGTCTGGGCCAGGCTGCCGATTGCTGTCTGGCGGTACTCGTCTAAGTCGTTTTATCGCCTCTCGGCGATCTCGTCATGCGCCTTTTGTTCTTCTCCACGGTCGGATTACGCATTCGGACCCCCTTCGTTCATTTACGGAAGGGCCCCGCCATAATTAAATCTTACTTTCATCGTTGCGAACGCGATCTGTGCCCCACTACTCAGCGCTCCCAGGCGCTCACACATCACGAAGGAAGCGGGCGTGCGACATCGCGTCTACACGTCGTCTTTGTGTGGACCAGTCGAGTTGCGTCGCGTCGGCGCCTGGCCACAATCTATCTATGGAGGTGTAACCGCATCCGCCCTCCGCCGACCCTTTAGGCCTTCGATGCTTCCTCGTCGAGCATGCTACACCGTACGCGCCCATCTGAAGTCTACCGACCCTCCCCTGCCATCTTACGGCTTTGTGCATGCCCGTGATCCTGAACTATACCCACCACTACGCCCCCCCTTTCTTGTCTTCCTCGCCCTGCACGTGCACACAGGCTATAGGCTTATTCCCAGGCGAACGACTCCCGTCTCGACGTACGTATGTATTGTGCTTCTTCTCCCGTGCGTGTGCTCTTGTCTTCGCTTTGCGTGCGAGCGTCCTTATGCGAGAGTGGCTAGAATCTGTCTATGTTTGCTCGCCTATAATTGTACATACATACACGAACTTCCGCCCGGTGTGCGTCCCCCCTTCGCCTTCTTTATCGACGCCACAACGGCATTGGCATGTTTCCGTCTCCGCTTAGGCTTATTACAGCAGCGTCGATCGCACGCCTGCGGTTCTGCGCCTCCCTTTTATGCGTCGTTGTGCCCATTTTCGTGCATTCGGTGATGATACCCACGTTCCATGTCGTGTTCCACGACCCGTTTACGATGATAGGCATTCCGCGAATGATTTCCGCCGATTCCTGCTGCTTCCTCCATTCCACGATGATATGGTCGACGGCGCTGCGCTCATGTAGGCTTCACTTATCTTTTGACGACTTCTTTCTTCCTCCGCTAGGTTTCACAGTGCGGTGGCGATGACGCGAGTTCTGATACGATTGTTTTGCGGTGCCGTCGAGCGCATACCGGAGAGCCGTGTCTCCATACTATTTGGGCGATCCATCGAATCGTGTAACAAACTGGAATGGACGGCGATCCCCATACACGACACGGCGTCGTACGAGGCGAGTATCCATGGCACAGTGGCGGCACTGCCCTGAACGTCCCAGGTCGTACACCCCTCGAGTCTGGACTGCTCTCCCGGTGCTCTGGTAAAAGGGGCAACATATGCGACTATCGCGTCCCGAAATCCCCAAAGTCCACAGCCATATCCAGGACTGCAAAGCTTATGACGGGCGGAACTTCCTCCACCTATGTCGCGGATAGAGTTTCGCGTGTCCGCCATACGGGCGCTGGGCTCGATGGGGCCTTGGGGGGAGGGAACCGCCACTAAAATGGAGCCAAGGCGCGGGAACACCGACGTCGGGCATCTGACTCGGCGCGATGATTGCCTCGCGAGACATACGGGGCTTGGGCGCACGCCGGGTAGCAGCTGGAATGCCGGTGCGCCTCCATGATGCTGACAAGTCGCATGCCGAAAACCAAGGAGGTCGCTGCTGCTAGGCGACATTAGGGCATAGCGGGGCACGCGTCGCGATCGTTCACGACAGGATATGACTTGACTGATCAATTAATGCGATCGACGGTTTTTTTTATTTCAAAGGGTCGGTGTTTGCGTGTGAAGACCAGGCGCGCCTCGCTGTAATGAATACGTATGTACTATGTACCATCGAACTAGCCGCTGCGTGGTCGACCCTCCCGCCGTACAGTCAGCGGCGCGTACGACAATGCGGCGGCCAAGCGCAATTTGTGCTATTAGAGAGTTGTGAGCGTGCTGCGCATGTGGGGCTTGGGTGGCGTGATGTTCGCGTGAAGCAGCAGAGCGCAGGCGCATTGTGATCTCGAAGTCACCGAGCGGGATTTGATGGTTGGGGCAAAGTCTGGCATCTTTCTTTCTGGTTTCACGATCGACAGGCAATGAGTCACTATACTTATTTTAACGAAGAATGTGTGAATGCCCTGAGTGTCACGAACGAGGGAGAAGCCGCTCTGAAGCAGGGCTCTGAATGAAAATTTTCAGAGTCAGAGGCAAAGCTGAGAGAGGCAAGCGATATGTGTAAGTTCAGGGGGCCCTTTGGAGATCAGGAGAGAGAGAAGAGGAAGCCGGGGTAAGAACACCGGATATAGAGAGGCCCACACACGCTCGATGATAAGCTTCTGTCCGCCGACTCCCCTTTGCGCCCTCGACTCGTCTGCCCTGTTTTGCCCGACGATTTCAAGTCTGAACGAGAAAAAAGTATGAAGAGACGTTGCTTTCACTGCAAGCGAACGCGCTGGCTGTCGAGCGGAGGTTTCTTGGCAGGACCGGGAAAAGCGGGCGTCCTCAGGGCCCTTGCCCAAAGAGGATATTGTGCACAATTAAAATTTATGCAAACCGGAATTAAAATGAAATCTGGACAGGATCTCAGATCGTGCAAAATAATCAATATTCGCGATCTGAGATCGAGCAGTTTGGGCGTGTTTGCGCTCATTCGAGAGTTCTGTGGGCGCTCCTTATATAAAGTCAAGTCGCCTTTCCCTCCGCCGTCCTCCTCCTCCTCCTCGTCCCCCCACCGTCCGTTCCTCTCCAAAACAACGCCCTACGTTTCCCCAGTCTTGTCTCAGGTTTCCCCCATCGCGAAAATGGACACCGAGTGGTGCCTTCGATGCAGCAAGCGGATTGTGAGTGCTGCACCCCATGTCACATTTACAGCCACTAACACCAGTCATTTAAAATTTTAGTCGGGCTCTAAGCCCTACTGCTCGCAGCACTGTTTTGCCCTAGACCAACCCGAGCACGCGTCGTCCTCCGCGGCTCCGCCTGCCCCCCGCGTCCTACCGTCGGATTGCGACGCAGTCCCAGAGGATCTGTTTCTTGCGGACGACTCTGACCGCAGCGTCGTGATTGACGTCGCGGATGCGCAGTCCCCTATTGAATGGCACGGAAAGGGCGACGCAGGAATCCGCGCATGGGCACGCGCAGTTCCCGCAGGCCCACCTGTCTCTGTCCCCACTCCACCCTCACGCGTCAACTCGATCTCCACACGATGCTCCTCGCCATTAGCTTCACCACCGCAGCCGCCCTCGAAAGCTCGCCCACGAGTCGTGAAGACGATTAGCACACCGAAGCTGCTCCACGCCCAGCGCCGACCGATGCCACCCACATTGTGCATGTCCACGCCTCAGCCCGAGCGACCATGCCCCTCGCTTCCTGTGACGACGCCGCAGCAGCATATGGAGGCGCTCGCCCACGCGGCGCGGTCTTATTGCGAGCCGTCGTCGACGGCACCATCATCCCCTTGTCCGACCACTCCGCCCGTAGACCCCAGATCTTCCGTGTTCGACACATTCGCAACCCAGGTGCGCTCCTGGTGCGCACCGTCGCCGCACTTGCACGACCGCAAGTCTATGAAAGCCGCCCGTCTTTCTGATGCTCAGACGACCAGCAAGAGCTCGACAGAACGCCCGTTCACCGTTATTGCTACCCATCACCCGACAGCACCACTACCCCTCCCCTCCTCTGTGCCGCCGTACGATGACTCGTCGGACTCACTCGGCTCTGCGTCCTCGTCTGTGCCCGATTCGTTGCTCGACGACATGGACTGGATTGCGAGCTCCTCGAAACCGATCCACCGCGGATCTGCGGCAGAGAAGGAGGAGGAATTCATCGACCCGGACGGCTCGCAGCGGCCATGGTCGCGCAGACTCGCGTTCCCGCTCGGGCACCACTTAGCACCGCAGCTAAGTGTGCAGGAACACCCTGCCTTCCGGAACCGTGGGCGCAAGCCCTCGCGTGCTGTCGCCTGACCTGTTTATATGACCCCCCACGAAACCCCCGAAACCCTCAAAAACGCGTATACACCGCGCTCACGCCCTTCCCTCCATTCGCGCAACCGTTCATTCCATTTACCCTTTTACCCGCCACATTTGTTTGCCCCCTTCGCATTGCTACACACACGTTCCCTCTTTACCATGCTGCATCTTATCCCCCCTCAACCCTCAACCCGTAAAATGGACTATCGAGCAATTCGCTCACTCATTTATTGGCTCAGAGCATACATATACACATAGATTTTTCGCTTGTAGTTGTATAATTACCCGTCCACCGAATGGCTCAGACTGTTTTTAGGTGCTATTTTCAGGTGTGATCGTGCGACGGGAGCCTTGTAAGCCTGCTGCGCCGAAGGCGTATCGCGATAGACAACCAAGTTCTGTGGGTTCTGAGTTCTAGCATCGCACTTAGTCCGGGCACGGTTTTTTTCTTCGCCGATACGAGAGTTCGGACGTTCCAAGTTTACTTACGATTGCTGGAACCCTCCCAGTAGGTGGCAACACAGAAAGAACGCGGTGGAGCGACAGTGGGAAGGGTGGCGTTATACGAGGGGACTTATCTTAGCCTCGTATCACGGTGTTTCGAAGGACGCACCGAATACGGGCAGCAATCGTCAGGCGTTGGGTACACGCCAAGATGAGGACTTGTACCTGGATGATATCCTCTGATGTCTTTCGATCGAGTGGATACAAATTTTTGTTTTGCTTCCGTCTGCACTGGTACTTATCGCTCCCCTGGCGGTGGCAGGTCAGAGATGATAACGCGATGCTAAGGATGGGTGATGATCGTGTTTCTCGAGGTTTCTCGTGCAGCGTTTCGCGTGTGCAACTCCGATGGATCGGGTTTGGGGAGAATTGCGTGGTTCACGTTCTGAGCTTTCGCAAGGTCGCGACGTGGGGAGCTCGAGGATATTTCGGACTTCTTCCTCGCTCGTATCTCCTTCGGAATTTGCCAATCTATGAGTGCTAAAGACATGCTAGTCGATGTGCTGGAGCCCCAAAGGAATAGAACAACACGAGCCATCGTAGGTAGGCCGGCCAACGTGCGCGACGAGAACGAGATCGCCGAGTCGGACATTCCACGCACACCTCCTGATGCGCCGCCCTGCGTACTTTTTGATTCCGCGTCCGCGCCGTCCCCTGGGCGCACGCTCCCCCAATCCAGCATAATTGTCGCCAAATCCTCGAATAGTTCCGCGCGTTTTCTCCCTTTTCGTCCCCGCGTGGGTCTTATGCCAGGCACCCTTGGTCCCGCGCATGGACTTTGGTCCCAGCGCAACTGTGCGCATGCGTCTCCCGCGAATACTTGAATCTCGCATCCTGTCATCGCGTCAATTCGACTCGAGTGCGCCCTGTCCCATGTCGTGCGGTGAATTATTTGCTAGCCATGCGCAGGTCGTGACAAGTCGCGGCTGCTGCGCGAATGCCGAGGATCAACGCTGCCCGGAATAGTTTTGACATATCACGGTTCACGAGAATTTTTTATCATCGCCCGTCGGGGGAGGGTGCGTCGGGCGGGAGGGTCGACTTCCAGCGACGGCCCTTCCGGAGTACCTGAGCCCTGGGGGTAAGGTTACACGCAGGACGGTGCTGATGCACAGTAATGACTCACCCGCGAGCTATCCCATTTCTGTCCGCGAAAGCCTGGGGCGGAAGCTTGACAACGCTGTCTGACAGGCCAGTTGACGTGTTCCGCCGGGAGCACTGAGATTTTTCTTGATTAGCTCTCAGTGCGTTGTACTAAAAGTAGGCATCAGTTCTTGTAAGTAGGTCGGAAGCGCTACGAAGAACTCACCCGCGCAGAGGCTGACTGCGGTGCGCTGACGCCTCGGCATCGAAATGTACCGTCAATTTTGTCAGGTCCAACTCCTCATCGCGAGCAGTAAGAGTGATTGTATCACACAGCGTATACAATGTGCACAGGTGACAGCGCGAATGGCTGTTCCCGAGACGTTCGGACTGTCGGGATGCTGTTGAGCTTAATCTGGATGATATCAACTTGAAGTCGTGCTCGCAGTCGGCACCAACTAAGGCAACCGTTGGAGCAACGGCAGGCTGGCACGGTCTGCATATTAAACCGCGGTACCGCCTTTTCGGCATGATGGGCCTGGTCGTTGTGGGCCTACGACGAAATCTCATGAAGGCGCCTAGCGATGTTGCGAACATGACCCCAGAACACTCATGAGCTGGGGCGATCGACCGCCGCAGACGCCCGTTCCCTGCAATGCTGCGTGTCAATTAAGGAAATATGTGGATATCAGGCTTCAAAATGAGTGTTTACAGACATTTCTTAACCGCAAGGCGTCCGGGCGCGATCCTGGCGTTGAGTTTATGTCGGGACCGAAAAGAATTTCACGATTGTCCCCTAGTCTAACTGAATTCTGACATGTCGTGAGCCAGTACGCTAACCGACTAGGAGCCTTGTTCAGCCGGGCCCAGAACCCTCGTCTACCGTCCTTTCTGACAGAAGTCAGTGAAACTCAGCGTTAACGGTTAAGCATCCTGCAAGGACGTACTCGATACATACGCCCGTCACCACATTCGACAGCACGAAGGCCACGTTGTCCAGTGAAGGCAGGGGAGCATATCCCATCGTCCGCCCGGCATTTCCTTTTCGCGGCCAGTGCTACACTGTCACGCCTTTCACACCGATCAATGCAGCAGGATACCACGCAGTGGAAGCCCGGAGCAGCATCTCGATATTTGGACCCTGCCTTGGTAGAATCAATGCATAGCGCCCTGGTATTCGAAAATGGGAACACCCGAGGGTGGATAGAAGGCGTGAAGTTGTGTGAAAGCGCAACGGCAAACTCACTGTGGAAAGGCGAGATGACCGCTAGAAACGCGAGTTCTGGCAGTGTCTGTAGGCGCGTGTCAATGCAAGGATGTGAAGAGGGCCAGATACGGGGGAGATGGAGCCCCGCCAGCCTCGGGATACCGCATTTGGGAAACAGCTGGTCCTACAAAGATGGTGGCGGTGAGCAGTAGACGCGTACCAGGACCCACGGTCCAAGTTCCAATGTTCGCGAGAGTTTCGAAAGCTTAACTTGCCACGTCCAAAGGGGTACAAGGACAGCAGCTGATGCCTGGTCAGACCCTGACTGTTCTCCAGCGGTGACAGAGAAGATCCAATCAATGGTAGAAGACAGGGCACGCAAGTCAAGAGGTAAGTAAAGCACTTGATCATTAAACATCGCCAGGGTCCCACATCAACAACGCTGGACATGTTTACAAACCTTTGGGGGAAGAAGTCGCAGGACATCGCAGAACCTACCGCCTCGCTTCACCATCGCCGGCTTTTGAAGAGCCTGTTTGTCTTGACATCGTCGTAGTCACACAGTCTCGAGTAAAATACAACCGTTACAAAGGCGTTCATTGAGGAGGGGCTTGGAAGCTAGGGTAGCGAGAAGAGAACGGTAAGATAATTGTTCGAGGAGAAAAGTTGATTACATTACCCGGGAGGAGGTCCACCAAACCCGGGAGGGGGTGGGAAAGGCATTCCAGGGGGGCCTCCAGGGAAACCGGGTGGCCGGAAGCCAGGAGGGGGTCCCTGCATACCTGGAGGAGCAAAAGGCATCGGGGGACGCCCTACCGAACCGGGAGGACCCACTATAGAAGATTCACTCTTCGTTAGCAACGCGACTTCATGCATTAGAATTCTCATTAGGACGCACTAGGGGGCATCATACCCATTCCACGGCCGGCGGGCATACCGCGTCCTGGTCCAACGGGCAGCTACACACCACGGGAAGATCAGTAATCCACCATTACCGATTGTGTCCAATCCAATCAGGTTACGCACCACATTCTTTTTATCGTCATCGACCACTGGAGGCGGGCCCTCCACACTCAAGCTAACGACCGTCTCACCGCGCAATATAACCAGCCCCAATGTCCGCTTCATTTCCTGCTCGGGCGCCGTCTCCTCTCCGGGCTTCTTCTTCGGTCGTACGCGCCTGAACTCCTCGCAATCGGCCAGTACCAAGTTCATATGCCGATCGAAAGCAAGCATTTGGCCAGTAAGAGCACGTCCATCGTTGATCGTGACTTTTAGTCTCCAGTTGATGAGACTGAGCATTTTTCCGCCTTTGGATTTGGGAGGGGGCTATGAAAAAAACAGTGGATGGTCAGATGCATTGTTCTGAGAGCTGTATGCACTGATAACATACCATGATGGGCAAGATTTGTCGAAGACGAGCGGAATGAGCAAAGAGCGTCGAGGACGATTAGAGTTCCTTTGACGCCACAGTCAAGCTCGGCCAAACAGAAATGTGGCTGCAGAATCCCCTGACCGAGTCCAGATTTCGCGATGACTTCAGGCAATAATTCCTACACCGTATATGCGACCTCGACAAACTCTGCCTGCCTTTCCTTCATTGACTGAGGCGTCCATATGGTCTCCTGAAGACTTTTGCGAAGGAATTGACGAATTTGGCTTCGCAGCGTCGGCCGAACTTGAAGGCTGAATCGCGTCACCAGGCTCCAGAAACACTCTGAGCGTGATATCGTCGGACACCATCTGAATACGCGGGCGTCGACACCGGTGAGTCATGCAGCGCTCTGAATTTTGCTATAAGTAAATGCAACCCGGGACGCTGAAGCGTAACATTGCAGTGTTTTGCAACTTCATTGGCTTCAAGTTGATTTCGATTGGCCATGTCGCGCATTGGTACTAAACTCACTCGTCTCCTCGGTGAGCATTCTAACCACGAAATTACACGTGTAGCTCCTAATAATGCAATCTTCCCTCAGATTTGCGCCTGCCTATCGTGTCAGCATGTATGGCGAACGGCAGCGGAGGAGCTCTCGCTGGGGAGGTTACTGCAGCTGGCGGGCTAGGCTTTTTAGCAATCGGTGGGCTTTCTGTTTATTCTAAACAGTGTGAATGATTATCTGATGCTCTCCACGAAGGTTACCGTCAATCTGCAGAAAAGCTTAAAGGCGAACTAGAATTAGCCCGTAGAGCATTGTCCCTCTCACCGTCGGACCGACTTCCCATCGGAGTAGGCGCTCTAGGATGGCTCATGGAAGAACCAGGCTCTAATGTCTGGGAACAATTGACACTGGTTCTCGATGAAGGAGTCAAGGCAGTCTGGCTGAGTTGCGGTCGAGACTTGGGCAAATGGATTAACTTAGTGCGCGAGCACGACCGACGATCAGGCAGAGAGCCCAAGACGGCCATCTTCGCGCAGATCGGCACGGTAGAACAAGCCCTCGTTGCTGTTAACGACTGGAAAGTGGACGTTGTAGTAGCTCAGGGTATTTCATATTCCGTCTGAAATTCATCTCACGCTGACTATAGCCCTGCCCTAGGCTCTGAGTCCGGAGGACACGGTTACGCCTCCGCTCCACCATTAAACGTCCTGATTCCCTCGATCCTGGCCGCACTTCCCGACGATGCACCCCCAATTCTCGCTGCAGGGGGCCTGTCAAATGGTGCACAGGTTGCCGCCATGTTAACATTGGGCGCCTCGGGGGCGGTTCTCGGAACACGGTTCTTGGCCACGCCTGAGAGCCTGTATTCGGAAGCCCAAAAGCAGGCACTCGTATCAGCGACGGCTACGTCGACGCTACGATCCATGGCGTTTGACCGTGCCAGAGGCACGATGGGCTGGCCCGATGGTATCGATGGCAGGGGCATTAGAAACAAGATGGTCGATGAGGCTGAAAGCGGCGCTAGTGATGAAGAATTGATGCGCAACGCATCTCAACGGGCCAAAGACGGCGATCTTGACGGGGTTGTGATTTGGGCCGGTGCTGGAGTGGGCCTCGTCGACGCTATCAAGCCAGCACAGGTGAGTTACGAGAGAAATATTATTGGGCGTTTGTTCACGGATTTCGCATTCGCCAGGAAATAGTACGGGAATTGCGCGAATCAGCCGTCAAGCATCTGGAAGTGTCTTCAGCTCTCGTCGTTCCCAGCTAAAGGCCATCACCGTGTTCCACGTTCCATGTACTGCGCCCATCAGACCAATTGCAGTCCTATCTTTCAAGCCGCGTTTCATTTACTCATGAATGTCCCCCGGAATTTTTTAGGCCATGATGACCTTGCCATGACGCATCGTAGGCAAAGGGGTGCGCACGGACAAGTTCTCCCTGATATCCCGCCATCCAGCTATACAACTTTCCAACAGCGAACATTCTCCGAGAACTTGCAGCATCGCCAATCGCGTCAAGCGCCTTCCTGGCGGAAGTCCCTGGAAGCAGTGCGTCAGTTTCAGGATATCGTGAAGGCCAAACCATGGCGCAGCAACTTCTTGGGACTCGAACGTACGTCGATCATGCTACACATCGCTTCAGTGCTGAGCTTTCCACCTTTGTGACTTTGCAAACGAGCCCGACACAGCCAGTCAACTGCGCGGCACGTCTCGTCTAGCGCTGACTTCTGGTGTGGTCCCTCTATTTGGCCTTGGCTATCTGGTGCATCTTGTGTTCGCAGGTCTATAGAAGGAAAGCTCTCTTCTCCGCTCGCCGTCCAGATCCCGCCGTGTACGGAGAGGCCAACGTCTTCGTCGACCTCATTCCCTTGTTCGGACTCCAATAACTTTTCCGCTATACGACGCAGATCATCCTTCGTAACGTTGTCCATGAACCCAGCTAGCATTGCGCAGAATATCCAGAGATGATGCGAGACTTTTCCGTCCGCATTGATATTGGCTTGAAGTTCTCGTTCCCGTCCCGCCACTTCGATGTCGGCCGGATCTCGACGTTCCAGTGTCGAACGGCTTCCCGTATCATCCAGTGAAGGCTCGTACACGAGCTCAGAACCTTCCCATCCCTCCCAGGCGGGCCAGGCCGCCACCATCGCGCGATACCTGTGCACGAAGCTCCGCGCCGCCTCTTCCCCCTCGTCTCGTTTTCTTCGCACGACTTCCAGCAGTTCTGCCCAGCCCCATTCAATCCTATCCCACTCATTCCCCTCTAACAAGAACCCGTATCTTGCGAGAAGCGTAGCATTGCTCAGCCGGGCGCCGTACGTATTGAAGACCTCCGTCTGCGCGTCGGGTCGATCTGAGGCTGGGACCAGAATAGGCAGGTTGGACACCATATCAACTGTCTCCGAGTCCGAGGTACTAGAGACGGGTTGCATCGACGTAGGGGGTCGTGCTGCGAGATCGTCGTCGTCTTCGTCGTGGGGGCACTCGTCGAACGATCCGCACGTAGCGCAAACGTCAAAATCGCTCTGTAAATTACAGAAACCCAAAATAAGAGTCATCAGTTGTCGTCTCATCGGCTCGCAATATACCCTGTCTGGTAGAGAAACAGGCACCATGAGGTATCGGACAGATAGCTCGCCTCCAGGACGTGGAGGAGGTGGGAGGTGGGCAACGCGGTACAATTTGAACGCAGTTGTCTACATTCCAAGAGTGGAGTGGCACCTACCTCGAGATGTACTTGATTTTCTTGTGAATGATTGAAGCTACAATGCCCAAAGAAAGCTGGCGTGAATTGAATGGAGGAGTCGAATGTCAACGCGGACCTACGCGTCGGCGATAGGGACCATAGCCAGCCCGTGATAAGCATCTACGAGAAAGGCGCGTGAGGATACCAGGGAGTAGGCATGGAGGAATCCTCCGATGCTGGGCCTTGTACCGAGTTGTGCGTTAACAAGAGGCTCAACTGTGAGGCGATAGTAATTGTGCGCCTCTTCCTGTAAAGATCCTCAGCGATGCAGCGACGAAAAAAACTTAACGGTCGACTTAGGAAAGGCTGTACCAGTAAACCCCCTCCTGGTGAGCGAAGCTGTTTCTCAACCTCCGTCCCCTTGATCCATTGACGTGCGTCAATACTATCTACGCGGTGCTCTGTGTCCAGATTGTCACCGCCACTGTCGGAGGGTGACTGAGACGTAGGACAGATGTGGGCATCCTCACCCCACAATAGCGCGATGTCCACGGGTATCACAGGAAGGGACTGGACGTAACCATACCAAGGAGACTCCTCGCCTCGCAGTCTAGTTTGGTTAGTGGCCATGACGCTATATCATATGTATAGACACTCACAATTCGCAGTAAAGTGCAAGAGAAAGCGCAAGATGCGCTTCGTGTCCGTATGGCGCCTGGGGTATGTGTGCTGACAGCACACACGAACGCACTGAAAGGACTGCCCGCTTGGGGATGTGCACGACTTGGCGTGCGAGTGGTCACTTAAGGATACATCCCCAGCACAAAATTGCAGAACTCACGCGTCGTATTTTGAGGGATGTATGCTTCCGTCGCGTCCGTGGGGCCTAGCGCGCGTACGAATACACCGAGTGACCTTTCGCGCGTTGCTTTGATTTCCAGGCGCGGATCTATGCGGATGCCGTTGGCAGCACACCATTCTAGCAGGGCAGCTATGCTGTAAAAGCATGAGAATGCGGTATATCGACAAGTAGACGTACAAATAATTGTACATACTGGCTTGACATTGTTGGCCCTGTGAGTTATCAACAGTACTTACTGTAAAAGTCGAACTTGAAAGCTCCAGTGAGCGTTGCGCGACGGTCGACAGGGACCACTTTCCGCAAACGGTTCTCGGGGCCCGCAGTGCAGCATCTCGCCATCGCTGCGAGTGCTTCTTTCTAAATTCCTAATGAGCGGTAAATGAACGAGGGCCGGTGCGGGCACGAGCGATACCGTCACTTCCTAGTATGCAGCAAGTATGCAGTGCCTACAAGTAGTCCTGGCGACGGAGTAAAGTATGTGCTTCCGTCTTGTTTGCGCTGGTCAGTCGCTGGTCTCACTACAAACCCTTCCTTATCATCAGCTCATACTACCCAAGTTTCGCCCATTGGCAGCGATATCGCAAGGAGACTCAGATAGTCGACTTCATAGTGGCTTGAAGACGGACGGCTGCAACCGCGCAAGAGATGGTACATCCTGGGTACACCTCGACGAACGAGCAGCTACAAGCCAAGTTCCGGGCCAAATGGGATTAAGTACGCCGCAAAGCCGTGAAAGCTTTGTCAAAGGGTGCGAAATTGCAACCGCCAAGATATGCAGGAGACTCGCAGGTAATCCCGACTCCTAAGTGGCCCGACCTGAAGAAAAGGCTCGCACATTGCTCGCACAAAATCACGAGGCCCTGTCCAGTGTCAAGTTGACTACTGTTGCGGTCCGCAAAGAAGGCCTGTCGGGAATCAAGACGGATCATTCCAACAAATTTATCAACGCCACATACCTACTCTGGGCTCTGACTATGCAGTGCAAGTCAGCATGATACAAGCTGGTACCTTTCATATCTCCTTTCATATGCGTCAGTGTTACTATCTTCAATTCAGGCTGTGCACATGTAGCCACCAAGCTGATCTCGCCATCGCTGCAGGTGCTGTACTTGTGAAATGGAGTCGGCGTACCTCTGCTCGTGCTCAAGCGCTCGCAGTGAGTTTTTCGGAATCCGAGTGAAACATATACGAGTTGACTCGTTTGTGGAAGCTACGCCTCCTACCAGACTGAAGAGAAACTCACCGTCACCGTCACGACGTCCCAGCAGGTCCCAGCGTTCAAACCCCGAGATCAGCACGCTGTCGATATCGATATCTTCTGTATATCCGTAAGCATATACAGTCGACGATCCTGTATGTTGTGCGCTAACCCGTAATTCCTCATTGGCACCGTTTCCGTAGATTTCTCTGCATGATTGCGAAAAGATGGATTGATTAGATTCACTCACTAAACATTTAAGAAGAGATCTTGCGCTCACTAGGCTGGACAGCCTTCCCTCCAAGTGAACGCTCGTCGCCACTGCAGGACTTACCGAAAACACTCCGAGGTCAATACGATGACGGTACGCCCATATTTTTATACCCTCTGCATGGTCTCAATCTCTTTGTCTTTCTTCTCATACAGGCTCTTACTGGAAACCTGCAAGACACGCGGGATGTCATCACATCCTTCCTTACGCGGTGCCAAATCCCGTACACCCGTCAGCCGTATGACTACGAGTTCGAGGCTGCGACTCGCGCAGAAGGGGATCGTCTGGGCTATTCCATGGAGGGCCCGCAATCGATCGAAGGACCCTATATCCGTCTTGGCGTCACGATGGCCACCACGTCCTACGGACATCTTCCAGACATGCGGGGTCGAATCCTTGTGTGCCTATACGCCGCTTACGTACTGTATGCCGACGACGCTTTCAGCAAAGACGTTAGCGCTGTTTCGGAGTTCAACGAGCGGTTTATATGCAGACAGCCCCAGAAGGACAAGGTCCTCGATGACCTCGCGGACCTCTTGGTACGACTCCCAGAGTATTTCGTGAGTCTGATACCATTCTGCCTCTCGCACCACACTGAAATCAGGAAAAGGGACGTATCCCTGCCAACATCGTAGTGAGCTCTGCTCTCGACTTCATTACTGCGTTACTACTCGAGCATGAGACACAAGGCATGACGGTACTCGATCTCGACTTATAATTTCAGACGTGAGGGCGCTGACTACGTACCTTACTGGTAGCTGGACCCCCATGCCAAGAACTGGCCGGAATTTTCTCGTAGAATGTCCGGAACTGGAGAGGCATGTGTAGTCTGGATCTTTCCCGTAGACGTTCCTCTCCGAGCCTACGCCCAGGGTATCCGTGACATGGTCATTTTCATCAATAGCGGAAAGTGAGTTGCGTTTGCTCCTACGACGTTCAGACAAGCGGCTGAAGTGCTCTTAGTGATTTACTCTCTTTCTACAAAGAGGAAGACGCGGGCGAGGACGACAACCAAGTTTCGTTGATCGCCAAGAGTCGGAACATATCCAAGAAAGAAGCCCTTCGCCTTGTCGAGGATGAGGTCGTTACCGCGTACGATAACGTCGTGCATATATTGGCACCTCACGAGCCAGCTTTGCGGGCATTCAAGCAATTCTGTAAAGGATACATAGCGTTCCATTCATCGGTGAAAAGGTACAGACTGCACGAGCTTAACCTTTGAATCCATCCCCTAGAGCCTGTAACTTTGTCGCCGTATACCATATGCGCTACTTACGAGGCATTGCGCTGCTAGAAAGATGTACGATCGTAGGTACAATTATTAGATTCCTAAGGTCATTGACATACTACTATTTTATCACTTGTATGTACGCGTCGTTTTAGTTTGTTGAATCACATTTTTTGCGTTTTATCATTGAACGCGAAGTGAAGCTAGGGATAGCGCTGGTACTACGATACGTTTCATTGGGCTGCGCGGAGCAACTACACGCATGCGTATTATATGTCATGAATATCATAGCAGGGCACTGGAAAACCATCGAAAGCAGTATACAGAACAGAGGAAGACAACTACGCATCTAGGGCTGAGTAGATTCCAGCATAATAACTCCAAGGAAAAACGGTCGTTGAGAAGAACCAAGATCAACTGATGATTTTAGATCAGAGCAAGAAAAAGACTGATGCTCCAAAGAAAACTCACCAAGCTGGTACCGTCAAAGGTATGCGGACTGTGGTGGCAAGGCCCTATTTATCCCATTTTACTTAGTACATGCGAAGCTGATCACCTCAATGCTCGCCACACATGCAGCACTCACCGAGAGACTGGTTTCTTTATATTTGACGCTCATATCTGCGGCGGTTACTCGCATGGCCTCAATCGCCTCGTCGAGCGTGACGCTGTAGACACCGTGACTTGCCATAGATAGCTGGGCCGCGGTGACAGCTTTAACGGCTGCAATCACACTTTAGTTAGCTAGATAGCGTTGTCGGACGTTGATGGTATCTGTACCTCCGAGGCTGTTCCGTTCCTAGGATGTAGATTTTGGTCAGTGGATGGATAGACACCTACTCAGCAGTAAAACATACGATGCATGGCACTTGAACAAGTCCGTCAATGGGGTCACAGGTCAATCCCAGGTTGTGTTCTTTTACGCGTAGTGAGACAACGAATTTATCCAGCCGATGGAAAACTAACCGATGCCGATTTCTGCCGCCTTTGATAGCTCATTAGCACCACCCTGTGCATAAATGGGATGAGATCTCGCACCTGTAGTACAGTCTCTGGAGAGGCTATGCGTATGGTCAGCGCTGTGGAGTTATTGGATTTTGCAAGAGACACACTTACCTCCCATACAAGCCGCAAATCCGGCGCTAGCCATTGAGCATGCGACTGATCGCCATTTACGATGGTGAGCTAGATGGCGCGTTACAAGACATGTACATACCTCCGACTTCTGCTTGGCAGCCGCCCTCAGCAGCAGAGATAGTACTCCCTCGTTTGAAGAGCATGCCCACAGCCTGCAGTTCAATCAGTGGATACAGGTCGGTAACCTTGTATAAGGGGTAACACGCACGGCAGCAGTCAATAAAAATGTAGTTACGCTCCTTTCCGGATCCTCGCTGACGAACTCGACGATGTACTTCAGCACCGCCGGGATCACGCCCGCCGCGCCGTTCGTGGGGGACGTCACGATGCGCCCACCCGCTGCATTCACCTCGTTCACCGCGATCGCATAGCACGACAAGAAATCCATTGCGGGGATGACGGTCTTCCGAGGAAGCATGGGCAGTATCGCATGATCGAGAGACCCTACTACACGCGTCGCGTGCGCAGAGCGTATTTTGCGACGGCCATGATGCGGTTCGCTGGCGTGGGTATGCGATTGTGGCTCGCCCGACTGCAGGACCTCAGGCGCTTCGATGGCCTCGTGCGTTGGGCCGCTTCCGATGGACGCCTGGCCACTTGGGCCCGTCATGCCCGGGTAGAATCTGGGGTTTACTGGTTAGTTCAGCCTATGTATGTCTAGTAGAGGCAGTTTGCACCCTTTCACCGATGTCATGAGACGCTTATAGAGCATTGGGGCTCTGCGGCGTAAGCCTAGTCGGCCCGGAAGTGTTTTCTCCGTCGTTGAGACACCATCTCGTATGCAACCATCCATCACAGACCTGCTCTGGAACTTAGTATCTCATTGGAATACTGCGCGGTATGACGCACCATATACGCAAAAGCTGATAGCGAAAGCTCTGTGAGAACAGCACAATTAAAAAGAGGCGCAGTACTGACTTTGCTATGAATCTCGTCCTCCGTCAGTCCAAAGTGCATTTCGTTGTCGTGTACTATCTGAGCGATGGTGAGCTAAACTCGGGATGTGCTGTGAGCGAGCAGTAAGGATCAGAAAAGCATGCCATGGCGTACGTTGTGCTTCTTGGTAAGTGCTAAAAGCGAATTTCCAGACTCAAATGGGTATGGTGGGTGCTCAGAATCAGCTTGGGACGGTGAGTCTACACCGATGTCTGGCTCGGCCAAACTGTGCGACTGGTGTAAGCGAGCGCCGTGTACGGCCTTCTTATCGACGCCCTTGTAGAACAGATTCTCGTCTACTTTAGTCTTGTCGTTGACGACGAATCCGCCGCCGACGCTAGGTGCACCTTTGTTAGACACAGAGACTCGATATGGACAGACTGAGACAGTGTACCTGAAATATTCATTTGTTGCAAGGAGGTCGCCATCTTCCCCGAAGCAGGAGAAACGCATGCCGTTGGGGTGTGTCTTGAGGACTTGGTCCCAGCGCCAGAGCATGTCGCGGTCCATATCGTATGCGATGCGATGCTTCCCCCCAAGGAATAATGTCTTATTTGTGACGATGGCATCGTAGCGAGAGGGAATAGTGCCCGTGTCTATGGTTTCAGGATCCGAACCTGGCAATATCACGTTCAGTTTGGGTCAAATGAGGCAGGTAATAGGTAGAGTCGCACCTTCTAGTCCAAGCAAAATAGCTTGTGGTGTATGATGGCTAGGATTTAACCAGGATTAAGACATGAAGGCGGAGAGATACTGTTGCTCACTCACCCTTTCCCGGTGGCAGCCAACGAGCCGTATAATGTTATCTTTATGGTTTTGACTTTCTCCAACAACCCCAACTCCCGAAGATCGGCGATAAAAATCTTTCCAGCGCGCACTGTAGATTGGTTCAGGGTTAATTGTACACCATTGAAAGCAAAAGGCGTACTTGGTCCAACAGTGTGACTAGAGCTTGGCCCAACTCCGATGCTGTTGACATATCAGAGAGCTTGTCTCGGACAGAGATCGACTGGGGACGTACCTGAACAGATCGAAAGTGGATATGACTGCATGTTCAGGCTGCACGCGTTCTGCGGCTGCTACATCGGACGCGTCGTTGTCCTCGTCATTCTTCTTCAGGGCGCCTGCAAGGCCACTCGCAGGATTCCTCAAGATTCTATGTCCTGACAATGCACGGGCTGGCGCGTAGGGTGCGCGCCTTCCGGTAGCCAGAGCACGAGCGCGTAAAGCGGTAGAGAGCATTTCGGCGGATTAGAGACTGGGGTATACAGCTGGAACTCGTTATTGACTTGGGCAGTGACTACGAGTATAGTCGAGTGTTTATCCGGACTCGATGAGGTACTGGGGCGATGTCTGGTAAGGCATGGTGCACTTTTGGAGATACGACGGAGTCCGACTCGCCGAGTTGTGGGTCGGGCAACCGTCGACGGAATCAGGTTTCACCTGATCGTGTTCTCGCTCAATTGGGCAACTGTAGTGTTGGTGTCAGCCAATCAGAACCCGTCATTTTCTTGGTCATTTTTTGCATGTAACGCGTTGCTGAAATCCAAGCACTACAGTAGGCTACGGCTTGGCTGCAGAAACGAATCAATATCTATGTCACGATCGTCCTGCTGCGTTGTATCAAGATTCCTGTGCAAGCGCGGGCGCGGAGAAATAAATCTCGAAAGTCTCAGTTGCTTCTATAAAGCTATTGCACAAATATGCCCCAGTCACGGTAGACCAGGGGCCCTCATTACTTCTCACTCGTCCGGGGTAGCATGATTGAGCACAGTGGAAGTGTTGCTGCATTTATCGTATATGTCCCGCGTTGCTCGGTCGGAAGATTGCGGAGCCCATGTGAATCCGCAAATCAGCTGGCAAACGCAGACAGACGCACGGTAGACACATGCACGAGATGGACGGTAAGTTTCTGCACGGGAATACAGCCTTACAGGTAGTAAAAGCGATCCGCGAGTGGAGGCTCTTTCAAATTGCTTTGCTCGTCACGGAGCCGCGGAGACATAAGTAATAGGCCCTTGTACTGATATAACACTCACGATGCAATCTCGGTTTATGCGTCGGGAAAGGCGTACGCTTCTCTCTTGATATGTTATGTTTACGCCGGTGCTCTAGGACATACTCTCCAACGTTATGCCAAGTCTAATCCGAAGTCAAGCACCAGCATTGAGCAAACATCTGAGTCGAAGAAACACAATAAAAATTCCATGGCCCGCAAATTGGAATCGTCAGTTTTGTTGGAGAATCCAGCACGAACCCGAAAGTTTTGGCACCGCTGTAGTGAACGTGAAGCAAAAGAGCCATCGAAGTCGCATCGAAGCAATTGAGAGCTGCAAGTTGAAGGATTCGCAGAGAGGATGCTGACATAAGCAGAGTTAGGTACGCAGCGGCATGATGTCTGCAGCGCGAACGTCTTTAACCAGTCGCGACGTCCACGTACCTTGTATCTCTCCCTCTAGTAGCCATGGTTCCGACATGGCTTTCGACCGTTGCATCAGTTGGGATGGCTGTAGGGCCTCCTCTTGTCTATGCAGACCAAGCTGCATCCATCATCAAGAAAAAGCGCGTAACGTCCGGCTCCTTCCCAAGCGCGCGTACTGAACTGAACGTCGGTGCTGTTGCGTAGGGACTCTACAGGGTTTTCCCGTGACGTTTGCGCAATTCTGTGAGTGAAATGATATGCATACACGCTAACTAGACTGACAACTGTACCCCCAGCTTGATAGCCAATATTACACGATGTTTCTTCTGGCTGGGGAACCGATTCGAGTTCGCACTGCTGATGCAGTCTGTTCTGATGATATTGGCCCAGGTACGACACATCTATGTACCTTTGGTGCTTACTGAGCTATGTCGCTGTAGCTTGCGCTGTTGTATATTTGCATACTCTACAAGCCATTTGTTTCTCCCGAGAATTTAGGGACGTCACGGCGGCCCCTGTCCTTCTGGCAATGGCCCACGTATACGCAATACATCGAGTTTCTCGCAGGATTAATGTATGTGGCCATACTCATCTTGGAATTATGGTGTTTTGAGACAGAGTAGACTTTGCCAGGCGATCTTATTCTTAATATTTGGACGGTCGGAAACATTTGTGGCTATCCTGGGATTTGTTGCTCTTGGACTGGAGAGTACGCTACCAATTCCGCAGCTAATCAGGTATGTGGGTTCTTGCGTGTTTGCACGGACAAACCTGACGTGTTATATACAGTAATTACAAGCAACGGTCACTTTACGGTTTCCGTCTGTCTACCCTGGTAGGATGGGTGGGAGGTGATTCATTCAAGTACGCCTTCGCACATTGAATTCCGTGGTTCTCTGTCACTCAATCCGCCCCAAACAGATCCGTGTACTTCTTCCTCCAGCATTCTCCGCTGCAATTCAAGTTGTGCTCGTTATTTCAGCTATCTATCGATTTTGGTGAGGCCTTCCTTACGCATACTTGAGTGTTTCATACTTACCACTCTCTTCTATTAGCTATTGTCATACAGCGTATTTACTACGGAGCTGCGCTTCCCGCTACGGCCCTGATTTCGGAGGAGGACGACCTCGAGCAAGCGCTTGCATTGGCTGAGGAGTAGAAGGACAATACGAGTTAAAATTATACGTGTAGACCTGCTAGCTTAGAATGGGTTATTTGGCCTGGTAGAGACCGATCTGAAACCTCACGAAATTCTGGCGAACGCGTCCGGCAGAGGCACTTGCAAGACGGTGTGCCAAAGTCAAGTGGCGGCAGTGTAATTTGGTCTTATTTGTTAGCTTTGGTCGCGTCGCCTGGGTTGGCCAACTCCAAGTTTCCGTTCATCAACGACTGCCCTATTTCCCTCCTCCTCCCCTTACCTCTCTACTATATTTCACCATGGGAGACAAGCCCATTGCGTTCTGCGAGCACCTGCAGCTGTCCAGCATCGGTGTACAGCCGGCCTCTATCTCGTTCCAGGTTCGTGACGCGTACACGCTGGCGCTGCGCATCCGACGTGCAAGTATCTCACACATGCCATTTTGTACAGAATTTGACGCTCGAATCCGACCACTTCATATGTGTGCGGGAGAAAGTGAACGAGCAGAACCAGGTGCGTTTGAAGCTTTGTTTTGGACGGTCGCTCAGAGGGCCGTCGATGTTGCCGAGACGCTTACATCCACCCCCAGGTTGTTATCATCGACCTTGCCGACGCCAATAATGTCCTGCGACGACCTATTACCGCAGAGTCTGCAATCATGCACCCGTAGGTACACTTTGCTTCTTGAACGAGGTGGTATCGCCTGACAACGACCTAGACACCAAAAGATATTGGCGTTGAAGGGTGTGTTAATCCATGTGTTGGACCTTATTACATGCTTACATCGCGATTTCACGCGTACTAGCTGGCCGGACGCTCCAAATCTTTAACATTGAAACGAAGCAAAAGGTCAAGTCTCATGTCAGCAACGAAGACATTGTATTTTGGAAGTGGGTCTCGGACACTACTATCGGCATGGTCACCGACTCGTCGGTGTACCATTGGACTATCGCGGACTCCACGTCCACCCCCCAGAAAATATTCGACCGGCACGCAACCCTCTCCGGCGCGCAAATTATCAACTACCGCGTCACCCCGGACGAAAAGTGGCTTGTGCTTATCGGCATTGCGGGCAACACGACGAACCCGTCAGCATTTAAGGTGAAGGGTGCGATGCAGCTATACAGCAGGGATCGGGGGGTCAGCCAACCTATCGAGGGTCACGCCGCGGCGTTCGCAGAAATCAAGCAGGACGGCCACCAGAAACCCACGAAGTTGTTCTCGTTTGCCGTGCGGACGGCAACGGGTGCGAAGGTATGTATCTTTGCTAGTAGTGTGCTCTTCGCCCTCTAACGATCTGTTTAGCTACACGTCGTCGAGATTGATCACACCGCTCCTGATCCTCCTTTCGTGAAGAAGGCCGTGGATGTATATTTCCCTCCCGAGGCTGTCAACGATTTCCCCGTCGCGATGCAAGTCTCCAAGAAACACGGCATCGTCTACCTCGTCACGAAGTTTGGTTTCATCCACTTGTACGACCTGGAGACAGGCGCGTGTGTGTACATGAACCGTATCTCTGGCGAGACCATTTTCGTGACTGCGGAGCATGAGGCGACCAACGGTATCATTGGAGTCAACAAGAAGGGCCAGGTTCTGAGCGTCAACGTTGACGAGCAGACAATCATCCCGTACATCTTGGGCACGCTGAACAATACAGAGCTTGCGTTCAAGCTTGCGAGCCGTGCAAACCTCCCGGGGGCCGACGATTTATACGTGAAACAATACCAACAACTGTTCCAGGCTGGTCAATTTGGCGAGGCAGCGAAGATTGCGGCAAACTCGCCACGGGTATGTCAATTGAAACGCTTATAATGGATGCAATACTAAGTACATGTCTTAGGGTATCTTGCGCACGGCCGCGATCATTGAGTCATTCAAGAATGCTCCTGCACCACCTGGTGGTCTATCACCGATCCTCCAATACTTCGGTATCCTCCTCGAGAAGGGCGAACTTAACCATCTTGAATCTGTTGAACTCGCGCGACCTGTGCTACAACAGGGCCGTAAACAGTTATTGGAGAAATGGTTGAAGGAGAACAAGGTCAGCGGTGCTCGCCATCTTTGTATCAAAGACTTGATCTTGATCATTCTTGTAGCTCACATGCAGTGAAGAATTGGGAGATATCGTTCGCCTGCATGATATGACACTCGCTCTCAGCGTCTATCTGCGAGCAAATGTCCCTAACAAGGTCATTGCTTGCTTCGCAGAGACCGGCCAGACGGACAAGATCGTGCTCTACTCGAAGAAAGTCGGTTATACTCCTGACTACGTTGGCCTCTTGCAGCATATCATGCGCACCAACCCGGAGAAAGGAGCGGAATTCGCGGCACAGCTTGTGGGCGAAGAATCCGGACCGCTCGTCGACGTCGAACGCGTGGTAGACATCTTCATGTCTCAGAACATGATCCAGCCTGCGACATCATTCCTGCTCGACGCGCTCAAGGACAACAAGCCTGAGCAGGGTCACTTGCAGACGCGACTCCTCGAGATGAACTTGGTGCACGCCCCCCAAGTTGCGGATGCCATTCTCGGCAACGAGATGTTCACTCACTACGATCGCCCTCGCATTGCAAACCTTTGCGAGAAGGCAGGCTTGCTCCAACGAGTGAGCCTTTTCATCATATCTCTACCTGTAAACGCAGCTGACGACCCTTCCATAGGCCCTCGAGCACTACGAGGATCTCGCGGACATTAAACGTGCAATCGTGCACACGAATGTCCTGCAGCCAGAGGTATGCCGCACATTCTCTCCTCTGCGCATAGACTAACCGAGTTGCAACTTCTGCAGTGGCTCGTCAACTACTTTAGCCGTCTCACGACTGAGCAATCTATGGCCTGCTTACAAGAGATGCTTCGCGTCAACATCCGCCAGAACCTTCAGGTTGTCATCCAGATCGCCACCAAGTACTCAGACATTCTCGGTCCCGTCAAGCTCATCGAAATGTTTGAATCATTCAAGACTTTCGAAGGTATACCCCACATTCTCCGACGATTGGTGTCTTTCTCATATGTTTGATAGGTCTATACTACTACCTCGGCTCTATCGTCAACCTCAGCGAGGATTCGGAAGTCCATTTCAAGTATATCCAGGCGGCTACTCGTACTGGTCAAATCCGCGAGGTAGAACGTATCTGCCGTGAGAGCAACTTCTACAACCCGGAGAAGGTCAAGAACTTCCTCAAGGAGGCCAAGCTCCAAGACCAACTCCCTCTCATCATTGTCTGCGATCGATTCGACTTCGTCCACGACCTTGTCTTGTATCTGTACCAGAATGGCCTCACGAAATTCATCGAGGTATACGTGCAGCGTGTCAATTCTGTCCGCACTCCGCAGGTCATTGGTGGTCTTCTCGATGTCGATTGCGACGAGACTACTATCAAGGGCTTGCTGGCGTCTGTGACTGGAAACTTCCTCATCGATGAGCTCGTCCACGAAGTCGAGCAACGGAACAGGCTGAAGCTGATCCTTCCCTGGCTCGAGGCTCGCGTTCAGGCAGGTAGCACGGATCCTGCTGTCTACAATGCTCTAGGAAAGATCTACATCGACAGCAACAACAACCCTGAACAATTCTTGAAGGAGAACAACGTGAGTGCGGCGGGAATACGTGTGGCCTTTCATGTCTAACAGATTTTCATATCTAGCTGTATGAGCCGTTGGTCGTAGGAAAGTTCTGCGAGGCTCGGGAACCAGCCCTGGCTTTCATCGCCTACGCGAAAGGATTCTGTGATGATGAGTTGATCGCCCTCACCAACGACAACTCCATGTTCAAGCATCAAGCTCGTTACCTTGTAAAACGCCGCCAACCCGACCTTTGGGCGCAGGTTCTAGCTGCGGACAACTTGCACCGTCGCCAACTCATTGACCAGGTATTTATTGCAAATTGTGTCACATATGTATGGTGCTTACTAGGTGACAGATCACCTCGACCGCACTTCCTGAGTGCACTGACCCCGACGATGTCTCCATCACTGTCAAGGCGTTCCTCTCTGCCGACCTTCCTATAGAGCTTATCGAGCTGCTCGAGAAGATCATTATTGAGCCCTCGCCGTTCAGCGATAACAAGAACTTGCAGAACCTTCTCTTGTTGACGGCTATCCGTGCGGACAAGGGCAAGGTTGTTGGTTACATCAACAAGTTGCAGAACTACGACGCTGCCGAGATCGCGAAGATCGCGACTGAGCACGGGCTGTACGAGGAGGCGCTCACCATCTACAAGAAATACGACGAGCATGCTCTGGCCATCAACGTGTTGGTCGAGCACATTGTCTCGATTGACCGTGGCTTGGACTACGCGAACAAGGTCAACCGACCCGAAGTATGGAGTCGTTTGGCTAAGGCTCAGCTCGACGGCCTGCGTATCAAGGATGCAATTGGTAAGTACCCCGCCCAGACCGAGGTATTGCTGCTAACCGCTTTTTCTAGACTCGTATATCAAGGCTGAGGACCCCTCGAACTTCGCCGAGGTTATTGAAATCTCGAATCGCGCGGGCAAGCACGATGACCTCGTCCGGTATCTGCAAATGGCACGGAAGAGTCTTCGCGAACCCAAGATCGACACAGAACTCGCATATGCGTACGCCAAGACCGATCGTCTGCACGATATGGAGGACTTCCTAGGCATGACCAATGTTGCGGACATCTTAGAGGTCGGCGAGAAATGTTTCGAGGACGAGCTCTACCAGGCCGCGAAGCTCCTGTTCTCCAGTATTTCCAACTGGGCACGACTTGCGACTACCCTCATATATCTCGGGGAGAACCAGGCCGCTGTTGAGAGTGCAAGGAAGGCAGGCAATACCCAGTATGTCCCCGCCCTCATTATTCGTGTTGTGATATCTGACTGGTTGGCAGGGTCTGGAAGCAAGTTCACGCGGCATGTATCGAAAAGTCTGAGTTCCGCCTGGTATGATGATATGTCTATCTTGAGTGGGGCATTACTAACTTACAACAACTAGGCGCAAATCTGCGGTCTTAACATCATAGTGCATGCGGAAGAGCTACCCGCCTTGGTGCAGATCTATGAGCGCAAAGGATACTTCGACGAGGTTTTGTCTCTACTTGAAGCAGGTCTGAGTTTGGAGCGGGCACATGTAAGTTTTCCTGTAATTGGTCTCGTGTCCCTCCTAATGTTGTTATTAGATGGGTGTCTTCACGGAGCTCTCTATACTGTACAGCAAATACAGGCCTCAGAAATGTACGTCGAGCTTGTCTCCTCTAATCCTTTCATTGCTGAACTTCTCGCCCAGTGATGGAGCACCTCAAACTCTTCGTTGCTCGTATCAACATCCCGAAGGTGAGTTCCTTTTTTCTTTTCAAGTTATTTCGCTCTAATCTGCGTTACGCATAGGTCATCAAAGCCGCAGAAAGAGCACATCTCTGGCCAGAACTCGTTTTCCTATACATCAAATATGACGAATTCGTGCGTCACCTTCCATATCAATAGCGGTGAACCTGCTAACAGTCCTATAGGATAATGCGGCTTTGGCTATGATTGAGCGCTCGTCGGATGCTTGGGAGCACAACCAGTTCAAGGATGTCATCGTCCGGGCCGCCAACGTTGAGATGTGCGCCGAACAATTTACAGCTTTCGTCTCATATCTAACCAATTGTTCAACAGTTACTACAAGGCTTTGACGTTCTATCTCCAGGAGCAGCCAACGTTGCTGACAGACCTGCTCACTGCACTTATTCCTCGCATCGACCACAGTCGTGTAGTTCGTATGTTCCGCCAGATTGAGCATCTCCCCCTCATCCGGTCATATCTCATCGCTGTCCAACATGTAAGCAGCTTACTTTCCATACAAAATTAGCACTAATCAGTTGCACTGTATAGCTCAATATCGAGGCCGTCAACGATGCCTACAATGAGCTGCTCATTGAGGAAGAAGACTACAAGACACTGCGTGACTCTATCGACAGCTTCGATAACTTCAACAACATCAGGTTGGCGAAGGACCTCGAGAGACATGAACTTCTTGAATTCAGACGTCTCGCCGCTCATATATACAAGGTAACTTCTCAGCATGCGGCTTATCTGTATCTCGAAACTAAAGACTCTTCTGCAATTCTAGAAAAACGGTCGCTGGGAAGAATCCATATCGCTTTCCAAGCAGGACAAGTTGTACAAGGATGCTATGGTTACTGCGGCAGCGTCCGGGTCTACCGAGGTCGCCGAAGAGCTATTATCGTACTTCGTCGACATTGGAAACAAGGAGTGCTTTGCAGCCCTCTTGTTCATCTGCTTCGATCTTCTGCGGGCAGACATTGTGGAGGAGCTCTCATGGCAGCATGGCCTCAACGACTTCTACATGCCATACAAGATCCAGGTGTCGCGGTCATTGGTAGAAAAGGTACGTACTCGGGGGAGTTTTCTCAATGACTGTGGAATGCTGATGCGGTTTTGTCGTACCTCCAGGTGGCCCAACTAGAGAAGGAGGTGAAGGAGCGATCCAAAAAGGACACTCAAAAGGAGCAGGCCGAGTCCGAAGCTCCCATCATCAACCCTGGTGGTTTCGGAAACCGACTGCTACTAACACAAGGCAATGGATTCGCTGGCCAGGCTCCTCCTATACCTAATGGCATAGGCATGGCTCCCGTGAGTACCTCTCAGTCTTCGTAAGCTATGAATGTCCTGACGCCAGTGAACAGGCCATGACTGGTTTCGGTGGCTTCTGAGCCTCGAGGCCCTCCACTCGTTATTACCAGTACATTTTTCCGACATATAATATTCGCGCTCTCTTGTGTCTTTTGTGTTAATGGATGTTATGCTTTCCCTCTCCTGTCTACTGCGTGCGAACGGTGTGTTAAGGGTGCTTTAGGTGCTCACTGCTTTGTGGCGCCAAAAATTAAGCTTGATAAATGGGCGTGGCAAAGCAGCCGAATCCACGTGGGGTTGCTCAATTTCCGCGACCGACGCGTCCAGTTTCTGGTACCTGCTGCACTCTACACCGCTTTGCTTCGCCCGTTTGCTCTTGGTCTGTGGCTGTCTACTGGTCTTATTCTGTGATGTCTATGTGCGGGGCTTCCTCGGCAAAGAATGCGTTTGGTCGCAATAGACCAGTGCGTTTGCCTTGTTCGAATTTACTCGGCTTCCTCAAACAGTCCAATGCAGATCCAACGAAAGGTCGTCGTTTGCGGGGATGGTGCTTGTGGTGAGCCACCTACCATCGCGTCCTCTATGGCGATATCTCACCGCTTTCGGCAGGAAAAACATCTCTATTAAATGTGTTCACAAGAGGGTTCTTTACCCAAGTCTAGTGCGTCATGTTCCCCGCTCTTTGCCCGTGGCCACACCAACAAGCGCTTTTTCCTCCTTTCCTCCTTCTCTAGCGAGCCAACCGTATTCGAGAATTACGTGCACGATCTGTACGTCGATGATCAACTGGTCGAGCTTAGTCTTTGGGATACAGCTGGTGAGCATTGTTGCCTCTCGTCTGTGGGTCGCGGCTCATGGCCATTCAGGACAGGAGGAGTTCGACCGATTGCGTTCTCTAAGCTACGCGGAGACCCACGTTATCATGATATGTTTCTCGGCAAGTCCTGATACGGCAAGACACCATTCATATAAGCTGATTCGACGAGTGGCTTAGGTTGACAATCCAGTATCATTAGAGAACGTTGAATCAAAGGTCAGTTACCGCCGTCTTTCCAACTGTGCCCTATTCTAAGATCCGCTGCGCAGTGGCTCGACGAGATATTAGAATATTGTCCCGGGGTCAAGGTATGATCCTTAGTTACCGAAGCTACCCTGATCTGACTCGTCTCTTGCAGCTGGTATTAGTTGGTATGTCTATCACATATCGCCCTTGTTTCCAATCAGCCATTCACAGTCTATCACTCAGCGCTAAAGTGTGACCTCCGGGATGACCGTACGGTCCGAGAACGGCTAGCAAGATACGGGACGCATTCCGTACAATACGAGGAGGGACTTGCAGTTGCCCGACGAATACGAGCATCACGGTATCTGGGTACGGCCTGACGACGCCTTTCTACTAGGATGGGAAAACTGACTCCTGCTGTTTCTATCTCAATAGAATGCAGCTCGAAGCACAACCGGGGCGTCGCGGAAGTGTTCTATGAGGCTGCACGGGTCTCCCTCAGCACGCGTGCGAAGGGGTCGGGCGACTGCGTTGTATGTTGATCACGATATGCTCTCACTAGGATCGGACGCGTGGTGTGGACGCATAACCACGCCTGTCCATTGGACGTACGCTATACCCCCGCGGCGACACACATACCGATACACTCCGACGCGCTTTTAATCGCCTCCCGCTCGCCCCGTACTATTTAGTTCTTTCGTTGTTCCTTGTCCACTGACTTTTTGGGTTTACTTATGCTCTCGTCCCATCGTTTTCCCTGCACACTGCACACTCGTAAATCGTCGTACCCCTTTCACGGCCGCATCACTGTACTGTAGACATCTTACCTCGCATCTGCTATCTGACATTCAATGCAATTACGCAGGCTCGAGAAATTCCTCGGGGCGTTGTTTCGTCGATGAGGCTGCTTCTCCCGGCTCCCAATGGAACTCATGCAACAGGCGAACCCTCAATTCTAATGCACAAACGGCTGAATATTAATGTCTAACAGAGGGTGTTTCATATGCGTTCATATACAATATGCCGTGTCTGCAAGTAGTTGCTACATACACATTATCCGGAAGCGCACTAGAATCGTAAATGTGCCCGATGACAGTCAATGTCCAACGTCTAATGTCCAAAAATTACATCGCAGAGATGGGAATGGGGAAACAATCCCTCGTCTTCTTCCCAAATCTAGAGGTGTTTATCCGGCTGAAGTGCCTAGACGACAATGCTCGAGAGAGCTCTGGCGCCGGTCCAGGGCCGCCGGTGACCTTGGATGAGACGAGGGGCGAGCCAGTCGTCGTCGGAACTCTCGCTAGCCTGAGATCGCTCACGGAGCTCATCGGAGAGATTTCGATATTGAAACGTTGCCTCCTTGCATTCCTCTCGGATTCGGAGCCACCAGTCCAGTCTATCCTTGTGAAGCATACCAGCGGTGATTGCTGGGGGAGCTTTGGTGCCGGTCCAGGGCCGGCGAACTTGTGTGGGGCTTTCGACGAGCGACCCGGCCTTGAGTCTCTCATCGACTTGGAGTTTCCCCTCGAGCTATCCCGGTTAAGATGAACAGACGAAGATGAAGGGAGGGTCTTCGGTTGCGTTCTTGGCTTAGGGTCTGGATTGGCTATATACAGCAGGGGTTGCTGCATAACGACGAGAGTATCCATCGAGTCCTACATGTGAGAATGAGTAACGAAGCGTGGAGGAGTCATCGAAGAGCTTACGCGAGACGACGAGCCCGTTGAGGCAATAGAGAGTCTCTCTATGTGTACAATGGGCGGAGGAGGGGGCGAGCGAGCACGGGTGAAGTCTTTCGAAGCAAACGGGCTTCGAGACATGCTTACGCCGCCGGGAGGAGGTGGCGAGCGTGCACGTGTGAAGTCCTTCGAATCAAACGGGCTGCGCGTCATGCGAGGTGCCACGGATGGAGGAGACGGCGAGTGCGCACGGGTGGAATGTCGCGAAGTGAATGGCAGAGGTACTTTCGAGATCCACACGATGGGCGGAGGAGATGGAGAATGTGCACGGGCCAAGTCGCTCTGAGCCCCCCATCCGCTCCCAGAGAGTGAAGGGTCGAGCCTGGCGATTTCAAAATCGTAAGGGATGGGATGTGTGGCAGCTAGCTCAGCCGGCATTGAGTCCAGGCCGTCGTTGCCAACACCACGCAACATTTCGAAATCGTGGATAATGGAGTTCATGGAGAAGGTTTGAAGACACCAGGTCTAGGGGCGGTTGTTGTTGAAGTTGTGGAGGAGTATGTTTTTTCATGTCGAGAGGTGCTTTATACGCAGCCGCTGGCAAGGAGTCAGTTCCGAGGAGCGGGAGCAGATGCGCAGGGTTCGACGGGTATTTGGTAAGATATATAGAAATGTGGAGCACGTAGACGGCGGCGGCGGGGAGATTCTGATTTCGACTGCGCGAGTACAAGCCGCCTCGGTGCGCTGCACTTGCCCGGTTGAGCATGATATCGTGATGTTCTACATGACCACTACATTAGGCGGGGAGCTGCGTATTGAAATAATAAGATATACATGCAACAGACCTCGAAAACTAGATACCAAACGTCGCGATGGATTATGATAAAACCGCAATGACTATCGAGTCTCCGAGAGACATACGCATCTGAGACCTTCTAAATTAGACCAACGCGGTGCAAATTTATGAATAGACCGACTCTATTAGGACCGATGATAGTCCCAATGGAGGTCACATACTGAAAAAAATTATTGAATATAATTTGTCCGGACTTTGAACCGCACGTGCCGAAGATTTTGTCCGGACTATGTATCCGACCTCGAAGGAAAAATGGCCTTGTCCGGACTACGTATCAGACATCTAAAAATCGAATAAATTCGTGAAAAATCCCAGAATATTGTCGTAAGCGGTGTAAGCACACATTAACGCTCTACTTAGGTCAAGTATGCATTTGAGTGGTCTACCCCGAATTGAGGAGAGCTCGGGAGGAAACACAATGAGTATCTACGGATCTATGTGTAGCGGCCATCAGGAAAAAATCGTGGTGGCTGAGAGCGTCTGAGAGCTGCTGACAAGCCTCTCAGCTCCTCAGCTCTCTCAACGACCATCCCGGAATTGAGAGCTGCTGAGAGCAGCTCTCAACACTCTCAACTGCCTCGTGCCCTTCGCTAATTTGCCTCGCCGCCCGATCCCATCATATTCTCGTCCTAAAGTGTTTTTTGCGATTGTGTCCGCTGGATTCAGACAAACAGCATTTGCAGTCGGTACTCGTTTATGTCCTTACTTTGTTACATGTGTATTTGCCTAGATACTATGCTCACGCTGTACGTGAAAATTTTGAGTGTAATATGTAGTCCTGGATTAGCGGGCTGTACCCCTTGAGCTGCGTAGATGCGAGGAAATGTCTGTCGAAGTGTTCGAGGAATCAAGGTACGATTTGCCCACGTGGCACCTCTCAACCGCTCTCAGCTCGTTCTCAACCTCTCTGCCAGACTTGACAACAGCTGAGAACGCTGAGAGCGCTGAGAGCTAAGCGAGCGTTTTCCCGTTTTGCAGATGGCGAGTAAGACATTAAGAAATAATAAGAACGGGGTAAATACGGAGGTACAAAGTACCGATAGGACCCAAATTGGCCAGCTTTCCATACAAAAGTCGATGGACCACGAGCCAGCCGCCGATCGGTCGTATATGGAGGCGGACAATTTCCGTGTAAGGAGGTTGTCCGGACAAATATCAGACCTCTGTGGCGCCAATTGAGGACATCGAGTTTGCTGGGAGAGCATCCTCCAGAGCATGCTCTGGAGCATGCTTCGAATGATCGGCACCGAGATCCATGCTCTCGGCAATGTTGCCAACGATCGGGATCCCGCCGTTAACGTAAATCGCGTCTTCCGCGTCGTCGCCGACGCGCTCGTCGCGTATACCAAGTATTCAGGGTCTTGCGCAGACGTTGAGCTCTGTGGCCCTTTCAGTGAATGTCACCCTTTGTATTTGAGTCCTTAACTAAGGCAATCTTGTGATGCACCCCCCGATGTTAATTATATTGAGTTCCAGATGACTTATGCACTGAAAAAACGCGTTACTTTTATGAAAGGGTTCAAAATGCATGGTTATAACTGCTAGATATTTTTATAAGGCGTGTCTATGGGCCGTTCTGAGCGCTGAGTGCGGAGGGAGGCAGGCAGCGCGTATCGCGCACCTGCACAACTCCGTGCGCGAGTCTCGAGGGCGGCGATTCGGCTTACGTAATCCGCGCCAGACCAATTAGCGGCAACGGCATACACGACAAGCCACTCTTTTTGCTCGCAGACTCAAGCACTAAGGTCTCAGTTACTCTCCTTAGTATATAGTCATATTTCAAAGGTACTAATAGTCGACGAGCTCGGGAGGGGACGACGAGCAGCGCCGGTGCCACCGGCGTTGAGTAGCAGAAGGAAGCGCGCCATGCGGCACGGAACTGATGCCGAGATATCGGCTAGGGCGAAATTACCGAAGATAGCCATCAGAGGCCGGAACACGCCGATCCTCCAGAGCATGCTCTGGAGGATGCTCTCCCAGCGGATTCGATCTCCTGCGCCAATTTGGCTTGTCCGGACTAAATATCCGACCTGTTGTCAGATTTTGGCGATTTGTCCGGACAAATATCCAACCTTCGGGGCTCAAAATCAAAAATTTGTCCGGACTCCGTATGTGACCTCCATTGGGACTATCATAGGTCCTACTCTATTGCATCCCTCCGGAAAGGAGTCAATTTTGCTTTGCTGTCAGCCAGGGTGTGGATAATGTTCATGCGGCCTTGTTTTATCTCCTGGAATGCGCTGTCATTGAAAGTGAGCCAGTGTCGGCGACGATGTTAATTAGGTTCATACCCCGCGACCATTGACGCGAGCGACACGATTTGGTTCCGCCAATTGTCTCAGACCCCAGGATAATGTAAGTCGCCGTCGACGGGGGCGGCGGAAATCTTGAAGTAGAATTAGGGGTAATTCATTAACCTTGGCACCTCACAAAAATACACAGTGAGTCGGACTGCCCGGCCACGGAAGATACTGTCAATGGCGAGCTGGACTTACGCTATGAGCATGGCCACGGACAACGGCCGTACTGCAGAGATGAGTCGAGACGTTTCCTCTGTAAATCAGGGCGGCCATAAGGTTGTAAACATTGTAAACACAGTGAGTCGGGGACCATCGTCGTATTCCGAGGACAAAAGTGAATGCTTTGGTTCTATGTTTCGGCGCACTTGGGGTTTGAAACTTGAGGTCGGTATCATATCGAAAGTCGACTCGGACGCGTCTCGACGGTAATGTTCTCGTCGTGTCCGCCCCCTCACAGGTCACCGCCCAGAGGCAGATTCAATGCCTACTCAAGAATTACAAGAGTCCCTCGTGTCGTCTCTGTCGAGCAAAGCTGGGATAGCTGGTAGATGTGAGTGCGGCAAACATGCTGAAAGAAAGCCTGGATCCACGACCCGAAATGGCAAGTGCTGTAGTCCCGCCGGTTTGGCCGGGGCCCGGATGCCGACGCTGACACATCATCAACCTGGTCCGGGAGTCCGGGGAGCGGCTGAGAGCGGTTGTCGTTGGTCCTGAGCTGGTCTGTGCGCAACGTCGACGTCGACGAGGACGACGATGGCGACGACTTCAAAACTGTCCCTTCCGTCGCTGCCAGCTTTTGACCCTTCGTCTTTCTCTGACTCTGGCTCTTTGTCTGGTGGCGACACCTACAATGCACCTCCCAAGTTTCCCCATACACGCGCTCAACTGTCTGCTATCGCGCGGCAAAACAAACCACCCGAGAGCTACGATACTGGCGACGAGTTCTCCGGCGTGACGACAGAGTTCGTGGGCAAGATCGTCGGGCTTCTAGATGAAGAGCACGAGGATGAGCTCAAGGATTTACTCAAGGGAGTCTATGGCATGGACGATGACACGGTGCGTTTCTCTTGCATGTCACCGGCCACGTTCTTACACAATCCCTACAGCTCGAACAGAATGTGTTGGATCTCATGCATAAACACAGGGACGATGTTGCAGGCGTGCCATTCCTCTTCTTGACGCCTACGCGTCGTCCAATCTCACGACCCTCGTCGCGCGCGTCATCGCACAGCACGCGTCTAATCCCAGCCCGCCCTGATACACCAAACTCTGCGCCTAGCTCCCCACTCGCGATGGTCTTTCGTAGACCCACTTTTCCCGCGACGTCCCCGCTGAGTACCGGTCTTGGCCAGCCGTCCTCGTACATGACCGCCAAGAGCGAGTCCCCGAACGCTTCGCCTACGCTATCGCATGCGCAGACGGCGTTTACCCAACAATACGCGAGCAGCCTTCCCTCCTCGCCGCTTTCTTCGCCGCGTTTGCTGAACGCCAAAGCGTCCGAATTCAAGCCCATACCGCGGCCGCTCTCCGCTGCGGCATCGCACCCAAGCTCGTTTGCCGGGATGCGCGCGGAAACGCCGTCTCCAGACCTTTGGGCACACAACTCGCCGCGCGCCACTTCCAATCTAGCGATAGCGGCGCCGCTCGTGCCCGACCAATCATTGCTGACGCGCTCCCTGACGCCTAACTCGTCCTTACGCTCGTCTTTGCGTCCTCTAGAGGGATCGGATGACGAGGATCCGTTCGATCCATTTGCAGCCAAGGCACAAGCCGCACAGCGCGCGTTCCATTCGATCACGGTGTCCGACTTTGACACACCCTGGTCGAATTCGTCGAATTCTTCTCCCGAAGATCTACGGGCGCTCGAACATGCCATGCCCTTTGGGGCTTATCAGTATGACACGGACGAGTTCAGCCGTGAGGCGTCGCCGCAGCCACCTCCCTCAGCTGAGGAGCAGGCGGCCATGGAGGCGGAAGCCGCTGCGTTGCTGACTGATGGGATGACGCCTTTCGATGTGCTCAGTTCCGTATTCGGCTCGACACTCGCGCCCTCAGAACTTGAAGACGCGCTTGCAGCAAACGGGTATGATTTCGAGCGTGCGATGGGTTGGCTCGTGGACCGGGCTTTGCCACCCGTCTCTCAAGGAGGGGGTGTTCGCATGCAACAGATGGGTGGGCGCGTCACCTTGGTATCCCGTGATGGGAGTCCGGGTGGACGAGGCGGCGTTCCTATCACGGCGCCAGGGCGGGGGGCTTCACCGCGGTATGTCAATGGGCGTCCTGTACAAGGAGGAAACAGGGTGTGTCGGTACTTCGTCGCAGGCGAGTGCTTGCGTGCCGACTGCAGATTCAGGTGGGTGCACTGGCAATGTCTGTGCTTGGCGATACGCTAACTACTCAATAGCCATGACCTCGAGCGGGCGCTGTGTCGTTTCTGGCTGAGAGGGACGTGTGCGAAGGCGGAAAACTGCGAATTTCTACACCATCTACCAAAAGACGTTGACGTTTCGCATCTCACCGCAGCAATCAACCGCGCGAACATAAACCCTGCCGCAATACCCCGCACTGCTTCCAGCCCTCCTCCGGATGATTTCCCTGTGCTCGGAATGGACAATGGCAAAGGAAACGGAGCGCGTCGTGGTGGTGCACCAGGATATGACCGATCTTACCAGGACCCAGGACGTACGCGCTTCGCGGCTGCGGTGAAGAAATCGGCCAGTGCACCTACCGGTCCGTCCCCCTCCCTGCCATCGCACGCTAATGACCCAACACTCGTTGCGCGTCGCGAAGCAATGGGACCGTCTGCCGAATCTCTGCACCACCGCTCGGCCATCGTTGCCCCACGCTCGTCGCCGCGACTGAAGCTGCGCCAACCATCGTTGATGCCGACACTCCCAACTGGCGAGAGCGTGAACGCGCTGTACATGGCCTACCGCTCCCGTGCACTGCAGCTCGGCGCCGCACGGAATGCGTGCTTGTCGCGTGCGGCAGACGCTTGGCGACGCGGGGACGGGGCGGCCGCGAAGCGGTTCAGCAGAGAAGGTCATGATTTGAACGCGAAGATGGGCGCCGAGATGGCGGGTGCGGCGGGGAGGCTGGTGCGCGAGCGGGCGAAAGTAACGGAGCAGGCCGTGAGGGCGCGAGATGCTGGGTGGTCTGATGACCCCGGAGATAGGACGAGCAGAGGTCGGTCCTGCGGAGGGGGGCTGGGTGTGTGCCTAGGCATCGCCAGTCGGACGGTTGGCGATGGGAAATTGACTCCCGAAGAGAGAACGGAGAGCATGTTGGATCTTCATGGATTGCATTCCAACGAGGCGACCGAAGTGTTGGAGGAGTTTTTGCTTGCGGTGGGTGCCGGCCTGATCTTTGGCATTTCATGTTCTCATTGTTCCTTGCAGCTCGAACAGGAACACTTTTACGGCCTTGGTGAGTGTGGTTCGCTTAGCGTTGGGCATACATCCTAATTGTCATCCGTAGCATACGTTGTCGTTGGGGAGGAGAAACACACCGGCACACAAGACGTGGCGCGTGGCGCATCGCGTGCACGGCTTGCGACGGGTGTGCGGGAGTGGGTGCATCGGTGGGGATACCCCTGGAGCGAGCGTGACGGAATCATCGTTGTTGACCCTCTCACACATGCGTCCTGAGGACGCCGAATCTTATCACCACTCATATTTTTTGTTCATGCTGACGATCTCTGAAGATAGTTAAACCGGGTGTACGAATACGGAACACTCAAGGAGTAGAAATGGATCCTGTATACTGTATAAATAATCGATATCAAGTACATTTTGCACATTTATCTGTTCGCAAGGCGACTGCAAGGTGCAATGATGAGGACCGCGTGGTCGAGGACGGCAGAGATCTGCTATTGCGAGGGAACGAGATAGGGGCTATCGCGCTGTCCGTCGTCGACTGCGACCAACTGCGCCGTGCGGGCTCAACAACAACACTGCCATCGAAACATATGTTCATGTAAACCACTCTTTCTTTCCAACTTCCACGATGGCCGCTCAGCCAGAACTGAACACTTTTCCCAGCGCAACAGACGACGTCGACCGACGACACTCGATCGACCACGCTCTCGAGCTCGAACACCAGCTCAATAACGAGTCGCAGCCACCCACGCCGGCAGCAGCCACTACAACGCACCCTGACACCGCCGCACCCGCTGCGCCGAGCGGAAACCGTCCTCAGTCGCTTGATACTCATGTTCTCGTGTCCATTGTTTCCCAGCTCCGGGAAGAGCTTAAGGACGTTACGAAGGAACGTGATGACCTCGCTGCACTTGTAGCTGGCTCGCATTCGCGCGAAGCAAATCTACAAGACGCTATGCAGTTGCTAGCAGACAAATGCACGTCTATGGAAGAGCAGTTGCAAGCTGCACAGGCTAAGATTAGAGACGATGAAGATGCAATCAGCATGCTTCGCAATAAGGTCGAAGAAAGCAGGTAAGTAACGTATTTGGGCCATCATCAATACCTTAACTAAACAACATTTAGGCGCGGGCTTATGCGTTTGCAGACTGAGAATCGGCGTATGAGTAGCCAGTCCTCCATGTCCATTGACGTAGGCCGTGCAGGCACGTTTGCCACCGGCCCGTCCTCGAGCAAGCGCGCCTCCTTCACCCCGCTCACTGGGTCGGGAATGTCTGGTCACCGCCGCATAACATCAGTCAACGACGCTAGCCCAGGCCTTGGCTTCAGCACATCAGATTCCGATTTCCCTGCCAGTCCCAGTGCACAGACATGGACGTTCCCTCGCACTCCTTCACCGAATGCCAGTGCTAGCATGACTCCTTCTGCAACAACGCCCACTCGTCCACCACCGAGTGCTACCCGGCGGTTCTCTGGTATCTTCGCACGGCCGTCGATGCTCGAGCTCGCGCCACCCGATCCCGTGGAGGCCCTGCGGCGGGAGCTACAGGCTGCACGTGCCGAGCTTGCGGACACGCGGCACGAGTTGACCGAAGCCAACGAGGCACGGGAGGCAAGCGAGACGTGTGTGAAGGCATTGCGGGAGTTCATCGGGGAGAACAGTATCGGCGTAGGTGGCGAAGTCTCCATGTCGGCATCCGTTGGCAGCGATGGCGCCTCCGAGTCGATCAAGCTTCCACCTCCGCCGTCGGAGACTACAGGAGAGGAAGATGAGCCGCGCTCGAGGAGGCCGTCGACTGGGTCTTCCTGGGGTTTCAACAAACTATGGAAGGCAGATAACATCACGAACCATGCGCACGTCCATACATCCCCTCCGCCGGCGCCTTTGTCGAGGAAGTTCAACGGCTTCTTCAGCTCTCGAGCTAGTGTCTCTTCCACAGCATCGTCCAACGCATCTGACCGACTGAACGTTCAACAGCCCGCGTTCACCGGGGGCTCGGACACGTCCTCCATCGGCGGCGAGAGCGCAGAGCCAATCAGCCCCGAAAATAGCCCGCCTCGGAATTCCGTCACGATACGCACGAGCAACCGCGGGTCCTCTTCGTCGGACCTCGGGGAGGCGCAGCCCATACACGACAAGGCGCAGCCCCTGCGTGCATAGCGCTCCAGATCCCTTCATGTCAAATTCTCATGCCCTCCGATGTCCATCCTTTCCGCGGCCACTTATACATTATAATCACGACCCACTCACGTTCACGTTCCCTATCCATACGCACTGCATAACGCAATAGTATTTTCGTTGGTCCGCATTCTCTTTGGTCTGCATTCTCGTTCGTCCACTTATTCCTCGGATCTCGCATCCTACGCCTGCTGTATCGCAAACACATACCCCAGTTCCGGATTACCTTTCGTCTCGTCTCGTTTCAAGACTGCATTGTTCATGGGCGTAGTGTGTAGGTTTGAGTCGGCGTACAATCGCGAGTCACACGTATCATAGAACGCAATGCATAGAAATTGGACCATGTATCTATCACACAGCTGTCCCGGTCAGACATTGAGAGGGTGCACAAACAATATGTGTAGTCTTGTGTGACCATCGCTTTCCCGCAGGCTCAGTGGGACGAGGGTGAGTACTTGAGTGTCGAGAACGTCTTGACGACTGGTAAAGGTTGTAGCCCGCCGTCGACGCCGTATGTGCAACATAGGACCTTATGCGCTCGACCATCGTGCAGATGAGGCTAGCACTCGAATTGAATACATAGAGCATACAGATGATAATCTGGGCGAACCGAGCACAGGCGATCATTCGCCTTTGAAGACCGGTCGCCTCTTCTCCTTGAATGCTTCGAGAGCCTCCAACCGGTCTTTACTCTTCAACAGGGCCTCGTACGAAGCTCTTTCGAAATCAAGGCCTAAGCGGAGCATGGATCAGCGCGGATAGATCTCCCGTAGCGGAAACGCATACCGGACTCCAGGGCGAGATCGGGTGCTCTCGAAATGGCCTGTTTTGCGGCACGAAGAGCCAAAGGAGCTGGTCACGATTGAACGGCATTAAACACCGGACTATGTGCGCAGCTAGACAACGGAATAATACGGACCGTTGGCAGATATCCTTTGGGCTAACTCTATTGCTCGGTCAGAGGCCGACTGTCCCTCGCTCGACACGTAGTCGACGAGACCTAGAAATGAGGATCAGTTTACGCAAGCTGAGAGAGTCTACGTGTAAGAGTAATACCCCATTCAAAGGCTTCGGCAGCAGACAGCATGCGGCCCGTGAATATCAGGTCCTTGGCTTTTGAGAGGCCAAGGAGACGGGTAGCGCGCTGTGTCCCGCCAGCGCCCGGAATAATTCCTAGGCCGGTCTCAGGTAGGCCGATCTTCGTCACACTGTGGCCTGTATATAAACGCTGGTCAGCATATAAGCGCTGATAATCCTGCACGGTATTTACGCGCCGGCAACACGAAGATCACACGCGAGGCTCAATTCGAGGCCACCGCCAAGTGCAGGGCCGTCAATGGCCGCGATGGTGGGTACCGGGAGCGCCTCGAGTGCACCGAGTGCAGCGCGCAGATCCAATAGAAACTTGTCGACTTGGACAGGTGACATGGTACGCCGCTCTACGAGATCGGCGCCTGCGCAGAACGAGCCTGGTGCCGTGGAGCGGATGATGAGAGTACGGACACTACACAGAATTAGACGGAAAGCACACAAGACGTTATTCGCGCAAAGTTGTGAGGACACTCACCTACTGTCGAATTGCACCGTTTCCAAGCAATCACGGAATTCCTGGTCGTTGTAGCGTGTTCTATAAGTACATGGTCAACTTGCGAAAACAAAATATATCATACCTGGAGCAACCGTACGGAAATCGCGTTCTTGGCTTTTGGCCTATTTAACGATAGACATGTAACACCCGGATACTCGAGTGATTCCAGAAATGCCTCTGGCGGGGATGAGTTCGAGATGGAACGGTTCCCGAGGCCAAATGTGACTGCAGTAGACCGCCGCGGCTTAGCGGCTAGCACCACCGACCGGTATCCAGCATGTCGCAGCATTTCTCCTGTAACAAATAGGTTGTGCAATGTGGTCAAGAAAGCAAGAAACTTCAAGGTCGACGACGGCGACGGCGGTACCGTCGTGATCGAGCTGGAAATTAATGCGGGGAATTTCGTCAAAATTAAATATCATGGGGTACGCGGTCACGTGTCAAGTTATGGTCTCGGTTTAATATTATAATAATTTTTGTCACTTTTGTTCACTCCTTGCTTTCATCTGCCACTGCATGCAATCATGGTCCTTCTCAACAGATACCAAATAAAACCAGGCCTCTCTGCATATCTGTATCGACTTTCTTGCCTGAAAATGGGAAAATCTTTACCGCTATGCTTGTCTCATTTTGGCTTTGCAAGGACCGGCTTGGATCCACGTTGACCGGTCAGCTATAGCTGCGTGTCCAGCGTCGCAGCTATCCATAAGCCTATCAAATATGCTATCTGACAATGCAAGCTTGCAAACTGGCGCGCCATTCCAGGGTAAGCACGCAATATTGTAGCATGGCGATGGCAAACTCATCATGTTTTCAGTTCACAGCCGCTCGCGGCCTCATTCAGGTTCTCTTCCTCGGTGATCAGGATGCAGAACTCTCGCGATGCCCGCAACTATGCCTGATCCTCGGCACTTATGCAGTGGGATAATCTACGTGTCACCAGGCTACGGACAGCCTCCATTTACACGAATCGCAAGTATTCACTCATGGCATCAGACGTTTTGGTTGTGAACAGTAGGTAATAGCCAGTTGCGAACACATGCCGATGGCGACCATTGCACGTTGTGAGTCCTATGCTGCAAAACTCGAGAAACGAACTAGCTAAACATGCGATCCTGATATATTTGCGGACAGGGTACCCCAGCCATTATGTTCTAGCTGGGCTTACATCTCTATCCATGTAAACGCCCGGTCAGAAGAGGCTTGTCGTGAGTGGTCTTCTCCCTATCATGCGCCCACTGACGGAAACGAGATAAATTGGATCATCCAGCAGAACAGAAACCGGAACACTGGGTGGGTCTGCGTTCTCTGATGTCGGCTTGCCTGGGATCGTCGACGTTCCATGTTGGTTCCTATCGTACGCGCTGCTTCGAGGAAGGAGGGCGGAAGGGTGTTAGACGAGTGCTATTCCAGGCAAGCGTGTACTTTTAGAGCGCAGGCGTTGCGTCCCTCGTCCCGGTCGCTGACAGATTCATGTGCATCTCAGGAGCTTACGAACGTAAGTGTCACCTTGCCGGCTGCGATTGCAGGGATTCAATACAAACAATGGAGGGTGTGTCTTCCGCCAAGGCCTGCAGTCGTGCGACAGTGCGCCACCGCCGCTTTGCCGGATCTTCTTTGCCTGCGCGTCCCAGTAATGCAAAGTCTTCTCCAAGCTACCGTCCTCCTAATGACCACTCGACATAACGAGAATCGGACCGGCTTACCAAGCACCGTTCCTCGAGAGATTGGAAGTCGACCGCATGGCCAGGGCTCGGCGTTTTGATATGGAAAATGTCAGGTCTCTCGCGTTGTGGCTGAAGGTTAAAGGTAAGCCCTGACCGATCCTCAATCGTAGACAGTTGCCCCGCAGTTTGCTCTTGGATATCAATGATGACTCCCCTTTGCCTTCAGGCTGCGTTGCCCTATGCCGGACACATCACGCAATGACAAGTGAAAGCTGCAGTCGCATTCCGCGATGTAGCGGCCGAAAGTATGATTCCCGGCCCTTCGACCGTGAAGAATCATAGCTCAAAGAGGCAGGGCATAGAGTTCACGGTGATCCAAGATAGACCTCGCTCCAGTGTCCAAGCGCCCATGCAACGCCGCGATCTCTCGAAACCTGGTAACACACAGGATTTCTACACTCTCTCTGCTGTGTTTCAGCCAATCCATCGCGGGCGCGCGCCCACACACAGGTCCGAATCTATTCCCCACACAGGCCGCGGAGCTGGTCCAAGTCGCGGAATCGAAAAGTAATAAAAAATGGACAGCCACGATCGGTATACGGCATCCTCCGTCGGGAGCAATCTGAGATAGGGACAGGGGATCTCGATTTCTTTCAAGTTTACCGACTGCTTTACTCGTTTCCCAATCCCACAGTGTTTTTGAGCTATGCCCCTTCTTGTTCTCTGCCATCATCATCCTCGTATTTCATGTCCTCCCCGAACTCCTTCAAGCGCCTCGAAAACGCAGGCCTGGTGGAGGGCGCCACCAAAAAGCGTCGCAAGGGTGCTGCTCGCCTCAGCTGCGCGGAGTGCAGAAGGCAAGTGTTTTAGATCGGGAGATCTGCGAAACACATAGTTGTTTTTCTAATATGTTTTAATCGGTGTCTTAGGTTGAAGCTGAAATGCGATCGGTTCGTATGCAGTCCAACATAGATGTGGTGGGCGGGAATAATATCAGTACAGGTCTGTACCCTGTGGCTCTTGCATCAAGCGCGGCTGTGGTCAAATATGCCCTGATGGTCAGTATCGAATTTGACGCGGACCTAGAACTTGGAAGCTCTAATAAGACTCGTGTAGGCTCTCTCACCACCGGCCAGGGCAATCGGTGAATATCATCACCTATCCAGGGCTCTTGGGGCATAGTCAACTCACTCTCTCCACAGTTTTGTGCTCGCGTCCACACAGGAGCTGCACGAACACATCTCGAATCTTTCTACTCGCGTACGAGAGCTGGAGGATGCGCTCCGAAGTTCGCATTCGCAAATCACGCCCGAACGGCACCCGCTTCTTAGCGACGAATTACTCCGCATCAAAGCCCCGCTGCAGCGGGAGGCCTCCTCAGCACGAAATGCCACTACAAGCGCGCCCACAGAAGAGCCCCCGAACCCCGACGTCGTCGACTCGTTTGGGTCCTTATCTATCAGCATGACAGGTCGTGCAAAATATTTTGGGTCTTTCGCGAATTCATGGGTACGTTTATTATTCAGCTTGTCTAAGCACTGCTTACACATCTACTTCTAGTATTTCCTACAGGTATTCATTCATTCTTGGACTTGAGATTAGGCTTGTCGCTCATCGGCTCCCAGAATGAATTTCCAGAAGAGGACGAAACAGATGAACGACTAACAAGTCTTCAAGATATCCTACCACCTGAGGTCCTCAGCCGGAGTACATCATTCCCCATTGCACCAGACCACCCGTCTCTCGATCTTGAGACTCTCCGAACTACCAATCTTTACTGGTACCTTCCGTCGCCCGAGGTGGCACTAAACTTGCGAGACATATACTATCATCGTGCGTCATGGATGTACGTAGCCGTAGTTTCTAGCTTTACGAAGATGTGCTGACGTCAATGGCGACACAGGTATAGCCCAATTAGTCCTGACGCGTTCGCATCTGAGGTCTATGCACAATTTTACGCTGCGCAGGCTGCACCACCCATCGCAGATGACCCTCTAATCGCGCATCGATTGGCGTTGATGTTCATGGTTCTCGCAATCGGCACCCTCATGGACGAGCGCCAAACATCGTATGGAATTGAGGCGGAAAAGTACTATCAACTCGCGCGCGCAGCACTCTTCCGGGACTCCTTATTTGACGAACCGACTATCAATGCCGTCCAGGCGCTCGTGAGTCTTTCTACCAGCCCGACTTCTCCGACATTTGACGATATGGTATTCACAGTACTTGATGTCGTTCTACCTTTTCTTGGCGGACCGCCATGGAACAGGCTCTGGGTCGAGGTGGGCAATTATGGGTCTTGCCGTGAAGGTGGCGCAGAGTGTGAGCCTTCAACCTCATTGTCACCTGTATAGCCACCTCCTGACAAAGATTCCTTGTAGATCGGACTCCGTGAGTTCTGAGTGCTGCTAGGCTGCCTGCTTTCTTCGGATATTAACTCGAGCGTTCCCTCCGTTCAGATCGCGATAGTGGACGCTGGAAAGTAGAAGATGACGAGACTCAGAAGAGACGGGAGCTTTTCTGGGAGTTGTTCACCTATGATTCTTGGCAGGTGCGTTCCAAAGGGGAAAGCAAAGCATGATTTCGTCCTCATGCCTCTATTCAACCCAGTGTCTCACTTTTGGTCGTCCACCATCGTTCTCTCTGGCTCATGTGGATTGCAAAATGCCCCATCCTGCTGAGCCTTCGGATGAACAAAGTTGTACGTGTTCTTTTCTGGGGGGTTTCTGATCATAACCTCACTGTGCGAATAACTAGTCCACGCATGGAAGCACAAATTCACATCCGAGTGCATGACACTTGTACACGACCAGGCGTTTGGCGCACGGACACCAACGTACACAACGATCCTTCAGCTCGACCGAAAAGTACGACTGTTTCCCGTCCCACCGATCCTGCAAATTGCTGGATTTGGGAGCTCGCAGCCGCGTCCTGGAGGATTCCCTGAGAGTGTTGCGCTAACGCTCCAGCGTCACATCGTTCTCGCCCTCCGAGAAATGAGTGAGTATAGCTATCAGCTGTTACAGTAACCATTTTACTCATAGCGCGATCAATATTTATAGACCTACTTTATCTTCACCGGAGCTTCTTTGCGCGCGCAGTGAGCGATCACCCCAAGGATCCGCTTGGTAGCCCGTACGGGACGTCCGTGATCGCTGCATACCGCAGCGCAGGGTCGCTTATTGCACTCATGCGCAACTTGCACGCCCAGCTCAAAGAACCTAGCGAACGAATGTGGTTTCTGTGGACACACATGTTCTCGTGTGCTGTAAGTCTATCACCACACCATTGATAATCTGATCCTCAATTATGCTCTCCAGATTGTTTTGGGCAGTATCGTTACCAGGTGCCCATCGATGAGCTTAGCGCCGTCGGCGCTGGTTCAGCTAGACTCAGCATGTGAGTTATTCTCCAAAGCGGCACCTGGATTTCGTGCACAGAAAGTCCTTGTGAGTACCATCCGTGCATAGGCGTGCATAGTAACTTATAGGAGTCCATATAGGCAATCATGCTTCGCCTTCAAGAAAAGGCACATTACAGTCTTACGGAGTTCCGCAATGGCAAATCGCCGGTTAGCGCTCGATCGGCGTACCCACCAGAGCCTCTTACGCCAGATGACCAGGACGATGAATTGTCGACTTTGGGGGGCAAGACTCGTCTCGTTGCCAAGAAGGAATACACCTCGCCCTCTCCACCTGCTATCATCGACCACTCGCCAACGTCTATGAACCCCGTTGTGCCGCTACCACTCCCGTCTTACGACGGGCAACAACATCCGGTTCATCCGAGTGTCGTCGAATACCTGCGCACCTTTGGGCCCACTCCTAATCCTGAACGGGGCATGCCGGCACCATCGTCGTCCCCTGAGACGTACCCGGACGGCACACCGACAATGTACAACTTCTCTGGCGTACCCACCCAGTACATGTCTCCGGAGGCTGCACAGTATCATTACCAGCAGCAGGAACAGCCCATGCATCACGAGCACCGTCATCCGCTACCCCAGGTGAACGTGGGTCCCGACATGGTCGCCGACTCGGAAGTGTTCCCCCAATACTTCCCGGTGTATGACTATGGCCAAGCTGTGAGCTCGAATGGCAACGTCAACGCGTACACTCCGATGATGGAAAGCATACAGGGACAACGTCGGGAGTCGCACTCGCCAGAAGCAAATATGCAGACCACTTGGCATGACTTTGTTGCAGGGCTCACCACGATGAACTAGGCGAAGTAATGAACGAAACATCTGTAATATCTCTTTTTCTTTTACCGTCGTTTTCCCAATGTATCTTGGAGTCTGTCAGGCTGGTATACTTACGTGCCCTTACTCGTTATTTTGTACCGTACTGTATTTTCGCGGCTATCCTTCTGTGTGATTGGTTTAAATATTGATCGTGCTGCTAATACTTGGATGCGCTCCTGCAAGTCCTTGCGTACTCAAGCCTTGCATATTACGGGTCCTTCGTAGGACCACTGGTAGGTGGGGCGTGCGATAATTTATAAAGCGACCTGTATGATTTGCCAATGCCAATTTCCTTGCAAAGTCAAGGTCGGATAGGGGCCATTTCTTGGCCCCTGTCGTACGAATGACGCCAGTCTCTCGCAAGCTGTTTCGCAGCATTTTTTGATTTTTGTGTACCGAATATGCCTTCAGCTTCAACAGCGTCAACGTACCCTACTACACCTTCAGAACCTCTGGAATGGCCTCTGTTGCACCGGTTTTTCCACCACCCCAGCGAGGGGCATCTTTAATGCTGTCCTTCCGCATGCAGGACAAAACTACGCTGATCCTAGGTTCAGGACCATTGGCCGCTTCTCGTGCTTTCGCGGCGCTCGAAGCAGACTCTGAGGTCGTCATACTCGCCCCTGGAGGCATTGGAGAGTCCTGCGATGAATTGAAATGGCGCGCTAAGCACGACGAAATAACTATCGTTGATACGGATTCGCTCCCGGGCACATCCACATCCTTAGGGCACGATCGCGATTTTTTGGAGTCCTATCTCGAGGCCTCCACAAATGTCACTCTTGTCTGTGTAACAGACACGACAATTGGTGCTGTGGGCAAGCACAGAACGCGAGCCTCAGCGGAACACGTCTACCGGACTTGTCGCGCACGTAACATTCCAGTCAATACCACCGACATGCCGGACCTCTGCGACTTCACATTTGCCGCTACCCATCGTTTCACGACTTCCGACACGTCCGAGTCGCGTACTCCATTGCAGGTGGGAGTCACTACTAACGGGAAAGGGTGCAGACTTGCTGGCCGTGTACGGCGTGAAATCGTTGCACGATTACCGAAGGAAGTCGGCGGTGCCGTGGAGAAGGTCGCGCAGTTGCGAGACCTTGCAAAAATCGTCGGACCAGACAGTGGTACATCGGACGTTCCTGAGGACGAGATACACGATGACAACACGGTCGTGACCACCCCAAATCGACCCGTGCCATCCAGGACGATTTCGGAGACGTCGACCGAGAGCGCTCGGAGGCGCATGAAATGGGTAGCCCAGGTCAGCGAATATTGGCCCTTGGAAAAACTGTCCGCCATGACAGACGAAGAGATGAAGGGCATTTTGAGCGGAGGGGGATTGGCAGAACCTGGTTATTTTTCCAAGGTCCCATCGGTCGAACTCGACATTGCTACTTCAAGACACTCACTCTCCGTTACTCCACCGAGTCACGGAAAAATTCTCCTTGTGGGGTCTGGTCCAGGACACCCATCTCTCCTTACCCTTGCGACACACACTGTGCTCACCAAGCACGCGGATCTCGTGCTCTCCGACAAGCTTGTGCCTGCCGCCGTGCTTGCTATCATCCCAAAGACGGTCGAGGTACGCATTGCGCGGAAGTTTCCTGGGAATGCTGAAGGCGCACAGACCGAGATGATGGAAGCTGCTATCGAGGCTGCTCAACGGGGTCTTACTGTCGTTCGCGTATGTCATTCATTGATTCGTCTCTTTTCTTCACACTGCTAATTTGTCTATTAGCTCAAGCAAGGTGACCCGATAGTTTACGGACGGGCCGGCGAAGAGGTGCTCTATTTCCGTGCGCACGGGTACGAGCCCCTCGTCATCCCCGGCGTATCGTCTGCGCTCGCAGGCCCAATGTTCGCGGGAATACCCGTTACGCAGCGCGGCGTCGCGGAATCATTCGTCGTCTGCACGGGGGTCGGCCGGGCCGGGAAGGAGGTCCGCTTGCCTAGCTACGACCGCGGACGGACGCTGCTCATACTCATGGGTGTTGCGCGGCTTGCGCAAGTGCTCCAGGCTCTCACCAGCGCAGATGGTGGCGGCCGTGAGAGAGGTGGCGTCCGGTATCCTGCCCATACGCCGATTGCTGTGATTGAGCGCGCCAGCATGCCTGATCAGCGAGTACTAGAGAGTACGCTAGGCAACATTTTGGCTGCGTTGGAGAGCATGGGGGAGCAAAGGCCGCCAGGAATGGTCGTCGTCGGGTGGGCTGTTCTGTCGCTGTGGAAGGGGGGAGATGTTGACGTTCTTGGCGAGGACGATGACGATGATAAGGACAGATCCAGAGTGGAACGATGGCTTAGTGGCGCAGGATGGAGAATTAGAGAAGGCGTTTCGACTGGTTGGGATGATCTATGATCATCGATCGAGCAGCTAAGTAAGTACATGTTATGCATAGTATAGGTGTCAAGGATACACTTCCGTACAGAGGCAACATACATCAATCGTCCCACTGAATAAGTACAACCTCCTCTCGCCAACATTCCTTACTCTCTTTACCATCATCGGTCATACAACAGTCCCGTTCGCAAGAAAAAATCATGCAGGTCCCCCACTCCATCCCATTTCGGTCTACCCCACCTTTCAACTCGCTCTCCACGAGTTTTCGCCGCTCGTCATCCGTTAATTTCTTCCGCACATTGTTTTCTTCCGTTTTCAGGACGTTGATGAGGTTCGGCATGATCTGGCACTCGAATACCCGCGCAGCACCGCAGTACGGACAGGGCCGTACCGGGGGTGTATAGGCGCGTTTGGCCGGCGGGGTGACTTTGAAGGCCGGCTTTGTGACAGGCAGCGGTGGCGCGGGGGGAAGGGGGAAAAGCTCCTGAAAGAGTTTGTCGGAGGCAAAGGGCAGCGGCGTGCCTTTGAGTTCATATCGGACGCACTGCGCACCCTCGTACCCCACACGCTTTATGAAGCGTTCGAAGACCTCGTCCACATCGAGCGAGTTTTCATAGAGCTCGGCGCCGGCAGGGCCATCGACGTCTGCTACCTGGGCAGCCGCGGATATTTTGGGTGCCTTCGGTGGTGGAGGAATGTATTCGGACGATGTCGAAAGGTACATGGCCGGATAGGCAGGTGCTGCGGCCCAGGGCGACTCGGAGAGCGTGGTAGCAGCCATCGCGGTTAACAATGATTCCTCGGAGGAGTCGGTGTCGCTTTCCGAGTCGGTTTGATCATCATCAGAACCGTCATCTTGTAATGAATCTTGTGGTAGGGGTGCTGAAGGCGCTGCGGCGCCACCGAAGATCTGGGAACCTATCCCGAATGGGTTCGGTGCGGCGTTGTTTTGCATCTGCTGAGAGTTGTGAGATCTTGTCGGCATTGTGGACACAATAAATGGGAAAACTCACGGAAAAAGGATTTGATTTTTTGGCGGCAGCTTTTTCTTGCTCAGCCGCGATTGCTTTAGCCTTCGCAGCTTCATGTGCTCTCCTTCGCGCTAATTTTTTCTCCAGCTTTGCGGCGTATGTCTCGTTGTATCTGAGCCCGCGCCACGCGCGCACGCTGCAACAGATTGAAATGATTAGCAACATATGACACACAAGTGCGCGCACTTACTCACCTTCCGTCCTTCTTCTGACACGATCCGCGGGAGCATCCCCAGATGTACAGCGCCCTGTCCATGGGGCTGTCCTCGAACGGACACCACATCTGCACTAAGAGCTCCATTGGGTACGAGCATATCTTACATTGTGAAGTTGTTATGGAGGGCTCCGATGATGGGAGAAATGCCTTTTATACGCTGAGTCAAACTACACAGAACACGCGATACACAGACAAGACCTGGGCGTACAGGATGGCCACCGATGCGCGACACGGCGGCATCGCTGATATCTGCCGCAGCATCGACGTGACCGTCGGGCACGCCCAGCAGCACTGAAGTTTCCACCTCCGCCTCGACCTCATCGTCGGAATCTGACCACTCCTCCGCATTTGTTACCGAGCCCATGGAGAAGAACCTGTGAGAAATAACGGGCTCTGTCAGTTCTGGTTTGATGAAACAAGATGGACGCGGTCGAAGGAGAAAAATTCAGAAAAGCATGAATGGTATATTGATTGGAGTCGTCATGGGCGCCCCAGTAAGGAAGCCTTACTGAGACGGTTCAGACTCGTCATCTAAAAAGGCTCATCATAAAAGGGAAACAAGACGCGGACACTCACCGATGAGGACGAAGTTGAACGATTTCTCGTCGATGTTGAAGATCGAGAGAGAGAATGAAAAACGCGATCGGGCAAAAAAAATTGCGTTTAGAAGGGGAAATTAAAAATCGGGGGGAAATCTGCGTAAAATTAGGCGGCATTTACAGAAACTACCGGTGCCGCGTCGGCATATGTTAGCTACATCGCGCCAGGTGAATATTAGGTGGTCCCTGTGAGCGCCTGAGCAGTACATGAGCACCAACTTTTTCTTTCGTTCGCTTTCCAATTTGAATGCTTTCGTCGTCGCTGGACTATCAAGAGGATCCCGGGCCACTTGCCGCTCGGAACAAGCGTAGAAACACAGCACTATCGTGCGCGGAGTGCAGAAGGTCGGCTTACTTGACTCCGTGGTCGTCGCATCTGCTTATTTTGGCATTTTGGTAGGTTGAAGCTGAGGTTCGCGATACCAGTCTGCTTGGAATTGGGCTATGTAGTTGATCAACGCCCTACAGATGTTCTAGGAATTTTCCTTGTAGGTGAGTCCACATTTGTTACGCAGAGTTTGAGCCACAGAGTGACCTTGCGCGCCGATTGTCCAGCAATTGTGTGAAGAAGGCATGACCCTTGCATTATATCTTGCGCGATTAATTTGATTAACAGACATCTTATGGTGTAGGGCTGCGCCGCAATATGCCCAGAGGGTGGGTAATCACTAGCAAGCCGACACCTTGATTTTGGGATTTGATTTTGAACGAATAGGTTCTCTCACTACAGGGAAAGGAAACCGGTACGTCGCTTCTGTTTTGCCGTTTCATCTGTTTAGCTGCTCATGATTTGCCAAGTTTTGTGCTCGCAAATACAGAGGTTCTCCACGAGAAAATTGCTCAGCTATGCGACCGTGTCAGGCAACTGGAAGACGGGCTGGCGCAAGCCCAGTCGTCGCTATCCCGTGACAGACACCCACTTCTCAGCGACGAATTATTACAGATCAAGAGGCCACTTGAGCGAGATGGGCGCACAGGCGCTTCGCCCCCTCCACAGCCAGCAGCACCAGAGGCAGATGATGCCACCGATGCCATAGGATCTTTGTGAGTGTGTGGGACACCTTGGAACCGTGACTTCATTCTCACTCAATCATTCAAGATCTATTTCAGAAAGCGGCCGTTCATCGTTTTATGGGACGACTGCCAATTCATGGGTGAGACACGCCTCGTATTCTCTGACGTTGAAATTTACTAACTACCCACAGTATTTACTACAGGTCAGTGACTGGGCAGCAGCATTGAAGGCGTACTCATGACATATTCCAGAACGAGGCGCTAGAGGAGCAGGACGAGAACACTGACGCCGATTTTCCGGTGGCAAATGATGTCTCGTGGCTAAGCCACGCATTTCCGTTCGCAAGCACGAGTAGGACTGCCCACGACATGCGAGGAACAGTATTCGGCTTTCTCCCGAGTTTCGCAGTAGCCCAGGCCAAAGCCAAAATATATTATCGACAAGCGGCATTTATGTGAGTATTCCTCCTCCCTCCTATATTCGTGCATCACCAAACTCTTTGCCCTGTGGGGTAGACACATGCCAATACCAGAGGCGGAGTTCGAGCAGCGAATACTCTATCGCATCTATAACGAGGATGCTTCGCCTACTCTGGAGTCCGTCGACTCACATACGATTGCCGTCCTCTATATGGTCCTCGCAACCGGGACGCTGGTCGATTATGACAGTCCGCCTCGTTCAGAAGAGGCAATGCAGTACTACCAGCTTGGTCGTGCCGCCTTGTCGCTTGACTCGGTGCTGGAGGAGCAGAGTATAACCGCTATACAAGCACTCGTGAGCGCTTTTTTCATTTTTGCGCATGAGATAGGAACTGAACTACATACGGCCATGTCGACGTAGGTATTGACTTGCCATTTTATGTTCTTGGCGGACATCAATAGCCCGCGATGGGTGATAATGGGGATCGCTGTAAAGATTGCTCAGAGTGTGAGTCAAACCAGGCGTATTTTTCAGTGGGAAATGATCTGACGCTTGTCCATAGATCGGTCTCCGTTAGTCACACTTACGCGCTACAACTTTGGGGAAGCTGACATGCGATGCCTACAGACCGCGATAGTGGACGATGGAAAGTCGACGACGAGGAAACCCAGCGACGCAGACATGTGTTTTGGGAGCTATACTCGTACGATTCGTGGCAGGTAAATCACGTCCATGCTCTGCCGTATTAACGGACTCCTCATCGTTGCACCTTTTGTAGAGCCTCACATTCGGAAGGCCGCCGTCGTTCAGCATGATGCATGTTGACGTACCCATGGCATATGACACCGTCAAAAAGGAGAGCGGTGAAGTCGAGATGAGCTGTGCGTGTCCTTCCTGTTGACCTATTTTCACCGTCTCAATTGCCATGAACAGATTTCGCCTGGAAACACCGATTCGCCTCCCTTTGTCAAAGTGAAGTACACGACCGCGCCTTTGGTGCACGCCCACTACCTTATAAAACGATCATTGAACTCGACAAGAAGACAAAGGAATTTTACATTCCGCCCTCCTTGCAGGTTCCTGGTTTTGGTGGGAGCAAGGTCGGCATTGATGCCCAGGTAGAGCAGCCGCCAATAGAACTCGTTATGCAGCGATATGTTGCCTGGGCGATGCGGGAAATCAGTAAGTTTGCGTGTAAACATAGTACCAACCGTACGTGTGCTGATTCATGGGCAGCGATATTCTACATGCATCGCGGATTTTTTGCAAGGGCGATCGAGGAGAATCCCGAGGATCCGTTGGGCAATAAATACGCTCAATCGGTTCTAGCGGCATACACCACAGCGTGCTCATAGTACGTACCCCGGTTTGATTTTCCACCTTTACAATAGCTCACTGTTCTTTAGTGTTGGGCTCGTTGAAAGCATGCATTCGCAATATCCAATACTTACTGAACGCATGTGGTTCCTTTTCACGCATGTTTTCTCGTGCGCGGTAAGCATTTGCCCTTGATATGACTACACACGGGTTAATGATTTCTAGATCGTGCTTGGCTCAATTGCAACGAAATCCCGGATGACAATCGCGCCGTCCGCGTTATCACATTTGGATTCTGCATACAACTTGTTTAATAGGGTCTCTGAGAACCCTAATGCCGCAAAGATACTGGTGAGCGGGCTCTCTGCGTCGCTTATCAAAGGTTCTCATAATTCGTTGTAGCCCATTCTCCAGAGACTCAAAGACCGGGCCCGCGAGAGCCAACAGCCAGTGCCTCGCTTAACGTCTTCCAGCGTGTCGCGTGTCAAGAGCGAATCCGATGAGTTTTCGGCCCTCGGAGGATCAGCGCGCCTGGTGTCCCGCAAGTCGTCGTCATCCCCCGCGTCCTCACCACCGAACACTGGATTAAGTCCGCCTAGCCACCATTCGCCAAGCGTCGTGCACTCGCCGCCTCCGCCTCCGATACATAACTCAATACCCACCCACATGCCATCCACTCAGATGCCCGGTCAATATGAGCCCGATCCCTCTCTGACAGCCTGGCACGACTATGGCCACGTCCAGACTTTCAATTATCCTCCCTCGTACCCTCAGAATCCGGCAGCGCATGTCATGCCAGAATACCCCGACGCGAGTCAGGTTCCATTATACCCCGGCTCCTCTATGCCGTCGATACCACCCATGGATTCATCGGGACAATATTATTATGGTGCTGGGTTCGAGACCTATGGTCAATCCCAGGGCTACCAATACCAAGGTCAAGGAGACGGTATGGCTGCGCCCGCGGTGCCGGATCTGAGCGCGGCATGGTATAGCCTCGCTTCACAGTATAATGCGTAGACTATTGGTGATTTGAAGGGGTACATAATTTGACCGGTCGTTAATCTATCTGTATCTAGATCTCTGGGGCTTTCTGCTGCTTTGCCTTTTGCTTGGTTCGATGTCGATGTTGCTCATCTGTATATCCTGCACTCCATTTGGTCCATTTGATTACCCTCGGTGTGAGCCAGGAAGGAGAGCTTGCATCTGCACAGGCTCGGTACAGTACTTAAATTATTGGTAGCAGCAAGTTTATTGGCACCGAGGTCAGGTGAAGGCGTCCATTTCGCTGTCGTCGTCGGATTCAACTTTGCATTGCTTGCTCTAGCTCTTTTCCCTCCTTGTTATTTCTTCAGCCTGTCCTTTGGAGGATGGATGCCCCAGATGCCAGGACTCGGAGCAAGATAAGTTTGGCACCGGCCAAAGTGCTGTCAAAATCGTGCGTACCGCTCGCACCGGCGCTGTAAACTGTCATATAACAATATTGACGCGACGTTCCGTAGCATACCCAGTGCTTTACTGCCCCAGATCTTTCTGTCTAACCTAGTTCTCGTCGCGGCTCTTCATGCTGGAAAGGACTGGCTACTCCATCTTAATGTCGGCATCTTTTGGACCGTGCTGCGTGTCTTGGCCGTCGGGGGACTGGTGGTTCTTGTATGGGAGGGAATGACAGGACAGCTAGCCAAGAGGAAGAACATAGAGGTGTGTCAATGGCGTTGTTGCATTCCGGTAATTGACTAATATGCGTCGTTTTAAGTGGTCGGCATTGGCGCTAGCATCGCTGTTGTTATTCGTTCAGATGTCTAGTCTCTTTACGGCCCTGTTTCGCTTATCCACCACTCGGTGCGAAGATTCGCCAGCCCCTTCAACAGAGAAACCCATTGAATAACCCCTCATAGCGTCGTCCTTTTCACTCATTTCTCAACTCTATGGTTCTCGGCGGTCATGGAGCCCACATCGGTAATGTGCATGGCTGTCTCAAGTATCATGCGTACTCACAGCGTAATAGGTTCAGAAACCGCTCCTTGTGGGCGGCGCCTTTCTGCTGTCATTTGGGTCCTCGCTGCATTACTCCTCGGGCCCGCTATGGGAGGTGCTTCTTAGCCACACCATGCTCATATTCCACGGAATATCGTCTACAGCCTTAGACCACACTCAGGGCGTTCTTTCCACTACCCTAGGTCAAACATTTACCGTTGCTGCTACCACTTTGGGCGCGTCCCTCATAGGCATTCCGCTTTACACAATCCGGAAAATGGCCGTAAGTGGAGCTGTACGAATATTTTCCCGTTATTTAATTTCATAAATACAGCTCAACTGGCCCCCGACGCCAGCCCTCCCGCTTCAGTCTTTGGCGGCTTTGCCATTCCTCGCATACGCACTACTCTATCGCGTGCCGAAGACGACTCGGTCTCTCAGCAATCTACACTTTGGGAATCAGTATTTCATACTCTCTTACCCGTCGGCGCTTGTTCTTGGGGGGCTTGTCGGTTATTTCTTTTTCACGGACTCCTTCACTTGGACCGACATCGCGGTCGGGGCGTTGCTATATTACGGTAGGCTCCGACGGACGTTCTTTTCGTGCAGCCGGAGACGCTCATGATGTTGAATAGGCATGTATCCGCAGGATGTGACAACTTTGGGTGCGACCCCCCGAACACCGACGTCACGGTTGATTCGCTCATACATGAAGACGATCCTCTCAAACCCCGAGTCGAGGAAGATATTCTACTTCCTGATGCTCAACATGTGCTATATGCTCGTGCAGATGCTCTATGGGGTTTGGACGAACAGCTTGGGCTTGATTTCGGATGGTGCGTTTGGCCGTTTCTCTGCACATCGGTGAGCCATGAGTTCTGACATATTGGGCAAGCTATCCACATGGCTTTCGATTGTATGGCTATCGGTGTGGGGCTGTTCGCGTCTGTAATGGCGACATGGCCACCAAATGAGCGCTTTACCTATGGGTACGATTTTCTCATCGTTGTTTGACCATCGGAAACTGATATCCTCTAGATATGGCCGTATCGAGACATTATCAGGTTTTGCCAACGGAATTTTCCTTATATTAATATCTATTTTCATCGTGTTTGAAGCCATTCAACGCCTGTAAGTTGGTTTTTACCGAGTGCTTGATAGATTCCTTACTGACGCCCGATTCACCAGGATGGAACCACCGGAAATGAACACGAACCAACTCCTCCTAGTGAGCTCATTAGGCCTAGCCGTTAACCTTTTCGGAATGTTTGCTATGGGTGGTCACCATCATGTGAGTTGCTTTGGTATTCATATATTTCTTTGACCAACGAGTATTGCACAGGGTGGACATTCGCACTCCCATGGGCATTCGCATACGGAGACGCACAGTCCACACTCAGATCACTCTGAGCATTCACATGTGCATCACGAAGACCACAACCACTCTCATTCCCATTCAGAGCCCGAGCACCAACATCCTATCCCTCAACACCACTCACACTCGCACTCTCATGACGAATCGCACTTGCACTCTCACTCACAGCCTGATCCATCCTCTCATTCGCACTCGCATGATGACCATGGCCACTCACATGATGACCACGGCCATTCGCATGATGACCACGGCCATTCGCATGAGGATCATGGCCACTCTCATGGTGGACACGATGACCCGCATATACACCATGCCCCAGAGCCTCTACACTCACATTCACACAACCACGACGGGGCAGCGCATGACCCCGGCTCTCCTGACAAGGGCCCCAAGCGACATTTCCGTGGCCCGTCTCTCCTAATTCACGCCCCCGACGGGTCCCATCATGGTCATAGCCATGACCACCACGATGACCACCCTCCCCTTGCCACGCCCTCCCGGCTGCTCGCACCCCACATTGCCGAAACAATGTCGCCCATAACGCCAAGCTACCGTTTTGGGCACGACGACCACTACGAGGCTCATCATACGTCGAGCCATGCGCCAAACCTTCATGCACCGAATCTCCACGACCATGCTGCGCACGAGCATGGCCACGAAGGGCACAGTCATAACATGCGCGGCGTCTTTCTGCACGTCATGGCGGTGAGCGATATCTCGTTTGATTTTAGCACCCGTATTTACGATTTATTAAGGACACGCTCGGCTCTGTCGGGGTGATTATCTCGACGCTGTTGATCCAGTTCTATGGATGGACAGGGTTCGATCCTATCGCCTCACTGTTCATTGCCATTTTAATTGCAGCGAGCGTTATTCCACTGGTCATCGACACGGGAAAAGTTCTCTGTCTCGATGTCGCGGAGCGCGAAACCAGTATTGAAAAGGCACTATCGGAGGTCAGTCTGTTTTCATTCGTTCCATGCGTTCCATTCTCATGCCGCATATCCAGCTTCCCCACGTCGAGGGGCTGTCTTCCTTCACTGCGCCGCGCTTCTGGCCGAAAGACGCGTCCAGCCTTATCGGCTCCATTCACATCCAAATAGCGCCCTCGCGCTCATCGTATGACCCCACCGGCCCGCATTCGAGCAAGCGGGTGACATACGCGAACATAGACCGTGTGGTGGAGCGTGTAGATACGCTGTTGCGGAGTAAGATATCGGGGCTGGAGGAGCTGACGATACAGGTGGAGGAGGCGAAGACAGGGCCGGTGTATCTCTGATTTATCCATGGACGTTAATATTGTAACATTTCTACATTCCCGGACAGTGTTAGGGAGTTAGAATAATCCTACTGTGAATTGTACAAAGGTGAAGATAAGGGCTTGTTTATAACGTTCACCGTTCAATCATTGACCGTGACGCGACGCATTGTCGGTGGCCGCGGGTGGCTTGTTTGCCTCAATCATTGAGACCAAACAACGCCTACGAGATTCGAAGCATTGGACAGGCATCAATTTGTGTGCGCGCATGTGGATCGATTTCCATCCAGTGCTGAGTCCTCCTCCATGGCTTCGCCTCCCCGTGGGCTTTCTTGCAAACGCGTTGTCCTGAAAGTATAGTCACGATGCATGAAGGATAGATTGGATAGCTGAACGTCAATTCCAAGATGAACAAGACTCCAATTCCCTCGCTAGGATGTGATACAAGAATAACTACAGATAATGGGTAATGAGGGTGGCAAAGGTATCAATCAGATCACAACAGGTAAGGTAGGTATAATGAAAAAAGCCAGAAACATTCCTCGTCGACGCAGTGTAGAGACGGTGCTACACATATAAATATACAGCAGACAAGATGAGCCTTCACAGGCGAAGTATCTCCAGAGTGGTCTCCTATAAGCCGGCAGCTTGATGCAGATACCCCAGTAACTCGATCTGAAGAGGTAGTAGGGGTCAGCACCGAGAACAAAAGGACGAGCCGACACTCTGGACAATGCTCGAGCGCATAGAGAAGGTATCCAAAGCGCCCCAAACAGGAACGGAATTGATAGTACGTACCTTCTCCTGCTCCGAATCGCAGAACATTGCCCACGGACCGCGGCCGTCCGTGAATTCTATCGCAAACGAATGTGGTATCGACTCGAGGTATTCGTACCCTTCGTTCCACTCCTTTAAGCCGCGCACCCGGCGCTTGAGCTCAAGAGTGTCGAGGGCTTGTGCAGTATCCTGCGGTGTGAAACGGTAGTCAGAAGCGAACGCGAACACAGAAGGGCAGTGACGCGGAGCCGTATGGACACACATACCTGGGGGCTGCGGTAGAAAAAGCACTGCGAGCCGCTGAACTTGAAGTAGCGTCTCCTCCATGTCAACGACTCGTCCGTCTGCACGCTGGCCCACCCAGCCATCTCCACACCCGGGCCAGAACCCCACCTTGTCTTCTTCACCTTCGCTTCGACCTCCTTTATACGCGCCTTCCGATCCTCCTCCACCTGCTTCCTAAGGGCCTCCTTCCTTCGCTCGGCCTCCTCTGCCACGCGCTGCTGATCTCTCCGCCACTGCTCCATGCGCCGCCCCTCCTCTAATCGGCGCTCCTTGTCGATCCGGCGCTTCTCCTGCAGTTCCCGCATCCGCTTCTCCTCCGCCTCCTTGATCTCGCGTTCCTTCCTCCTGCGCTCCGCAGCAGCGTGCCTCAGCTCCTCCTCCAATATCTCCCTCCGCTTCCTCTCCTCCTCCTGCTCCAGTCGCAGTACCTCAGCCTTCTCCCTCTTGATCCTCGCCTGACGAGCCTCTTCTTCCCTCACCGCCTCGCGTTCCTCCTCCTCTCTGCGTCGCTGCGCTTCTAGCCGCCGCCGTGCCTTCTCCTGTGGATCCAGCGGTGCCGGACTCTCCGACCCCCATTTCGACCGGATGTGCGACGACGCATGCTGTGAGGGGAGGGTCATGGGCGCGATGACCACAAAGTCCTCCCCGTCCGACGGGCGACCGCCAAACTCCGCGAGGCTTTGGGCACGGTACCTATTGTTGTCGTGTTGCGGCGGTGCGTACACAGGTGCCTCTGCCGTAGAGGCACCGCGCGCGCGGGTAAAGCTGGTCTTGTCCTTCGGCGGGGTCGGCGGCGGCGCTTCGACACGAGCAGGCGCGGAAGCGGGAGGGGGAGCGGTGCTTATGGGAGGAGGGGTGTCGGGCAGAGTCTTCTTGCGCCGCAGGAAGTTAGAGAACATGCCCGTCTTGGAGGGCGTCGCGGGGGACTCGGTACGGGGCTGTTGCTGCTCGGATGCGGCGCGGCGGATCGGGGTGCTGTGGGTACTGCTACTTGGAGGGTTGCTGGGGAGCGCTTTCTCGGGCTTGTGGGTGCGGGGCTGGGCTTGCGACTGGGAGCGGTCGATGTGGCCGGGCGGGTCGGTGAGGGCGAGTCGTGAGGGCGACAAGAGGGCTTGGCGGATGAGGCTTTGGGTCAGATTCTCGATACGGCTCACGGCGAGCGAGGCCTCTTGTGCCTGTGCACATCAAGATTAGCTCGCCACGCCCGATAAAATGGCAACCAACGAACCTCCAGAAGACCCGCGAGTTGGCGAGAGTGCACTGTGATACGCGCTGTGCACAATGCGCGTGAGGATGGCGCGAGTGCGGTTGAAGGTAGCACTTACCGCGTCGGACACTTGATATGCGCTCGGGTGCATAGGTGATCAGGATATAGCGCGCATTCCCCTCCAACTCCTCACGACAAAAGCCAAAGGCGATATCGTCCGATTGTTCAATCTTATCGCGCATCTCGGCGAATCCCCCGCTCCCGCTCGCGAACAGCCTGAGAGCGTCGGCCTCCTAGACAACGTAAGTGTGTGAGAATGATATGCGAACTTGGGGTATACACAACGCAGCGTACATCATTGTATCTCAACACGAGCCTGAGACCGCCCATAAGATAAGCGCCATTGCCGTAGTACGGAAGGCGAGCACTTACCAGTTCAACGAGTCTTCGTTCTGCAAGATAGCGTGGTACGCGACCAGTATGTTCTGATCGGACAAGTCGACGGAGACAGCCATGGGGGGCACGAGCGTAGTATGAAAGAGCTTTGCCTATCAAGAAAAGCAGAATCACTGGCACGTCCGTCCGCAAAGCTCAAGAAACATGGTCGATATTGGGAATACTGGGGCAGAGTGGGAAGAAAGGTGCCGGTGGGCGGTGACCGCGCGGGTTGCGATGTTGATCACATGTTTGCTATGTTCGGTCGCGCCACCCACGCGCGTAAAGAGAAAACAAGAAATGAAACATTGAAATACTGTTACAATGATACCCTAAGACCCAATTGCATGCAGACTATGGCGCATTTTGTCAATCACCCCCAACCTTTCGCCTCTCCTCCTCGAGCGCTGCCGCTCCGTCTTTCTCATCGTCAAACCTGTACATCGGAAAGTCCAGGAGCAGCGTCTTCTTCAGCACGGTAGGAATGTGTCGGTATAGTGCTGGCGGTAGGGGGATCAATATCGACGTCCGGTGGAGGTAGCTTTTGTATGCCCTCCATGCATTAGCATATTGCTGTCCAGCGTTCGGTCCATGGCTAAGCAGGTAGAATTTCTTGGCCTGTGGTTTTTCCGCCGTTGGAACTCCGGAGGCAAACATAAGGAGCCTACGGTACAAGCTGTCAGGGATACTGTGGTGCTGAGGACAGGAGGATGCACTTACAGGACCGTGAAAATGGGCGATACAATCGAACCGTACTGAGCGGCTTTGGCGGATGACGATACGGTGCCGTTCGTGCTAGGAGATAGGCACAGAATCCATATTCCCCACCAACACATCATTCTGAAGAGCCCGAGTTAGCATTTTTCCAAGCCACAAACAAGAAGCTCGGTAAACGCACTCTCCAAAATACGGCGGGTGCCTTGACCAGCCCCAAACGCCCTTCTACAAAACCACAGAGAATCAGTATTGCAAGCTACCATTCCGAAAGCTCTATATTTACTGTCATAGGACGGTCTTTCGGTGGATTCGAGGACTTGTAGCGAAACTTCTCGATGTCGGCCGTCGACTCTATAATCCAGCCGACGACCCAGAGAACGATGCCAGCGATGTCCCTGGACGTCCCGAACGCAGGGTTTGAACCGCCACTGCGTAGTTCAGATACCGACGGTGAATTGAGGATGGTAAGCGGCAGTGACACTGTCCACACCTATACAAGACCAGCCGCGTTCAGCGTCAAGTACGATGCCTCATGCAACAAGATATGATGTTCTTACCCAGACTATCTGGCCTAGCTCATAGATTCAGTACCTGGAAATAGAGCAGCATTGTGAAAAATCTCACCGATCCAAAAGCCAAGGAACTTGAAGAAATGGGAACGTATGTCATCGAAACGGGTGTCACTTCCCGTTTTGAGGACGCGATACAGGAGGAAACCTGATTTTGCCTGAGCATTCGTTACTAGCCAACCATTCGAGGTTTCGTACCTGCTAAGCGTGCCGCCCAAACCATAACAAAAACGCTGGCTACGATATTGCGCGTGTAGAAAGTGTTTCCCATGATGAGCGTGAGCAGTGCTATCGAACCCATGTCGTTCAAGACTGCCCGCTGCCCAGTGAAGTCCGCTTGTGAAGCATACCTAGGATGAAAAAGTTGGAGCCTACACGCAGCACCGTCAGACATCCAGGATTCGAGCAATTTGTGAGAGTTTCTCACCGCCTGTGAAATCTGTGATTTTGTCAAACTGAAAGGCCCAGGCGATGGCAAAGCCTAGCAGTTGGTACCCGACCGTGACGAGAAGAGTTATTGCCAGGTAATGGCTGTCAAGAGCATGGACAGGGCTCATCTTGACGAGGATGCGCAGATGGAAAAAGGGGAATGGGTGTTGGGCAAAGGCGAGGAGAGCAACGATCGCCGCCTTTTGAACCGCGCATCCTTGTCGACGTTGGGAACACGCATCACGATCGCGGGCGGCGAAGATCGTGACACTGATTGCTCGCGGACTCAGAACTTTATTCCTACATTTTGGTTCCGTTACTCAGCTGTACCCGGAAATAAAAAACGAGAGGGATGAGGATCATGAGGGTATGCAGATATGCAGATATGCAGTAAGTACAAATGCGACAGACAGAAATGAGCATAGAAATACAGACAAAAATCATCCAGAGACAGAATCGACCATAAATTACTCGGCTTTATCCTTTAACAAAGTCAAGCCCCACTCTACCCATCGTACTAAACGAGCCTGCGCCTTGAGCGTCGGGTACTCGTTCACCGCCTCGACGATTTGGCGGCAAAACTCCGCGTACGCGAGGTTCTCCAGGGACCCGACCTCATATTTCTACAGTCGCGAAGGCGTCAGTGGCATGCCGAGAGAATGTGCCATGAGCGTACCTGATAAACATCCTGCATCGTCGAGAACATAGTGATGAGGAAACCGACGCATGTCTGGTTGTGCCCAGTGAGGCTCTTGTCACCCGCAGCCTCCATGTCCAGGCTCTCATTTAGGTTACTAAACATCGCTGCAATGGTCCTGCGTCAGATAAATGTGATATCGAAAGAGTTATAGCATAGACTGACCCTTCAAGATCGCTTGTCTGCAGTTCAAGAACTCTCCCCTGGACATCTCGAGGTCGACGCCTGGTTCCAATTGGCACGGAACGCCACGAAGGAGGGGATGTGCCAGGCCGTCAATAGAGAATAAGAGCGACATGTACTCGTTCTCAAGCGTGATCTTGGGAGACACCATCGACTCCAGCAGCACATCCAAAAAACGGTCTGTGTGCGTCTGATGGACCTCTATTAGCTATCCGTCATGGGGTATGATGCAAAGGGATGAGCGTACCAGGTAGGCAGGCGGGTCAAGTCGTAGCATCATGAACATGAAGCGCAGCCCTACACGCCGACGCCAGGAAGGATCGATGATTCTTTCCCATGACTGGGGGCCCATGGTAAGATAGCGAGACCAATCCTACCAAACAAACGGTTAAGAAACACAAACTATCATATGGAGCTACTACATACCCTCTTCGTGTTCTGAACTACGACATTGGCGCAGCCTACCCAGCAATCGATCCATTTGTCGGCGTCATGGCAATATTCTTCAATAGAATTGGTTTCCGATGGATCATTGAAGTGCTTGCAAATAAGACGATAAATTGCAGGGGAGATGTGTTTGTCGATGACCTAGATACGGAGTCAGTCGTCGCGCCGGTAAGCATGAGAGGACCACTAGACCCTTACCTGCGAGACTTGTTCATCCTTGGTCTTATTTTCTATAGCTTGCGGAGCATCTACTTCGCCCAGTGCGATCCGCAATTCGGGATCGTCGTAATCAAACGACTCGATCATCCCGTACTCGTCTTGGCTGTCCTGGTTAGGATCAGGGGCAGCATGCCGGCGAGGCCGGGGTGGTGCTGGCATGATCACTGCCCTGGCGTCGAGAAAGGCTTGAACTAAACGCCGGATCTCCAGACCGGTCTTCGCGACCGTGGATAAGTTGGTCTCCTTTGCAAAGATCTCCGTCACCCAGGCTGAATGATTCAATTAGAAGCTGCGACACAGAGAGATAACAGACACTCACGTCCTTGCAGTAGCGCGGGGTCCGGATACGTGACACGCGGCTGCGTAGGGTCCATCTGCGGCGTTTCGATAATGCGGCGTACGGAACCAAGTAAAACCTGAATAGCAAACACAACTCTATCTCTCGCAATGCTGGACCCATGAGCAGCACCCTTGAGCGCCAACTCCGCCTCCTTATACTCATTGACCAATATGACCGTCATGTCGGTCAGCCAGGCGTAGACGTCGTTCAGAGGGACGTGGCGGTGCTGCATGAGCGTGGCAAAGTGCATCATCCCGCGGATGCAGGCCATGCGCGTGGTGTCATCCGCCTCTTTGAAGTTCACGTATCGCCGCGCGTGGGCCATGCGGTACTTGACGTTCGCGGGGCTGGTGTCGAGGTATATGGTGATGGCGACGGCGCTGAGACGGTTGTACAGCTGGGAGAGCTCCTGGACTGTGGGCGGTGTGGTTTTGGTAAACGGGACGGACCCCACGGGAATGCTCAATGAGAGCAACTTCTTGAGCTTCGGCGGAAAGTTGACCTGGTCGACACCATCGGGCTGACCAGCTTTCGCCGCCTGTACGACGAGCTTGAGGAATATCTCGAACGCAGTGTCATTGTGTCTGTACTGCGACAACAAGCGCATGTCGTTCTCCAGCATGAACCCAGGAAAATCAGACGGCTCCCGGCGCAGATTCGCGAATTTGCGACTCTTGAATATTTCCACGAGCTGGTTGAACATGACCGACGCGTCGTCCAGAGGCCAGTGCCATCGGTCCCACAAGAGGAAGCACCGCGAAGCGACCAGCCAGATATAGTCATCGCGCTTTTCGAGGGTGCGGTCCGAGAGCTTCGCGTCCATCTCCGGATCCGCAACCAGGCGGATTTTCTTCAGCGCGAGCGCTACGAGCTCCCACGACGCGGACAGTCGGCACGCAGATGTCGACATCCCGTGGACGGAGAACTGCGAGAGGGCGGAGAGGGAGAATAAAAGCCTCCAGACTTCCTCGCTCGCGTCCAGCCCGCCGTGCATTACGCCGCCCTCCGACTCCAGTTCCTGCTGCACCATCTGCCAGAATGGGTGAACGCGGCGTTCGGGCTTGCTGGCGGCCACCTGGACGTCGCAGCTATTCACCAGGTGGAACAAGCATATCCAGAGTTCTGCCGTGCGCTGCGGAGGGGAGGCCGCGTCCAGCGCGCCGTCGCTGTGCTGCACCGCGTCGATCGTGCGCTCGAGGCCGTATTCGCGCAGCCGGCGCATGAGCACCAGGACGAGTTTGACTAGCGTGTCCGTGCGCACGGAAGGCGTGGGTGGGAAGTCGTTGGAGAACGAGCACTGTACCCGCGCGGACAGCTCGATAGCGAACCAGTAGACGGAGAACCCCAGAGTGTCCATCGACGCACCGTCTGCGTCTGCCGTGTGTAGCCAGTCTTCGATGCGGCTTACGAGGTGCGAGGCCTGGTCCTGCACGACGCCGCGTAGAGCGTTGTAGTCATCCTCGGCAGTGTTGGTAGAGTACCAGGACACGAGCTGGCAGACCGTGCGCATCAGACTCGTCCACTGGTCGACGAGTCCAGGTTCACGGTCATCCGAGGCGACGAACTCGAAGAGGCGGCCGCAGATGTGCACGACCGCGGTGGAGAACTCCGCCACCTCCATCGCCGAGCTCAGCTCGAATTCGAACGCGGAATACGCGAGGGGCATCGGGATATTCCGGTCCCCCGATACCAAGCTCGCCAGCTCGTGCAGCCACCCTTTTCCGAGATAGGTGTGCGCGCCAAAGGTGATGCCGGACGGGAGGAAGGAGATGTCGAAATCGAGCTTGACGTTGTGCCGGCTGTCGGCGTGTTGAGGGAATGTGTCTGCGTGCCGGACTGGAGATGGGGGGTCGACGTCGTGTCCGCCGACGAGCATTCGGGTCCATGCTGACTGCGTTGTGGATCTGGGCTTGCGGTGCTTTTGGCGGGGAGCGGGCGCGTCACCTTTGGGTCGGGGGTTGAGTGCGTCGTGAAACCCCTCATCATCGGCACCGACGTGGATTGCGCCGTTTCTGCGCCGACCTGAGCCAGTGTGAGCAGCGCCGTTGGGACGGAAGGTGTATACCCCAGGCAGCTGCCGAGGGCGAGGACGCTTCCACCTCTTGTTCCGCGTGACAGTCGTGAATACGCCATGCTCCTTCACATACTGAACCTCGGCAACATTGGCACCATCTTCCGGATCGCTTGAATCCGCGTCGTCCTGACGAGATCGTGCGTGCCGACGAACGGTGCTACCCTTGGCCAACTTGTGCAGACCGCCAGCTTGTTGCTTGCGAGACGACGACGCCGGCTTCGTATTCTGTGCAGGACCGAAAGGCAGCCGCGTCTGCCGCTCAACGCCATATCTCCTCGCACCGCCCGTCACCACATCATGCCTCCGCGGTCCTCTCTGTACACCACTTCTTCGCCTCGCGCCCTTCCCCTTCCCCTTGCCCGTGCCCCGTCCATGCCCACCCCCAACAGTCCTCGTCGCTGCCAACATATAGTCCACAAGGCTCGCCTCCTCCCGCGGCCGGTCCCGGTTCGCAAGCCACGCGTTGATCTCCGCGTCGTCCACCTCGTTGTCGCTGCTGTTCTCCTCCCCCTCCGACGACGACGAGCTGTCCTCGATCTCGATGACCTCTGCCGGGCGGTTAGGCACTTTTCGTCGTGGTGCATCAGAATCAGAGTGTTGCGCGTCATACGGAGCATCGGGCACGTCTAGATCCGAGCTCTCCGAGTCCCCTCGGATATCGACGTTCCCGCTGTACGTGTGTGTGCGCCCCATGCGCATGCGCACGCGCGTCTGCCCCGGGAGCAGCGGGCCTTCCTCCTCCACGTCCGCGTCCACGTCCCCGTCCCCGTCTACGTCTACGTCTACGTCGCGTGTGCGTGTAGAGGAGCGTACGTCTCGCGTGGCGGAGCGCCGCCGTCTAGTGGAGTTGTTGTTGTGCTCGGCGAGACGGTTGAGCATGACGCCGGGCATCATGCGCCGCGCCGCCTTGAGCTTCTTGCGCTCTTTCGCGGTGAGTTTGCGTGATGAGGAGCTTGAGGAGCTGGTGGTGCTTGAGTCGTCCTGGTGTGGATCGGCGTCGGAAAGTATGACGATAGGCGAACGGGCGGGTGAACGGGCAGGCGATTGTGAATGGGTAGGGCTGCCTGGCATGTCGTAGTCGTCCCCTCCGTTGAAGTTACCCATCCACTGGTCGCCTTCGTGGTCGTATGCATCGAAAGACGGTGCTCGGGGACCTTCGCTGGGTTGTCGGTCTGAAGGACTCGCGCGGGGTTCCTGCGGGGAGTGTAAGCTAAAACGAAAGGCGCCTTGAGGGTGACGCGACTCACAGCGTTAGGTGGATCAGAGTGTCGCGAAGGGGTCCGCACGTGTTTGCGGGATACCTACCAAACATATAGGTTAGCTAGCCTGCGCTCCACCGAAATGCACGAACGTACAGCGTCTGGTAAATCCGAGTCCGAACCGGACTCTCGACTTCGAGTTCGTGCGCGCCTGGGCATTGGGAACGCCTTCCCGCGCTTCCTCCTCTCCCTCTCCCCCTCCTCCCTCGCCCTCGCCTGCTTTTCCCTCTCCCTCACCCTCGCCTGCTTATCCTCCTCCACCCTCCGCCTCCTCTCCTCCGCCTCCCTCCTCTCCCTTACCTTCCGCGCCCGCCGCGCCTCCCGGCGCAGCTCCCGCAGCCCCGCGTCCTCCGACTCGGAGTCGCTGGAGAGCCCGTGTTGGAGGAGTTCGGGGTAGTGCCGCGGCTCTACCTGTGCTTGTGCATGGGTCTGTGCGTGTGTGTGTGGGTGTGGGTGTGGGTGTGGATGTGGATGTGCTTCCTGACGACGCATCCGCCTGCGTTGACGCCGTTCCTCCGCAGCTTCCCAGCTCTCGTCCTCCGGTGCGTCCGCATCTGCATGTAGCCACTCTTGATCTTGCGTCCCCTCCCACTGCGTGCCATCATCACGGGCTGCCGATCGACTGCGCCGACCCGTCCCGTCCTCGCGGCGCCGACCAGGACTAACAAACCGCACGATCGCATCCGGGTGCGCGCGCAGCGCCCGCTTGTACGCGAGCTTGTCGTACGCGTACGGGTTGAGCTGTTTTGCCTGGCGCGCGCGGAGGGTGTAGCGCGTTTCGAGGTGGGTTTCGTGTTGAAGGGCGAGGTGGGCCAGTGAGGCGGGGGAGGGGTGGGCGGCCAGAAGAGCGGGGGAGGGTTGGGGGGCGGAGGAATTTGGTGCGCGCGAGGAGGAGGCACGGACAGGTGAGATGTGGGGACGGGAGGAATTCGGTGCACGTGAGGAGCCTGGTGCGCGGGATTGTGAGGGAGGGGAGGAGGAGGAGGCGTGGACGGGTGATACACGCGGACGCGGCTGAGATGACGGCGGGAAGGATAGAGGAGAGGAGAACGGGGAGGAGCCGCCTTTGCGGGGGGTGAAGAGGCCGTCGTCCTGCGATGACGGGGCTATGGCCTGGGGCGACGACAGAGCCATGGTCGCAAGTGCAGGCTCGCTAGCGGCTTTGGTGCGGATCGGAGAGCTGAATAGGTGCAGGGGGTCTTGGGAGTGCTGTGGGGTGCGTGAGTGGGGCTCAGGCGTGAGGGAATGATTGGATCGAACAGGCGGTGGTGAGTTTGAGTAGAGTAAGAGTGGATCCTGGGAGTTGTCTGCTAGTTGCTCTACTTCCATACTTTCCGGCTCGTCGCGTGTCAGCGAGATGGAACGCGACCGTCTCGAACTGCTCGCTTCCGTGGGACTTGTCAAGTGTCGTCCGGAATTGGATGGGAAGGCGGAGGGACGTATGGGTGCGGTAGGTGTGCGAGGATCTGGAGGGGAGGGAGAGCTATCGTGCCGAATCTGTCGTATAGTCAGTATTACGCGCTCTAGAAAAAAAAACAAGCATACGCACCTTCGTTCGTTTGCGCGGGCTCTCCGCTATTTGCCCTCCTGCTACACCTTGCACCTCGCCATCATCTACCCGCACTGAAGAGGAAGAGCGCGACCGCCTCGAGCTGCTCGTCGCCGGCGGCCCCGCGGGGCTCGACGAGCGTTGTCCAGGCTCAGAGGGAAAGCTCGACGTGCGCGCAAACGCGACAGGCGTGCGAAGGCCTGACGGAGACGGTGAGCTATCGTGTCGGATCTATCTCGCAGACTGCGTAAGTCTCTTTACACGCGCCCGAGGAAAAACGGCATCATAGTACGCACCTTCATGCGCTTGCGCGGTGTCTGCGCTGGACTCGGCGTCGCGGAGACATAGCGCACGCCGCTGGGGGACGGCGGGTACGTGCGCGGCTGCCATCGTTTAGCAGGGGTGGTGGGGCGAGGTGCGAGGTCGGAGGTGGCGCGTGTCCAGTACTGGGTGCTGTTCCTCGCTGCGTTCTCGGCCTCGCGCTCGTCGTTGTCGGATGTCTCGACGATGTCGGGGTCGTCCATCGTGAAGCTGGGGTCGTCCATAATGAAGCGGGATCGGGTTGGGGAAGAGGAAGGGAGATGGGTTTTGTGGAAGTATGTAATTGTGTAAAGTAAAGCAGCTCGAGGCAGTCAACAACGCGGGTGTCGCGTAGGCACGTGCCACAATTCGCGGGGGTCGTCACGCGAAGGCCTCTGCTCAAAATTCGAAAATATATAGATAACCGCGTGCATTGTACAGAAACTGTATAGAGTAGAGAGATGACTGGTGCATATAGGACAAACCAACGTCAAGTAAATTCACCAACTCCCATGCGCACTCCATCCTTTCCCGCGTTCTAGTCATACCAACTCCATACATACTGCAACACATCGACAGCAAAACCGAGAGGTGCAACGGCCCGTGGGGTATATATAAAAGAGAGCGCCTCCATGTCCACACAAATGCGTATTTGTATAATACGTATAGCCCTAGATTACGGTTGGTAAGTGTTAAGTAGATGAGCGTGACATTGAGAGATAAGCGATAATCGTGGACGGATCGTGATGCGGCAGACACAGGGACAGAAGGAGGGTGGGGCTCGCGCGCGCACGGTGATGAGGGGGCGCGGGACTGTGGGCGGGTCGGTGCCCGGTATGCACACTATGGGTGCAGATGCAGAGACGCAGAGGTGTGAATAGTGTGCGAAGAGCGTCACGACTGATACTCCTTCTCCGCAAGCGCCTTCTCCGCCGCCAGCGCCTGCGGATCCACCGCATAGTTCTCAATCACCGGCGTCACCGGCATCGGCGACGCCCGCCCCTGCACCGCAACCAGCTGGTGGTGGTGGTGCACCTCCGGCGTCACAGGCCGCGACGCCACCAGCCCCCCGCTCGACGCCGTTAGGGTAGAGATTATTTGCTGGTTCGTGGGGTAGTAGGAGCGCCGCTGCATCTTGTGGAAGTCGTAGGATGTGAATCTGGGGAGGCGCGTTAGTGAATGGGGATGGGGGAAGGAAGGAAAGGGGGGGAGGGGGGGGGACTGACTGCTCCTCCATCTGCCGCATTTCTGCGCTGAGCGTGCTCGCGTCTTGCACCTTGCGCTGCTTCGCCTTCAGCGGGTTGTCCTCCAGAAGCAGCTCCTCCAGCTCGTGCGACGCGTCAAAGTTCGCTTTTTTAGACTGCGAAAGCGGTTACATTAGCACGGGAGTGAGAAGGTGCGAGAGGACGCACATCTGGTACGAACGGCGGCTCGAGCCCCTTCTTCTCAAGCAGCTCCCAATTTATCGGCTCGAACCACGCATGCCGCCTAATATCCTCCCACCCCTGCCCGTTCGGCTTGCACCCCAGCCGCTTCGTCGTATCCCTCTCCAAAAACCCCCTCAGCGCCAGCATCCCCGCATGGCTACACCGCTCCTCCGCGCCCTCGGGGAACCTCAGGTGGTCCTTCGCGATGCTGCTGGTCAAAGCGGTGTTGGTCTTGCCGCGGAAGGGCCGCCGCCCGAAGACGAGCTCGTAGGCGACGACGCCGAGAGACCACCAGTCGATCGTGGAGGTGTACCCGCGCTTGGAGAGGATCTCGGGCGCCATGTACGCCATCGACCCCGCGACGCCCGTGAGCAGCCGCCGCTCGGAGTAGTGCACCGCGATGTTGAAGTCGGTGAGGTGCGCGTGCCCGCGCTCGTCGAGCAGGATGTTGTCTGGTTTTAGGTCGCTGGGCGGTAAGTGGGGTGAGGTGAGCATGGGGCGTTGAACGAACTTATGGGCAAGCGCGCGTACCGGTGCATGATGCGGTTCTCGTGCAGAAAGGCGAGGCCGGAGGAGATCTCGGCGACGTAGAAGCGCACGGTTTCCTCTGGGAGAGAACCCAGCCTCTCCAGATGGACTGTGTGCATGCGGCGTTAGCACCGAATGGGGGTATGTAAACAGACAGCATAGAGAAGGGACAGGGACAGGACGCACATCGCAGGTCCCCGCCGAGCATGAGATCAATGACGAAAAAGCAGTTCTCGTCGTCCTGGAATGCATACCGCAAATTCACAACGAAAGGGTGGTCGATCTGGTGGGCTCCTCAAATTAGGGGGGCAGCGAGCGAAAACGCAAGGGGAGGGGAGGGAAGGACATACCTCCTCGAGTAGCCTGCGCTCTTGGATCACGTTCGCGACGGCCTTCATCTTCACGCACTTGGCCTTGTTGATGTACTTGAGCGCATACAGCTCGCGCGTCTGCTTGTGCTGCACCACCCGGACCTGTAGTACAGGGGCCAATTGATCTGGTTACCACAGACACATGCAAAGACACATATCGGAGGGCAGGGGACGCACCTTTCCAAAGGCACCCTTCCCGACGCAGCGCAGGAGCACGAAATGGAAGAGGTTCACATCCCCGTCGAAATCTACAGGCTGCACGGGCGGTTGTCAAAGGTTAGCCGGGTCGAGGCTACTGGAGCGGGGGGTGCGCACCGTTTGGCGGCAGCAGACAGCACCCATGGCTGGCGGTGAGTAAAAGGTGTGCGGGACAAGGAGAGAAAAGGAAAGGGAGAAAACAAGGGGGGTATGTAAGTGTGTGTGGGGGAAGAAGAGGAATAGAAATATAACGCCGGACAGCGACGTCGACGGTCGTGCTCCTCCCAAAAGCAGCGCTTGTTTTGTCGCTCGATCAATCCACGTGCTCTTGTTCTATACATCGTTTCATTCTCGCTACCGAGATACACTTTCTCTTTCGCCACCAACGATGGCCCCGGTACCAGACTTCCTGCGCCCCCTCGTCCTCTCAGGCCCCTCCGGCGTCGGCAAAAGCACCCTCCTCAAACGCCTCTTTGCAGAGTTCCCCGACAAGTTTGGCTTCAGCGTCTCCCGTACGTCCCGCCGTCCGAAAAAGTGACCCCCCGCTGACCGATGATGGGGCGGCATTTCAGACACAACGCGTGCGCCAAGACCGGGCGAGGTCGATGGCAAAGACTACCACTTCGTGCCCGTCCAGACCTTCACACAGCTCATCAAGGACGGCGCGTTCATCGAGCACGCACAGTTCTCCGGAAACTTCTACGGCACGAGCTTCCAGACCGTGCGCGCCGTCGCCGCGCAGGGCCGGCGCTGCATACTAGACATCGAGGCGCAGGTGTGTCCGCAGCTGACATGACGCTTTTGAGATTATCCCCGCCGGGGGCCCAACATGTATTATAATGTACCCTAGGGTGTCCGCCAGATAAAAGCCACTACCTTAAACCCCGTCTACCTGTTCATCTCGCCGCCCTCCCTCGGCGCGCTGCGCGAGCGCCTCGCCGGACGAGGCACGGACACGGAGGCCGCGGTGCAGAAGCGCCTGGCGACGGCGCTGAAGGAGATCGCGTACGCGCAGGAGCCCGGCGTGCACGATGTCGTCATCGTCAACGACGACCTCGACAGGGCGTACGAGCTGTTCAAGCGGGTGGCGCTGGGCGAGAAGATGGCCGGGGACGAGCTGCCGCCCCTGGATGATTGACGATGGCGAGCGGGGGGCGGTGAATAGCGTGTATAGGGACTAGAGTAGACGCAGTCGATGAGACTATCGGCTGTGGTGTTATAAATACAAAAGGGTATACTTGTCTCGCCATGTACCGTGGAACGCGTGTGATGAGGCCGGTAGGGCCTCATACGCGGAAACGCAGGTAGGCCATCAGAAGTGCCGAGCATCCGGTTACTGCAAGGCGCCGGTCAGCGTACACGAAGTGCAACGAATGGACACGACATACCGAAACCAACGAGATACTGCAGCGTTGTCGCCTAGAATACAGCCGTGCGTTAGCTCCGTCTCCCTTGGTCACAGGGCGCACACGCACCTTAGACGCCTGTATCGCCGTACGCAAGCCCGCGATCTCCTGCTCGATGCGCGTGTCGACCTCCTTAATCTTGAGCGTCTGGTGGCTGCTCTCCTCGCGCACGCGGCCCTTCTCGAGGTTCAGGTCGAGCCGCACGCCCGCCTGCGTGCGCGTCACCTCCTCCCGCAGCCGCTGCTTCAGCCGCTCCAGGTCGCTGCTCAGCCGGTCGTTCTCCGCTTTGATCATCGCGAGGTCGTTTTTCTCCATTAGCTGCAGCTCGGATTTGATCTGCGCAAAGTCGACTTGTTGGGTGTAGTGGTGCTAAGGGCGGGCGAGCGAGCGTCAGCGAGCCTGTGAGGGGGTAGAGCTAAGAGCAGTAGACGCAACGCACCTTCTCCTGCTCGGCCTTGGTGACCATGTTGCTAGTCATGTTGCGGATGCTCTCGTCGATGACCTCCGCCATCGCGGACATGATGCCCTCCGCCTGCGCGCGGTTCAGCCCCTCGCGCTCTAGCCGCTGCACGAAGTGGTGCGTGTCGAAGTGGAAGTCGGCGCGGCGCGCGGTGGTGCTGAACGTCCGTGGTGCGGTCGTTCGGAACGTCCGTGTGGACGCCCGCGCAGGGATTCTTAAGCAATTGTATGGTTTGGAGCGACTTGCAGAGGAGAACAGGTTAGAAAGTACGGGGGACGTCATGGTGGTAGACATCAGAGGGCAGATGCGCGCGTGCACGTTTTCGGGCACTCGGGCACTCGGGGCACATGGCGATCTCAGGGGCAGAGAGATTTTACCGCGGGACTGCCGCGCAGTGCCGCGCACCGGACCAAAATGCACTTTTGCACCAATCTAAGAACATTTTACCGGATGACTGCATTTTATCCTACAATCTTGAAAGATTTCTCCTGATTTCTGTCGTATTTTACCCGAAACGCGCTCGACACCGTCAATCGTTGCCCATATCCTCGCTGTCCATATCCTCCTGTGCCTTCACCACTTACCTTGAGCCTGTCCTGGACACTACCTTCGTCGACCGGACCCTCTCAAGATGTTCTACCTTGCCACACAGAATGGTATGCGCGGCACTTGCTCGTCACTGGCGCGGCACTGCGCGGTAATGGCGCGGCACTTGCGCGGTAATGGCGCGGCACTTGCGCGGTAATGGCGCGTCACTTGCGCGGCACTGCGCGGCACCTGCCCAACACTGCATGGACCGTCCATGCATTCATTGGCCCACGAACTCGTCAAAAGATAGGTCGACGCCGTAGTATATCGTCGCGGCGGAGCATAGACGACACGCGCGGCTCAAGTGCAGATGATCCGCTGTGAGCTGTGTACTCGGAGGCGGCATCACAGGCACTCAGGACATCCTCGCATTCATGATGCAGGGCACCCTCAGGACTGTTATGTGTGAGTGCATTTGCCATGCTAGCAAATGTGTCACTCATATTCTCATGCTTAAGTAGCAGACTCTCGTAACGACGCACTAGCAAACCAATGCCACCACGGACCCTACCCACTCACCCTGACATGCACAGAACCTTCATCATCGTGAGTTTTGGGTCGAAGAAATTGTAGGTCCTTCCATATAGATGTCTCCAATGTGGTCCATGAGTTTCTCATGTGTCGTGCGTAAACACCTAAACCCACACATATAATACCTACAAACTTCTTGTGTCCGTTGCCACCATATGTACTCTGTACGTTGTACCATACTCTGTACTGAATACATGTTTTTCTATGTCCTGACAGCACATGCTTGCCTCCGTGCAGTTGACCCGCTGCCTACGTACCACTAGGCTAGAAAATATGCCGCTATACATGTTATGACACTGTGCTCTGTGGCTACGGAGGTGCACTTGCCCAGTTCGATAATGTCAGGTAAGCGATATGTGATTTGCTCAGAGGTAAATAAGCACAGTATGATATATGTACACACATCCAGCAGGCTGCAGGCAGCAGCGCCGTGAGCCGGCCATCTGCGAGACTGTGACAACTCCGTGCACCACCGTGGCATTGAGTCTATCCTACGGAACGACGTGGGCGTGTGACGGTGCTCTATCAAGAGCATTGCGCGCGGACAGCAGGCATCTACTGTAAGCCTCCGAGCGGCGAGCACTTCCTTGAGTATCTTGGAGGACACGGGGGTGCTGAAGCAAACACAGTGGTATTGATGTACATATATATACATAGTCTGCAATCGACGACACGTTGTAGGTTTGGGTGAAGTGAAAAGAGTCTGAAGCTCACCATCTATTCAATCCGTCCAGCTGTCCCTAGTCCGCATGTCCCGCACAGCGCACCCTCCTCTGGCCCCTGGGAGCACATCACAAGGCCTGCGTAGGCGAGCATGGTGTTGGGGCCGGAATCCGGTTGACGTTCAATCGCGGAAGCTGATAGCACATAGAAGTTGAATCCGAGAACGCGAGAGGCATTGCGAGTGTAGATGATGATGAGGATAGCAAGGTCTCTGCAGCGAGAAGATACGGGAATGAAAGAGGTCCCGCCAGTCAAGCGATACTACCCAACGGTGCACCGGATACGGTGTCCAAGCCGTTGTCGATGTTATGTGCGGAGGAGAATGTCCTTACGGACTCAGCGCCGTGGTAAATGCAGGAGAGGATTCTGCAGGAGCTGGGAGAGGTTGGGGTAAGAGGATGATGGACGCAGACAAGATGCGCGGCAGTCAGTCGACCAGCGCGGTAATGCGCGGCAGTCGCGGCAGTGGCGCGGCATTTTCCACCTGCCCCGATCTCAGGGGCTACCTTCCTTTTCTAGTCCAAGATTTTCTTCGATGTCTGCATCGACGTCCTGCGCTGCATTTTCCAGTTATCGAGTCTGTATACTTGTACTTCCACTCTTCGGTATAGGCCAGGATGCAGAGCGACGACGTGATATGGTCGGTGATAAACCACCAGTTCTGCTCGTACAAAGTAAAGCAAGTCTTTCCCCTCCCCTCCCTCGCGCGCAGGCTGCTGATCGAACGTTATTTATCCAACTCTTTCGCGGCGGAACTCTGAACTGGAAACAGGACGACGACGCAAAATTTCTGCAGGAACGAGTACAATGTCACCGGGCTGTGCAACCGCCAGTCCTGCCCCCTCGCGAACTCGCGCTACGCTACGGTCCGTGAAAAAGAAGGTGCGCCGGTCGTATTCAAATTAAAGTCATACCATACTCATGAGATGATTTGGTGCAAAAGGCGTGCTGTACTTGTACATGAAGACGATCGAGCGCGCGCACACGCCCGCGCACATGTGGGAGCGCGTGAAGCTCTCGAATAATTACTCTAAAGCGCTTGAACAGGTGCGTCTCCCGTCCTGTCCTTCCCATCCCCTCCTCCCTGCCTTTTCCGTCATCCTTCCCCCGTTTACCCTCAGTCTACACTAAGCCGTATTGACATGGACGGTTGAGCTGACAATGACGCCATACACGCAGATCGACCAAGAGCTGATCCACTGGCCAAACTTCACGATCCACAAGTGCAAGCAGCGCATCACCAAAATCACGCAGTACCTCATCAAGATGCGCCGCCTCAAGCTCCGGCAACAGTACGCTCTCATGTCTCCTTTCATCACATCACATCACAATACTAACGTGCGCCCACCCCCAGACCAAAGCTCGTGGGCGTAAAAAAGAAACTCGACCGGCGCGAAGCCACGCGCGAGCGCAAAGCCCTCGCGGCTGCGCAGCTCGAGCGGTCCATCCAGAAGGAGCTCATCGAGCGCCTGCAGAGCAAGGCGTATGGAGACGCACCGCTGAATGTTAACGAGGAGGTGTGGCAGGCTGTGTTGGATCGCGAGAAGAACGGGGGTAAAACCAATGTGGATATGGACGAGGAGGGGCTGGAGATGGAGGACGAGGAGACGGACGAGGAGGACGAGGAGGCGCTAGAGGCGGAGATGGAGGAGGAGGGGTGGGGGGAGAGAGAGTTTGTGAGTGATGTGAGTGGGGACGAGGATGGGTTGAGTGATTTGGAGGATGCGGAGGAGGTAAGTGGCTGTCATCGAATACCCGCGTTGATGCTGATCGGTATTCAAACGCAGGGCTTCGCGACTGGCGGCTCTGACTCCGAGGACGATGAGGGCGAGGATGACGACGGGGAGGAGGATGGGGATGAGGAAGACGCAGACGCAGACGCCCCACCCGACGCAAAAACAACAACAAAAACGGCGCTCGGAAAGCGGAAAGCAGCGCCCACCAAACCCGCACCGCGCAAGCGGCCGGACAAGAAACCAAAACGTACGCTGTTGTCGTTGGCGTTCTTTCAAACAACACCTGCTTACTGCTACGTGTACAGGGGGCGGCGCGCGTGTGGAGGTCGAGTACGAGCAGGAGGTGGAGAGTGTGCCGCTCAGCCGGGCTGCGGTCGCAAATTGGTGATACCCTATAATGGGCACTATCTACTTATTGCTTGTTTCTCGTCCTACCAGAGATGGCACTGGGAATGGATGCTTGTTGTTCACTGCCTATAGGATATGGATCATGCGCAAGGCTCGCTCGTGTCCGAACTCGTGCGCAGTCTTGTTAATATTCCGAACGTCGTCTGTTTCGCTAACTGGCAGGTCCCTTCGAGCGGGTATGGACTCAGCAAATCGTGAACGTGCGCCTAGCACACGAGAGGAACTTGGGACGGACGATGAACTGCGAACACCTGTTGAAGGCGAGACGACCGCCACGGAGAGCCTAGTAGTGCATGGACGGCCACGGGCGGCATCGGTCGCGGTATCGCACCCCCCACCGCACCATCCCTCGACCCACGCCCATCTGCCACCCTTGCAGATCCATATAACACTACCGACTGCATCCAAGGATTTCGGGCGTCGGAGTGCAACCTCCCCGACAGAATCGTATCCTTCGCTGCCACCGTCAATCAATTCCCCACCATCGAGCACCGTCGCGCTAGGGCATGATCGGTAGCGACCATCACCCTGGGCGTCTGCCAGCATGATGGGCACCCTTCCTCGCTGCTTGTACTGTACAGACAGTGGCACGGACGCGGATGCTAGCCATTGAGGCGAACGGCTGCGGGTGGAGTACAATCCGCGGTGTGGGTTTGCTGCCACCATATGGGCATGGCGCGCCATGTCCCAAGCCAATATCTTAGTATCCGATTTATTCTGCTTTTTCGTTCGCTGTGTGTTGTCGTTCGTTTTCTTGCTTCACAGACTAACGCGTAGATGGACTCTATTCCGTGGGCGGACCGGTGCATCTGCTACTTCCTGCGTGCTCTTTTTTGTCGTGCGCAGCGTTGCTTGTACATGTGCAAATGGATGTTATGAACAGTTCTTTAACGTGTCTGGGGCAGCACCAATACGTTTCAACCATAATTGCACATAGATCACAAGTAGTACAGTAACATAGGTGGAGAGAAAGTCATATACACCGGTAATGCGTACACATGTATAAGCTGCATGCACATCTAGTCAGAGCCCGAGTCAGAGTCGCCGTCCAATGTGTAAAACAGATCGCAGATGAGACCATAGAAATAATCAAACGTGAATCCGCCCATGTCATCGGTATGCTCTTTCCCCCTTTTCCTCTCCTTGCGCGCGAATGAGTGGCCATCGTTGAGGGCAACGGCCAGCTCGTATGTGAGGCCGTGAAAAGACGAGAAATGATCGGAATACACCATTTCCCCGTCGAAATCCGGGTCCAAGTCATGGTGGAGCACACTTTTTCGACAGAAAACCGCCTTCGTAGACCCCTTGCACCAATGGTTCGTGATGTCGACCGCGATCTCCTTTCGACTTCTTGTGGGGAAACGTGCGCAGATCCACACTAGAGCGTATAGAAGCGATTCTAGGTCATGCCGATAATAGTGAGGCGCATTGCGAGGTGTCTTCATCAAGAAGTCCAAGGACATAAATGGTAGGGTTCCCGTGCGATGAGGACCCATCGTGTGCTTTGGAATGTACCGTTCGTCGAGGAAAATTGCATTGTCGTAGTCGTTTAAGATGCCGTGGGGAGTGCCGTTGCTGTCTCGCCAGAACATAAGGTTATCCACGCTGATATCACGGTGGAGGATATGCGCGTCCTTGTATAGTTTGTGGTGACCTAACGACTCGCGAGTATCAGAACTGAGGCAAAGGAGAGTAGTTGGGATGCACTTACCAAGCAATATGTCCATAAAGACCTTTGCGAGGTCCTTGGCGGACTCCAGCCTCGTAATCGGCTCATACAACTTTCCGATGAGCACCGTCATCTGCCGATCGTCGTAGACCAGATCTGCAGGAGCCTCCGTCGTCTCTTTAGGTTCCTCGGACGCCACTTCGAACTTGAACTTCCTGTTCGATAAGGTGACTTGCCCCTTGTAGACGTCTCCGCGCATGCCCTTGCTCATAGATGGAAGCATCAAGAAGTCGTAGACCTCGGGGATGTTGGGCACACCCTGGGCAGAAGCCTCCCGAATGATTTTCATCTCGGTGAACTCGACCAGCCGAGATCGTAGCGGTTGGGCGAACTTGATAGCCAACGGACCTGCGCCAAGGGTCTCACACGAAGCCATGTGGACGTTTGTATTCCGACCGAATAAGCCTCTCCTCACAAATGCGGTCGACTGTATAGTGGCGGTGTGTTGGTGCTTCTCGTACTGGAAGTCGATGGTGGCGCCGCTGAGACTCTCGGGGATGACGTCCGCGTTTTGAGGGTAGGTGACTGCAGTCTGGACGCCCCATCGCTCCCTGTCGAAACGCGCAATGGCGGCAATGATGGCAGCGAACTTGGGGAATTCAGTAAGGATGTTGACTGGGTAGCTGCGCATGCATCCGGACGCGTCGTAGACCGACAGCCACATGTTGTATCCATCGATCTCCATGCACCACGCATGCACGCGGGTTCCACCAGTCGCGGTGAGCATTTCGGCAGCATAACGTGCTACAGAGTTGTAGGTTAGAAGAGAGTTCACAACAGTAGTAGGACGTGGTACGCACCACTTTGCTCGATCAGTGAGCAGGTTGGCTCCGTACGATCCGGCTCCTCAGCTTCTCCTTTCTTGGAATCGATTTTTTGTTTCTTCGAGCTACTGCCGACGTTGGTTCCCTTGAGAGCGCGTTTTTTGTTCGCGTTTGGTTGCTCGGACATGACTACCAGCTCGTCCAACGGTTTCGACACCAGCGGCGCGGGTGCAGCGATTTTCGAGGGGGACTGTCCTGGTCGAGTGTTTGTCGGCTCGACGGATATCTCGTCGAGATTTTCGAGATCCTGCTTGTTCACCTGGGTATCAGGCATGGGGAAGACGACAGCATCGTCGACGACAGTCAAAGACTGGGATGGAGCGGGACTTTTGCGAGAGAATGGAGCGCGCGCGGTGGCCTGATACAGGGCCCAGATCAATCGGTAAAGCCGCCGTTTGAACTCGACGGAAATCGTTGGATCATTCCATTTTGTCGTCTTGGGCGAGCGAATATGGCTGACAAGTGCCCGGGCAGCCTCCTTGAGTTCTCTTATACGGAGTTCGCGGCGAGCTTTGCTTGTCCCTATGCAGTCTGGCTTTCGGTCTGCGTCCGATCCCTTTAAAATAACAGGGTCATTACGGAGCCACACAAACTCGTTGGGGCCAAAACAGCGACCGGGATTCTTGGTCTTGACAACAGGCGCGCCGGGAGCGTAAGAGAGTTCGGTGATACGGTTGGCGGCGTACGAAAAGGTTGCATATAGAAAGGTCTCGTCGGAGGAGGAACCTTCACAGAGCTTCTTCATCCACTTCACTAGCTCTTCATCGTCCATCTGGGAATGGAAGTATTCCTCCCACTTGATGAGTTCGTCGAGCTCGACACCAAGGATGTGCGGGAAGAACAGGGCGTTGGGGATGTTGTGGACTGATCCAGTGAGGTCCTCGCGAAGAACGGCATCGAGGTCGGAGATCTTGGGTTTGACATCTGGTAGGCGACTGCCCGAAGAGTATCGCACCTTTGCAGGAGAAGATTGGACATAAAGAGGATGAGGTGGTGAGAGACTTCTCAGTGGCGCCATTATGAAGTAGAGAAAGAAAAGACGCACCTCAGGAATCGGGAGCGATTGCGCTTTTGTAGTGCTGTGTCCTCCGCCAAAGCGAGAGGGCATTGTGCCACTGCCAAAGTTCGGAGAAGGCATCATGCCACAAGTGAGTTATGTAACGAACAATGAGGGCAGTATATTTTAGTAGCTATTCGCTCGTGTGGTCAGCAAATAGAAGGAGATAGAGACAAAGAGAAACACACTGTACTAGGTGGTGGCAAGATGAAGAGTTGTTGAACGAGAACCTCGAGGCTCGATATGGCAACAATCTTGAAACTCCGCGCAGCACGATGTGAGTGCGGGTCGTCCATTCTTTCTACCGTGTCTTCAATCGAGATTTCGAGCTCGATACGGCCGATATTCCAGTGGTCATAGACACCCACTTCCATAGCCCAATGCTCAACCGCGAGATGGACGTCGACAAGCGTGATATCTCCGTCGGCGACTCGGCGGAACATGCCCCCCACCTTCCTTCCCCCACCTTCCAATGCACCTAACACTAACCCCAGTACTACTATTTTGCGTGCAACAGCCCAAAGCTCATCAGCAAAAAAGAAACTCCCCCAACGCGACGCGCCGCGCTCGCCGCCCGTTGCGTGCAGCAGCCAACGCTAATCAGATCCAAACCACCCCTCCTCCGCCTCCTGAGTCCTGCCCCTCCTCCTCTCCCAGCGCCTCCCCCTCCGTCCCTGTTCGACGCGTGAGCCACACGCGAGCGCAAGACCCTCGAAGCCCAGCTCGAGCGCAAGGCCGTCGAGGCCACTCGCGACCGCAAAGCCCTCGCCGCCGCGCAGCTCGAGCGGGCGATCCAGAGAGCTCATCGAGTGGGCCACCCAAAAGGAGCTCATCGAGCGGGCCATCCAGAAGGAGCTCATCGAGCGCGGCGTACGGCGACGCGCCGTTGAATGTCAACGAGGAGGTGTGGCAGGCAGGCTGTCCTTGACTGCGAGAAGGGCCGCGATAAAAATGGGGTGGGTTTAGAGCTGTTTAGAGGGCGGTGACACGGAGGCAGACGGGGTGGAGATGGAGAAGGAAGAGGACGAGGAGGCACTGGAAGCCGAGATGGAGGAGGAGGGGTGGGGAGAGAGAGTTCGTGAGCGACGTGAGCGGGGACGAGGACGATGGGTTGAGTGATTTGGAGGATGCAGAGGAGGTACTTGGTTCTCGTCCAACCTCCGGTTTAACTCTGATCGACTATTTTGTGCGCAGGGATTCGCGACGGGCGAAGACTCCGATGAGGATGGGGACGAGGACGATGACGGTGACGAAAAGGACGATGCAGACGCCCCACCCGACTCCCACCCCGACGCCGAAACGCAATCCAAAACCAAAACAGCCCTCGGAAGCGGAAAGCAGCGCCCACGAAACCCGCACCGCGCAAGCGCCCGGACAAGAAACCCAAGAGTGCGTCCTTGTTCTTGTCGCTCTCTCAACGTCCCGAGGCGCTCCCTCGATGTCCCCAGGCGTTCCTCAAATGCCATCTACAACCGCTAACTGCGTATTGGGTATGCGTACAGGGGGCGGCGCGCGTGTGGAGGTCGAATATGAGCAGGAGGTGGAGAGTGTGTCGCTTGGGCGGGGTGCGGTGGCGAGTTGGTGACCTGCTACATTTGTATGGTAGGCGCGAGCAGGGTGACACTATCTACTTATTGGTTTGGTTGTTTTTCGTCCTATCAGACAGTACGTTGGGAATGGATGGATGCATGTTGTTCGCTGGCTCTAGGACCTTAAGCAAGACTACTATGTCTTGTCCGAACTCGTGCGTATTATTCCGAAAGTCGTCTGTTTTGCTAACTGGCAGGTCCCTTCGAGCCCGGCCAATGGTGAGTGTGCTCCCCCTTCTCCTCTCCTCCCTCCTTTGATCACAATACTCATACTACCGTGCGTACAACAGCCCAAAGCGCATCAGCACCAAAAAAACTCGACGCGCAGCTCGAGCGACTCGTCGACGCGTCGCCTGTCGCGTGCAGCAGCCAATATTAATCGGATCTAAACCACCCCTCCTCCTCCTCCTTTACCATCCCTCCCGTATCCTCTCCTGACGCCGGCGCCGCCTCGTCCTCGTTCCCTTCCATCCCCTTCCGCAGCGGCTCCTCGTCCTCCGTCCGTCCGCCGCGTAGCTCGAGCGAGCCGGAGTCAGAGTCCGCGTCTCCTCGTCCCCTTCGACCTGCCCCTCCCCTTCGACCTGGCCCTCCCCGTCCCTGGACCAGTCCAGCACCGCACCTCCGCGTGGACATGCCTCCGCGTTCATATCAGCGGATTCGGCTCCTCGGGTGGGTCTTCCTGCGTGGGCTGGACGGTGAGGACGGGGATGCAGACGCCAAATCCACACCAAAAATTTACTCGGGAAACGGGACCACTTCTGAGCGGGTATGCGCTTTTACGCCTCAAACGATGGTGAAGGTATGCCTCCTTCGATTACACCTAATACGCCAATAGTAACGTGTGTACAGCAGCCCAAAGCTCATCGACACGAAAAAGAAACTTGACCGCCGCTCGCCACCCTGCGTGCAGCAGCCAATATTTATATGAGCCAAAGCACCACCCCTCCTCCTCCCCTTCTGTCTCCCCGCTTCTTCCCCGCCCCTGCCCCTCCTGCCCCTCCTTTTCCATCTCCTCCCCTAACACCTTCTCGTCCTCGTCCTTAGTACCTGCTTGCAACCTTCAACAAGTTTGTTTCTCAGTTTTCCATGCCCTACATATCCGACAGCTCGCAAAACACATGTGTTTGGTAAGGATGCTGTTTTAACGCAAGCCGCAGCAGTGCACTGACGTGATTACACAGGGGGCTGGAGATGCTACTTGCCGGATCGACGTAGTCAGTGGGCGGTGGCGGCGGCACCCTAGGCGCGCTGTGGGGGGTCGCCGCCGTGCATACCCCACTAGCGATCGCCGCCGACATCACTCATGAGACGCCCGGCACCATTGAATGACAGTGGCGGTGAGCTGCATCAAGCCAGGTGGGCGGCAACGGCGCACGGCGCGATCACTCCGCCACCACCGCCGCCCCAGTATCCAGCTTGATGATATGGGCCCCTGCCCTGTGGATGACCGCGACGGCGAGCAGCCCTAAGCCACGGGCGTGCGGCTCAGCAGCCCCTTGACTTGGAGTCCTGAGCACCGTGCGGCCCGGGTGCGTCGGATAGTCCGGCGTGGATGCGCCATGGCCACTGTACACGCCGTGGAGGAGCCCCCTCGTCGGCTGAGCACCGTGGCTCAGACGGCGGGATCAGGATGGCTCCGCCCAGGTATTACAGGCTACCGCGCGGACTATGACAACTTGTGCACGTCCTATGGAGGTCGAGAGCACTTGTGATGATTCTAAATAACTACTTGTGAAAATGGCTACCCAGGATTCTCGACTTGTTGCAATGCAAACTCACCGGCAGTTGAACTTGTCGGAAAATGGCTCGTCATTTTCGCCACGACTTGTGTAAATTGGCCAATCATTGGACATTAATTTTTTTACAGTATATGTGCCATACTCAGGCAACAGGCAACATTCGAACTACCGGGTCCGTCACCCAAAAATCCAACAGCGGGAGTACTGCATGCAGATAATGAGCTCAGAGCAGAACGATATCGATCCTATTATGTACGGTAGGTGTAGCGGGAGTCTAGTGGCAGTGGACAATGGACAAGGGCGGACAACATGGGACATGGGCACGGATTACAGGGTGTGGGGAAGTAGGATATGCAGGGAAAGTGTAGGCGTAGATAGATGGATGGATGGATAATATGCAATGTAGCGGGAAGTAGTGGAGGAAACGGGAACTGGGAAGCGATTGCAAGAAGCGTGTGTGGCAATGAGGGGATAAATAACACCTCGAGTCTTTCGTCGTCTTCTCATTATCGTCGTGTTCGTGTGTAACGGCGGCGGTGGTTACGCGACCTTCTCCTTCCCCCTCGCCCGCTCCTCCTCCCTTTCTATCCGCTCCGCCCGCTCCTGCTCCTCCCTCTCTATCTCCTCCTCCTCCTCTCCCTTCTCTACCAAGCCATTTTGCACTACGGGTGTGCCATTTGGAGCAGCGGACTTGCCACGCCGCGCGGCCCTCCTGGCCTCGACGTCTGCGCGGGTCATGCGTGTGCCGAGGAGGACGTCCCAGTGCACGAAGAAGGGCTGGGAGAAGTTGGATTTTATGCCGATTTGCTGTGTGGGGCGTTAGTTTGGGTTTCATACAAAAGGGAGTAGGGGAGTAGATGTACATAGAAAGAAAGGGAGGACGAGGAAGAAAAAAAGCACGAACGAAAAAAAAAGCGTAGACACTGACCTGATGATGAATATCATGATAATCCGCACAATTCTCCGTAAACCACTGCAACGGATCCCACGGCAAGCGATACCCACAATGATCATCCACCGTCTTCAGCGTGCTCCCCGCAAACAGCACACACGCCTGCCTCACTGTCATCCCCGTCACGCTCTCCGCCAGCGCCGCGCCCAGCGAGTCGAGCAGGAACCCCTCGAGCGGGTGGTTGTAGAGCGACCCGAAGGCGTAGGGCACGGAGAGCCGGTGGTGCACGCTGTGGAGGTGCCGGTAGAGGAAGGGGGAGAGGTGCATGGCGCGGTGGAGGAAGTATTGCCAGGAGTCGATGAATACCGCTGCTGCACCGAGTTGCGCCAAGGGGATTAACCACCAGTACACCCACCATGTTGTCTTTGCGCCGACGTATGAAGGGAGGGAGGCGTGCAGCCGCGAGAGGTCGGCGCGCCAGTCTGTGGTGGAAGCAGAGTCGGAGACCCAGTAGTACCCGAGGGCGGTCTGGACGACCTGCTGGAACAAGACGGCTGCGAGCACCTGGGAGCGGGTTGCGCGGTTCCTGCGCTGGACCTCGGCGCTCGGGTGGATGCGGTGGCGGTCGAGCCAGGGGTGGTGGGAGGAGTCGAGGGCGTGGAAGAAGAGGGAGAGGGACCAGTAGGCGATGACAGGGGCTGCGAGGGCGAGGGTGGAGTCGGGGATGGAGGGGATGACGGAGGGCGCGGGCGAGTAGTAGAACGGCGGCGGTGGCCAGTGCGTGTCGTTCGTCATCGTTGCAGGAGAAGGAGAAGGTGGAGGTGGTACGACGATTGAGAAAGTGAGACGGGACGCGGGTCATTTCGCACCCGCATCACGTGAGCCGCCGTCGGGACGCGTGACAAGGATCGCTTCGTGCGCCACAGACGAGTCGCTCTCTGCTTACGCGTTCGTTCTGACTGACCGGCTTGCTGGTCGAGAGGCGTGCATTCTGCTGCGTCCAAAATCACCCTTCAAGAACAAGATTCACGTCACATTCGTGCGAGCCGTGTCGTTGCATACAACCATGTGTACTCGCGGACGAAATTCGTATCCTCGCTCTCATGACGGCGAGCAGGCGTTAGCGCGGACGTTTCTTCGCCGGCGCAGACGCAGACGCGTCTTCGACAGCGCTACCCGGTCAGGGTCCATCTGGGACATACCGCAGGAACGGAGCTCGCGCATACGGCCGGAATGGATCTAGAGCACACGGGCGGGGTGCGTCTAGAGGATACGAGCGGGACCTGGCCTCCGCGCAGGAAATGACAAGTCCCCTGAACGTCGTCAGCGAACCAAAGATTATCGCCAACCTCGAAATTATCGTCAACCCAGGCATTCTCGCCAACCTAGGCATTCTCGCCAACCCAAAGATGATCGCCAATCCAGATATCATCGCTAGAGCACAGACTATTGCCCGCGCGAGATTATCGCCTACCCAGAGATTATCGCCTACCCCAGAGATGATCGGCTAACCCAGATACTATCGCCTGCCCAGAAGTTATCCCCTACGCGAGAGCACCACTCGCCCGCGCGGGCCCTCACTAGTATGGACGATGAGCGCTCGTATGCAAGACTAGCGCCCCGTCACCCGTCACCCACACGACGGCAACATATGCACCTTACTTCCACCGCCTGTGGCAGATGCGACCCCCGTGCCGAGACGACATACATACGGTGCGCCGACGTGCGATTTGGCACCGAGACGTCAATTGGCTATGTATGGCACGCAATTGGGCACCGACACAACCCGCGATTGACCGGGCCGACGCGTCGAGGACGCGGACACAGGAAACATCGCGACTTGTCGCCAGAAACATCGCGACTTGTCACGAGAAACATCGCCTCTTGGCACGAGAAACATCGCAGCTTGTCATGACCCATCATACCTTCCGTTTGCCACCGCCCGCTGCTGGGAGGGGAGGCACCCACGCTGCTGGGAGAGGAGGCACCCACGCTGCTGGGAGGGGGAGGCACCCACGCTGCTGCGGGGAGAGGAGCCGTCTCGACTCTCGCTGTGCCCTCTCGGCGAGGTGGGCGGGCACGGCGCGGCGGTCAGCTAGCACAGCATGCGCCGCGGGCAGCTCGGTCGGTGGCACGGCAGCTACGTTTGGCGAGTGGCTCGGTGGTCAGAGGAGAGTATGCGCCACCTGAAGTCCTGCCCCCGAGTGGTTAGCAGCTGCAGCCGCATTCATGCGTACATGCGGGTAGTGTTCCTGCTGCGTGCACCAAGGGGGTGACGCTCTGTTCGCCATCCGCGGAGTGTCCCTCCCCCGCCTCGTTTGCGGACTTTGTCTCTGTTCTCTGCGCCCTCCAGCCTTCCCCTCCACTGCCTCCTCGCCCGCCACATCTCATCCACCTCCTCGCCGTATCTCCCCCTCCTCTCCTTCCTTCCCTTCCTCCCTTCCTCCCGACATACGCGCACCGCTCATCCGAACCGTAGCCGCACTGTCCCACACAAATGCACGCTCGCCCTCGACGCCATGCACGTTCGATGCTCTGTCTTGCGTCGTTTCTGAAACATAGATGGGATGGTGCAAGTACCCGGTGTTGTCCATCCTGTCAGACGGAGACATGTCCTGGAGAGCCATCCCACACGCTACGCACAGTGGCGAGTATTCCTGTATCTTACCTGTATTTGCATCGTAGGAGAATGTAGACGAGCTTTCTAGCTCATCGTAAGACTCGACATATAAGCGCCCGGTGAATTTATCGTCCACATTCAAACCACGTCCCACTCAAGCACTCAAAGCTTATAAACTCATCGACTCTCCGTGCGATACCGCGTATTAAAACAGTGCATTTACAGCTAGTACAGGAAAACCCGAAAGGTAGGGAGGGACGCGAGGTAATAGGTACTAGGTGGCAGTAGGGTAAGTAGTGTCCGTGGATGCAGAAAGCCTTATTGACAAGTAAGTGAGGACGAGAAGGCGTGAGTGAGGACGGGAGTGGGTGCGCGGGGATACGAGTACACGGGCGGATATGGGCACAGTAAGGATATATGTAGATAACGCTGGTCCGTCGTTGATGTCTTTTTGGGCGGTCGTGTTCTGGCGGCGGCTGGGGCCTGAACGCCGTCAGAGCCGTGGCCGAGGGATTACTGGTCGTTCAGGTTGTTGAGCAGCGTCGTCAGACAGCGCTTCGTCACCATGTCGCCCTGCGGGTGTACGTCAGCATGATGCAGCGAAAACGGGCAGGGGGGGAGAGAGGGAGGGGAGGAGACAGAACGCACCTTGAGCAGAACGCTGAACGTCTGGTCCCGCAGGGGTTCGGGGAGGCATGCGCGGAGGGCCTCGCGTGCCACTCTGCAATAGAAAAGAGGATGTCGTCAGTACGGTGCAGCGGTGCAGGAGACGTGGAGACGGCGGCTCACCTAAGGTTGTCGCTCAACCGTAGGTAGCAGCGCACGACGTGCTTGAGGAGGCGCACGGCCTGCGTCTCGACGAGCTGCGCGACCATGTTCGAGAGCACGGTACCGACGGCGTAGAAACGCTCATACGTGTGGCAGATGTACGTGAGACCCGTCTCATCAAGCAAAATCTGCGTGGCCCTATCAGTTACGCCCTCGGCGAGGACATGAGGCAGCAGCGGTTCGAGACGTGCGCAGTGAGATTCGGCGGGGAGAGCAGCGGGTACACGGACACGATCTCCTGCAGGAGCGCGGGCATGATGCCGAAGGCGTGCCAGAGCACGAGCGCGAGGTCGTCGTACTGCTCGCGCTTTTTCGAGAGCTCGAGCAGCGCGCCCTCGCGCGTGGCCGGGTCCATGAGGTCGATCACAAGCGCGCAGGTCTTGCCGTCCTCGTTCACGGTGAGGTGCGACTGCGGGGCGAGGAACTGCGCGGTGGGCTGATGCGGCACGGGCTGGGCGAGGGGCGGCCGGGGTGCATAATTGCGAGCGAAGCGAGCATATTCAATAGGCGTGAACCGTTTGCACTAGTTTGCACTTCGCCCGGGACAGACAAGTACAAGTTCTACGGTACATAGAATCGAGACGCCCAAAAGTTGGAGCGGAACGGGTATCAAACTGGCGCTACGAAACGGGATATCATGGCCTGAACAAGAACGTCCGCGGATCCTCCGTCTTCTGCGAGAACCCCGATCGACTCTATGTCGCGCATGACCTCGTCGAGATACTCAGCGGCGCCTGACATGTGGGCCACTTTGCAGCACGCAGCATGGAGTTCGAGGTATCGAGGGCTGGGCAAGGGCAAATGCTCCACATACGGCCGTGGAAAGCCAGGAACATCCGTGTCATGGACAGTGAAATGCACGGTTTCGGGGATGCTGTATCCTGTTCGAAGTCTGGGCGGATAAGTCCGCACATAGTAGGTATGGTCCTGCATGCAAATGTCAGCCTGCGTGCTGACACTGAAATGCTGACGATGAGCGTACCTGGCCAGAGACCTTCTCCAGCCAAAGGTTCAGATTATCCAGCAAGTCGTGGACGCTGGCATCAAGCGTTAAGATGTTGCCTAACCAGTGGGCGGCGGTTCCCTCGAGCTCCTTCCGGATGTCACCGTACCCGAAGCGTTCCAAAATCGTCCATACTCTGCTCGCCCATTCGATCTGTGCGAGCTGGCATCAGCGAGATTGAGAGGCTTATAATCTGGGGAACAGAACTCGCCTCCAGATCCGGATCTTTGACATCGTTGAAAGTGTTCGTTGCTTCGGGCATGATGTGACAACAGTTTGTCGTCGTGAACATTTCGTGTGGGTCGGGGAAGACACTACTATTGCTCACAAAAACGCTCTGGTCGATCTTCCCGGTCAACATGCATCGAAAGCCATCCCGGATGAGGGCCTGCCAATGTCCGTTCAGCAACGACGTGTTGTACACATGCACGACGTACATACGTTCTGTTTCGCACTAGAATGGTTTTGAGGTGTTTGGATCAAAGCTCGTTGCTCGTTGTACGACGGTCTGGAAGGGTGATCGGACGGAATAGGCGTACGACTTTTGTACTTCTTGACTGTGCGTGGCACTTAAATGGATAACATCCCGAGAAGGAAAGGGACAATGCTCACAAACACGGATGAAATGGTCGAAATACAGCTGGCCGAGTCGATTGAGTCTATCGAGTGCATCGCGACGATCGGTATCGATACTTATTGCAGACAAGATCTCCCTGGCTACGCATTCGCAAGCTTTTGACGTGGGTGCGTAGATGAGGAGGCCGCCGAGAATGCGAATATTGGTGAGCCTGCGAGCGTCGGTGGCTGCGCTGGCGTCGTCCTCGGCGGGCAGGATGTAGGTGATGTAAGCGCTTTTGGGGGTATCTCCGAGCTTTTCAAGGACAGGATCATCCTCGCGAGGTAAAGGTAAAGAAGGCATATCGAGAGACGTGGTCGTCGTCGCGCAGCGGTTGTTGCAGGAGATCGAGTTCGCTGGACCCGGTGCGGTATCTCACTAGACGGAGACACGCCGTGGACGACGAAGAGCCACCCAATATGCTGCGTACGGCGACGAGTATTCGTGCATTTTATCTGTATTTACCGAGTGGGACACGCACTTCACTTTTCAGCTGTCCGTACTTTCCTTCGGATGAGAGACACTCGACATGAGTCTCTGAGAGCCTCAGCTAAAATACCGGCATTCCATCGTTCGCCAGATATCACGCTCATACTCAGGCTCCTACCCATCCGTCGCTTCGAGGGTCAATAAAATCAGTGTTAGGACGATGAGTTGAATGTTCAGTGATATTGCGGCGTACGGACATCTCCGTATATTTGAGCTCCGACACAACTAAATTTCAAACTCAGTACTCTTATTTTCTTGACCCGTCGCTGAGAGGAGTCTGAGATAGGTTCGGAACAAGCCCTCTTGCTCCGCGCCGGCAAGCCGGCGAACCTTCGCAGAAGGGGCTTGCTCCAAAAACCTCGCTCGAGCGAGGTTTTTCGTCGGCCCTTGCTCGCACAAAAACAGGTCCAATCACCTACCTCTGAGGGGCAATGTTGCTGCTTATATGTATAGCTAAGATACTTGGTACTTATTTTGCTGTAATATGTTGTGTAGAATACACCATTTGGCCATCTTCACAAATGTGGCACCAGGCCTGAAATACCGTATTTGAGCCAACATTCCTGAAATTGCTCCATTTTCCTCAAACTTTCGAGCTGTCCGGCGTTCTATGCCTATTAGATGGGCGTCCCAATTTTTTGGGGGGACTTTCCGATATGTGGTCGCCAGTGAGCGACGAAAGTAGGGTAAAACGGAGTAAGTCACGTGCCCTTATTTGCACGATTTGAAGTCGTCGCGTCGATTTCGACGTTTAGGACGCCTTGCGGCGGAGCATCTCCTGCGCTCAATTCATGCCCAAATAACACGATGATAGTGACAGACTTACTGTATTTATATTATAGAACAATCTTGTCATCTCGAATTTTTATTTTGGGATCTTATACGACTGTCTGAGGCAGAACTTGCCGCAGCATATTTCCATGTCACGAAGCTGGCCTTTTGACCTCGGAGGAACAAAGCAATAGCACTCAATAAAAATTCTGAGGAGACAGAACGATTGGAAAAACCGTTCTGAGCATTTGGTGCACCAAGTAAAGGTGGTTTCGAGCAACACAAAATCCACTAGGTGTCGTACAAAAACCTACGATTTTGACGGACCTTGGAACAAGCCCCTCCTCCGATGGGAGTGCGGAGCTTGCGGAGCACCAACTTTAATCCCAACAAGGAGGCGGGGCTTGAACCGAACCTAAGTCTGAGAGGGTCAAGAAAATAAGAGTACTGAGTTTGAAAGTTAGTTGTGTCGGAGCTCAAATATACGGAGATGTCCGTACGCCGCAATATCACTGAACATTCAACTCATCGTCCTAACACTGATTTTATTGACCCTCGAAGCGACGGATGGGTAGGAGCCTGGCTCATACTTAGCACTTGAAGTACTCGAGGCTTGGGACTATCCGTGCACGATACCGCGTATTAAAACAGTGCATTTACAGCCAGTACAGGAAAACCCGAAAGGAAGGGAGGGACGCGCGCGAGGTAATAGGTACTAGGTGGCAGTAGGGTAAGTAGTGTCCGTGGATGCAGAAAGCCTTATTGACAAGTAAGTGAGGACGAGAAGGCGTGAGTGAGGACGGGAGTGGGTGTGCGGGAGAATACGAGTACACAGGCTGATATGGGCGCAGTAAGGATATATGTAGATAACGCTAGTCCGTCGTTGATGTCTTTTTGGGCGGTCGTATTATGGGGCTGTGGCCTAAGCGTCAGAACCGTCAGTGGCCGCGGCCAAGGCTTTACTGGTCGTTCAGGTTGTTGAGCAGCGTCGTCAGACAGCGCTTCGTCACCATGTCGCCCTGCGTGAGATGCGTCAGCGTGATGTAGCGAGAAGGGATAAACGGAGGGAAGGGGTGGAACCAGAACGCACCTTGAGCAGAACGCTGAACGTCTGGTCTCGCAACGGCTCGGGGAGGCATGCGCGGAGCGCCTCGCGTGCTCTGTGATACGGGTGAGGATGGCGTCAGTAGGTGCAGCGGTGCAGGAGACGCGGAGAGGGTGGCACGGCACGGAGACGGCATCTGATCATACAAGGAAGCCGCTACTCACCTGAGATTGTCGCTCAGCCGCAAGTAGCAGCGCACTACGTGCTTGAGCAGGCGCACGGCCTGCGTCTCCACAAGCTGCGCGACCATGTTCGAGAGCACGGTGCCAACGGCGTAGAAGCGCTCGTACGTGTGACAGATGTACGTGAGCCCCGTCTCGTCGAGCAGGATCTGCGCGGGACGGTGTCAGCTGCACGCTCGACGAAAACGAAATGCAGCAGGTACGCACCTTCTGCACGATGAATATCGCGACGGTTTTGGACAGTTCCGAGCCGGTCTCCATGATGCGCAGGCACAGCGGGATGATCTCCGTGGAGAGCAGGAAGTGTATGACGGTGTTGTTGTCGTTCTGCTTCACGAGCGCGCCGATGACGCCGAGGCTCGTCAGGCGCAGGTACTCGAACGGCCGCGTCTTGCTCGTGGTGTTGAGGAACGGGTACAGGAAGAGTGGAATGTGCGCTGTGCGTGCGTCAGTGGGGAGGAGGGGTGCGCGTGCGCCGGGAGTGGACGGACTTACCGTTAAGGAAGAGCTGGCGCGTCTCCGGGTGCGAGGCGACGCACTGCAGCAGCGCGAGGGCGTTGCACACGCGGTTCGAGACGTGCGCGGTAAGGTTCGGCGGGGAGAGCAGCGGGTACACGGACACGATCTCCTGCAGGAGCGCAGGCATGATGCCGAAGGCGTGCCAGAGCACGAGCGCGAGGTCGTCGTACTGCTCGCGCTTTTTCGAGAGCTCGAGCAGCGCGCCCTCGCGCGTGGCCGGATCCATGAGGTCGATCACGAGCGCGTAGATCTTGCCGTCCTCGTTCACGGTGAGGTGCGACTGCGGGGCGAGGAATTGCGCGGTGGGCTGGTGCGGCACGGGCTGGGCGAGGGGCGGGGTGTCGGTGTACAGCGAGCGTTGGAAGGCCATGTTGCTCTGCTGTTGCTGCTGCTGCTGCAAATACGACGTCGGTTTGGGCGAAATGAGACCGCTCATCGTCGTCGTCGACAGCGCAAGCGCAACTCGAGAGAGAAATGGAAAGTTAAGGAGCAGAGAGAGCTAGAGAGCACCCTGACAAAACATTGGCCCCGTTATCGATTACGTAATCATAATGTTCCATATTGCTCATTGACAAGCAAGTTCACGACGATTCCGAGAAGCTTCCAGTTCAAGCAGCTGCAGCAGAAGTGCTATCATAGTCGCGCACATTACATTCGTGATAAATACTTGATAAATATCAGTCCAACTTAAGCAGGGCATACCGCCCCACACAGCCTGCCTCCTCCTGGTGCACTAGCATCTGCGAATCGCACACCCAGATCGCTTTGCGCGGCGTCAACCTCGCGGAAAGCCGCCGCCGGTCCAGGAGCTGCAGCGTCTGCTCCCTCCATGCATCGCCTGTCGCATCGGTGGTGTCGACGAAGATCACCCCGCGTTCTGCCCATGTGACTATTTGACAAGCAGCGGGTGCTGCGTTGCGCCCCTCACACACAGAGTCCCATCCGCAGCCGGCGAGGAAGGATTCCAGGGAGTGGATGCGGCTGCCGGGCGGCACCATGCTCCGCCGCGGTGTGCACCTGGAGCCATGTGGCCGCGCGAACCACACGAGGGAGGTGCGCAGCAAGTCGTGCACGGTGGCTGGGGTAGCCGAAGGGGCATTCGTACTGGGAGCTCGGGATTTTGTCGCCGTCGGCGGGGTTGGTGGAGAGCGTCCGTCGATGCGTGAGACTGGGACTGCAGCACTCTGAGCCGGAGCAGTGCCTTTTAGCGCTTTCGGACGCGCCCGATTGTCTTCCTTGCCAGAATCAACCAGCTGAGAGCGCGGTCGCGTTTCGCTGTGCACTTTCATCACAGCCCCGGCATTGGCAACCGAGCCCAGCGGCTTTGGACATAGTGCCGGGCGCGGTCCCAATGGCGCCGGGTGTTCCTTGAGTGTCGTCCCCGCGACGGTCCTTGCTGCAGTACCTTGTTGTTTGTCGGGTGCGAAGCCCCTCTCGCGCCGCGGCTTCTTGTCTAACCGCGCCAGCTTTGCCTCCCAGTCGTCCGCCGCTGCCGCACGCTTGAGCGCGCTCTTCACACCCGGCGAGGACGGCACGCCCCACAGGTCGTTGCACCAGTCTGTGACGTCCTTGTGCGAGCGGTCGCGGCCGACGGACTCGCGCGCGATGGAGTGCAGGTCGTGCAGGGGGACGGTGTCCGCCCAGCTGCGCTCGGAGGCGCGAAAGTATTTCACGATGCGCGGGAAACGCAGCTCGTAGTACTGGGGATGGCATGTGAGTGTAGGTTCAAGTGGGTGGGATGATGGCGTACCTTGCTCGCCGCAGCCTTGGTAAAACCCGCACCGCAGAGTTCGACCACCAGCGGTGTGCTGAACATGGTCGTAGGCCGGCGGAGGCTTGGGAGCATGTTGAATGTGTAGCACAAATTGGGAGACTGGAACATGTGCTTCTGTTAGTAGCGATGCGATTCGGCAGAAAGAGTACGCACAGAAGGAGAAGAAGAGTAATCAACGGGATTCGAGTTCTTCACGAGAAAGTTGAGCTCTTCCAGCTGTTCCCGATCTTGTCCGTAGGCGACGGTGAAATATACCTCGAAGTGGGGTCGTAAATTGGGCTACTCGCGATGTTGAGCGAGGGGCACAGTAAAATGATGCAACAGGTACATACATTTGTCTTGAGAGCATCGCTGTTGCTCAGAACACCCACATAAAAAGTCGTAAAAGCGGTCGGTGCCACTGTAAGATGATAAGCGTAGAAAGGGCTGTGACAGAATAAGGGTACTCACCACGGAGCTCCCGTGCCCGCTCCTTATCCCATACTGCGCCTACTATCACAAGGTCGACGGTATCGCCATACCCAGGGATGTAGTCTTTCTTCAGCTGCGCCGTTTCAACATCCGATACACTTGACGACGAGAAGCGACTGACCTTGACCCATGGAAGGCGCCAGCAGTTGTATGCACTTTCGTTTGCTTTGAGGACGGCGCCTTCCTGGTGATCCGCGATGAGCTGTGCGAACACCCTCCGCAGTTCGTCACTGCCATCGTCTCCGCTGTCGCGCTTTATCGTAATCGGAACACGCTCCGCGAGCATGGAGTAGCCTGGAATAGGCTGTATGACAGACTCGAGGATCGACCTTCGCGTAGAGTACGCTTCGTCGAGGAGAGATGCGTCGTCAAGGACAAGGACGTCGAAGAATATCAGCGCAAGATGGCGGGTCCCGCAATCGGAAGCGTTAGACGCAAGGGAAAATTGGGATTCACTGGAAAGGCAGCGAGTTTGTTAGGTAGCTGGCCGGCCGTGAGATCGAATGGAACTAACGCATCAGGTGCCTGGGGAGGAGCCCTCTTGAAGCGGGAGGCTCTAGGTCCCCGTCCAGTACTTTCGACTAAACTTCGGATCCTCCAAAATTCTATAACGGCGAAACACAGATTATCAACAGACGCTCTGTGACGAGACAGCGTGGGGACCGACCGTCAACTCTCTGAGTGGCGTCAGAGAAGGCAACCATTTCTGCGTCAAGTATGATGTTTTTCTTGACTTTGCTACTGGAAATTCCAGCGCCATGAGGCAGACACAACGCATCCCGAATGATGCTACAAGAGAGTAAGAGAGCGACGTGAGCTACCTGCTACGCATAACGAGGGCGCACGTACTGATGGACAGCATAGCGATCCATTGTTGATTCATTCTTTTTCTTGCTGAAGATGGTGATATACGAGCTGCCGTCGACTGCAACCTGAAGATGAATTTGCGCGCGTTCTCCGTCGTACTTGGTCTCGGCCCATACTAGCCCTGATTTACCGAGATGCCGCAGCGCATCCGAGCACCCGCGGCCCTTCACGGACTTGGGTATCTGTCGTTAAAGGGTTTGTGAGGTCTTGCGAGGAATAACGCGACACAGGAAGCTATACCTCGATAGGGGTGCCAAGCACTGGAGTAGGCACAGAGTTTTCGCCTGTTTCGAATTCTTTGACCGCCTCGTCGAGTCTTGATCGCACTCGGTAGATTTTCTGTAGATTCCCTGTACTATCCCAAGCCCGCATCGCATCTTCCTTGGTTAAGGCTGTGATGGAGCGGGTATTGTACGCGTTTAGCGCAATGGTGTAGTGGGTCTCGGAGATAGGATACAAGAGGGGGCGGAGGTCCTTCAAAATGATCTGCGTGACGAACGAAGCTTCCAAGGGCGACAAACCGTGGTAGAGCTCTTGAAGAACTTTTATCCTTGACCTCGTCGGGCGGTTTGTGGGGGGACACTGCCGACGGATAGAATGATCGGAAAAAGAGGATTTCGACGCCAGTTCGTCTAACAGGGAATCGACGTCGGCGATACTCAGCTCGCTGATTCTATCGCAGTCGTCCTGTATAATTGACGGTAAGAGCGCTGCATGTTACACGTATATAACAGGGCACACACAGAGTTCGCCTGCTCCATCATCGCTCTGACCTCGTGTCCCAGACAACCAGAGGCTTGCTCGCCATTCCACTGTGCAAGGGTCCGTCCGCGACTGGTCGAGCCAGAGACGCCAAAAACGCGTGCAAGGGTTCCTGCTAGTCTAGTTTCCTGGAGATCATATTTGCGGCGGGCGTCTTCTTCCGGGAACAATAGGCGGAATATGGAGATCGCTGTGCTGGGGGGAACAGGGGAAAATCGCTCGTGTAGTTCGGATATCCATCTCCGCAGGGTTTGCAGGGCAAGAGAGGAGCTCGGCTGGCCTTTGTTCAGCGCAGATTTCTTGGGCTTGATGGTCGAAATCTCGTGCAGCAGCGAGGCAAAGCTGATGCAATGTGGCGCAAATCAGTTGTCGCACTCAAAACACATATAATTGAGCAACACTTGCAAAGAGAAAGGCACGGATGCGGCAGGCAGATGCTCAGCGTCCATACAGAGCAGCTGATTGCATCGAAATACTCAGGCAAAGGGAATTGAAAGAGGTGGTTGAAAGGGACCAAGGTCAAAGAGTCCAAGCAGCGCGCATTGAAGAAAGAGACGCGTCGCGACTTCAACATTCCGGCCCGGGCTAGAAACGCGTTGGTGACATGCATGGTGCTGGTCACCCTTTTAAGGTTGGCGGGAACTCCACGGCAGGATTTGACTTTTGACCTCAGTGCAAACGGCTTCCGGACCCGGCATCCGGGCTGCCCGGCGTATGCCGTGTGTACTCAGCCACGTTCCACGCGCGTCCTCAACGTTCCGAGACGTCGTGCTCGTCGTCGACAACGACGAGCTCGACTAATTAATTCATTATTCATCCTTTTCTTAGGTTTCTTTTGTAGGCTACCTTGATACATGTATTGGTATGCTTTCTATGTATTCATTTTGCTTTCACAAGGCTTGATTAATGCACTATACATAATGTATGTCTGGTAAAAAACGCGAGGTGTATACCCTAATACCTACCTCAACACCTTGAAAGCCCTCTCGTTTTGGGCCTACGGGTCAATACATTGAGGTTATAAAAGATCTCATGACTAGCTGACCGCTTAAAATGTCAAAAATGCGCCAAAACTGTGGAGGGTGAGTGAAGAGGCACTAACCAGGGCGGTGCATGCGCACCAGAGCATCTATAGTCGTCCCTGTAGGCCTCCTGAAGGCGCAAAATATGAGTTATCAAGTATTTGGCAGGTGCAGAGGAAAAATGGTGAGGGGGTGGACAATGCAGTCCGGATAACTTACCCAAGAGCTTCTCCAGGTCCGAGAATGTGGAACCGACGTGGAAGAGGCACATATGTCGAATAAAATGCGTCCTGGAGGGGTAGAGACATGTGGAAAGTCAGGAATGCAGCACATATCCCGAAATTTATATCTCGGGACCCACCTAGTCTATCCCTGAGCTTAAAACAAATAGGGACATGTTATGAGAGGCATATGGACTCTGGACAATTGCCTGAGTAAGATCTGTAAGTATGTAAAAACGAGAAAACTTCAGCGGGAGGGGGGAGACGTACTTAACATGCGAAGATGTGACTTACCGGTGGTATACTAGGCCACACATCGATCATGGGGTGTTACAAGAGAAGCTGCTCTTCCAAGCAACGAAACAAACTCACCCTGAGTATAATGGATCTAATAATAAGGATAACCAATTCCCAAGAATGCTGGACGCGCCGACACAATGTGGGCAACGATATGGTACAGCGGTGCAGTGGCACTCGGCGGCAGCTACGAATGGCAGTGGAGACAAGAGCTAGGTGGATGCTGCGGGAATGAGAAAATGCAACAAAGCAAGCAAGATGAAAATAAAATGAGAGAGATCGGTCGAGGAGGGACAGAGATCGTCGACAAACAGTGCTGTCGAGGTTGAGATCATAGGCAAATTGCGGACGCGACTTGAGCCAAATCTTCGCGCGACGCGTCGCAGCGCGTCGACTTGCGGCCACTTCCTCCGGCTTTCCTCGTCGCCTCAGCTCTCGGACTCGCTGGGCTCTGGCTGCACTCTACTGACTCCCGTCAAATATTTTGTCACAGCTAGCTCTCTGCTCAAAATATATAGCCTCGCTTTCCATGGCAATTTTGACCGCTCCCTTCGATGACATGTCCTCGTTGCTTGACACAATCAATGTCTGTCCACGCACCTTCCAATTCACCACTATCTACTACATCACAGACTCACTTGGTGCATCGGAGCATGCACTAAGGTGATGAAGAACATACTTACACGATCTTGCGAGCACAGGATAGCACTGGTCAGTTATATCTTTGCATTTCATGTTTTCCATCCCTGTTCAAGCTCCCTTGCTCCCACAGATTCACAAGCTTTGTCCGAAGCGATCGTTTAGAATATATAGGGTGCTACTGCAATACCTGCCAGTGCGTCGCTAAGAAGATTATGGACAGGCTAGGCCCACTGGTAAGTCACATCTTGATCAGGACATGTCCGCCTTTCTGACCTCCCACATGTCTTATACACCTCCAGGACACGTTATATTCAACATATAGGCTTCTTACCCGTTACAGCACGTTGCTTCAACGTTTCAGAACCTGGAGAAGGCTTAAGATCAATGCTCTGGTACCTGCCTTTGCTCCCCTCCGCATTTTCGATGTCTTGACCCTCTGCACCTGCCAGGTACTTAATGTTTCGCACTATACACCTCCAGGAGGTCTATAGGGACGATTGTAGATGATTTGCAGACTGTGCAGGGCATGCATTGCCCTGGTAAATGTCTCCCTCAATCTCCGCATTTGGGCGCATTTTCAACATTTCATGCGGTCAGAAAGCTACGGGACCTCTTATAACCTCAAAAAATTGATCAATAGTCCCCAAACAAGAGTGGACTCAAGGTGTTGAGGCGGGTATCAGGTTATACCCTTCGCATTTCTTACTAGACAAACATCACGACGTACACAGTGCATTAATTAAGGCTTTTGAAAGCGAAATGAATACATGGAAAATGTGCCAATACATGTATTAAGGTAGGCTAAAAAAACCTGAGCAGACGATGAAGAAATGATTCAATAGTCGAGCTCGTCGTCGTCGACGACGAGCACAAAGGGAGTTGGGACCGGGAACAGCGATGCAGCCTGGATGCAGCCAAATGCACGGGAGACAGGGGCTCATTCTATATATAGTAGTCACGCGAAATTCAAAACGCAAACGCAGAAATCCTGCCGTGGAGAATCCGCGAACGCTACCCTTTGTGTTAATTTTTTTCGAGCTCCAACATGCGACCTCTTAGCTGAGCGCTGAGCATTGATCCCAAATGATCTACATAGAATTATTCGTACTACGAATGTACATGTATTTAACCGGGGCGCACTGCAACAGTTAAAACATGTCGCCACCATGGCGGAGAGACCTCGACGGTGCCCGCCGCATGTTGTCGGAAGACCCGAACGACCCAGCATTGCCCAATGTCTCCCGGCTCCCCGTAGGGCGTACACGAGGTGGTGGCTGGAGATGAGTTGGCTGGTGAACCGATCCAGGCGCCGGTTTGGGTAAAATAACGGGCTGAACAGGCATCGTGTACTTCACGTCGAGTTCTTCGAGTACGGCTTTCAAGTTCTTCATGAATGCGGTGCGACGATTCCATCGTGCTCCCCAGTCTTGCCAGTTCGGACGATCTAAATAAGCAGCACGGTAAGTGAGTGCAAGATATTATGACCCGGACTTATACGTACGTTCCATAGCGATGATAAGATGTATGTCGTTTTGGAACTCCATGCTGTCGATGTTTAGGGCTGAACTTGACCATTCTCGGTTATTGGCTTGAACATATGCGTCAATTCGTGTTCGTAGTTGGTCGATAATTTCCAGTGGCGTATTATAGGCAATGATCAGTTCTGTCGTTTCCGTCCTAAACGAGAAAGACGTTAGTGGCTGCAGAGAGCACTAGACGGCGGAGAGCACGTACATAGAATTACTGCGTCTGAGATTGTGGACAAGTTTCGTGCTTGAGAGTAGAGCGTTGGGAGCGATAATCTCTTGGCCATCGACACGACGGAATGTCGTAGAGAATAGGCCAAATTCGCGTACCACGAGGGGCTAGCAATGCAGGATAAACGGTTAGGCAATCTGACACATAGCGGATGAAGAATTGAAGAAATGCACCTGATCATCAATCATGACAAGATCACCGACGTCGAAGACGTGAGTGGAAAAGATAAAGATTAGCTAGTCGGAGATATCAGTTTACGGTTTGTGTAGAGACTGAAACGACGGACCGATTCGAAAAGCAGCTGGGCAGAGTGGCCAAATATGAACGAAAATCCGAGGATGATGGTCGCGAGGGGCACGAGGGATGCGAGGGTGTTCGTCCGGTTGAAAATGAGCAGACAGACAAACAAAACACCAACAAGGGCGCAAGACACAAGTACTGCGTCAAGTTTCGCTACAGCCGAGCTCACATCCTGAGGGTACATAAGGTCACGGAATGATTTGGGTAGTGGAAGTCCGTACCTTCAAACTAGCAGTCAGGGACTTGCGCTCCCTATAAATCCTCTGAACAGCCTCCCGCATCTCCTTTTTGCTGATATCACCGTTACCATCTTTGTCAAAAAGCGCGAATGCGGCATGCTGCATAACGAGGATGAGCAGGACATACAATAGATGCAGACAGGGACTTACCGCGTCCGCCGTAGAGCGGAAGTAGGGATAGAAATCTTCAACTACAAGATGAGATCGCGACCCATGGCCGTCATTGAGAGCGCCAAATAGTTTGCGAGCCAGCTTCCTAGCCGAATATAGACTGCTACCCTCGCTGTTTTTGTTAAACTTGGAGTTTTTCAGTGCAACCTCGCCGATGGCACCGCCCAGTTGATCGACGATAATAGACGCCATCGCCTTGCGTCTCTTCCGCTTCCGGTCAGCATGGGACGACTTTGCACGTTTGAGATCCGTTTCGCTGTGTTCGTTGTTCTCCTTGAGAGGTGATTCGACCGTAGCACGACTATCTTGGGGTTGTTGAGGGCGGCCAGATACGTCGAGAGCGGTACCGAAAGACTGTGTGGGATTGTGCCGGTGCCCCTTCTTTCCGTACGGCGATTTACGCTGACCGCTTGGCTGAGCGTTGGAAAGACGGTCGAGGGCTTTGAGGCCCAAGCGATTTTCAGCTAAACGCTCGGCTAGGGCCTTTTGATGGAAATTAATCGCCACATAGCGTAGGAATAATTTCTCGGCGAGGAGTATGAGGGATGCAGAAAATAGGGCCTGGAAATGCATGTTGGTCAATGTGCGCATTTGCTGATACGATACATATGGACTCACCTGCACAACGCGGTTAACAATGACCCAGTAAGATCCAGCCGGTTTATAAAATGCGCGGAGAACAGAGAGGGCTATCCAAGCCCATACAACATCAAGCAGCAGTTTGAGCCAGCCCGAGACAGCAAGCGTTAACTTCAATGCAAAGAATAAATCAGTACATATGACATGGCTATCCAATGAATTACACACCTCAAGTTGCGTCTTCAGATTCTCGACATGACCGCCGAACAAGACCATGATAGCAATGACAAAACGGGGGATAGAGTCCACTACCAGATACGTTATGCAGCTGGCTGCCCAGATGATCGAAAGCCACAGGGACCATACATGGACCTGGGGGCGTGCGGGGCTGTCCCTGAACTTGAACTCGACCACAAGGAGAGGTGCGATGAGGACGCCAGCACCGAGGATGCCGACGAGCAAAGTCCTGACTGGCCGGGCCAATTTCATGAAAAGCAACCACAGCCGTCTGCCTCTGTGCGCCTTGCCCTTCTCCTGAGCCTTCGCCCGGGTGACCTCTTCATCCTCATCCCAGTCGAACTCGTCGGACGAGTTGGTGGCGGTGTCCGACTCTGAATCGTCATTCTGCTCTATAGTTTCGGCCTTGGCTGGTAGACCATCGCGTGAGCGAGGAGCGAAGTCGTGAGTTTTCGTGTCGTAGAGCGTCGGGAGCACAATGTCCTCCTTCTCCTCCTTGGAGTCCTTGGACGGGGACGACGAGCCTGTCATGGTGGTTCAGTGGCAAGAAACGGGGGGCATAAATTATCTGAAAAGCATCAGCACAGACTCAAGCCAAGTTCCTGTATCCCCGATCGTCACCGTGCGCAGTGCGGAGCACATTGACAGCAATTACGTAAGACTCTTGGACGCTCGATCGCTCCGAGCCTCGTTCCAACTCGCGCTAAGTTATACACGAGTAGATTGAACCAGGATTGAACAAAACCATATGCACCTGTAGCCATTCATAAAAATACAATAAGTGTACTACTACTAACCTGTCATCGTTTCCGATATCGACCATCTTGTTTTCTGTACAGTAGCATGAGCGACTCGATCTTGGCCGGTTGCTACCCAGCGGCTACTCACCTAGCTTCGGCTTCTACCCTTTCCTTCTTGCGTCGATGGATTTCCTTGGCCTGCTCGTTTATACCAGCTGCTTCTTGGGTATCCGGAAATCCAATATTCCAGTATCCGGGAGGCGTAGTCGGTCGCTCCCAATTGTGGCGATGGCGTGAAATTTCTTGTCTGTGTTGAACGATGTCCGCTGCCCCGCGGGCCCGCGACGGCCCCGAGGACGCCTCAGGAATCGATTTGCCGTGTCGTTTGTGCTGGCATTGTCTTGGAGCATCGGCAGCAGGGCTGGACGGGGGAGAACGCCACTGAGGCTGTTGCAGACGCTGGGGGAGGGGTCCTACAGCCTCGTAGTACTGTCGCAGCAGCTATAGAGTCAGCGAGTGAGAGCAACAGACGAGAGCACCAAAACTGACGTCACGACAGCATTCGCAGTCGCCGGCCTCGAGGCGTCGGCGTTCGTCCCTATTTCGCACTACCGCATCGTATTCAAAGTCCATCCCGTCGTTGCGCGATTTGTCGATCTCGTATAGAGCATTTATTGTAGTATCGCCGTCACTGAAAATGTCATCTGATGAGCAGGACATTCCCAAAGGTAGTGGAAGAGTATACTTTTGTCCCGCTTTCGCGTATCTTCCGCGTGATTTATATTTCATGTAATCATCTAGCTGTCCTCGGGCAACTTCCTTCCCCGTGCGCTTGCTCGGCGCTGACTACATGCAGAATATAGTTAGTCCAAGCGCAGCGAACGATGAGACGGACTTACCATCGCCTTGGGCACAAGAGTGGCCGATAGTTTGGGGGTCTCTGGTTCGGCTGCGAGTTTAGTACCGCTACTCATCCCATCCGTGCTCGCCGTTCTTCGAACTTTGCTGGCATGGTGCAATGTGGATGGTCCGTCGACTGGCACAAAATTTGGGGCTTGACAACGCTTAAGGGTTAGCCTCGACCCTGTGATACAAGAACGCAACTTACCTTGAGAATCATCTGTTTCGGAAGAAGAGGAGAGAACCGGATGGTCTATCTCGACAAATTTCCTCTTGTTACTGGAGGAAGTGTCACCCCAAAGCTCACTGAGGTCTTGATTTTCCAACAACGGACTATCTCGCCGTCAGTGTACAACCTTTACAGAGTAAACAGGGAAAATATTACCTTGACGTAGGAACAAGTATTCCAGAGCGAGTTGGCGATTCTATAGGTGTCGAGACAGGAGGGACATGGCGAACATATGGTGAGACTATATGGCTTCGTTCATTGCGTGGAGTTGCGACTCTGGATACTGGATGGGCGGTATTGGTCTGCGGTTCACGAGCAAGGTCGGGAAGTATAGCAGCGTCATCTTCGGTCTTGACGCGGAAAGCACCAGAGGGTCCGCCTATAGCTACACATGATTAGATTTTACACAAAAAAGTAGTGCGGTGTGTCGTTGGAGCCCACCTATATCCATCGTATGGTCTTCAGCCGCGCGCAAATCGTCCTCACCGCCAAGGCCCGGACCAATATCTTTCCAAACTTTTTTCTTCTTCGACCTCACCAGGGATTTATAGCGCTTCCTCTGTTCCGGGTCAAGTGCGCGGAGAATGTCGTTGTCGTTCGTCGTTTCAGCAAACAACCAGGCCTTGAATTCGCCCCATTTCTTGTAGTCCTTCTTGTACCGATCGGCCGCACGTTCTTTCACCTTCAATAATTCGTCGTACCGCCGCTGAAGGTGAGAAAGCTCGAGCTTCAGTGAGGCTTCCGTGTCTCTAGATGGTTTACGAGCAGAGCGAGATTGATCTCCATTTGCGGTTTCGTTTGACTGGGCTGACAAAGATTGGAGAGGTCGGCTAATGCTCGTGATTAGCAGCCAACCTTGTAACGTGAGGATCTGATGCATACCTGTTTTCTTTTCCACCGGAAGGGGCGTGACGTCTGCCCTGTCATGCCCGGAAGTGTAAGTAGCCAGCCCAGCACGCCAATCATAGCAGTAAACAGACATTATCTGCAGGACCAGAAACACCTGACTTTAGCTGCTCGAGTTCCGTCTTCAATTGTTGGTTCTCCGCCTCGACACGCCGCAATGACTCTCCTGTCAAACGATGGGCCTCCTCCGACTCGGCGATCATGGTGTGCTGATGCCTGTTGTCCTCCCGTAGTGAGCGCACTAGATCCTTCAGATTCCCGATGGCATCTCGGTTGAACGTGCTGGGGTCGGCTGCGATGGCGGATTCAGCGTCGTCGAGGTCGTCGAAGCCGAGGTCAAGCGCAAGTCGGTGTCCTCGCTGTGAAGCGGTGAACACCTGCTTCATCAAATCATCATTGGCACGGCGAAGATTTTGGTTCTGCGCGACAACGAGCAATGCATGAGCGAAATTGCGGGGAAGAGAGAATAATGCGGCGCACTCGTTTATCGAGCGTTTCGATTTCTTTCCGCCATCTGTCGTCGTTGATCTTGTCCCAGTGCGGGCTGGTGGCTGCTAGCGGCATATCGTCAGGTTTTAGCAGTGATTATAAGGTAGTGAGTGGTGGATGTTCATTATACTGATGGTGGTTATGGAGCAAGGAGTCGATTCGCCGTGCGCATCTTTGGCCACAATATCTTCGTCAATCAAAGAGCGCGTCGTGATCACGTGGCCGCGGTCCTTGTCTCCTCAGGCAAATGAAATGTAGTACTAGTAGTTATTTGTACTAACAGCGGGAAAACATCGAGGTATATGGGTAGTTGTGCGACAAACAGTTACGAAAACGAGAAAAATACAGCATAAAAGATGATAGAAGACGTGACATGACTGGGTCAATCTGGAGCAGGCTCAGTAGTGTATGTATCCCGACAGCGTTAAGATTCCAGGAAAGCGAAAGCAACAGACAGTTGAAGTGGTGCATAGGACTTTACGCGGGACTCCACTGCGTCTTCGGTAATGGAGGCTGGCCTTCTTCCACACGCTGTCGAGGATTGTTGTTAGCGTGCGTGGTGGAAAGACATCAAACCGGTATTTACCCGGAAGATAAACTTGCAAACGGCATGTCCACTTTTCCCTTTATCCATATATGCCTGAACGGGAGAGATTGGATGAGCAAATGGAGGCCAGAATGCTGCTGCGGACAACTGCATACTTTCTCAACGATATACAGTCCGTCGTACCGGTAACTAGGGCAGAGGAGTTTGAGTCACTGGTAAGAATACAAGAAGTAGAACAAGATCGCACTGTTCTCTGGGGGCATACTTTGACTTGCCAGATGCACCTCGGATGACACGAACGGGACGCTTAGTTTCAGCGGACACCTAGAGAGAAGTGAACGGAGAATCGACCGGGCGTGTGAGGAAATATATCACCTGCAGAGCTCTGTTATCTGGATGCATGAAAGACTGGTCCTGAGTCTGCACAGTAGCCCCCTGTCGACTGTCGTCAGCATTGGCGTCGACTGCCTGAACACCTAGAAACCGGCTTACACCCCAGGACCCTACGTCTGCCGCCCGGCCACCTACAACGTATGAAATATCATAAGCATAGGAGCATAAGTTGAAGTGACGCTCATACCTGTTCCAGTGTAGAGGCTGGAACGTGTGAGTGCATGGTCTTGCGGTGTATCAGTGGCGCTCACAATTTCTTCCCCTTGTCGACATCGTCTTCATATGCCCCAGACAGAACGACAGAGTACGCGCCAAGGTTCTGATTCCCAGAAATTCCCGCGAACGTACGCGTATGCACGCCCCGCCGGCATAGTTCTTGTCTGTTACAACGCGTAATGGCACCATGAAATATTGTACAATCCGAATGACGGGAAAGGCGCACCTCGATTTGAAGATATCACCTACTTCTACACCAGGAATCTTTCCAAATCTGCCTCCTGGATTCGAGGGCTCGAGATCCTGCTTTGAGTAGAGTGCGGGGTTCTCTGCGAATTGAGTACGGCTGCAAGCTGCGAGTTAGAGCAGTCGCATGCTGGACCGGCTATACGCACAATCTTTCCATGGCCATGATCGACGCGATGTAAATTGAGCTTGGAGCAGGTGCAGCGCGGAAAAGCACAGCGTTGGAAAAGAAAGTTGGTTGAGCCTTGAACTTTAGGGGAGGAGAGAAAGAACGCAAGACTCAAGGAGGCACAAGGACAGTCGCGACGCGTCGAATCTCGTAATGCAATTGTTCGGCAAAGTCCGTTCGCGTTTCGCTGAACCCAGGTCCCAAGCTGCCAAGTGCATTACTACTTACGCGTACTTACGGGCCTACGTCCAGCACACATACACATCTGGATCTGAACTGAGTGCAATATCCTGTAGGCACTGGACTCAAATTGAAATCTAATGATATAAGTACAGCGTGAATGCTTTCAAGACGTGTGGCTCAGACTACGAATTTTTGGGGGTGGCGCATTGCCACTTCTAGGCGCCGTTTAACAGCCCAGCTTCCGCTGCGAGTGAGTGGAACATGCTTGCCGGGTCGTCGATGAGCTTCTGAGGGGTATCCAGCTCAGCGATCTGAAGACGTGTTCTGTAAGTATGGGCGTGGTACGACAAGGACCGAAGAACGACTTGCCTTTCCGGCGTCGAGAACTAAGACTCGGTCAGACTCTATAATTGTGTTCAATCGGTGGCTGTATTGATAACGTTGGTCAGTGATACAGAGGAAAGATGACGAGGGTGCATCTTACGCTATCGTGAACATCGTGACGTCCGCAAACTGAGGCCCGCGGATGATGTCTTGGATGGCCTTATCGGTATCGAGGTCGACCGCAGACGTGGCTGAACACATTGAACATCAGCAACGGGAAAATCTGAAAACGTTATTGCACTTGCCTTCATCTAAAACGAGAATTTTCGACTGTCCAAGAAATTCAGAGCGGGAACGTAGTGATGGCTTAAAAATCGATTTACCTTCCTTAACAGTGCTCTCGCAAAGCAAAGCAATTGACGCTGGCCAGAGGATAAAGAGGAACCGCCTTCGCGAACGGGTGCATCTAAGCCTTCCGGTAAACTCTCGACATATCCTTTGAGATGAGCTTGGCTCAAGGCGGTCCATATGTCTGCATCTTGGTGTTCCCCGACAGGATCAATGTTTTCTCGAAGCGTGCCCTCAAATAGGTCGGGGGATTGCGGTACGATGGATATCGCGGAACGTACTATGAAGACAGATGATGAGCGAGCCGCCGCAATGGAATGCTCTGAAATACACACAATTATGCAGACCAATTTTGGTGATATCGACACCGTCGATAAATATTGTGCCGGACGTGGGCTCGATGATGCGGAAAAGAGCGAGAAGTAACTAACCACAGTAACACCAACGTTGTGAGTATTCTTGAACAACAATATGCGCGGAAATTGGACGTACAGATGACTTTCCGGCACCCGTCCTCCCACAAACACCAATTTTTTCTCTGGATTTCTACATGAAAAGTGGATCAGTATGAGGGAAATGAGGAAGGAGAGTGTAGTTACAATGGTCATGGATATGTTCTTCAAGACAGGCTCTAACTCTGGGCGATATTGCGTCGAATATTGGCTGTTATTATCACTATCATTATTGTGCACAGGAAAGCAGTGACACGACATACCTAAAGACGACTTCTCCGGCCGTTGGCCACTGATCTGAAGGAGCAGTCACTGGTATTTCGTTTGGGGCTTCGGACGGTAAACCAACATAATGCAGGATCCGCTCGACGCTGTGTAAATGTAAGTGTGCTGCCGTAGTGGCCATATGCTGAGACGCTTGCCTAACGATGTTCTGCTCGACCTCGGAAGCTGACCTCACAACCCAGTTCTGGATATGCTGATGAATACTGCGGCACCACGGAGATTTGAGTAGATCATTTACCAATGCACTAGTCGTGTTCAGGGCGTAAGACAGAACAAGACCGACAAGACCAGCGTCTACGCCGGTGGTCACCAAAGCGGTCACAGCAAGCACTGCAGTGATCAAGATTATGGTTGCACCGACGAATTCGAGCCGGATGGCAAGCCACCGATTAACCGAAATTGACGGGAGATAGCCTGCACGGACACACAAATAAGTGTATGGCTTGGCAAAGAAAGTCGTTTCACGGACATATTTGATTGCGGTCGATACGCCGTTCGTTCTTTGTGATAAAGACGTCCTGTTGATTGAAAGCACGAATTGTCGAAACACCCGCAAGCGATTCCGAGAACCAAGCAAATATTGGCGAGCGTGAAACAGCATCGAGGCGTTTTAATTCGCGAGATGTTGCTAGATAATAGCTGTCGACTGCATCAGGTACAGCAATCATGTCAAGACTTAAAGCGCTCACGTCATTACTCGAGAATAAAACCATCCGAGCGGTACGACCGCAATCAAAAAGGGCGGGAAACTTCCTCCTATGATTGCCACGATCGAAAGAGTAACAGCGGCTGTTCGAACCAGGTTTTGGATGACCTTTCGTACGTTGGTCCTGTTAGAACGCAATAGATGTGGGAAATTGCCTTCACATACCCGACCGAGAATTTGGTCGACAACATATGTGTCCCGAGAAAAAAGGTTGAGTATTCTGCCAGTTATGATCAAGATTCAGCATGGTCATCAGGGGGCTGGGAACAGATCTTACCTCCCCGTAGGGGTCAACTCAAAAAAGCTTAAAGGTGCGCGCATGACTGCATTCAACATCTAAAGGCAGAATGTATTAATATTATACGTATAGGGCGTGGCTTGAACTTACCGAGTCATGAAGCTTGCGCGCACTCCTCAGTGAGCATAGAACCCAGATTAAGAGTGCCGCGACCCCTCCGAGCAGAACCGACGACAAAGAGAAGAGGCCATATCCCAGTAGATACTTGAACATTCCGGTGTTATCACCGGTCTGCTGGTTGTGTTCACCCCAAGCCCTCAGCGTGACACTAGCCAGGACGGACATGGTTTGCTGGAGGACCGTGGCGACGAGAAATAGAGCGAATCCTGATTTCGACGCCGCTTCTAGGTATTGATAGTACACCAATGGTTTCACCTTGCCTTGCTCGCTATGTTCTTTGTTTGCTCCAGTAGTGGCGAGACGAGTCGGGGGTATCTCCGCAAGTGCAGCCTTTGTGAAACTGGGCCGTCTGACCCGTTTCTCCAATAGTCGTTGTTCATCGAATGAGCTTTCCGGATCCGAAGACGTGACGGACGTGGCGGATGGCTCCTCGTCTGTCTGTGGCGTTGTATATCCGCTGATGTGCGGCGTTGATGTCCCGGATGAGCCACTGCTCGTACCGTGGCCCCGTCTGATAGGCTTTTAATTACAAAACGTTGCCAAGACCATGAAGACTCACATCAGTTTAAATACTTCGCTTTGAGCATTGGCTAAGAGCGACTGGTAAGTATCGCATTCGATGATGATTCCACGACGGACGAAGGCAAGCCGATCGAACTGTCCGAGGAATGCAATACTATGCGTGACCAAAACTCGTGCTTTAGTGGAAAGCAATCCTTTCGGACCGATGACATGATCTACACCGTAGAAGTTTTAGTACTGTGGTGCTTCGAACGTGTAGTATGACATTACCGAATATATGTCTCGCGACATGGGCGTCGACCGCCGAAAGAACGTCGTCGAGCAAGATCCTGCACAACTGGTTAGCAACACCGTTCCTGACCCAAGCACAGACAGAGTTTACAAGTCAGCTCGAGCGTACACCGCGCGCGCTAAGGAGACGCGAGCTCGTTGACCGCCGCTCAGCTGCAAACAAAGGTAAGCACTGCATCATGCATGCAGGAAGAAATAGGCCTACGGTGATTCCTGGATAGCAAGCAATGCTCAGACGTTATAACAATCGGTCGTAAACGAACTTCAGACCTTTTTCCCCAACCTCGGTCAGATCACCCTCAGGTAGAAGATCCAAATCCTGCTTCAATGCACAGGCTAAGATCCAGTTAGATGGTGACACAAGGTAGATAGGACGAGCTCACCATCGATGACGTCGTTATAGAACGATTCATCATATTCATGGGAGAACACAATATTGTCTCGAACAGTGGCAGAAAGAATCCTAGAAAAGACTCGCTGTGATCAGCATGTGTATGTAGACGAGTCACAAAAAACACTGACCAAGGGTTTTGCGGTGCGTAAGCGATCGAACCGGAGACTACGACTTCACCTTCGGTTCGCCGCATGTCGCCAACAATTGCAGATAATAAACTCGTCTGTGCAGGATTGTTAGGGGGATTGGTTGGTATTGCTCATAAACGAACGAACCTTGCCAGCGCCAACTCTCCCTAGTATACCTACAAGCTCACCCTTGTGCACAGTCAAATTGATGTCCTCAAGGGCGGGCGTGGCGGCATCGCTTGACCACCAGAACTCGCCATTCTTGATTGACAGTACCTGTACAAGGTTTATAATCACGCATGAGAAGCGAAACGATCGCAACACAGTACCTCGTCGCCGAGTTCGAGTCGTTCTTTCTGAATAAGCCGGCGAGCATCCGGCTGAAGTTCGTCGGAATTCAAGAAGGACGAGATGCGTTTGATAGACACCCAAGCCTCGATGAGGTTACTCGTGACTTGACTGAACTATACACGGGCCGTCAGTATGCGACAGGAAGCTGGAGCAAGTACACATACCATCGCAAGCGGGAACTGCAGGAGCATAAAGACTGAGATACTCGGGAAGATTACATCAGATGTCAAAGGTGTGGAAGAAACGACCGCGGCAACCGCGAACGAGCTGAAAGCGACAAGCACTGCAGTGCGAATGAGATTATGTTGGTGACGATTGTACAGGAACCTACGAGGGATGCCGCTCCACATGGTAGCGTTCAGGGACTTGATGGTCAAGTCAGTACGAGAACCATTTTTGAAAAGGAGACGACGTACAGTTACGATACCTATCCTTCTTAGCATACGGAGTTCGAGGTCGTTTCTAACATGCAGGATACGCCGGATGAACGCAAATTCCCAAGCATATAGCTTGATGCTGAGCAGGAAGGCATGAGGATGGGCACGAAGCGGGCAAACAGAAGAAATGACTGCCTTTTGATGTTAGCCAGGAGCTCACTCATCAGCCTCGTACGCTGATCTCTGTTTTTCATCTGTTTTTCCTGCATCTTTTTCAACACCCGCGCTACGACAGTGTTAAGCGGAATCGAGACGATCATGATAGCAACGCCGACGAAAGAAGGCCATCCAAGCATATTGTACAGCGACGCAAACGCAAGAGAGATCTGAAGAGCAATACATCAGGTAGATTAGGGACAATGTGATTTCGAATTCATACCTGAAGGGGTCCCGAGACCGCAATGAGACCATAGGTACAAAGATCCTGGAGCCTCGTTGCGTCCACGGACATTAAGTTTACTATATCACCGGACGCTCGGCCTCGCTCATCGCTGGAAAGAATTAAGGCCTTTTTGTAGATAGCAGTGACAAGGCCGGCGCGGACGCGCATCCCGGTTTCGAAACAGCGTTGGAAGTACTGCATACGGCATCAAACGTTTGCTACGAATTGCGGCAAGAAGTGAACGGACCTGATGTAGAAGGATTGTCTGCGTTACGGCGGCGACGAACATGATTGCTGCGATAGCAAAACCCTCCACAGCAGCAGGACCAGGAGTTTCAGCAACGTTGGTGCCAACGTGAGACCTCTGGTATTCGGATATATACGACAGCAACCATCGAAGAAGCTGCGGCTGCATAAATGCGAGGCAATCCTGCACTATCTTGAGACCTGCAGCAAACGTGTAGGGACGACCGAAGGCAGTAAAGAGAGCCACCCAAAGAGAAGAGCTGTTTTCATGTCAGTGACAATTGGGTCAATGTCCTGTGGTGGCTACTCACTGTTTCGACAGTGCTTGCTGTAAATCGTGGCCTAGATTAGCGGATTCATCACTCGGCAGGAGTGAGGGGAGATCGTCTTCGGTAACATATTCCGATGCTCCCTTTTTCATGAGGGGAGTCATCCAACCAAACGTCCATAAGCTGAATATGTTGGCCGTCAGGACAGGGTTTTCGACAAAGCCTTTCTCCGCATTATCTTGTTGAACCAAGGCGCCCCCTAAGCATTCGAGGGCAAAAGAACCCAGGCCAAAGGCAAGAACGACACATTTGACGAGGAACACAGGCAGATTCGGCAGTCCTTGATCGACGGCAGTACGACCCCAGATGATGAGGGCCGTCGTGTATGCAGGCCAGAACAATAGGATCGTCGAATTGGAGGTGCGTGCGCGTCGGTTATTGAGCCATGTAAGAAGCAGCAGGGATGTGAAAAGCAGCGGCTCAAGCACGTAGGACTGCCACACAGCGACAGATTGACGCGAAGAAAGGATGAGCACTGCGTTGACACAGCTGGCGCTAAATGCGAACGCAAGCAAGATCTATCCCAGTTACGGTCAATGAACAAAACACGACACGTTCGTGAGAGGGCTACTCACTAGCTTTCCCCGTAAAACCCATTTGCTTTTCCGTGTTTCTGGCAAGGTATGTCGAGACGACAAGAGCCAGGAATTGAAGCTGGCGAAAGCAAAAAAGACGATGAGGAGCGTTGACAAAAGGATGCCCTCCTCAAAACAAGACGTCAAATCGAAAGCGCGTATACGGGACACCGCGTCCCAGCCCTCGCGGTCATTACAAGTCGCCATGCTGGTGACCGTGAACGTTGAGCACACCAGTCGTCGTGTCGATTGCGCGAGCTCTCACTCTCAGGTTCCTTCGTGCCACATGGCGTGGTCCCGCAAGTAATATTTGTAATAATTCTCGGCCCGCGCCACCTTGTGGCGTCCGTCCAATCCGACTCGTCCACGGCTCTTCGACAATAATCATTAAGTATACTTATTGTTATGGATTTAAGCCGATCGTCCGCCAACGAACTGCGTGATTTAAGACGTTCACAGAGACGAGCCGTCAAATGCGCGCAGCAGCCAGCGCCAGCCATTGATGGCCTGATGGCAACCGATCGGCGGCGCCGGTTCGACTCGCCATGCGCGTCGGCCGATAAGATCACGATGACGCTTCTTCGCGATACTGAACGCCTTCGCTTATCCGCCGGTCTGTGTAGGGCAACGTGCGATGCTCAATGACATTGCGTGCCCACCGTTATTCAGCCATCCGGTTATATTGTTTGCTCCACTCCTACTTCGCAAGTTTATCCGTGTCACCAATTCCCCATCCTTCAACTCGCAACGTCCGAAAATTGTAAGTCCAGTGCGGAGCTCTGTGACTCGTAAGTCCCGCGGATAATTGTGGCTGTAGATTTCTGCTTTCTAGACGTTCTGATACGATCTACTAATGTCGTCCAAACAACCTTATCTATGACGATTTCAGGCTGAAGGCCGATAGCACGAGATGCACAATTTTTACAGTTTACGGTAAGCATTTTCACTCTCCAGCTGTTCAAAGTTGACCGTTCAAACTCATTAGAATCGCCTGATTTTTTGTCTGATATGACAAGGCTGTACAGGAGTGACACTCCACAGCCGATTTAGCGGCGTTCGCCGCTACAAGCTGTACGTTCTGACCTCATCCCTCTTCCTCCTCTCATACTTACCTGCGACAGCCTCACAGAACCCCACTGCTTACCACTGAGACACATGTCTAATAGGCCTAAAAAGGGAACGGCACCACTGCCGCCACTCGACCGGTCGAACATCAAGAGTGTACAGCAGTACATCCAGCAGTACAAGAAATCACGACAAGACCGCAAGGAGACACTTGGTGGTGAAGGTACGTTGGAATCGCACCAAACGTGAAGTCTAAGCCATTGCTTATGCAGAGTTCAGGATATCTTGAACGTCTCCAGATAATGCTGCAAGCTCTACAAGCAGAAAAAGGTAGAACACAATCCGAAGTAGATTCTCAGGATCTGACTACATTTATACCTGTCTTTCAGATACTCAACAAACAATAGTCCCTCCCGAAAACACCGGAGAATCGGGAAATTCAGGTAAGCAGCATCATTTCTGTTGTAAGATCTTACTCTGCTAAGCACCACGAAAATTCTACAGGCAGTCGCAACCCAGAGGAGATGGATATCGACACCGAGCACGATGATGGTGTAGACCCCTTGACAGACGATCGTGAGATTCAATTGCAACTGAAGATGACAAGGCGGCTGATTGGTCTTTCATAGGCAACGACATCGAGCGATTCCTTGATGGACTCGGACTGACCCAGGTCAATAGGTTCTTGACCGCCTTCAGCAAAAATGGTGGCCAGTACGGTAACCCCGGCCCAAATGACGCCGAACTCCTCGCGACGTGGACTCGCATCCAGACGACGGCGCGGAAATTCAGCAACAGTCAGGAGGGAGTTCCATTCAGCAGCGTATCCTGGCCCCTCCCGAATTCTCCAACAGCCGTGCAAAGGCCAGACATCGAGGCCACATACCGTTGGTTCTCGCACTGCCTGCAACCAGCGGAAGAGCTAGACGATGGGGCACCGGAAACTAGCGGACGCAAAAGTACGTACCATGGCCATACAAACAGTACAGTTGCGGCTACTTACGGTATAGCATGTCCAGAAAAAGACGTGATCGCTACCATCTACGACTACGAGACTGGCAAAATGACAAACGTCACACGAGCGATGGTTCTAGAGGCCCGCATGAATCCTGCCGCCTGGCCTGGGTTTATCGAGGGAGGTGTCGAAACGGCAAAGGTCGTTTTTAACAACAGGGTACGTCGTGAGCTGTTCAGTATGGAACGCGAAGCGAACTTCACCTCTCTATCTAGTCTAGCAATGCGAAATGCCTCACATGCACCCTCTCGGGTCGAGGCACCTCAGCACCAAAGAGCGGAAAGACGGAACGCGGCGAAGGCCCCGGCTTCCTGACGTGCAAATGCCCAGAGTCTACAGCTCTTACGGAGCTGTGGATGGTGAAGGCTACTGCTGCAAACGCAGGCACCGCCGCGCTTCTCAATTCCCAGAAAATCAAAGATGTCAAGTTCAATCCGGTGAACCTGAGAGTCGTCGAGGCCGCTATCTCTTTGGTCTCAGGATTGACACCGGAGACGCTGTTCCGACCTGAGGAGTCGCGCCTCAAGACGACTATTCAGTGGGCCTTGGCCCGCCTTGCTAGCCATCGTGCGTCTAGCCCGTTGGAGAGGAAGAGTATCGATGATGTGCGGCGACTTTTCGAGGAGACTGCGATGCGTGGGTAATGGGCTCACAGTGGAGAATGGCTGGGTACTATTTGCTTATTAACTAGAGCACCGTACAATGTACTATAGAAGTCTGTTTATTGCTCTCGCTGAGCTACATTGCTAAGTGCTTCAACTGAGGCTCGACGGCCGGGCCGTCGAATATGATCGATCCGAGATTCACTGGCGTTCACCTGCCCATTTACTTAGCACTCTCACTCACTCATATCTGCACATCGTAACGTTCTACTGCTGCTAGTATTGCAATGGCTAGCTGGGAAGATGGCCCGTATAACACTGCACGACGCAACAACTATCGAAAGAAAAAGAAACCCTCACAATTTCCTCAACTTCCACCTTTATCCGAGTCTCCTGCTTCGTACGCCAGCACTACCGATGACGTTTCCGAGGTTGGAAGATTGGCAGGAGACGCAGATCTCGCTAGCGAGCATGACGTTGATCTGGAAGAGGAGGACGAGGACTTGCTCAGTATGCGACATTATACTCAAATCTCTTGATACGCAAACTCACCTTATTCTCGCGCACAGGCCCTTCCGTCGATCCCTCGACACTCTGTCCATTTTGTGATAAACCGCTGCCTGATATACCTACATCAGAGCTTCTCCGACTCATTCACGTCGCGCGGACGCAGTCGTACCCTGATGTCCGTCCAATGAATCCTCTAGGTCGAAGGGCGCCAATGATCGTATTTTCGGCCGTTTGTCACCGGCACGAGTTTGAGACTCGCGTGCTTCCTTTGGCAGTGAAGAAAGGGTGGCCGCAAAGCATCAGCTGGACTACGTTGGAGTCGAGGATCCGAGAAATGCGCACACCACTGTCAGAACTGTTGGCGGATCCGGGAAAGCATCCTGATAAAAATGTCGACGGAGAGACAGAAAACGACTCGGACACTGACACAGATATCGCGGACTTGTCTACGGACGAGGAGGGTTCCAAATTGAATTGTGTTGACAAGGGCCCGCGAGAACGATGCGTGTTCTGGAGGAAAATCAAGAAGGAAATTGACGCGCGGGGAACTCGAGCTGTCACCGGAGCATTGGGTCAGTTTTCATCATTTCAGAGCATACAGCCCGGGTAGTGAGTCTTCTCACTGTGATATAACTTTGCGGACAATGCAGTCGTTCTGATTCCATGTCAGCTACGGCGAGCGTGGTGCAACAATCATCCACCAAACACTATTCAACTTATTTCCGCCAGAGTCTATGGATCCAGAACTCACACATCCAATCGCACCCGCCGACTTTATCCGCCTCGTACTGGCTCCTGAAGTCGCCCTCAACCTGGTTAAGGAGGACCTAGGCTGTGGGAAGCGGTCCGCGTTGAAAACGCTTCGCGAAAGTTCGGTGTACGGTGTCGCGATGTTTCCCGAGACCGACGGCGACGACGGCGACGACGTTGGCCAGGCAATGGTGAAGGAGCGTGCACGTAAGCGGAGGCAAGAACTAGCCGATGAAGACCAGGGCAACATAGACGAGGATGAGCCTGTAACGATAAAACAACGAGTACAGTAGATCCAGTAGAAATAACGGACCAGTGTGAGCGTCGAGGGTGGAACTTGGACAAGTCCACTTGATAAGATAAGATGACACTGCTTGCGTGAGAGAACGACTCGAAGCACCTTCAAGCTTCAAGCTTCATGTTCTGTTTGCTAGCAATGCATCGCGATCAACAACTTGTATTTTGCCCACTGTGCCTACCCGGTCTTGGTAGTACTGGTCCCTGAGTGCACCAACCGGCGGCGCTTGTTGATTTTTGGTTTTGACGCCGCCGGCGGCCTGCAGCGCGGGTAATTCAAAGGTATGCTCCATAGAGTTGTAAACCATTCGTTCAGGTTTATAACAATACCGATAGGCAGAACTCGCACATCTGCATTTGCCCAGCCCCGGACATCTTGCCTATGCATGCGGAGGCCGACACGTCGCTTAAAGGCATCACGCGACACACTGGCACAGAACGACATTCGCAGAGGCACGCACGGTTGTGGACTCTCTTCGCGCGTGCACTGCTCTCGTCTCGCGTCTTCTGCCTTTGCGTGCTTCCGAGTCGGGGCACAGGTGCGTCCCTTTTCAATATACTTATACAATGTTCGCACTTGCTGAAATCACTCGCGCAGGCCTGATCGTGCGCTCCCTCGCGCTCCATGAAGGCCGCATTGTATCTGCCGGCGCGTTCAACTTGGCTGCTGCTATGGGACTCCAGGCGCTTTCTGCGCAGCATCAGGGAAAAATGCTAACCGTGAAGCCCGTGTCGGCTGATACCGCCTAGTGCAACAAGTCTACCGCTGCGCAGGGTGCGATCGCGAACGCTAGTGCGCATCAGAGGTGTGTCAAGCTCCTTGGTTCTTCTATATCATTTTATGAGACGCTAAGAATTGACATCCAGACCAGTTAAGATGCACGCGACAATAGCAAGAACACCAACGGCGTCGCACCGTTTACTGGCGAACTTGACAACAGCAAGAACACCGTCGGCGTCAACGACAACAACATCGTCGACGGCTATGACAAGACTTCATTTGCTCGAGGACTGGCTACGCCTAAGCCCCGCGGAATCGTCCCTCCTCACGCCCACGCAGGATCACGAACGCCCGGCGACTATATTGCTCAGCAGTAGGTCGTTGCTTTCATGTCTTTACTTCATTTCTGGCGCTCTTTTGCTTTTGTTTTTGGTGCCGTTTTTGTGCGCTTGCTCGACGGCTTTTGCTCGTATATCTTATCATCTGCTTCACTGATGTTTTCTTTTCACAGTTCTTAGGCTCAAGTGTAGAATCTTGGCACTTCAGGTTGGATGTCCGCATTTGACACCCATGTTTTAGGTGTTCAATTTTGACGGTGCGCGCAAAGTGTAGCATTGGCACGATTAATATCTGATGCGTCGTTTTAACAGTTCTGTATCAGACCGTTAGGCGTGCATTTTTGACACCCAAAAGGCGAAGTGAGTATTTTTGACGCTCGAATCCATGATGCACATTACTGACTATCACATTTGAAATGTTGATATTTTACAGTCTGCACCCATCTGCGCGGGCTTGACGATACCCATAGGTTTGTACTGATGTCCGATATTTACAGTTTGTGCAAAGTGTGTCGGACTGACACTACGATCTGGAGCTTCGTCCTCGAGCGTAAAACTTACGCACTTGACATCGATGCAAGGGATTTACACCCCGTATCGTGGTGTTAAAATCTGACAGTAAGCCGGCAAGCTGTTTCCTTATGATTGTGTCCTCGCTAATGCTCGACTCCGACAGGTCTTCACAAAGTCGTACAAACTTACAGTGGCGGTCTCCGAGTCGATCTGTGCATTCGAGGTTATGTCAAATAATCACAACACCTTCGCCGTATTCACAAATTTCTTGAAATATACATTGGACCGTTTTCTTCTCAACTGAAGCATTCCGTTGGCTTACGATGGCGAGAAACATGCACAAAATAAAGATCAGCCCGACCGACTTTAAAATTTAAACCTGCATTCATCGGAATCGGAACTTCGCTCAGTGTTGTTGTCCTCCGTGGTCTCTCACAAGTCTCTCAGATCTCATCTCTTAGACTCTTAGTGCTCCGCATACGCAAACCACGCAAAACGCGATCATCTTACCATCCGCGTGAAGTGCCGCGCGATCGATTTGACAGTGGGCACATCCAGGACGTTGCACAGGCCCGGGCCGCTGGGCATCCATTGGCTAACGTGCACACGGATTGCGAGACTCGCAACGACGCAATCCTCGTAGTATGGATGGGGAGGGATTTTGGATGTAATCCTGGGATAGGTAAGTAGTACTGCATCTGCATAATATATGGGCATGTCAGGATGGAGAGTCGCACCGAGCTCGCCGCAGAAACAGCCAACGCGGCATCGAAAAACCTGCTGGTTTCAAGTTCACGCCTGGACCGCGGGTGTACTCGAAGCAGCGTGGTGTTGTGACACGGCGGGCTCTTGTGCTCTCTACCGAGTATTAACGGTCATCATCATTTTCACCAGTATACCGCTCGCGGACAGCACCGGCATGCCCAAAGCTCTGCGCCGCAGCATCGCGTCGGACCTAGCGCTGCCAATCCCCGTGTCTGCTAAGTCAGATACTCCCTGGACACACTTTTAGATGTGTCCCGGTCGCTTGTGCGCGAGATCAGTCGTGCCTTCCGCTTGTCACAGCCCAACATGTCGTCCCATGGCGTCTCGCGCGGGTGCAGACAGCGCGGTCCTCCATCTTCTCCCTCCCTTTCCCCCATGCCGTTCCCCTATGTGCCCTGCCAGCCCTCCATTTCTGCTGTACCCGCAGACGCAGGCGCAAACCCTCCGCCATCCCCGGCCGACAAAACAGGCAGTGTCGACGGAATGAGCATCCGCGGCAGGCCGATGACCGGTACTACGAGCCACGTCACAAACCTCATCACGAACATCAAGACCCCACAAACCACGTCCAGCCACGGCAAGCGCGATGGCTCCCTGTCGCGGTCAGGTTCCCAGCCGCGATCGCAGGCGCAAGGCGAAGGGCGAGGTTCCCTTGCCCCTTCCCGGCGTATTTCCCGCCGCCTGGAGCCCCGCAACGCAGCGTGCATCCTCGCCGAACAACGGGAGGGACGCTGATTATGCCAACAATGTGCACTTCGAGTGCGGCTTCTCGCCCATGATCACATACAGTAGGCGACCGCTTTCTGACTGCACGGTTGCTTACAGGTTCGTTCTCCTTGCTTGCCATCCAATCGGTATGTGTAGGTGCGCATACAGTCCCTCGTCCACTCTGCGCCGTCATTCTATCTCACTGACTTCTCACATATCTGGACTGATGTTCATCACTTACAGTTGCTGCAAAGTGTTTTGATTTGACACTTCAATCTCGAGTGTCAAACTTATGCGCTCGACAGTGATGCAAGAAAATTACACTTGTCGTGACGGTGTTAGGATCTGACGGTAGGTTGTTACCTTGTACTGTTTTGACGGTATCCTTGCTGATGCACAACTCTGACAGGAACTCTCAAGTCGTGCAATTTACTGATTGAGAGGCGACGGTCGCTGCACGCCGATGCCTCTATACAGTGTCTTTGCCCATGCCCATCTCCTCCCCTTCAAAATTATTGCGTATAATCAGGGCAGCTTCGCCGTGTTCAAAATTTTCTTATCGTATACATTT